>JAOXNO010000001.1:51350284-51403860 GCA_028565335.1 Limnodromus scolopaceus | reverse complement strand
TAGAGTAGGGTAGATGGTTGGACTCGATGATCCCAAGGGTCTCTTCCAACCTGGACAATTCTATGATTCTATGAAATGGCTGCCTCCACCTTCTGCATGTTAGTATTTTGAGGACACAATCATGAGTGCGATTCCGTGTAAAAACATTTTAATGATAAATTCAAGTTACACTTTTAAGTGATAAACAATGATTGATGATTGGAGGAACATCCTTAGTGATGTTTCCTCAGCTCTGCAATTCTGTCTTTGGTTTCAGAATGTAATAAATACCAAGATATATCCAGTGATATATCTCAATCTAGAAAGAATATAATGTTATTGAAATAAATTATTTTAAAGCACGGAAAATTTAACTCATTGTTTTTCTTCAGCTGAAGGCAGAGTAAGGCATATACTGAAGCCCAACAGGCAAAGACAGGTTCAGGCCCTTTCCTGGGATTATGCATTAAATGCAATTCTCGTTCTTGCCCTAGGCCAGCAAAGTGCAGGTGACAAATCCCCACAAAGCCACAAGCATTGCAGGACACCATGCTGTGACATCTTCCTGCCAACGGCACTCCAGCAGCATTTAACAGGCATTGCTGATTCAAAACCTGCATTCCCATAACCTTGGCTCACTGGCCAGACCCTCTGGCAAAGCTTCTGAAACAAGGCAGTGCCTGCACTATTTTCAAGGGCACACAAGGAAACTATTAGTTACTTTATTCATGGCACTTAAAAGGGAACAGAAGATTTTTTTTAGGTTTTTTTGGACCGGACCGATTGCAATTATACTATTTATATTATGTCCTTTACTAAAAGCTATGGTAATGAGGTAGAATGAAAATATTTTCACAATTTAATTGGATTTACATACCACACTGAAACTGTAAAGATAGAATTTGTGCTCACATAATAGCTAATCAACATTGATTTTTCTTTTTAAAAAGCAGCTTTAAAATATTAACCACATCAGTAAGTATGCTATAAAATCACTAGCCATGCAAATACAGACAGAGGTGTCTCAAAATTTAAAAAGCCATTACTGACTTGGGACATCTGCTTTTACAAATTTCAAAGCAACTTTGCTTGAACTTCAGAGGGCAAACACTAAATATTTCAGGCTAATTGAGAACATCTTAGCCACAGAAAAGAACTAGTCAATTTTGAAGATGCATGCTATCAATATCTACCTATCTGTATCTAGAGAGGTAGATATTGTAAAAAAAAAAAAATAATTACCTAGAGTTTTAGTCTGCCTATTTATTTTTTTTCTCCCAGCAATAGATGTGACTTATTATTGTTTTTCCTGCATTTACCCCTCATAGCTCAATGAGATCACAGCGATGGGATCCCATGGCTAGCAGCCACACCACATTGCGAAGATGGAAGAATTACCCTAAAAGCAAGGTAGAAAGGTCTGTGGCAGTAGAGGACACTTTCTTCCATTAAACTACCCTCAACAGGTTATTAGGAAGCTCTGTAGCAAAAGATGAACTTCCCCCTTCTGACTGGTATACCAGTATACAGCCGTGGAATGACAACCACAGCTACCAGGCTGACTCCCCACTATGCTCAAGCCCACGAAGAAGATTGAAGCTCTTAAATACCTGTCCTACACATACAGCCAACATTTTTCTCAATATCAGAGGATGCAATTTCTGAGTTTTGTATTCTCTTTTAAAATATTTAGTTCTTGACATATAGTACAACTATATTAGAAGACTGTCGAGTTTGCAATGCCAAGCCATCAGACCTAAAGATGTGCCAGGATTAAGGCTGCAGCTGTGAAATATGCTCAGCACTTTTGTGCTTATGCAATATGATATGGTTTAAATTCCAGACCACACAGAATTTTTGTCCTCAGTGTGCATTTAGCACCAACACTTCCACGATAAATATCAGCTCTGCATAGCCTTTCCCCAGCCTCAGTGCAAAGGGGAAGTTGTACAGAAGCACAGTTTGAAACTGCATGAAGAGAAATGTTGGTCTCCGGATTAAAGAATTTGAATTTTAGTTTGGAGGTACTCGATTGCCTTCAGTGCTGCTAAAGAAGTGTCTTCAGCAGGCGTATGTCATTGTCCAAGCACCCAACTTACAAAACCTGATTAATCAAAGTTATGGCATTCATAGCTGTGGTCAATGTCAATTCAAGCCTTATTTTGATTATATGAAATGCTATAATGTGCTAAAGACATGGAAAAAATCATATCCTTGGGATTTCACACTCAGCACCCTAAACTAATGAGCATTTTTCTCTTTCATGCCAAACTTTAGCTCCTTATCTACAAAGTAGTAAGAACAAACATCAGCAAGGAAAATAATATAATCTCAACCGCATCGTGTATGGAGAATAATTATTTGCTATCTGGACATTAGCAGAAGTTGTGGTGATTGTCATAAAAATACATATATCAAGAAATATTTGGGGGTTTTTTGGAACATGGTTTGAATCATACACACTATGAGACAAAACAAAATAGTTCACAAGGAAAATTAAAATAAACAAAGATAATTCAATGAAAAATGCGGCATGTAAACGTATGACTAAAGTCTCCAGGATAATGCATAAATGCAGCCAATCAAAATTCTAGCATTTGTTAATTCTTAAATGCTCAAAGCTCCATCCTCCTATGTTTTTTAGTGTAATAAAACATCTCTAGATTGTGCAGTGCTAGTACCCAAGAATGCAATGAAGTAGTCACAAAGCCATACCCGAGGTATAAGAACTATTTGCAGGCTTACATATGTTTCTAAAAATGCAGTTCAAAAGATGTAAGTGCTAACAGCGTGGCCCCAGAACACGTTTTTTCCCTGGAGTCTATAAAGCAAAGAGGACATATGTTTGACAACAGTGAAGGAGAAACACCACATCAATTGCAAGTTACTTAGCCCAGAGTGTACTGCAATCAGAGTGCAAGCGAGAGTTTCAGAGCACATCAAATCTAACCAGATGTCATGGTATGCCCTGAAAACCAAACAGCTGGGAATTCTTAGACAAGCAATGAGAAGCAGCATTGATATCAGTTATTTAGCAAATATCCTACATATTACTCCACATTCTGTAACAATATTATAATCTTTTTTTGTTAAAATTTATCTGAGGACTTCTATTTGGTTTAGAGCCTAGAAGGTTATATTTTTTCTTCTTTACCTTGTGTATTTTATTTATTATTATCTATTACCATTAAAATTGCCTTTTTCCTTATAGTGTCCCTGTGGAAAAATAGGCTAGCTTGGCATGAGCAGGGTACTGGCACAGGTTTCAAGAGTCCTGGATTGAACCAAGACATACATTTCTGTATGATCTTGAGTGAGAGACTCAAGTTTCTGTGCAATAATTGTCATGCTATCACATGATCACTGAAAGCACATAGCAATTCCCATATGTACACAGTGTCTTTCGTCATAACCTGATCTTGAAGCAAAACATCAAAAAAAAAATACCAGTGAATCTGTGTCACATCTGTCTCGATTCTTCTCCCTCCTGGGACTGAAATGAAGCACATATCCTAAACCCACAGAATCACAGAATCACCTAGGTTGGAAGGGACCTTCAAGATCATCTAGTCCAACCATCAATGTAACTCTGACAAAAAAAAAAACAAAACCAAAAAACAAAACCAAAACAAACAAAGAAAAAAACCCAAACCCAACAACAAACCAAAAAAACAACACTAAACCATATTCCCGAGCATCATGTCAACTTGTCTTTTTAATATCTCCAGGGATGGTGCCTCAACCACTTCCCATCTCCTGTTTCCTCACTATTTCCCTTCTCAACATAACTCATGAGCAGAGGTGATACCATTCAGCAACCAATCTCACACGAGGAGCATTGGAACAAGCACAGGTCTATCTATTATTCATCCTCACTGTAACATATTTTAAATTTCAATCGGAACATTTTATCTTAAATTCAGGACATGAGATTATCATACTGAATTCTGACATCACACCTCTGCTCTGATATGTCTCTGCATTGTAACCTTTAACACCCTCATCGCATTGTTTCACAGAATATTAATAAAAATTGCTATTTCTGTTGCAAAGAATGCTAAGCTGTGCAACAAGTATCAAAGTACGTTCAAGTATCATAAACTCAGTGGTGTGAGCGAGTTCATTTTTTCACAGCTCAGAACTTCAGGGAAAAAGTAAACACCGGTATGTGAGTGGGACACCTGGAGGCAGATATAGCCTTGAGGAGCAGGTAAAGAACAGAAGGAGCAAAAAGAGAAATACAAGAGGGGGAATACAGCAGAGTCTAGAAGAGAGTCAAAGGATAGGAGGCCCAAGCGGCAGAAACAGAGAATGGAGAATTAGAAAGAATAAGATTAGAGACAGAAGCTGAAAAAAGAAGAGGTAGAATTAAAACTGTGGAGAACTTGTTACCTGAACATTGATCTCACTGATCTTTAAGGAAAGCAAGAGGATTTTTTAGACCTAAAAATTTGTCACAAATAAATTTGGTTGTGGTATGTTAACATAAAAGTCCCCGTACTAATGAAAAAAAATGATTGAGTCACATTGCTTTTTAGACAAAAAGGAAAATAAAGCACTATTTTTCTTACTCAAGAATGTTTAGATTGTTTGCAGAACCGTTTCTGGTGACAGTAGTGCAATGATAAGTTGCAGTAACAACTTCACCATGGGATATTGAGTGCTGATGTAAGAATCAGAGAAGTTGTGTGTATAGTCAGAATTTTGCCATAATATATTAATCAGAATGGTTCAGAGTCTATTATTATTAGAAACATAAAGTAAACTTTGTGAAACATGCTGAAGCAGAAGGTTATCCAATCTTTTTCCAAGGTATTTCCGAAATCCACATCACAAAGGAGAATAAGGAAATGGTGTGTATGCTCAACAGCAGTTTTAGTGTGATCAGTTAGAAAGAACTTCTTGTATTTAAGATGACCTGGTGGTCAACATAAAGATGCAGAGAGAGAAGAACAGGACAATTGCTATCAACACTCAGCATCACACAAAACAAAAATAAGTCTATGGATAGAAACCTAACTACTTTAGATTTAATTCAAATGAGATCAGGAATTTCCCCCCATTTATTTTTGGAAGAGTTCATTATCTAAATGACACAGGTTAGAAAATTAAATACTACAAGTGTTTCTATGGGAACAAAGGACAATAAGAAATTAGAAGAGGTATACTTTTCCTTCCGAGGGCAGAGCAGCCTTCAACTTAATTCATTTTCTTCTTCTCATCTAAAATTAAGAATTTTTATGGTAATAACCCCCAAAACATTAAGCATAAAGCAAAGCAGTATTGCCTGCATGAAACTGCAGAGAGCTTGGAACAACTCTGACCAGGATCACCTGCCTAATTCTATCTCGTTATGGCTCTCTGACCTCAGGTTCCATAACTACAGAATATACTATTTTCCTAGCAGATTCAGGAAAAGAGTATCCATGCTAACGAGGCTGATATGTTATTTGGCTCTAGGTTCCAGTCCTTTTGTCCTACTAAACCTGTTTATTGTTGCCTCCAGTTCTCCATTTTCCCACCTAAGCTTCACAATATATTGGGGCTGCAGCCCAAGCTCTTAATTTAGAAGAGACCATATTTGCTGTTCCCCAGGCACGGAATCAGAGCAGGGCTCTGCCTACACTGAACAGAGTATACTGTGGCAACTAGTATGGTTAAAAAAAAAAAACAAAACACCACCAACAAACCACTAAGAGGACAAACTCAACCAACCAACCTAACACAGCTATCATCTCGCTGAAGAACAAAAGAAAAACAGAACTAAGAAAAACATGAAGGCACATCAATATGTGAAAAAGCAAAAAAGCATATCTCAAGGGGAAACAGTGAGAGAGAGATTGACAAAGAGCACAAAAAAGAAAAAATCTGAAATGAGCCTGGGGGATAGATGAACAACATGGAGAGAGGCTGCATGCCTGCCATAACACATGGAGACATACCAATGGATTTCAGCTGGCATTTTATAGGAAGTGGTTCTCCAAGAAGCATGAAGCTCATTTAGAAAAGGTCTCCATGAGTCTAATACAGCATATGTAAGGTTATGATGATTAATTTTAATGAAAATCAGTTTTGTCAAAGAAATTATCTGAAATGGGAATATATCTCCTGGTGATCCAAAACAATTATTCACCAGGCTAGCTTTTTCCCTACAGCAAACTGGTTCCTCTCAAGTAATTTTGTTAATTAACTTACTTGTTCAAAAACAAAGGGAAGCACAATAATTTTTCTATATTTGAAGACTATAAGCACCATATAAAATAAGGAATTAATGTCAATACTGCAGGAGGCTGCAAACGAGAGTAAATGGATGAAGATAAAAAAGCTGTCCTGAAACAGGCATCTATTTCAATCATCTCCCAGCACTAGTGATATAAACCCTACAGATAAAATTATACAGAAGCCTACTCTTCCTAACTTCATATTAAACAGCAATAGGCTCCTAAAGAAGATTTGGGACATCTGTCTTAGACATGTTTCAAACCACACTCTAGAAGCGCTAACTTTTGTTATTCTACCCCCACAGAGAGCATGAGGAACCCACCACCTATGATCATCATCCATACCTTCATAATTCTGGGATCTTAGAAGACACTTATAGCTAGTATGACACAGCTCTACTCCTGGATAGTGTCATCTGAATACTGACTGGTTGAAAATGGTTGTTTTTATGTTGCCAGACTGGTGCCCAGATGTCCTGGCGGCTCTAACCTCCTGTGGATGACATGACAGCTCAGATCTGACATGGAACAACCACTACAAAGAGCTAACATGAATACTGGAGTGATTCCAGGAAGTGCATTCAGAATAATTCATTGGGTTTATCTTTTTAAAAATATTTATCTATAAGCTTTAGAAAGACCAAGTTGTGCAAAATTATTGGACAGGGAGCCTGCTTTTGGACAGTCAGATTGTAAACATTGAGTCTGGAAATCTCAGAACTCATGTTCAAACTTCAATGTCTGGTGGGGACCAGTTTTCTCTCAGGGCTGGATTTAGAGGCACATTTAGAGGCAAGGTTTAGCGTGTTGTAGCTTCTCCTGAGGTGGCAAGGGGAAGCTATTTTGAGAGATGGGCCTTGCAGCATTATCAGTGTTTACACATAGCTCTTAGAAACATGAGACTTTCCTGAAAATATTCTTTCAGGTTCGCGCTGTCCCAGAGTAAAATATATCCATGTGCAGAAAGTTGTGTGCCATTACTTCCCCTACTTGGGGATTTAATTGCGGCTTCAGCGATATTCATCCTGTTCAGAGGTGTTATTCATAGAGATTGAGCATTTGCATTAACTTCTGCAGCACTAAGATCCCTTCCACTGGGATGCTGAAGAACTAGCCCATAACTTTTAACCAAATTATTATTTCACTGTATGCTGCAAACAGAAAAATGTGAAGTTCTTGATACAAGTAATCTCAGATTACCAGAATGGGACCATTAAAGTTGGTTGAGTTAATTTAGGATAGACTTTTTTCCTCTCCACATCTTCCACCAAAAAAAGGCTACAAATGTTTCCACAATGCCTTGGAATTAAATACTTAAAATTTAATGAAAAAAATTAAAATTAATGTTCAGGTGCTAAAGAGGTCTATGACACACAGTGGTACCTCGGAAGGCCTCAGCTCTTTGATATTTCCCAAAGCAAGCAGGCCTAATGTTGCTCCATTATTATCACAGTGAATCTGGAACACAGTAACTGTGATTTACATTATGCAGGAGAAAGCTCTTTAATATAAAGAAGACTTCTCACCTTATTATCCGGTATTTCCTATGCAGAAATTATATGTGAGAAAATCAGCACGGCATGAACTGAAAGGCCACAGTTTCCATGAAGAATCACAAGTTGTACAAACGCAGAAAATATGACACCCCTTGAGATATGACAGGGGTAGAGGGCAAGCACTTACTAAGAGGGCAGCTTACGGACAGAAGACACATGAGACACATTTAACAATGCCTGAAAGCTAATCCTTCCCCATAGATACAGAAAAAGCCTGTAGCACATGAAGACCCTGCCCAATACTTCCCAAAAGCACCGAGCTTCTTCTGACAGGTTATGCAGCAGAGCATTCACGCACAGGAGTTCCAGACATCCATGAACTGCAAAAGTAGCAACTGGACTGAAGACAGCTCACCTGTTAAGGTCTCCAGACATAGAGAGAGACAGATTTGTAATATCTGCACCATTAGAGCTATAAAATTCCTTGAAATCATCCTGGACAAAACCTGCAGACTAAACAAGAAAATGTGTCCAGGAAAACTGTAAAAGTTAGCTCTATGAATAACTGAGAAAGCCTAGAATTTGCATTCAACGTTTGATTATCCTTGTGTGCTCATGCTTGGGTCAGTATGAATGAAGAAACAGCCAGGTAAAACCACAATTAATATAACATAGAGTATATACATAGAATATATATACTATAACTTACAAATTACCTTTGAAAACATTTACCTTTGAAAACATTTATAAACAGTTTTTAGAAGAAGCTTTGGAAAAAAAAAAAAAAAAGAAATCACTAGTCAGAGCACTGCCTGGTACTGATGACTTCATCTCTGCACCATGCGTATCCCAGTATCACTTTCCAGCCTGGGGCAGAGAGGGAAGTTGGGGCATGGCTAATCCACCACCTGGATTCTTCAGCCAGTGATAATCAGTAGCTGACTGTGCAGCTTTTGTCAGAAAGGATATGAGCAGATAGATAGCATAAAACCACTGAAGCAGTATGGAAAAATGGGTGAGCTTTCTGTATAAACATATCCATTTATATTCACAACATAAATGTGTATGGTTGAATATTTGTGGAGTATAAAGCTTTAAAGAACTTGCTTCTACAGACAAGTCAAGTGAAGAATGCATACTGAATGTACACAGGAAAAAAAATAATGCAGTGACTTCATCAGACCGTTGGGTGATTTTGGCTGGCTAGAGGAACAGAGCTTTTTTTTTTTTTTTCCCCTGCAGTTGTTTTCTATGCAGTCTTCAGCCACCCTGCAAAGGAATTAACATGACACCATGCTGTGAAACAAGGAAGTACTATGCATGCATTCCCCTATCAGAGCATTCATAGGATTCCTAAGAAGTGAAAAGTACATCTCCCTACTTAAATTTCATGTAATTTTGGAGATTTCACTCTTCCCTCTACCTCTCAAGGCTTTTACAGAGGATTGCATCTTTATTTTTCAAGTCCTTGGCCTGCAACGGGATGCGCTGGCAAGGATTTTCAGTACATAGACTTCTCAGTTGCAGTACATAGACATCAGGTTCCAAATATAAACATCCCATTGCAAGATCATGTGGTTTAAACTGGAGAAAATACTTCAGGATTATTGTTTTTCCTCCCTTCCTTTTCCCTCAAGGCCATTTAGAAAGTACATTACATTATGCACTTCAGCCTTTAAATTTTTATTGAAAAAGACATATGATTATGCACTTGGATTAAAAATTAGCTTTTGCCAGATAGTCTTACTTAGACATGAGTCATTTTTTGAGTGAAAACAGTCCTTTTTATTGAATGTGAAGTAAAAATCTAGATTATGTTAAGGCACAGGAATACCTGATTTTATAATAATTTTAAAAATAAAAATATGCTGTGCCACACTTAACTGTGTGATCTACAGAATTATTTAAGTTGTGTGCATATTTTGTAAAGTATCTTGGTTTTTTAAGTTTACAGTTATCTTGTATGAAACAAAATGGTACAGTAAACAGCTCCACATGCAGATGCACACACACAATTACCTATTACATTTAACCAAGAAAAGCCTAAGTTTTGTCTCCCCAAGGCAGTGTCACAACCTGCAGGCACTTCAGGCTACTTCCCCTTGTGTGTTAACAAGACCCCTGCTGGTCTCCCTTCACAGCAAAAAGTTTCTTTGCTGCTGTCATTGTGTCAGCCCTTACTGAAACTGCAAGAGAATAAACTCAGAATAAACTGGAAGAGAATAAACCATCGTCACTGATTTAAAAGAAATAATTAAGTAACACAGAGTCTACATAGTGCCAAAGCCTTTTTGTAACAGACAGCAGGGAAGACTGTTCTAGAGGTAAATGTTTTTAAACAGTTCATTGAGCTGCACAGGTGCCAAGACAGACCTGCTCCCTACCAGAGAGCAGAAGGGAGGTAGGTTTGCAGTGTGCCCTCACCGCGGCAGTGAGAAGGGATCTCAGGTCTCAGGACCAGCTGCACCAGCGGGTGCAAGATGATGCCAAAATGCATGGTCGGATGGGGGGAGGGGGATGACTTGGGCCACTGATATCTGGGCTATGTGCTGGCCACTACTGCTTTTTTTGCGAAGGCAATGCAGCAGGTACCTCACTGCACCACGAAGTCCTCTACCTGCAGATCTGTGTAAGCTTCCTCCTCCCCCCAGTACCTCTTGCAATTGCCCAACCTGGGCATCCCCCCCAACACACATACACGCTATGAGTACAACAGACATTACACCCAAGTATGGGAAAGAAATGAAGGGTATTTAAAATAACAGCAGTGTGTTTTAAAGTTTTTACTCATTTGAGATGGGGAAGGAGGTACACAAACTCTGTTGAACTAAACAGCTCGTGTGAAGCAAACCCCTCTGAATTACAGGATAAATCAGGAACAAAATTATTTTATTAAGCCACAAAGTGAGACACATTAAACAAAGAAAACAGTTTCCAGACACCAGCATATCTCTTACTTAAACCCAGAAAGGGCAATGCAGAGACATAAAAAAGTTTTATTCTTATCCTACCTCAGTAAAACAAAGGTATAAGAACACATCACCTCTTTGCCTTGCTTTGCAGGCAGACCAGCCTGGGATGAGTTTGAGCCAGTGTTATATCTATGCCTCCAGCAGACCTTTGAAGATTTAGTAAAGTCTTTATTATTCCTGCAGTGAGTAAGGGCTATGAATAGTCAATCCACATAACAGTCACAACATGAAACACATTTAAGTTAAAAGATCTATTTTCGTAGTTCTCTCATACTAAAGGCAAAGGAATACATCTATCTATCAGAAATCCTATATTTGCATTTACTTTAAATCTCTTGCAATAAACTAGGAAAAAAAATAAAAAGGATGCCTAAGGGCACAGTTTGCTGTGGACTAAAAAAATGACCTTTCCGATTTATAAAATTGGAGCTGTTAAAATAACTTAGAGCATGAATTAAGCAAGCACAGATTTTTAAATATTTAAATGCACTTCATTTCTACTGCAGAGTTGTAAAAGCACTTTAAAAGGCTAAGGAGTTGCAATTGCATAGACCAGAGAGGGACAAGGGTTATTAGGTTGCCTATTCTGTAACTTCTTGTCCCAGCCAGTCTGCACTTGTAAGATGCAAAAGGTCCAACTTAAAAACACCTGATGACATGGGCTTATATTGAAAATGCTGGAAGAGTACATGCTTCCTATGCCAATAACAGCAAATATCAGCTCAAACTACATGTATACCCCACACTTGAACACTGAGGGGCTTCAGAGTTTTCTAGATAGCTAGTCAAACAGGGGCTTTCTGTGCCCTTCCAGCACAGGAGTACAGACTTACAGAAATGAGTCACGTTTCCCAAATCTGTAATTGCAGTTCCCCAGAACCTTATCCCGTCGCTGCCAGGGGCAATCGCAAGCAATGTTCAAGCCTCCCGTTTCAAGGACAAAGAGGCAGTACTCAGATTGCAATCACTACTTCAGAGCTCCGGGTCAGAGCGGGGAAAGAGCGAAATAAAGAGAAAACTTGTATTTTAGTTAGGCAACATCTGTGATGAAGATGCTAAAAATGATGACTAGATATTGAGTGAAGGTCACAAGGCTTATTCTAAGAATATAGGGGGAGAAAAACAGACGGGGGAAGGGAGAGGGAGGGAGAGAGAGAGGGAGAGAGCATGAGCACTGCAGCAAAGAAGCTATGCTCAGCCAATACATGCTGGCACTTACCATAAAAATAGAAAGATCCAAAGAGAATCAGATTAAGGATCCTTTTTATCTCTCTTCAGTAGAAAGATTTCCACATGAAGCTCTGAACACAGCTGTCCAGGGAAAAGCAAGGTAATATGACGATACACAGAAAACACTAACACACAAATGGTAAGTCCTTTCACAGCCTTCCAAAACCTGTGAGCAGTTTGTGCTGAAAAACCAAAGGTAAAAAGTCTGAAGACGACTCCTACATAACACTGCAGCTAAACCCGACTGCTGTATTTCCAGTCACTCAGACCGCACTGTTTTCATCTTCATCTTCTCACCATTACTTACATCCTAGAGGTGGGCTTGGGGGTGGGGAAAAGAGGTTTCTCCTCCAAGTGGAAAGGAGCACAGAAACAGCATCAGCATTTTTAATCAGTCACTGGGAGTACCCAATCAGAGGAACTGAGTGGTGCCAGCGTGACAGTTGTCCAACGCAGGGCAGCCTTGTGCGCCAGCATGTTCCCAGCTTGCCCAAGACCACTGAGGGGTTAATTCACTTCTTAACCCCAGCAAGGTTTTCTCTCCCTACAGGCAAACAAACTGTCTTTGTGCACTGCGTCTTCTCCGAGGAGCAGCGCTTTGAAAGCCACAAGCTTTTCTGTGTTGCTGTGCTGACAGGCTGTTTTCTACATCTGTGCAATAGTGCAAAAGCAGGAAAAGTTTGAAGGTTTAAATATCATCATCCTTTAACTTGCAATTTATTATCCAGTAGCTTCCCTGTGTAAAACTTGTCTACCATTGTTTCCTCTTCAAAGGTTTCTTTTTGGAGGAGAAGGAAGTCTGTAAAAATTATACAGCACAGCCCTGCTACTGTGAACTGCCTTGTTAGAGCTGGCGCTAGCTTTGATATGACATCATAGACCCCTGACAGCACCAGATCCACAGAAAATAGACAACCAGGGTCCCTCTCCCCCACCTGCCAAGCTGACAACTGGATGTTGTGTTGACAACTAAATGTTTGTGTTGCTATCATACTATTGGACCTCAAAAAAAGAAAAAAAAACACAAACACAAAAAACCCCAAAACCCAACAACAATAAAAGAAACAGACAGACCTCAACTTGATTTGCAATAAGGATGTCCAGGATCTGGAGACAAACCTTTCTATGGCATTTAACCCATCAAACCAATCCACTCAGGAAAGTGATGCAGTCAACATTAAAGCTGTCAAACATTGTAACTTTCAGGGGATGCTCCTGATTTGAAAATACAAATGCCTGCATTTGACTACGGGGAAGAAATTCTACTGGTCTACGCAGTCCACAGTGGAGCAGACCTAACTACAGCATGCAAATTTGCATTTACTTAAAGCAGACACTCTGCCAGTAGACAAAGTTAGATGCTTACCTTTTCAAAACATTTTTAAAACTGTCAGTCCTGGATTTCCGCTGTATTGCAAAGTGAACATGAATATCATCCACCTGATACTTACATTTCAGAAGACGAAAAGGCTATGTAGTGTAAGGGGGATGTGTGGGGATAACAAACTTCAAAGCATTCCCAGCAGTGGAACCCATATTATTTGATGAGCATCAAGTATAAAAAAAAACCAAAAAAAACCCAAACCAAACCCAACAGAAGTTCTACAGCCTGAAGTGCAGACTAACAATCTAAAGTGCAATTTAATACAACTAATCTGTTCTGAAATGTTTGAAAGTGTGAATATAGTGCAAGAGCATACAAATTCCACTAGCAGGCAGCAGTGATTTTCACAGAACACCAGACTGACATAACACGTTGGTCATAAACAAAACTATTTTTTCTTCCTTTTCTTTTTTTTCCCCCAAAAAAAAAAAAAAAAGAATTTTTCTCCCCTCAGATAACAGGAAATTGGAAGTTGCATTACTTTTCTTGCATTTCATTTAGGTTTTTAGAGGCTTGTTTCATGCTATCAACAGAACATGCATAATATTTATTCCTACCTTTTCTTAAACACCAGTAGTTCAAAAAACACAAGATGTAGAAGGCACGGGTGAAGGACACATCAAAGGAATAAATAGAAAGGAGGGCAATTAACATATACAAATAATGCACATGTGATATATACAAATAACAGCATATATTCATACAGATAACCAGAATTAAAAATATAACGAATACAGGAGTGAGCACAAGAAAAGCAGAAGAAAATACATTTAAACTCTGCAGTAAGGGTTCAAAACACATTTCAATGCTAGCAGAAAGACTACTATTCGATACAGCACATGCTTGGTGGAGTAGGCAGTTTCTGTTTCAGGAAACTGAGTATGGGAGACCTTCAAAATCTGTCTCAAGATACCTGTTACAGAAGACTCTTCACATGCACCCCCGTAAGACAATGGTTTAATATTAATTCCACAGCCAAAAAATAATAGGATTTTTTTCCCCCATGTTATACATTCAAGGTCCTGGACCAGGCAATAAACAGAGGAGAAATCAGAGGCAAATTCCTTGTAAACAAAACTCTTAATTCCCTTTATTTTTCTATAAGGACACATGGAGAAAACCAAACACTGGTGTAGCAGCTCTCTGGAGAGAAGAAAGCTAGGTCATAGACAGAATTTAGTGGACAGTGCTATGAATATTTTGCAATGAGTCTCATAGTGAAGAAACCTGAACCTGAACTTCATAAAATGGAAGGGATTGAGGCGATCTGTCCCCAACTTTCCAATGTAAACACAGGAGATGCGAGAAGAGGCTGCACCCAGAAGTGGGAAGAACTGCTGTGGCTCCACACGCATGCTCTCTGGTGACAGCTGGAACAAGCCAAAAGATATGAAGAAAGGCTAATAGAGTAATTAATTCAAGCTATCAGCTAAGAGCAGAGGATTGAACACTCGACTAATTTAGGTTTAAGCTCCTATTGAGGCCACCTTCGAGAATTTGGAAGATGTCTCTGACAGATCTTCAGAGTGGATTTAGTGCAGGGTCCATGTTTCTGGTGAACAAAAGATCCCAATTTCTTTGTGGTGTGCTTTGATTATAGCTGAGGGAATAGTAGTAAATTCCTTTGGAAACCTGTTTTTTTCTCTCCTCCTTCATTTGCAGATGGTCCTCTCTATATGCCTTAATGCTTGGTGAGGCCATAACCGTGTGCCAGGGACACTGGCAACCTACGTAAGTACTATCTTTTAAACCATTTCAGGGATTAGGAGTAATGGGGGAAAAAGCACACATGTCCACAGAAAGAAGATTATTCTCTCTTCCACTTCAGTAAAACAACTGCTGCCTGAAAAAAATTACAGAAACCAGCTGTTCTTCTACATCTAAAGGAGAGAAAAAGCTCACTTTATTTGTGAAAGAGAGGCGACAACACTGCAGTCAACACTGCAGCTTGTTTTATCCTACCTATCTACCTGTTTGTCCAGAAAACAAAATAAACTCAGGACTAGGTGGTCCAGAGCTGTTCTCTCTGTTCCTGTCCAATAATTTATGGGACAACAGTTTTTTAAAATCAACATTCCTGAGCTGGAAGGTAAAGGTGATACCCAGAATTTAATAAAGCTCCAGTCTCACTGCTGGAGCCTCAAATGAACTGCCAACTGCTGAGAAAGAAGTGAAGGATTTAGGAAGGTATGAGGGTGATGGAGTCTGCCAGTGTGCAGGTCCCAGCTCAGCAGCACACATCAACAGGTGAATGTATGAACAGGACACTTTGCAGACAAGATAGGGAAGAAGCAGCATTAAATATAAAGGAATAAAACATAGATTTCAGGGAGAGGCATTTAAATTTTCAATGGGTATTTTACATGCAAGATTTTTCTTTCTCCAAGGTGTCAAGATCACTCCTGCATGCAGAAAAAAATGTCCACGCTCTAAATGAAATGAAACAGAGAAGAGTTAAATCACAAAACCAAGAAGGCAAGAAACACGTAAAACATTCCTTCCCTGTTTGATCAGAGTGCCTGTGAGCCTTCTCAGGGTGTTCAAGCACAGCTCTGGTGGCTAGCATTCAGGAGCTTGATGAGAGCAACAAAAAGCAGCAAAGGTTCTGCTACATTTATCTTGGCTGAAGGTGACCAAGGAAAATTAGTGCTTGGTATTGCTCAGTTTGAACATCCTTCAACCTTCTGATTTATTTTCTTTTTATTATCCATTAGACTGAAGTGCTTTCAGTTATCAGATTTTTAACCTCTACATTGATGTATTGAGCACTGACAAAAATCTCTCCTTAGGTGTCATCATGGCAGGTTTAGATGTTTTCTGGTCTGTCACATGGTTCTTTTGCAATTTTTCAGGACGTTTTTTGAGATCAAGTAGGAATGTAACCAATTCTTTTAAAACATATTAACAGAAGATATCTTTCTGCTGATTCTAAAAGAATTTAGTTTGTGGTTTCTAGTCAGAAACTATTAAGTGAGTACTGGAACGAATTATTTCAGGTTATGATATAATTTTCCCCCTAAATACAGAACAGAAATATTTACTGAATATTTCTGCTTTTTTTTTAACCAGATATTACTTTTTATTTTTATATTTACTGAATATTTACTGAATATTTCCATATTATGGAAAATTATACTATTTTTACAACAGAACTATAATAGACCAACACATTTTAAGTGAAAATTCAATTCCTAATGTACTGTAAACTCTTTCCTGATTATAAGAGGCACCTTACCTGTTTTTCTACTGTATTAAATACATATTAATATTCACAGCTGACAATATAGCAAATATTTTTTCTATTGTATCATTTTCATTTTACAGATACAAAATTAATATATTTTTCTTAGTAAGACTTCAGTCTTCAAAATGTCATTTCCTTGGAAAAAGTAAGATGTTCTTAAATGAACTTCAGAGAAATAAATAATTCATAATTATAAAAAAGTGATCACATTTTTCAAATTTCGTAACAATGAAACAGGAATTATCAATATCAATCCAAGAAGAAACTTTATCAGTCTTTGTTTACTAGAAAAGTGGGGGAACAAGCTTTTGTTCCTTCTGCTGATGCATCATTTGAAATTGGGTAAAGAAGGTTCCGAAAGGAAACTAAAAATCACAATGGACTTCAAGAAGATGATACTGGTTAAGCAATCAAAACGACCACTGATAAATTCTACTGTGGATTCATTTTTTCTTTTTTTTTTTTTTTTTTTTTTTTGTCATCCATACAGCCATTTCTGAAGTGCTAAAAATAATCATCTAAAGACTTTAATTTCTGCAACATAGATTTAAATCTAACGCAGGTGTGAAGCAGTACAAGTAACTGACAAAACTGTGTGGATAGAAACAACCATTGCTGACTATAGCATCTCTAATTCTAATTAGAGAGCTTCTAAGACTTATTCCAGAAGAATAAAAAAACGTTCTTGTCAATGATGAAGTCAAAATCCCTGGAAGAAAAGCAGTTCATAAAAAAAAAAAAAAAATCTCAAAAACTCCAAAACATAAGTTTCTTAGCCATCATTTGGCAGAAAAATCTGTAATGACCATGTCTGCATTCTAGAGACTTTGTCTAAAAGGAATTTATCTAGGCAAGCTGCCTATAGAGATTTTTTTCACTTATGGAGAATTTTCCTAGCTAAAAAGCAATTGTTACAGATAGCTTAATTGTGGGAAAAGGGAATAAGTTTGTGCACCCACATTTGTAAAAAAAAACAAAACAAAACAAAATGCAAAAACCAAAACATCCACAAATTCTAATACTTAGGCATAAATATACAGTATTTTTCATTTTACACCAATGTGAGCATGTTCCCCCACCTCCTCCCTTCCTTCTCAAAGGGACCAGTAAAAGCAAAGTCATGTGGAGGTAGCTGAGGGACACAACTCATACCAAGCACACCATTATCAGTTCCACTATCTGCAGTATCATACTTGGTCTAACTCAGGACCTCAGAATATGACTCGCTATAAATCAAGTAAGAAAATGACATACAGGTAACATTTCTTAAAGAATAAAGTACAGCTTTTATTAATGCATCTTTCAAGGCAGCTCTAACAAAAACAATTGCAGCTTGAAGCAAAAGCTGGTGGGTATAAGCAGAGAACATACAGAGCCCGCCAAACTGAAGTCTTGATTTAGTGTTGCTTTTTAAAGTGGGGAACCAATACTAAATATTTAGCTGTCAAGCATTTTTAAACCTTTTCAACTCAGTTATGCTTCTGCTGCATATCTCCATATTAAAGATATTTCATGCAACAAATGTGAAGTTACCATGGACTTTATCGAGACTCAAGTGTCATAACACATGAAGCAGTTAAAACACTCTTAACAGATCATAATTTAATGGTACAGAGTATTCTATTTATTTCTATCTATTTTCTCAACTAATAAAATTAAACTTCTAACGATAAAACAAATCTTAAGGTAGCCCATAAAAATTACCTCTCCTCTAAACAAAACATTTATACTTCTATCTATACTAAATCTAGATCAGATGGACAGAAGGTAGTCTGCTCAAAATCAAAAAAAATATTAAAGAAGTTCCCTTAAAAAGTACAGGAAGTCATTCTGTCACACATCTTTGTACTTTATTGTCAATGCAAACAAAAGTTTGCTGTTCATTTGAAACAAAGATAAAAAAGACAAACCTTTACAGGATGATTCATTGGAGAGTGACGTTTTACACTACACAAAGGACAATCTCATATTCAAAGCCCAACCTAGAGGTTAGTTCCTAGTATGGGTAACTACAGCACTAAGATAACTGTCCAATAAAGGATTAAACTGAGGTCCACTTACGGTTTACTGTCAAAACTTAGAAGATCTGCTTTCCCACCCCCAAAAAGGAAAAATAAAAGGAACATTTTTAAAGTCCATGACAACATTTGATGTCAACAGGCTAGGAATTCAGGGTGGAGACCAGAAAAAAAAAAAAAGCTTCTTTAGAACAAACAGTGAGTTCTACAAAAGTTCTTAAGCACTGAATTACCAGAAGCAGAAGATGGCAAGATTCAAAAGTGGGTGAAGATTCAGACCTAACAGAGTGCTACACTGGATGAGCATGACAAATCTTTAACAAAAATTTAACAAAAATTTACGCAAATATATATATATATTTATACATATGTGTATATATATATATGTATATTCTTCACATATTTATCCCTGGATATCTTTTTAACTTGTGGACCAAAGAGGAGTGGTAGGATGTTTTACCTGCAAGGAGACAGGAATGTTACATCAGGTAACACAGCAGTGAGAGGCTGTGATACTGCACTCCTGAGGGGAATCAGGAGAAGTATGCCACCTAGAAAGCATAGGGCCAGACGCCAGGAACAGACAGGCCCCCAGACACTCATGAGGGCTTTCCAGTCCACTGTTAAAGCAGGTGGCTTAGAGCTGTGCCAGACCATTAGTCAAATCGGAGGTGATCATACACTAATCATTCATCTTCATGAAAGCAGAAAAATGAACTAATGTTAATGCTGAAGCAGAAAGGAAGGACCCAGCATGGGTAGATACCTCAGAATGGCCCCAGCAGAGCATCAGCTGGTAAATTGTTCCTCATATCCAGTGCACTGCCGTTTCTATGATACAGTTTCATAGCTACATCCAGCCCTACTCCTAGTGCAATTTGCAAAATAGATGGTGAGAGGGGTTGCAAACAAAATATTAAGAACATAGCACAGGGATATGGGAGTTAAAGCATTAGGTGTCATGGACAGATCACTGAGATTTGGAGAGCAAGTCCACTGGGGTCAGACACCCCAACATGATAAAGCAAACACAAAAACGTTACCAATTAGGAGATATATGTGCACACGTGTGACAAGCATTTGAGAGTTTACATAAGAGAGTGTTGCTGAGCACGTAAACACTTGGTACCTTCACTGCAAACTTTTAATAGGTTTAGGTAAAGAACAATTTAAAACAAAACATAGTGACTAAGAATGCATGATCTCTGTGCAGAGACAAAGTGTTATATTAACTCTTGATTTTAGGTTTACCTTTCCTTTATTACAGGATACAAGTCTAATTTGAACTAACCGAAGTCTAAACTGATCTAAGCTGCCCCTCTTTACAGTGGGGGGCTGGACAAGATGATTGCAGTGCCTTCTAGCCTAAATTTCTCTACAACTCAAAGAAACCCCAAACAAACAAACAAAAGAAACCCCACGATGAAAAAAAAAAAAAACAACCAAAGAAACTCTCAAATAGGAACAAAACAACAGCAAAATTGGTAATGGTAACCACTAATAATCACACATAATCATAACCACTGATGAATGTATACATACATCATAGTCAAAGCACCTGAATAGCTCTAACTGGTATTTCAGGCAGAATCAAGAAAAGAAGGTAATTTTATTCTGGGTTCTTCCTCCCAGCAAGGACACTCAAAAAAGGGCTCATACCAAGAAGTTCCAAAACTCGGCTGATCAGGCTCTGGAAAGTGACCTCATCTAATGATGACCTTTTAAATACCACCACGCCTACCGAGGTTGGGATCAGTTGCCCTTGTCCTTATCCTTTATCAAAGTTTAAAGGAGTTTTTCTTCTCTAGAAATATTTTAAGTGCATATTAGAAAAAGTAATAGAATTATTTTTAAGTGTTCTCCCAGAAAGGGAACCTATTTTTAGAATTAACTTACTACCTATTCAGCTGGTCCATTATTTCAGCTCATTCAGAAGAACATACTGTTTAAACTGGCTCCATTTTTTGACATTCAACCTTTGAAATGTTGGGAACGGAACGGACAGAAGTTAACCACAAAGATTCATGATTTACTCCAGTTTTCCGACTTTTAATGAATCTTTAATGTGAGAAAAAGAAATTGTAGAAATGCCACCATTAATGATCCCGTTCGATCTCTGTAATACCAAAAGCAAGAGGAAAGGAAAAAAGAAATCTTGAAGCAGTTGATATGGTTGGAACTATACTTATAAATGCATCACTCCAGGCCATATTTATAAATACTGCCAGCCACTGACAACAGTATTTCAAACAACCTTTTAATAGCAGCTCACATCCCCTTGTAAAAGATCTTTTGAAAAGGGTTCAAAAGAACTGGCTCCTCACCAAGAAATAAATGGTATAACATGGCACTTAAGACCTAATATAATAGAGAAAATGTAATAAAATGAGTATCTGTTTGTGACAAACTCAGTATTTCGTGTGTATTTACTGAGGACTATCCATGTCTGTACTACAGTGACACAAAAAAAATAAATGTGTGAACTAAAATACATAATTTAATTTTTTTAGACCATTGTTGATTCTCCAGTGTAGAAAGTCACAAAAAGGCATAAGCCTAAAGGTGTCAACACAAATCTTTCTTCAGCTTGGCAGGTAAACTGAAGTTATAGTGATAAAAAAAAAAAAAAAGGTTTTCTACAATATTTTTACAGGTTCTTCTGGCTTAGCTAAGTAAAAAAATCTTTATGGGACAGTGTAAGCAGACAGAAGGGCTTTATTTAGTTCTTGGCTTATGAAACCCTTTTATTGATTACCTCCCCTCTCCCACCTTGAGATGTTGGGTTTTCTTAAATGTGGAAAAAAATAATTTCGGAAAAAAGCAATTGACAACAGTTTTTCAAATTTTCAAAATATATTTTTGGAAGAGATACTTTGAAAAAGAATGTTTGTAGTGTTGTCTATCCATCTTCAGCACCTATCCTGGGAGCCTGGTGGAAAATTAATAACCTCAGGACACTAGGAAGCCAAATGTGCAATGCAATAGGTCCTGCACCTAATCATAGAGCTGCTGCTCAGACACACAGGACCAGTCAAGTAAGCTTGGGGAGATCTGGCACATGCCTAAAGTTTTGATCTAAGGAAAAAAAGCACCCAAAATATAAAAATTTTGGGAAATAATCAATATTTCACAAGTGCTGTCTGAAAACAACATCAAAAGCAAAAAGGCACTGACATTGCAACAGTCCTGCTCGTGTAAGATGATTCACTAAGTCTCACCTGTATTCACTGGTTTAGTTCCCATTTCCCCCTTCCCCCCAAATCCCTTCTGGTAGTGAACCTATAATCTATTATTTTCTTATTATTTTCATTGTAACTGCTGTTATATTTAATTTTAAAATATTTCACCCAGTCTAGAGCACCTTTCTCAGGAAAATGAAGCAGTTCAGTCTCAGACTCTTGCTGGCAACGTGGAAGACAGCTACACTTTGTGATGGAAGATGGTTAAAATACAAAGTCCTACACAGTTCAACAGAAAGAGTCAGGAAGGAAATCCAGATGTAGTGCAACTGACCTTCTCTTGTAGCTAACTACAAAGAATTGACGTTAATATCTGGAATTAATGTTGCTTTATGTCTTGAGCAAGTTGCCTGAGAGACCAATAAATCATATACAAGGAAAGAAGATTCAAGGGGCACGAATATCCCTAGTGGAAAAAGCTGTGGTGTTACTTAAAGATTTGATAGCTGCTGCTACTACATGAAACCAAGACTGGGTGGAAAGATTGCTGACTTAGGTGCTGATTACTCTGCAGCTAAAGCATCAGGCAGCAGCAGTGTCCAGCTGGCACTAATGATACATCTCAGTGCTGCATCTGCGGCGCCCCATGCACACGCAGTGGGGGGAATGTCTTCTGCAAGACACAGGAGATAATTGGGCAAAAGAGGCTAGAAATACAAAACAAACGTAAACACTTTTTGCTTATCGTGATGCACCCTCAGCTTCCCTAGTACCACCAAAGACTCAATTCATGACCAGTGCGCACTTGGAAGTATTAGCTACCATTTGCACTTATATTTTTTCAACTTAAATACTATTATCATCTGAAGTAAAAATACTATTTGAAGACAGTCCTGAAAGCAGGGAGAGGTTTTGTATCCAGACATGCTCTGGTTCTCTTTTTTTGTCTTAGCCTGAGAGAGGCTCCTTAAAACAAACACATTCCCCAGGCCGACTTTTCAACACACTCCATGCTTCCTAAAGCCACAGATTCATTTTCTAATGTTGCTGTTTTGACTCATTTTTATACTTTGCAGTTGTGGATTCAAAGTGCTAGTGTGGCCCTGGAAGAAGTAATTGTTTTGTTATTCAGATGAATGGCCATCTCCATACTAAACAAAGACCATCAAGAAGTAAGTGATTTTAAAAAAAAAAATAAAATATATTACCACCATAAGTAGCTGTAGAGCAATAAGTAATGATAAGCCAGAAAAAAGAAAATTTTTCACCCACGCATATGGAAACCAAACAAGACTCTGAACAATTGGCTAAAATCATCTATGACATGCAGAAAATAAATCAAACAAATGATTAATTATCAACTCTTACTATAAAACTTCTTTTTTTTTTCTCCTTTCACCTTCTTCCCTCACATTTCAGTCATTTCATTGCCTGGGGCTCAGAAAGAAAGATTTTGTCAGATTTCCATAAAGCAGCAGAACGATTAGTCTCATAGCCCATAAACTCAGAAAAACATGTTGATAATTTACAGGTAGTCAGGCTCAGCGTACAGTTAAAGTCAGGAAAGCAGCTTACATTCACACTTCCATGTATCCCCAAGATGACTCGGGGTCACGCTGTCCTGATCACTGCCACCGTAGGAAAGCGAGATGGGTTTTGCTCTCCTGTACAGTATCTTCCAATTTATCACTGGTTTCCCTTTCAGAGATTCTAGGTCAGGTGATAAATTCCTGACTAGATGAAACACACCTGTTCCCTGATCCCAGCCTGAATTTGACCAAAACAATTACAAAACCACCCTCAGGCATCAATTCAGGTCAGCGAGGAGGGTGACTGGGAGACAACCACCATGAGCCTTACAGGGAGGCCAAGGGTGGGCCAGGCCATCAGGCCGTGGATGGCCCTCAGAGGGCCTGATCCTGTCCTCACCCACAGGCCAACATCCCAGCCCAGCCACAGTCTGTCCCCCTTTCTGTCCCCAGAGGACCTCCCTGTCCCTGTTTTATGACCAGGGCTGCCCTGGTACCCCTCAGCTCCACTGTTTCAGAATATTTATTCAATAACCTGAATGCAGGCCCTAAGCACAGAAGGACGTACTGAGCAGCACAGCCCTGTGCCCGTGGGCACAGCCACCCACCTGGGACAGTCAGGCTGAATCCAGCATCCATCTTCTCTCCTTTGGTTGAGCTGAGCTGTTCCGCCCCTTCCGCTTGCTCGAGTGGAACAGCGTGTTTTTGCCATCTCTGTCTAGGCAGATGTGGGAGTCAGCTGAAGTAGGTTGCCATGGATCTACCTGCAGCTTCATCGCTGCAGGGCCAGGGTGCAGGTCTTCTGCCCCCATGGCTGCCCTGCCTCTGCTGAGGCAGCAGCACTTTCTCTGGGAGAAGGGGGCTGCAGGGCACAAATCCCGCTGAAGAGACCACAATGCCAGTGCCAGGACAGCACAAGTGTCTCCTCAGTGCAAAAATCAAAGCCTCTCGACAGACCAGCATGGAAGCGAAGCCATTTCAGCAGCTGCAACACCTTTTTCAAACACAACATGAGGTGGCCAAGGAAGGATTGAGCTGTTTTTCCGTCACCTCTGCTTGTGAGGACATGCTAATCCATGCCAGACAGGAAAGTTTCTCCCTGTAACTTGGCCTCCCGTGATACCAGACCTTAAACTGCCCTTGCAGCTTGGCAGAAGGTGTCCATCCCCTCCTCTTCACACCTCCCAAGTGGCTGCTTATACATACTCACTGTAATTGGAGAAGTAATGTACATTAAGTATGCCAGCTTCATTGGGATTCATTTTAATAACAAGATTGAGAAGGTGAAAGCAGTACAAATTTATTCTGTCAGAGCCAAAGGCTTCTTCCTGATGACAAAGTTGCAGAGAAGAACAAAAGAACCAAAGCCTGTTTTATAAGGTGACAGATCCTTCCCTGAGCTGTCACTAGAAACTCCTGAAGCACCTCTTTTTCTGTAGGGGTGGGGGGGGAAAGGTGGTTACAGTGCCCTCAGGACTATCCTGCTTTTTCATAAATAACAAACCATCAGGAATATTTGTCATACACTTACCTTATAAAACTTTCAATTGTCAGTTTGCTTTCAGCCCTCCACAGGGACCAACCACACTGCAGAATAAAGATGTAGGGGACAGGTCTGGCATGCAAAAGGAGCCTTCCAGGTGCCCCACTGAATCACAATTCAGAGAATTTTGTTTTTCTTGTATAGACTAACTTCCTCAGCCCACCTCCCTCTGCACACAGTTAAGTCAAGCACAGAGTTTCTCTGCTGCAAGGTGTTATCGAATAAAATTAAGAGGGGAAACCCTTCTGAAGTTTGAAAGTGTAAGTCAAGCATCAGAAGACATCAAGATTTTTGAATACCTGCATGTGTTCCTGCAGGTACTCAACATTACAGAATGTCAAAGTTTCTCAAGAATAAACGCATTTTGAGACCATTAACTCCAAACTTTTGGCAAAAAGTTGTAGCATCAGTAAAGGCCTTTGTTTCTATTTCAATGCAGACCAAATTCTTTCATTACTTAAGCTGCCAAAACAGTTTTCATAAGTAAAACCTCCCAAAAGTCTCCTACTGACAAGTTTCCCCGTGACCAGCAATGAAGCAATGGCAGGTCATGTGCGCAGAGAACCAAATGCCCTCACTGGAGAGGCACCAACCAAGATACTGAGCATTCAAGGCCAAAAGCCCACAAAAGCACCTCTGAAGTGAAGATTACTCACATGCTTAAAACTACACATTAGCTAAAGTATTTTGCTAGAACATCCATGATAGTCTCAGCAGTACATGTGATCAATTGGCTTATTTATCTAAGAAAATTAAGGCCCTCTTCAGAGGACCAAACAAAGTCTAGACCTCAAATATGTTTATGTTTTAATTTGGTTAGAAAAGAAAAAAACAACTGTTCTAATAACTTTAAATAACATAAACAGGAGTAATCAGATATTAGTATTTTCAGACCTTTTTTACAAACACATTTACACTGATTAACTATTTACTTTTCCCAAAAGTGCTCTGCATAAAGATCTATTGATTTAGAAAATCAGCCCAGCTTATTAAATGAATACATTTGTCATCATCACAGAAAATCCTACATTTATTAAGCAATTCCACTCTAAAAAGCCAGAATATTTTTACTTTACATAAGGAAGGAACAGATTGAAAGAAAGGGAGGAATTCAACACAAAAAATAAGTGTCTTAAATGCAATAAAACAAATAGATTTGTAAAGGTGACTATTGCATACAGACCTGGAGGGGTTTTGTTATTGTGGTTTTGGGGTTTGTTTGGTTTGGGTTTTTTTTGTTGTTTTTTTTTTTTTTGGTTTTTTGACAGCCACACACAGAATCTGCAGAGTCAAATGAATGTTTATCACAGAGTTGGTGAAACAAGTATAAACATATTTTTAAATGAAATATCAAAACTTGCAAGTAATCCTGCATGCAAGCAATTTCTAGACAACTGGCATGCTGGAAGTGTAATGCATCTTTAAGTGCTTCAGAATGAAACCTAAATCAGTGTAAAACAATGTTAATAAAATACATCTATTAAGTCTTGCAGTATTCTATGTCAGATCTCCTCAGCTGCCAAAGAGAATTTTAAACAGCACGCCTGAAAACAAACAAACAAAAAAAAAAAGAGGCTTTTTCCTGTGAGCTAAACCCTCTTCCGTATATGCCCAAGACACACAGATGTTTTAAAGAACTACAAAACAAGTTATATATTCTTCTACTAAAAAAGGATTTTATCAGTAAGAATGAAACCATGTTTGATTACTCTTAAACTAGAGGTCGGGGAGGCAACTCATTCAACAGAACCTCAACAGACCCTGTCAACTTCATAAGAACCGCGTAGCAAAATCTTACAGTACTTTCCAAAGCTAAAGAAGGAAGACAAGACTGAATACACACAGCAAGTAGTGAAAGAGGATGGTATCATTGTCAGATACTGTATTATCATCTGATCAGGAAATACTATACTAAAAAATATTGTATTAAAATTATACTAAGATATAAATTTGATAAACATCAATAAAGAATTTATTGGTAATAACTGATAGTAAAAATTCCTTATTTAAAGAAAAACATGTATATTACCAGTCAATTTTATGCGCATCAAAATTTGCATTTACATTTTTTCAGACTTGGATTTACTATTACTTTAATGTTCCACTAGTAAGTTGCTCCAAGTAAGAGTGAACAGTGTGTTTGTGATCCAAGAACTATATCACTGAGCTCATGAAACTGCAGACAGTGGAAAGACTGCATCCTAAAATACACACTGAAACTACCTCAGTCCTGTATTAGTTCTCCTATATACAAAAACCCATTAAATGAGAATTTCAAGCACTTATTTTTGTGAAGATAAGGTTATCTGATGTTATTCTGAAGTGTCTCAGAAGCTGTTTCATTGAAGCTTACAACAGTCAATCCCTAGATTTTTATTTAAAGCCATCTTTATTCACCCGTTGATGGTTCTTCCAGTTCAGCTTTCAAATATTTACTGTCTGATTCATATACCTGAGCTCAGCAAAGCCTTGACGGACAGAGTTTCCATAATATTTTTAATAAAAACTTCTAACATGCCTGAAACTTCTAAAATGCCTGCAGTGTGCGGACACACATGAATAACTTCCCCAAGACCATAAGACTCTGTGCTGGATGTCTGGATGTTTACAAATGCAGAGGCATTATTACTACAAATTGTCAATTTTAGTCACTGCTTTATTGACAATTTTCCACATATTCTTTGAGTTAATTGGCCTTTAAACTCAATACATGTCCAAAGAGTTGTTAAACACTGAATTTCTTTGCTATAGCTTCCATTTGCATGTTCTAGCCTAACACAAAGACTTTGTTTCAGCAAAATGGGTTACTATTTTGCTGAAATAAGTATTTTTCTGAACTTTAAAGACAAATCTCCATATTTTGCATTTTCATCCTTTCTGTCATCTAAAAAGTAAACTATAGAGTTCTATATATTATATTGTAGTATAAATATAGTATATTATATAGTATAGTACGTATATAGTATATTATTATAGATAATAGCATATTATAGTATTAACTATATTTTTTGAAAAAAAATAACATGGATCATTATTGTAATCAGAACTCTGTATAAAGTATTACCAGATATACAACCACTTCATCAAAAGCCTGGTTTCCATGGTGATCAGCACATCCTCTTGGTTTTTTTGTTGCTGTTGTTTCATTTTTTAAAGACCTTGCTGTTTAGTGTCACCCATCCCCACAATTAGGATGCAAAATAAGCTCAGAGAAATGCGATTATTTTTTTTCCTCCAAAATTTAATCAAAGTGGAGGACTTAGATGCCCACACTAAGGCAATGTGATCTGTTTATGACACCTCACCCATCCAGAGTTACTAGTAGCTACTGTACTTTGATGAACATATTCATCAAAGAATTCTTTAAAGCCACCTGGATGACAGTGACAAGCAGGTGAACCACTGCTCAAGCTCATCACGCACCAGCTTTAAATTGTGTAGGAACATATCCTAAAATTTGGTGTGCTGGGTCAGACTAGAAGCCTTCTAGTCCACTCACTGAAGCATTCTTTCCCCAGTAATAGCCAGAGGTCATAATTTCCTGCCATCGTTATCATTATTACAAGTGATCACTTCTTCCTTTACCCTATAAACTGAACCATTGCATCCTCCTAGCCATGAGAGAAACCCATTACCTTCTAAGCAGCTATACCTTTAAAGCCAAGTTGAGGTCATGATTTCCTATATATACCAACATATCTGATTTTTACTTTTGCTATTTCCACTTGGCTTACATAGCCATCTCCCCACTTGCCACTCCTGACATTCTATATAAAGAAAGATTAAGAAGCTTTGTACCTCATCTCCTTGCATAAGGGGAAACATCTATCACCAGACTGGTCGGATGCTTTTCTTGTCCCCTCAGTACTAGTTACAACAATACATACAATTCCCAGATTATTTCAGTTTTCAAGCAGTTTTTACAACAACTAACTAAAATTACCAGTAATCTCAAATCATTGAGTTTATGAAGCATTCAAAATTTATATAGTATAGACACAGCCTATTCCTCACAGCAAATTACATCCTCTATTCAGCTGTCCAGCGCACTCAACATATAATTCAGAACCACATCTTATTTTTAACAATGACTAATTTCATCCTCACCCTCTTGTGGTCTCAGTTCAAGACTATTACATAACTCAACACAGCAAAACATATAGCTAAGATTTTACTGTTACAGCTTCATTGCTTGCTCATAATTTATGGCAAAGATGCCTTTTACTCCAGTGTAACAGAGGATGTTTACTAATACAAGTTCTAAACTACTAACTGTACCAATAACAGAAAATATTTTGTTTAATCTGCTATTCTGAAGATCACCTAGAGGGGTCTGATTTCTCCTCTGACTATCAAACACTACCCTTGTGACCTTACAGAATAGTTGGATAATGGCTCCACCTTTCCATTTCTTCCTCCCTCACCTACCACCCACAGAATGGCATAGTGTAATATCTGCCTAAGAAAAAAACCCAAACCAACCATAATAAACACTTGTTTTCAACAATCTTTAGATGTAGCATGTTCTTACCTTTAGGTATGGAGCTGCACTGATGCTCTCCCTTCCCCCACAAACTTAGTCTCCCGTAACTTATTTCCACTCTGCAGTATTTTCACCTTAAAGACTGAAGTTTTTCAAGGATGTGAATGACAGTATTTTTGACTAGGGAGAAAGAAGCACCCAGGGGAATTATTTAAAAGAAATAAGAAAGAAACATGTAGGTATTTGTGCATGAGGTATGTTTGCAGTTTTTAGTCCTGATGTGCAAAAGATGACTGGGCTTTGATAACTTGTCACTTGCAAAGCAACAATTACTTCTGGAACTCCAGACTGATTTCTAATATGTGTGTTTATTTATTTATTTTTTTCCTATGCAGACAACAGGCAGTAAGTGCTCATTTCAGGACAATTCTGCATCTTTATTTCCAGGATAGAAGGGAAACAAGGGGGTAGGAAACAGCAGACAAAAGGAAGCATAGACATCGCAGAGAGAACATGGTTGTGTGACAGCAAAATAGGGCTTGTTCTATAAACACAGCAATACCAAAGTCAAACACATGAACTGACAGGAGGCAACGGGGGGTGGTTGCAAAATATGTGTAAACAAATTATGCTATATTTGAATAACAGTTTTGTTCCTCCTGAGTTAGATTACCTTATACTGCAGCGTAGTAGAACTGCAAGCAGGTCTTTCCATTGATTCCAACCGAGTTCAAACAAAGTCCTGAATTTCAAACTAAAACTTAAAGTAAGGGGGGTGCTGCACTCTGGTAGTTAGGATTCAACTACGAGCATGTCAGTAGGCTTAGGAATTCTGTCTGAGGGTTTTTTTGCCCCCCACAAGTAAATGCTTCTCAGTTTTCTCCACTGAAAGACCCTGCTTAGACATAAATGCCATGGAAATATTAAAACGGATGAGGCACAAGCACAAAGCAGCAGATAATCTACTAGACACTAAATCAGCAGGACTGCCAAATAAGCCCCCTGCTTACCTATTATAGAAACAGAGGCTTACAGTTGGAAGCCAGTCACAGGCCAGCTCTCTGAAGCATGATGACCTGTTCTCCCCTCGGCCCTCATCAGCCAGTTCAGCAGCCTGCCACATCCATGGGCCCATGGACAACCATCCCATGGTTTGTTCTCCTTATGGGTCCCAGTTTTCACCTTTTAGTTTCCTGAAGCCACGAGCTAAGCAAAGCACCTTGCCTATGAGCCAGAGGGTGGGAGACCGCTTCTCTTGCGGCAGCCAGCGTGAGAGGAAAAGCTACATGGAGCCTTCTCCAGCTATCTCCTCCTCAGAGCTGCGCAGAAGCAGGCTGAGGGCAATCAGAGATACATAGCTGGAAGTGCCACTGTCCTGGAAACTTTATCAACGAGGAAAGCAAAACAATAGGTTGAAAAGGGAAGACAAATTCATAATATGCGAACAGAAGAAAGAGACAGGCAGGAAGGAGACGGAAAATAGGAAGAAGTTTTCAGAGGTATGCAGTGAATATTAGGGGAATGACTAAAGAGGAAGAAATATAAAAATGCAAGAAAGAAACAAGCAAAGAAAAGGAAATACAGTAGGTGGAAGAGTAGACAGGATTGCATTTTCCAAATTGATATCTCCAGGCTTTTTTGCTGGAAATTTATAATCCTTATTTAATGGGAGGAGTGATGGGAAACAAACCAAGTTATCTTAAACCAAACTTTAAAGATGGAGGAAGAAAATAAAGAAGGTCTTTATTGCAGCTATTGTGCATAGTTCATTCCATTTTAATTATATGGCTCCTGCTCTGCGTCTCAGTCTTGTACTGCAGTGCTACACATGAACATGTTCTACTGAAACTCTGACACAGGTCCTTTTTCTTTCAAAGAACCAAGAAAAGCTCTTTAAAAAATTGTGTTTTCTTTATGGTTTTCCAACATAAGCCTTTTTTTTTTTTCCCCAACCTGGTTCGCTCTCTTTAACCTGGCTAACAAAAGGAGATTTATTATAAGGTGGTTTTTGTTATATAGATTTTTCCAGCACAAGGATGTATCACTTACTTACAGATACAACATACAGATACAGCAACAAGATTTAACTGTGCTATATTCTCTAATGAGCAACAAAATAAAAAGCACTTCATTTGCAGACACTTAATTTGTCTGGAGATAAAGTTGGAAAATGTCCTATTTTGATTCTGTAAAGTTAACAAGAAGATATTAAATAATAATTTTATTCTTGTCTTTTACTATACACTAGTATTTTGGTTATAAAATATGCAAGATAGGTAGACTGTTCACAGAGAAAGGCATGTCATTGACAGAAGAGTGAAACAGATTGCTGTTTTACACACCACCAGTAAACCCCTATTAGATTTAAAGAGCTAATTAAACATTTTCTTTTTTCAGTAAGCCTTAGATATTCTCTAGCACTAGAAGCCTGCAATTGGAAGAGTGATACAGAGAAACATCCTTATGGAAAAAGCAGTTCATGTGTTACTGATCAGAACTCCGTCCTAACCCTTTTCTGCATTAACTGACTAGCATAGAAAAACAGAATATTTCCCAGAGAAGAGGCATCTCCATGAAATCTGACATTCAAATCAATTCTTGTTGAATCATCTGTGGTCAGCGGACATTGCAGAAATACATTCAAGAAGCAATAAGGCAACCAAAAAAGAATGAAAACCTATAAATCCAAGTCAGTGTTAGCTAAGTAGCAATTTGAGAAGGGGACTGTATTACAGACCTTCCCGAGTTTAAATTCACATGAAGCACCAGCAAACGGTGACAGCATCAGATTCCAGTTGAAATTTGTGCAATAATGTGCCAACTTCAGATCAGCAAAAAGGGCAAATATCCACATTCTAGATAAAAAGAAAGGCCAGGCCTTGTAGTTAATTTCAAAAGAGATGCTAACATAGCAGAAAGAGAGGGCTGCAGAGTAAATGAACTTCTAGCTCTAAAGATGCTCTCGAAAGACAAGATTGAAGCACACTGATATGGCCGTTCAGGAGGCACATGTTAGCATTGCCACTGTTAAATGCCTTCAACCAACAGAGCATGATGAGCGCTGGTTAGCATTTCTAAATACACATTATAACAGGAACTACCAACTCATTGTGCTTAGGCAAATTTTGGTTTCTCATCGGTAAGAGCCATTAGACAATCAGATAAATTGATTTCAATGGCACAATTCTCAAGTCCAAAATTAAACATACACTTAATTGCTTTGCTGGATCAGAACCAGGCAGCTCAGCAGCTTCTAGGCTTGATCCTATGGTAAGGTCAGAAGACTACAGAAGTTTCACAATTTTTATTTCCTTCCTTTTAAACATAAGTTTTTTAGAATGACCTGTGCACTTAATGTAAACCAGACTTTTGAGTAAACAATATTACACATCCTTGAATCATAAAAGCCACCATATTGGTAGCCAGAGCTTATGAAATTGGTTAAGTACACATAATTAGATCTTTGGAAGTATAGATTTAATGGCACTCTTTCCCAAGAATCAACAAGGACAGTAATGTTACCAAAACACTTAATGTTCTTTTTAAGATCCTAATTTATCATACTTATTGAATGCAGTATGCTTTTTAGCCATTTCGGGTTTAGACTTAAACACATTTAGTCTCGTTTTATTCAGGAGAAAAATGCATACACTGCATTTCAGGAGCAAAAGATGACAACACAGCACTGCAGGATAGGCATTCCGTAACAAATTGCACTTCCCCTTAATTTTGACAAAAATAGTTAGCAGTTGCTGGGAGGTTCTGCTGGTGGCTAAATGAAAGAACAGTGAAAGACAAACCTCTCCTCTTCATGGCCACACTGATTAATGAATAGAGACGCAACGGCTGTGTTAGCAGACAGGACAGGACAGGGGAGTGGCAAAGACAGGCTGTTGGCAATCGGGGCACCAAGATCAGCCTGTGCAGTTATCCACTGGGCTGCATCATTTCTTAGGTTCAGCTGACTTCAGAGTTCCCAAGTAACATTTTTGCAAATAAAATTTTTCCTCTTTATACACCTCACTAGGACCTCTCTATTAGGCAGTCATAAACTGCAGAAGCCTATCCCTAGTCCATTCCCTTTTAACACACGGTACAGAGAATACCAAACAAACCTTCCAAAAAGGTCCATGCCTCAATACAAGCATAAAAAGAAAGTAGGCAGAGAAGCACAAGCAGACAGCAGTGCTGTATGTGCAGCAGATTTTGCCCTTGGCAGTTAAAAGGCATGGAAATTCATGAGAGGGTTCTAATCAGAGATAATGCAGATGTGTTTTCTTTCTACTTCTCAATATTTTAATTTCATCTATCCCTTTGTAGCTGAAAGCCAAGCAGAAAGAGTGTCCAACCTCAGAAATAACCATCAGTTTTCCAATTCACTTCTTTCTTTTTTCTCATTCCTCTTTCCCTCCAATATACAGAGTGGGTACTAGGACTCCTTACCAAAAAAATCATTGCATAACTACAAACTGTAGACTGAACCGAGCCATTGACTTCATTACTTGTTTACCGGTTAACAGCACCTCGCTCCATGGAAATTTTGTCTAGTGACACCCAGGCTACTACACGCTGCTCCGCATCTTTAATAGTGCTTTCAACCGTGGTAAGGAGTGTCAGCGCCATCTTGTGGCTTTCACTTTTGTATGCAGCCCCCAGTTAGGCAGTTTATGACCCTTCAAACTAAGATTTGCAACTGGAACTCATTATCTCTAAGTGTTAGCACCAGCAATTGCATCTCTGGGCTCGCTCAGCAGTTTCTTCAGACTCTGAAGGCTGCTAGTGAGGATAAGTGAATGGATCAGACGCCTGCTCCTCAGAAATGGCTATTTCTGAACCTTTATGAACATTAAAGCATTAAATAATCAGAAACTGAAACCTACTGTCTTGGTTTTTCTTTTTTTAAATAGCTTTTGCTTTGCTAGTGTAAACACACCAAACTTTTTTACCCTCTTCTTAGGAGTTGTCCTCTCCCCCGTTGTTCTGGTAGTTCTCTGCTTAAGCTCCAGCACATCTCTATCCTTTTTGAAAATAGGCAGTCAATTTGGGTAAACAACTTTAATCTCTCCCCCTGTTGCAAATATTTCACCTAAGACATCCCAGGCTTCCATTTACTTTTTCACAGCTGCAGCAAGCACACTTCTAATTTATTATCTTCTACCATTTCCAGACGAGAACTTCCAGCTCACAGGAGAAAAAAAAAAAAAAAAAAAGTAAAATCCTGTTATGCACAGTCTTGAAAGATGCACTATTTTCCCTTCCTCTGTTCCCAAAAGCCATCCGTTTCTTCCTACCTGGCATTCAGATTCTCCTCTGTAGGAATGATGTCTCCCAGCTTACACTCATCAGCGCATCTCATCAATGCACTCCTCCTTTCCAGGCAGAAGTCATCCATAAAAATATTAACCTTGTTTCCAAACCAGTACTGGGAAAACTCCACTATTAATCTTCCTCTCATTTTGTACTCCCCCTTTCAAGACTGTTGTCATGTCCCCCTCAATCATCTCCTTATTCACATTATAATTCTTCTAAGTCTCATTTTTCTCCAGCTGAACAGATAATTTTCTAGGCAGGCCAATGCTATTCCTTTTACAAAATTCGACTAACATTAGATCTATGGCACTCACTTCCTTTGCATCTAGCTTATCAAATAAATTTAACTGGAGTCCTACACCATATTAAGAAGTAGTCAGTGTCACAAATTCTTTCTTTATACAGCTTTCTACTGTTACTGTGTGATTTAAAACAGGCCTTAAAAGCTGCATGACACAAGACACCTCCGTCAATATATATAATGTGGGAGCTGCAGCATCAAAGAATACAATTAATTATGCACTTACATACAAATCAAGAAATAGATAAAAATCAAATTAATTTGTTATGTATGTCAAATATAGCATTCACAGCAGTGGCAATATCCTGTAGTGTAAAAACAAAGGGAAAATGTTTGATGCTATGGTTGCACCAGCAAAATAAAATGGAGAAGTTGCAGGAGTTTATGTAAACAAAACAGGGGACTTGAGCTGCAGCCAGATTTCCAACAGATTTGAGCAATGAACCTGTAACACTCAGATTTTCTTATGTTTGCAGAAAGTTGTGTACCACAATCATAAGAATACAATTTTTTCCAGAAGTGCGTGCTTCTGATCAACTACAATACAGAACCAGGTGAATCCCTGAAGAGGGTCCAGCTGACTCAAGTACTCTGCATTTTTCCTTGTCTCTGCTGGGAGTACAAGGTCTCCTGAAATAGCTTTGTTCCATACATTCACACACCAGGGATCAGGCACAGACCCAGAAAAGACACATAGGTGACTACTTCACGTTTCAGTTCCCTTGCTGGGATTTAGGAACCTAAATGCATTTTAAGGAAGACTCCATCGAAGTGAGGATGGAGTAAGATCCCATCACGGCAAAGAAGGGCAAATGAAGTACTTCGGGTAATTACAGCCCAGTCAGCCTAACATCGATATTTGAAAAGAGATTGTGACAAATTAGTAAGCAAGCAATAAATCAAGCAGTAAGCATCTTGAAGAAAACAGGATGATAGCAAAGAGCCAACAGATTTGTCAGGAACAATTCATGGCAAATCAATATAATTGCTTTCAAAACAGCTGATCTAGCATACAAGGGGACAGGCCCCTGTAATGAACAAACAACAGAAATATAGTCTAGATGAAGGCGCACTAATTTCAGGTCAGAAGAAGTTGAAAGAAAAGATTCAGATTATTATTGGTAAAAATGGGAATTCATTTCAAGAAGACACAGAGGTCGTCTTATAAAATTCGTGAAATTTTTGAATATATTTTGTGTTGCTTTAAAAGTTGCAGATGACACAAACTTGACAGGTTCAGCTCCTGATTAATTTCTATGCAGTCCAAATCTATTCCTCTCAATCCAGCTGGTGGTGTCCAGCAAAGTCTTCTGGATACTCTGGAATATATTGTTCAATGGAACAAAGCATTGACTAATGATCATAAGAAGAGACAAAGTTAATCAACAGGAACTCCTCAGGAATCAGTTTTTGAACTGATATGTAGCTATGAAACGGTTATCAAAACTACATTCCTCTCTGGTACTCCCTCACAAGATTTCCAGGTTAGGAAATCAGTACAGAATAATTCCTCATGTTTTGTCCCATTTTCAACTGGTTTTTATTAACCAGTGCAATCCTCTCAAAAAACATTATTTCAAGTCACAAGTAATATTAAAAGTTCAAGCATTCTCCTCCAGAGTACATGAAATTGATTGATTCTGATGTTAATTATACTTTTATATCCAAGAACAAAATTTGACGCTACTCTCTAAATTACCTTGCATTGCAGAATGCTGTGACACAACAAAAGCACTAAATTGAGACTAATGTTTCAAGTAGGATGCAAAGCACCCACTAAGACCTGCTCCCCAGATACTATTAGCCGCAGTTCTATCTCTTTCATACTGTATATTCTAATACATGGAGTTGTATTGTGTCGATACCTTATTTTCCGCATCACTATCTTGTTGCTCTGAACATTGAAATTCAGCTCAGACATTCCCAAGCACAGCTTATTACAAGGCCCTGAACATGCCCTGCTCAGGAGGAAGCAGCCAGAATTTTCCCACCATCAGTACTTGAAAAAAGAATTATTTTGAAACTGCAATGTATGTATTGTTTGCATTATATACTGGTGGTTTACCATAGTTTGTTTTTTAAAAGAATGTTGTTAAAACGTTCTAGAGATTTTGATGCAAATTCACAAGAGAAGCAGCACAGCAAGCCTGTGGCATGGTATTCTTTTGCATATCAACTTCCTGTAAATGAGCTGATCAAGTCGTCTTAGACATAGATGAGCCTGGATATAATTTTAAGATATAGCCTACCTCATTAATCAATCTCTGAGTTACCCTCTGTCTTTTCAAAAATTCCCCCCATTTCAGCTGATGCAGTACTCTTGCCTGAGCTTCCACAGATGCGCTGTGCGCTGCTGAACAGCTGTTATCTTCGCTGCAAACAAGCTTTTCAATCACGGCAAGTCAGTCCCTGAAAACTGATGAAGTTTAAAAAACTTGAGGAATCTGTGCATTAGAAGCATCGTAATAAAACCCAGTGATACGGACTGTCATCAGTGTTGCAGACACGACATCCAGTCATACAGAGAAGCTGCTGACACAACACCCTTCTACCCCTATGCAATAAGGTAAAGCACTTCTAATAAGTATGTATGAAAGACTTTTCCCTGCTTACACACAGTACCCTCTTTTCTGCTGCAGGAGACATTTAGATTTAAAATAATCCCATGGATTATTTATTGGATATAGAAATTAGGACATTAACTCCTCAGGATGGAGATTGTATCTTCTTGTGCTTTGAGTCACACTTTGCTCCAGGACCTCCGAGCCTTGCTGGAAATGGACATCACTTCTGTCCTGACCTGTCACCACGCTGCTCTTCACTGCAATACTTTCATAAAATCTCACTGTGAACTCTATTTAAAGACCCTGTAGCTTCTTAAATTAAGATCAAAATTAGGGTGTTTGTATTTGATTTGCTAATATAATATCATATTGGCACCTTTGGCTATATGTATCCTTACTTTAGAACTGGGAAATTATTCTGCAGTGCCAGCAGCTCCTTATCAAGTTTTATTGTACTACTACTATGTTATTTTAACTAACATTTCTCCCCTTCTGCACAACATGACCTCTAGGTGGCAGGTGCCTATGAACCTTAGAGTGAGGCTCACTTGCCACCTCACTGTCCCAAAACAACAACTTCACAATTAAAACCGGAGTTGTCACTCCTCATATGGGGAAAATATGAAGTATCTCACAGCAGATACAATATTTCTATCACTGAAATAGGTGTTAAAATAAACCATGATACAAACTAAACTTCCAGAATATAGTCACAGAGTTCATACAAAGAATGCTGAATTGTGAGCAGGAGGCGCAGATTCACGCTGCTCTTAACTGGAAGCAGAAAAAAAAAAAAAAGATAAATGGAAGTCACAACATTAAACATTGTATGAATTATTTTAGCATTTACCCTAACACTCCTTCTTTGCAAGTGTCACCGTCAGAGCAGGCATTAGGAATGATACTTGAAGTGCTGGACCCTGGGATTTTCGCCTGCCACAAGCATCCAGCCAGCTCCAGAGGATGAGCCACTAGATTGGGAAGGGAGTAATCCATTTTGTTTTGATTTCATTACCACCACAGAGTTTCAGGCCCATTATTTTTTGGCAACATGCAGCAATGACTACATCAGTCACACAAAATTACATTAATGTACTACAATACTTGCAATGAAAAAAGCAGTAACACAAACAACAGTAATACACATATTTGATAATAATTTTTACTACAGATTACATTCAGCCACTATTGTCAGCAAGTATTATAGGCGTTTTAAGAACCAGGTCAGCACTAGGTATTTAAACATGTCTTTTCCAGCATTACCCCTTTCAATATGGGATCCACTAAGACCTCACTCTCCATATATATCTTTGTGCTACCTGGCATCTAGGCAGAAACTTTCTGATTCTTCCCCCTTAGCAACACAAAAAAGGCAGGATGAATTAAAATCCTTTTACAAGGGTGCAGTTAGGAAGCACGTAGATCAGGGCCTCATTTGCCAGCCAGAAAAATTCACTGAGCTCGTGACCCACATCCTATCATCATTGTGACAAAAGACTCTCAAACACAAGTGGGAGCAGACTATGGGTCAAGTGATTTGTCCTAACACCACAATCCTTTATCAGCCATCATCTTTCCTATAGACCCCAAGAGACCTCCAAATCCCAGTCTAGAAGCACCTCATCACCGACCAGCATGCTGGTATCTCCGATAGCTTCTGATAGACAAACGCATTATAACAGGGTGGGAGCACAAATGCGTTCCCGTGGGTGTAATCAGGTGCTCCTTGTACATCCAGTTTTATGATTGACCAAATGCTCGTAGCACTGGGGATACATGATGGACATATCAGGTTATCCTCCGTCATGCAAAGTTTTAAGACAGGCACAGAAGAGAGGTTACTGTCCTTAAACGCCTCCAAATGCTACCATGGATCCACCCTCATCAAACAGTTGGTGTACCAGTTTTAAAGCAAAAGTACTAATTATATTATTGTGGCTGAGAACATGATGATCTTTGTTTTCTTAAACCATGAGGCAAATTGTTTGGATAAAGATTACTTTGGCATAAGCGTAAATTCCTTTGTGATGTCTCTGCAGTCTGATCTTTTCTTAGGAGCAGTCAAAGCAGTCTGGCAGCAGAAACAGCTTTTTAACCTGAGCACTGAAAATGCTGATTAAACTAAGCTCTGACATGTAAAAAAGAAATAAACACTTACCTGTAGAGTCTTGACTCAAAGTTTCTTGACTACTACTGCTGTAAGAAGGCACTGGAGTGATAGAAAGTGAAGCTGGGCAGGATAATGGATATGATAAGTCATTTTGTGTAGAAAAACATTGAAATACAGGAACATAGCCATCTTCAGAGAAGGTCACAGGGAGGTGAGGGTTCCCATACACGTATGGATTTTTCCAATGAAGCACTCCTATCGCAAGAGGGCCAACAGCATCAGAACCTGACAACAAACATCAGGAATTAAAACCTGTGCCCTTTTACTGTAGCAGGTTACCATTTTCAAGAATGAAGCTATAATAAGGTAATATCAATTCCAGTTTTGATCATTAAGTTAGCCTGCCACTTGAAAAGGAATGCCATATTTTACTCTGGTCCACTATCGGTAATGCTGTTAAATGCTGGTGTAACTCCAAAAGTATATCTTCAGTAAATGTTCTCCTTGTAGTCTTGGCAGCATATAACATGAAATAGCATGAAACATCACAATTCTAACGTGAATCTACAGTTGGTTGTGGCCTTGCTTATACTTGGATGTCTGGGGGGCTCACTCTCACATTACAACCTGGAGGTCTCTCAGGGAGACTGGAAAGACAATGTTGGTGATTTTTTTAAAAATTAACATCTTGCCGCCACCAGCCCAATCCCCATGAGGTTCAGAGCTCAGTGGAAACCAGGACCTGGTAGGCAGAGCCAATCCACTGTCTCCTTAGATACCGCTCTGCTGTTAGATGTGAAGGCTCTGGTTGGATGCAACCCTCTGCTGTTGTGCCATAGCCCTCAACAGTTTTCTTATCCAACAACCAGCAGCTTGGATTTTTTTTTCAATAATCTATTGCAGTTTTTCTTTAAATTACTCTTGATTTTGTATTCTTTAAATATTTTTGCACTTTCTGAAGGCTTGTGTTCCATCTTACTAACAGCTCAACTGTATACGACATTGTGACAAAAAAACAGTAGGGCTTATAACAGTGTGCCACCAGACTCTGGAGGATAGCTGCCCTGTTGAGGTCATTCTGCTGCAAGTGATATCACTTACCTTTGATGGATTCTTTTAAAGGAAAACACATACCATCTTACTGTCTTTTTGACTCTCAGGTCTGTGATATCTGCAAGACTGGCAGCATCTGATTACATAATGTCCCATCCATGAAACTGGACTCCCAAATGCAGACAAACGCTTCAGATCTGTGATGGTTCTACAAGCATCCTCAGGCAATTATGGCAACACTCACCTGGGACTACAAGTGCTGCTGCATCAAGCACTGAAATATGATGCAACAACTCAGACTTCAGACATGATCATGTAATGAATTCTTCTAGAGAAAACAAGGTATTTAACAGTGGAGCATGCCTGAACGGAACTGGTCAGCCCAGTTCATACTGGCTCATAACTTCTGCAAGAGCAATATGAGAGTATCTAATGTAATACTGCATTTTAGTCTCTCTAAACACAATTCTGTCAGGTACGAAGCATCAAAAAAAAAAAAAAAAAATCACAAAATCACAGAATGATATGGGGTTAGAAGGGACCTCTGGAGATCATCTAGTCCAAACCCCCTGCCAAAGCAGGTCCACCTAGAGCAGGTTGCATAGGAACATGTCCAGGTGGGTTTTGAATGTCTCCAGAGATGGAGACCCCACCAGCTCCCTGGGAAGCCTGTTCCAGTGCTCTGCCACCCGTAAAGTGAAGAAGTTCCTCCTCATGTTTAGATGGAACTTCTTATGTTCAAGTTTGTGCCCATTACCTCTTGTCCTGTCACTGGGCACCACTGAAAAAAGACTTGCCCCTTCCTCTTGACACCCACAATGACACACAAATGCACATGAAGATTGGCAGTTGTCTAAATGTACATCCCTTAAAAGAAAATAGAAATTGTTCGCCCGATCTTTCAGAAGAGAAGCCTCTAGGAGTTAGGAAATAAACCTCTTTAAATAACCATGTGTGCACCAAGAGTTACTTGAGCTACCCACTAGACAGATAGATACATACATCAAGGACTGTCAAATGTATCCACTCCAGAGAAAAAGAGCTGGGTGGCACTGCAGAAAGTTCAGTGAACTGTAGTGAAATATGGTTCACGACTAGCCAGTATTGCAGGAGATACTGTGTTTAACAACAAGCCCCCATCCTCCCTACATTCTCCCTTTTCTTTATACAAAAACAGTTCATGCATTTTGGAAACATAAAACTGATGGATTTTCTAGGGAGTTAGCTGCCAATATATTGCAAATGCCCGACACATTTGAGCCTATTTATAATACCAACTGTGGAGCTAGCTACACGTGGCTTTGTCTGGCTATACCTAAAGGGACACAGCTTTTTACTCTGCTTTCCTAGTTGTAATTTGGATTTCTTTGTATACAGATACCCACTAACCAAAGACTACGCTTATCTCATGCTGCCTGACTGCTTTTTCCTGAATGTTCAGGAGAATGAGAGCATCAATATGTACCTGTGTATATAGGGTATGATACTTATGTCTGGTTTTAACTGTCAATATAATAATGAAAAATCCATAAGCACTTCTGTCCTCCTACTTTATGTTCAGATTTTTTAAATACATGCGCAGTCACTCCTTTCTCCAATATCATTTCCAGTAGCCATTGATTTTCACTTTTACCAATAAAGAGTTATTCCATAAACTCATCTGAATGTACATGGAATTGATCATTTCTGAGAAAAAAACCCACAACAGTACAGATACATCACATCAAAAAGACTATTAGTTGTCTTATTTATCTGTTCACCAGTGCAAGGCCATTTTGCCTATACTAAAACCTTCAGCTTCACTTGTAGTTTTATCTGCAAGGGAGCATATGCTGCAGCTGTAAACATATAACATATGAACTCTGAGACTGTAAAACTAAGCTAGACTATTAAAAGTTTATAAATAAAACTACTGAGAACTCTTAGGTGAAGGCAAGCTCTCCAAGTTTTTGACTTTGTCTAACCTCATTAGTCCCACTGGTTAACAACAGCTTTCACCATAACCACCCCTTGTAGCCACATTAAAATGATTGGCTAATAAAAGTAATACATACAGAAATGAATATATATTAATGATACATATAAGTATACCTAGGTATGAATATATATACACACACATATCCATGAAAGCACAAGAGTGTGTGTGTATAAGAAGCTGAAACACTCAGAAAGTGAATGCAATAGTTTTAAATTATTAAATTGCTTAACAGTAGTTTCTATTGTACTTGGTGAAGTTGCAGAAAGCTTTTTTTTTTAAATGGGAAAAAAAAAAGAGGCCCTGAAGATGTTTCACTTAAAAAAAAATCAAAAGCCACTTTAAAAAGTTGTCAGAATTAAAAAATAAATGTTTCAAGGTAAATGCAACACCACGGATCATTGCAAAAGGCAAGGAATACTGGCTAACCCTGCAGCAATACAGACAGATGTGCTCGACTGCACGATACGTGCACGGGCTGCTGCTGCCTGCTTTGGTTTACCAGCTGACAGCAAACCAACCGCTGAAACAGGAGAAAGCATTCGAAGAAGAAACTTCTGCAGCAATAACAAATTTTTTAAGTTGTGCCAAGAGTTTCACAATCACAACAGTGAAGGAAAGCAATATCCAGCTCTCAACACAGCTTCTCAACGACAAGGCAGGGATTGCTGAGAAGTGCTGGAGGAGGCTGCTTAGCAGTGGAATAGAATTTGTAGTTGGAAACACAGGGACACTTATGAATCTGCAGACAATGTTCCTGCTGCAAACTTAATGCTGTTCCCAGGTGTTTAGATACAACTATGCTTTGCGGAAAAACAAGCACATATACTCTTTATTAGCAATATAGAAATTAAATTTAATTGTATATCCTGGAACTGTTTCTCCTGTAGAAGAGAACTGTAAGGGGTTTTATAGTCCCTCAGAGCTTTGTAGATGCAATTCCCCGAGGAGTAAATCTGAAAGCTTGAAAATGGATACAAACCTGGCTACCCCAGTTCCTCGGGTTTTCCTATCAAACAACCACTTTTTATGTGCTCCCTTGACTGTTACAGATGTTTCCCTTTCTCTCCGCAGCTTTCTGTGAAGTGGTTGATTTGCATCTCCAAGTTTTCTCTCTGCTGTGCCTATATTGTCCCCAGGCTTGTTCTCTTACAGACATCATCATGACCAAAATTCTCCCTGAAAACCTAAAATTTTGTGTATCCTCCTGAAGTAGTAATCCTCAAAAACAATGTCCGATATCCCTCCTCCCCCACGAATGCAATAATGCTATACAACAACTACGTAACTCAGTAAACTCCTGCCTCTGCCCCATAATACCATTATCCAAAATTTGAGAGATTAAAATATAATTTATACATTGTCCATGCATTTTCCTTACCTGGGTTCCCAGCTGAGTTTGCTGCAGGGTGGTGGGGGACCGTCAGTTGTGCCCTGTACACCCGCAGACCCCTTCTGTCTGCTGGTGTATGGGAATCCTCCATCCTGCAATGTCTCTTCTCCTCTCTGCTGCTGCCACCCAGCCAGAGTCTCTCGCGTGTGCTCCTGCTGCCTCCTGAAGCCCGAACGGCACATGCTGGCCACATGCTATAAGCTTAGTCTTGCCATTTAAAGCTTTTTTTTCCTTCTTCTTTTTTTCCCCCTCCCTCCTCCCCTCTCTCACTTCTCCAGCAAGCCCTGATCCTAGCAATCAGGCACACCTTTGCTCTCCTGCAGCCAAAGTGGAGCAGGAGCTGCTGATCTCTTCACATGCTGCATGTGGTCCAGCCAGGCTGCTCTGTAGGGAACCAATCTCCCTCGGGACAGGCAGAAAAAGGCACCAACACAGGTGGGAGGATTTGCAGACACAGGTGTGTTTATTCACCTAACACCTTCTCAGTGCAAAACCCTTCCTTGAGCCATGGTGGTACAGGATAAGCAGATACAGCTGCCTTGCATGGGGACATGAGGGTGCTGCAGGAGGGGCCAAATGTATCTGCACAAAAGGTTGTACATTAAAAAGAAGTGTATACACAGGGAGAAAGCCTCCACATAGTATATACTACAACAAAGCAAAGCTGAGTCCAAGAGAGTTGGGTGACAAGCTTCACTGCTACTTTACCACCTGAGATGCTCTCCTGCCTCACCTGCCCCCTGTTCAGAGGAGGAGGTAGAAAGCCCAACGGATTAACGGAGTCTGATGTTTTGTCAGGGTCAGGACCCAGCAAGCTCCTCTCCTCCACCAAGGCCACAGGAGGAAGACTGTGGCCACTTGAGTCGCACACCCTACCTCTTTCCTCCCAAAACTTAAAACTGGCTGTGGGTGCCCAGCTTGCTGGAAGCTCCTAAAACCCCTTCCCAGACCACCCCACTGAACCCCTCTAACAGAGTAACCTTCTGAAAGGCCTCAACATGCTGGGGAGGACCTGCCACTGTTAGTCACAGCTGGATCAAGGAAGGCAGGACACTCCTTGCCTCCTGGGATAAAACTCCCCCAGTAACAGTGCTGGGTCTCTTCCAGGGGCTAATTAAAAGCTCTACAATGCAGGGGGGGAAGGGCAGAACCGGAGGATGACCATGCCTGGGATCAGAGTTTGCCTTGCTGCCAGCTCAGCTTGCTTACAAAGCTGACCTGGAACATTTTCTAGGGGTACCTATTACAGAAAATGTTCTCTGACCCTTGTAAGCAGGGGTTTAAACACCTCATTTCCAAATTTAATTTCCTTCTTCAAAATAGTTTGTTCTGAATAAACCTTTGCATCGGAAAGATACATTTTGGGAATAGGTGACATATAGGCAACATGGCAACAAAAATCACAATAACAGACCAACACTACCAGGCTTTAAATTAAAAAAAAACCACCTCATATCAGCATTTTTTAGTCTTGCATATTTCTGGTATGTATATAGATATATTTAGCCAAATGAGATGATAATAATTGCCTTCAAGAAATTCTCTTCCAGCTAAGCATATTTGATATTTGCACACAGCATAAAACTGAAAGTGCATACGTGGGACTTTTTTCAAAGTGGGTTTGGCAGAAAAGCAGCTTTTAGCCTTAAACTATCCATATATACCCCTGTTCAAGCTTTTAAGCATAACATCTCCTTGCTCAGCTTTCAGATACTGGAGTTAAGTGGTAGACTATCTAACGAGATACAAAGAGCGAATAGACCATGTTAACAGGGATATGAAGTGGTTAATTTCTTTTCCACGTTGGCAATCACTCTCTCTTTTCCCCTTTATGGAAAGGGAATTATTTTGTTTAGGTGCCTCTCATTTGAAAACATACTCAACAGAAAGACAGATTTCCCATGGTTGTTATTAATTTCTTCACATCTAGACTGGACAAAAACTGAAATTTATGCAAACTTTTGGTAAAAGATAAACACAGCATTTGCATTTCATCTATTAAAGATCCAAGTGCCATTTATGCATACATTTAAGAAACAAATAGAAAAGTATACCCTGGCCACCTTGCACCTGCTGACATGTAAGTTCCTATGGTTCATGTCAAGACTACACATACACACCCAAGAACAGAGTTTTGGGTTCAGTCACAGAAGAGACACACTCCAGACTGTATGGCCTACAGCAGAAGGGCATATTCTCACTGCCTAACTTCAGTTGGCTGGTCTCCATAAGTTTCTCTAATAAATGGAGAGAGCAAGGATCAACTCAAGAGTAATTCAGAGTAAGACCATAACTGTGGCCTGTGAATCATTCTTCATAAGAGCTTTTCTCTGTCTCCATGAAGTACAGATACAGCACAAAGGAACCAGCTGCCTAATTTAGCTGGCTAAATTAGTTTCCTAAAGATGGGAAAAGTAAACAATGACCCCAAGTATACATTTTGTGATTCGATCTCCTTCCAATTTTTGCTGGATTCAATAAGCACTGAAGAGCTTATTGTGAAGATGCGACTCCACAAGTGTATTTCCTATGTCTGTGAGAAAGAGCAGCACCAACTTCCACCATTGCAACTTGTCCTCCTCTGCACAAAGGATGCACCAAGATCAGGACAGAGTGAAAATCATAAGCAGATGATGGAGATCACGTTGGCCATCTGTACAGCCTAAGACAAAATACAGTATCAAGAAGAAGGTGCTGTTTCCACAAGTTTCACTGCAGAGCACTGGCAGAACAGCTGGCAGATTCAGAACAGCCAAAAGGTTCAAAAACTACAAAAGAATTCTTCGTTGTCTTACCTAAGGATTTTAAAACTGCTTCCTGTGGGAGGAGACAGTGTAAACAGCAGTTTTGGAAACATCTGGGGAAAAAAAGAAAACAACAAACAACCAACAACAACAATAAACCAAGAAAAACTTCTGCTGTTTACACACAGGAGGATCTATGTCAGTAACAAATACCTTGGTCTTCAGCTGATCAGCTCAGACTGTTTATCTGTCAGATGACTTTAACTGGATTGAAAGCCCTTGGTGAGTCTTTTCAAGTTAGTGCAATAGAGTAGACTGTTATGGATGTCCACTTTATCAGTGGTGGGGTTGACAGGATGGATTTTTTTTTTGATAGTCTGTTTAGCTGCAGAAGATGCAGTAGGAGCACAAAAACCACTGCTGTAGTCATGCCATGAAAGAGTGACAGGGGAGAGTTTGAGCATACTGCATGGGGAAAAGATTTAATTTACAACAACAATTTATATCTACGCTGGGGACTGCATCTTCATTAAAAATCCCTGCTGCAGAAAAAGCCCAGGAGAACAATCATTACAAATGTCTTCCCTGAAAATGCTTAATGCACAGCCTAATGGAGTTCTTACTCACATCCTTCATATCTCACTGAGATAGCAAAATCACTGCCTAAGAGAGTCTATAAAAGCCATTTACCCCTTCCTGATGCCAGAGTTAAAATCCACTTGTCTCCAGCACTGCAGGCAGCATGAAATATTCTCTGACTCCTGCTTTCTCCCAAGTACTTTTCCCCTCACTGACCTATAGTTCCAAGCACAAACCCAGAATTTCATTACAGCCCAGGCAGGAACAGAGCTCTTTAATTCTTTGTCTGGTCATCGTTCCAGCTATGGGTCAATGGGTTTTTCAAGCATTTAACAGGAAAAACCATTCTGCTAATTTTATTATAATTCTCTCTTGTTTGTATTTTTACACGTGGCATGTGTTTTCTAGGCACATTCAAGTAAGGCCAAGGCACTGAAAGACAGGCTCTAGCAGGAAGTATTTAGAGTGTCTGGAACCTAGATGACTCAAGATGAGGAGTTGTCCTCTTTCCCAGTAGCAGGTTATAAAGGTTTGAGTAATTTGTATTAATGTTAAAAAATATTTTGTTGGTAATACATGTTAACATTTTAATGAAAAGACAAGTTGTTCAAGAATAGAGTGGCCTACTGTGTTCTGTAGCATAGAAAGAGATTTTTAAATGCTTTGACCTCTAACAGTACCAAAACACAGAAGCCTAACAGCTTTATTCCCATCAGTAACTGTGATTTTCTATATCTGAATAAAAGTGAAATAAATCCTAGAAGCTTAACTTTTTACTATGGAAGCAGAGAATAAAAGATTAGACTTCACAGCAGCATCAAATTTATGCAGGCCTCTCTATTTAACTGTTTTCATAACTAGAAAAAGGAGAAATGTGTTCAGAAAACAGCCTTGTTGCAAGTGCTGACAAATGGATAACACGGGCTTTGATCTAGACCTTGACAAAAAATAAATGAGAACATCAATCACAATCTATTTGGGAAATCTCACTCTGGATTAGATGCAAGTTATGAATGCACCTCCCTATTTCAAGCAGTTAGTCAAGAGGAATGAAGAGTTAGATCCATAGTGCCAGCTGCCTGAAATATATAACCTAACATCATTATACATTATTTAAATATAAGTTTAAAGTTAACTTTTTACGTGAAGAAAACCAAATTCTACCTTGGCATAAGCAGTAGCACCTTTGTGATAACATATTCAAGAATGGCAAAAAAATGCTCTGGAACAGCAGCTGGAGAGAGGACTGAAAAATATGTGAAGGAAACAACTCTGCAGACACCAAGGTCACTGAAGGAGGGGGAGGAGGTGCTCCAGGTGCCAGAGCAAAGATTCCTCTGCAGCCCGTGGTGAGGACCATGGTGAGGCAGGTTGTCCCCCTGCAGCCCTTGGACATTAATGGTGGAGCAGATATTCACCTACAGTCTGTGGAGGACCCCACAACAAAGCAATTTTGTGTGCCTGAAGGAGGCTGTGACCTGTGGGAAACCCATGCAGGAGCAGGCTCTTGGCAGGACCTGTGGACCCATGGAAAGAGGAGCCCATGCTGAAGCAGGTTTTCTGGCAGGACTTGTGACGCTGGGGACCCACACTGGAACAGTCTGTTCCTGAAGGATTGCACGCTGCAGAAGGGACCCACACTGGAGCAGTTAATGAAAAATTGCAGCCTGTGGGAAAGACTCACGTTTGAGAAGTTAGTGGAGAACTGTCTCCATGGGAGGGACCACACGCTGGAGCAGGTACAGAGTGTGAGTCCTCCTCTCCCATGGAGGAGGGCACGGCAGAGACAAAGCGTGATGAACCGACCACAATCCCCATTCCCCATCCCTCTGCACTGCTTGGAAAAAGAGGTAGAGAAACCGGGAGTGAAGTTGAGCCCTGTAAGAAGAGAGGGGTGGTGTAAGGCATTTTGAGTAATGTATTTTAAAGTTTAGTTTTTATTTCTCATTAGCTTCCTCTGATTTGATTGGTAATAAATTAAATTAATTTTCCCCAGGTCAAGTCTATTTTGCCCATGATGGTAACTGCTGAATGATCTCTCCCTGTCCTTGTCTCAACCTATGAGCTTTTCATTATATTTTCTCTCCAATGTCCAGCTGAGGAGCGGGAGTGATAGAGCAGCTTTGGGCATCTGGCATCCAGCCAGGGTCAACTCCCCACAAGAAGTTTGTTGACTAAGCTGGTGATCTACTAAGAAGATAAGTAATAAAACATCAGCTTTATGTGTTATGCAGTTACTTCTTAATTATTTTCTTTCTTTCACCTTTGGTACAGGGACTGTACTGTCCTCTTATAGCCCAAACCCATAACTCGAACCCTGCCTGAATCTAGCTTAATCTTTCACAAACACAGGTGCCTACTTTTGCTTGATTTGAACAGGAACACTTGTGGTAGTGACATATGGAGCAGAAAAGCTCAGGTGAAAGGAACCTACAACAATCATCTAGTCCAACAGTATTTACACTGTGATCCAGAGCTTGCGGAACAGAGATACTTCAGATTTCATTCTACAGAGCAGCATCCAAAACCATATTAAAAAATATGAATAATGTTGAGGAGTCAGCCATCATAAGTTTGGGAGATAACAAAACTAAATTGGTCAGAATTGCTTGCAGCTCCTGAACTCAGATTTCTTACATACTTTTAAGATGAGACGAGTTGTAACTTCCTGAAGACCAGTTCTGCTTCCATGGGATTCATGACAGAGATGAACACACTTAGGTAGTACAGAAAAGCTGGACAATTCTCTCATCTCTTGCTTCAGGCAACTAATTTCAACCTCTAGGAACAAAATTTAAATGTTCTTTCCTTTCTGTCTCCCTCCTTCCATGATAGCAGACAAATAAATTAAGCTTACCCTTTCACGAGGAGCCACTACTCTTTCTCATTATAGGAGTGTCTGACTTAAACCCATTAGTCAAATTTACAACACTGCTAAGCACTCACAGTTGTAAGTAAAGTCACCTGAATTTTTTCAGTTATTCAGTCCTGTCTCACACTAACTACTTTGAATGGTGAAGTGCAAGACAACTCAAGTTAATTAACTCAGCTGAGTGGCTTTAATCTCAGTGACTTTCAGCCTTGATTTTCCTTCTATTTAAGGAGATAAGCCTGTTTGACTTTATGCCTCAAGAAACACTCAGGTGCTGGTGATGAGATCCTGGAAGGACTCACGTGACAATGAATCACTGTCTTCAGCACAGGGTAGAGAATTCAGCAAGGAGCCACACACCGAAGTACAGGGAGAGCCCCCAATGCTGAACAACTGCTTATGCAGTCAGAGCTGTCTCTTCTACGGGCTGAGTGAAATGGCACCCCAATTAAATTATAACTCATAATGAAAGTGCGTGTCAAAATGCGTGCTTGCATGCATGCAAATGAAACAGTTGCTCTTACCATCTAAATTTTAACATTTTCTGAACTCTGAATGTTTGACTTTACAGTCCCAATATGTTACTTTTATATTGCAATGTAAATGGTCTCTGCTTTAAGGACCCAAGTGTTGGAGGAAACTAGTGGGTTTTTAAGCAGGAAATCACAAAAAAACTTCCCAACGTTTTTCTTTACACAATCAAACCCACCCATAATCTAGCATAGACGTTCCTATGACCATTTTCATATCAATCACTGCATACCAAAAATGCTTCTTCATGTATATATTTGTAAAGAATGTCCTGAATATGCTATTACAGCCGAGAATGTAATAAAATCCAGATCATACAACTGTGTATTCACAAAAATCTCCCAAATCTAATGCATTATACAGGAGCCTAATTCCAGGACTATAGACCCAAAGCATGTATCTTTAGTCTGATTTTGAAATAAACTCATTCTTCTGCTCTTTTCTTTGGATGCAGCAATAAATAAGGTCAAGGCACCGCAAGGGTCAATGCTGCAGTGTGTATGCAATAAATGTAATTTATTATGTTCTTGCTTCACAGGTGTCTATAGAATAGTATATTCAGCAAAAAAAAAAAAAAAAAAAAAAGGCTGTGAAGAAGCATACCGTTCATCAGAATGACACACCATGGTAATTATTTATGTTCTTTTGGGAATATAGGTTCCAGTACAAGGAACTTTCTGTTACAGCAGCCTTGCTTCAGAAAAGTAGAAAAATAATAACTCTTATATAAAAGATCAGCAAATTACAAGATTCTAAACCTGAATTTCAGCAATTGCTTTTCTTTTCAAATGCAAGAGGTAAAGCTTATACTTTCACACTCTAAATACGCATGTAACTGATCTCAATATGGTTCTTATGAGATGCCATGTTTGAGTACTTTGACAAGCACTAACACATGTTCATCATTTTCGTGTGTGAATATCCAAACATGGTCTTTTTTTGAGGAAACATGCAAGTTTGCCTTTGTTTTGTAGGACTTTGTACAGTGCTTTCTGACTCAGCATTAAAGGCCAATATGATATCTAAATTCAGTGCTGCAATCCAACCACCTAAAAACTCTTAGCACAACTAATCTGTCAACATTTTCTGCCTAGCTACATTCCTTAGAGAAACGGCCAGCTGCTCCTGTCCTGTAAGGTTTTTCTTCCATCTGGAACGCAATACTTTGCACAAAGTGCCGTAACAGCGCTGATTTAGACATCAGTTCCCCTCCCCGACTAGAAAGCCATCCGCTGCTGGCATTCCCACTGGATGACACATCTGAAAGTTCATTTCTGAGTTAATGGGGATTACTGGCTAGCTAGGTCTGTGCTGTGAGCAGATCTCACTTCTCAAATATTTTAATGCTTTACTTTTTCTTAAGATGTCTGAAATGTATAAAAGTGTTGAGCTTATTTACATTTCACACAATTTATTTTTCAAAACTTTCAGTAAGGAAGTGATTTTCAATCTTGGCTCTTAAAAAAAGAAAATAATGAAAAGGAGGTTTTCAAAAACGTATTTGCATGAAATGAAAGGGTCTTACAAAATGAAACATCTCTTGCATTATTTATTGCATGCCATGTCTGGATTTTGCTAGCTAAAAGGTTTAATTTGAATCAAAGAGAAAGGTTTTGCCTGTGGATTTTAAGAGAAGTTAAAGGTCTGACATTGCCAGAGCAGACTCTATTAAATTCATAGACACCAGATGGCCCCATAGCACTCACTCATCTAACAAACAGATTTTGGTTTCCCTGTAGAGAAATAGAGAAGGAGCTGTATAGTTTGATGTTCGAAGCTATGGCTACTTGAAGTTTCAGAAGGAAAACTGGCTTGAGTTTTATTAGATTTACATATATGTGTGTGTGTGTATATATACATGGAATTGCTGAGCCATAACTGAAGTTCTGTAATCCACATACATATTTTACGGGGCATTCATGTATACGTACTTCACAAATCCAAAATTAGGAGTTTTCCATAAGTTACTAGGTATACAGTACTCATGTTTTGGGGTTTGTTTTATGTCAGATACTGGCATAGAAAAGAGAATGAAGTTTTGAGGTGTCACAGAGCAGCCCAGTTCTGCAGGCCCCTTGCAGCAGCAGCAACGAAGTCTTAGAAGGCTACTATTACCAGTGACTTTCCTATTTCTTGAGCTTTTTGCTGTCAGTCCTAAGCGAGGTGCATTTTAGCCATCTCAAGGCATCTTCCTATGGGGCCCAAAAACCATTTGGATGGTCTTTGCCTTTTGCTTATTTCATTCTGAACAAGATTTGCCTACAGGATGGTCCAGCTGGCTTTGCCTATTATAAGTAAAACACCTGTTAGTAGCACAGCCAGATTTCACTATGTGAAACATGTAGGACTTTATGGAAAAAAAAAAAAACAACAGAAAGACTGATGGGTAGCTTCACATGAATGCTTTTGCACACTTCAGTAAGTCTTTGGAATATGTCCTCAGGGTACTTGATCCAGTTCAGATATTTGTAATGGGTCATAGACCATAGGCTACTAAAGGACTTTGATAGCAAAGACACAAACAAAAGCAATTCTTCTGGTTCAAATGAGGGTCTTACACAAGCTGAAAGGACTAGACCGAGGTAACTAGATGGAAACCTTTAGCATGAGTATGCTTAGACTCTCTCAAGTTTTAGTACAGTAAAACTTACTGCTAGCTACACTTTGATCAACACGAAGAACAGAATCTAAACCAGCTTGTCATTCCAGAAGCAAATATTCTGGAGGGAGCCAGACTCTTTTCAGTGTCTTTGCCAGTGAGAGGATGAGGGGCAATGGGCATAAGTTGAAACACAGGAGGTTCCACTCAAATATGAGAAAAAACTTCTTTACGGTGAGGGTGACAGAGCCCTGGAACAGGCTGCCC
>JAOXNO010000001.1:51297936-51350184 GCA_028565335.1 Limnodromus scolopaceus | reverse complement strand
TTTGGCAGGGGAGTTGGACTAGATGATCTCTATGGTCCCTTCCAACTCTAAAAATTCAGTGAAAATTCAGTGAAAATTAACAGGGTATTGCAAGGATTTCTCCTTGTACCAAAGGGAATCTGGTCTAACTAAAGCATATCATAAACTTTATTTATCTAACTTACACTATCATGTAGTACTGACAAGCAGGATCACTCTAGGCGTCACTTCTCCAGCTCAAATGCTAGCCCTTTCTTCTCTTCAGAATAGCAGATCCCAAAAGAGATTTAAGGTCTGCAGTTAGATGTACAAAACCCCTAGGGCATAAGGGATCCAGACTTATTTTGGACACAGAAGAATCATGATGAGAACAAGGAGAAAAGAAAGGTGTGCTGTTGAGGAACAGCTGAACTTTTGTTGAGTACATGCAGAAAATTGTCACAATACAAAAAATTGTGCTTTTCTTACAGCCAGACTTACAGTACCTTAATGAGGAACAGAGCATTTTTGGTGACTAATGTAGGAAAACTATTAAGTACATGATAATGTAACAGCCACACAATTATTAGAAAAGTATGGATAACTTTGTGAAGAGCACAACAGTTGCACTGAGAAAAATATTTCTGGCAAAGAAAAAGGAAATGTGGTTTCAGGACACATTTCAGGTTTTCCTTCCCCAGATTAGGAACTCCATGCAGGATAAATAGCTGGAGTCCTAAATTAAACACCAAGAATGCGCCAGCAATGTTATTCTGATTGTGATGCACTTACAAGCTTAGTGAGGGACTAGCATTTCCCATTGCCTTGTTGTGAGCAGGGCCACAACCTGAAGTTATACTCTTCAATGGAGTTTGAGAAGGAAGAGCTTAAGACTTCAGGAATGCCTCTCCACTAAGATATGAGAATGGCTTTGGACTGTGGATACTAGAAGCCAGTCCTTTTTTTTTTTTAAAAAAAAAAAAAGAAAATAAAAGTACGTACCAGTCCTATATACCTACCTACAAAAAAGTGTGAATGATCCCATCTTTTCTATTAAGATCAAAGGCTAGAAAAGCTAAGCCAGAAAGGAGGAGACCTCACTTTATCCTCATTCAGAATCAACCATGCAATTTCGCCAGAATGTGTAATACCTACCAGCAATGAAGGCTGTTTTGCAGTAGGAGGAAAGACCATCTTCTGTATCTCCTTTTTAAAGCTTTACTGGTAGACAGTAAGTGATTCAAGATTCATTGGGACAAGGAGGCATGACAGTGTAGCTGGGTGGTTAGGATACTTACCCAAGAGTCTTGGGCTGTCTGTATTTTATTGGACAGCTGTAATGCCACTATTCTTAAAAGAAAGCTGTAACCAAAATCTCTGCAGAGCTGGGTCCTATAGGAACAGGTGCGGTAGATGCCAAAAAAACGCACTTACTAGACAAAGCTGGAGGGGAAGGATAAGCATATCTACATGGTTAGGCACAAGCATCAGACTGGCAGGAACTGAAGCCACTTTGGAACAGGCAGAGAACTGCAGGTATTAAAACATTGTTTAAAAATCAAATTGGGAGAAAAAAAAATAGTCAGGTATGTGACTCCAGTGAGAATACCTAATTTTCCTCTCAGTAGAAGCAATTAGGTTTCTGTTATTGTTGGCAACAGACACAGAGATGGGTCTAAAGTTTCTTGACAAGATGTAAGCACAGAAAATAGTGGCATATGAGTGCTTTATATTTCAAGTAGAGCTGCAAAGAATAAAACTCTGAGGTATATCTGAAACTACTCAGGTACTTTGTCAGCTAGGAAAGAGGTCAGTTAGCAGTACTGAAACCAGGATCAGAGTAAAGAGGTCTTGAACTCCAAACAAAGCAATGGATTAGAAGTAGCTATTTATGTCTTCCTAATAGCCTGAGACGGAAGCTACTATTTATGTGTTGGTAGAGGGAAAACATAGCATTCTGAAATACATTCTCTTTCCCTCCCCTCAAAAAGATGACAGTAGAAAAAAAAAAAATTGTGCATGTGAAAAAAGTGCAGTATACGTTTATTTAAAATAAGTACTCATACAGAAGGACATTGATAACACATGGAGAATTCAGTCAGATTCTTGCTGCAAGTTATGTTTCCCTCACAAAAAGTAATACAAGCTGAAGATTAGACTTGCTATTCGGCAATGTAAACGTTGCAAAACCAGTATGCATTTCCATTATGAGGTACTTTGTTACATCTTATTCTTGGCTTACCTCACGTTACATGGCATCTGTAGTTAGAATATCACTATAAAGTTGGAGACTGCAATATTCAAAGAAGTTGCACCATGCTCAAATATACTATTTTTGTAATAAAACCAATCCAAGCCTACCCACACTTAACAGGTGAACCATCTTTAGATTAGGTGATTAAGGTTTCAACTGTAAAATCTTACAGTTTTTAGTCTATTACATGAGATAATGGATCACTAAGATGAAGCCAACTGCTTAATTTTCTCTCAAGTTATATTTAAAAAGGTTGTTCAGCCCGGAGAAGAGAAGGTTCCCGGGAGACCTTATAGTGGCCTTCCAGTACCTGAAGGGGGCCTACAGGAGAGATGGGGAGGGACTCTATCAGGGAATGTAGTGATAGGACGAGGGGTAACAGTTTTAAACTGAAAGAGAGGAGATTTAGTTTAGCTATTAGGGAGAAATTCTTTACTGTGAGGAAGGTGAGACACTGGAACAGGCTGCCCAGAGAAGTTGTGGATGCCCCATGCCTGGAAGTGTTCAAGGCCAGGCGAGTTGGAACTAGATGATCTTTAAGGTCCCTTCCAACCCAAACCATTCTATGATTCTATACTGGGATAGCTTTACACTGAGATCCAAGAGTCTCAGCGTTTAAATTACTAGTAAAAACCTTGTAAATGGTTCAAAAAGTGTTGTGGGTTGACCTCAGCTAGCATCGAAGCACCTACACAGCTGCTCGCTCATTCTCTCTGCCCTCCATCCCCAGCAAGACGAAGGAGAGAAAAAGAACAGCAAAAGCAAGAAGACTTGCAGGTTGAGATAAAAACAGTTTAATAAGTAAAGAAGAAAAAAACAAACCACCAAATGATGCAAAGGCAATCACTCACTACCTCCCGCAGGCAGACTGACGCCCAGCCAGTCTGCAAACAGCCACCCTGGAAGCCACTCACCCCCCTCCTTCTTCCTCTGCCCCGTTTTTATTGCTGAAGGTGACAATACATGATACGGAAGAGCCCTTTGGCCAGTTCAGGTTGGCTGTCCCAGTTGCGTCCCTTCTCATCTCATGCCTACCCTCAGCTTACTTGCTGTGGGGGCAGAGCAGGAACAAGAGAAAGACTTGTCCCTGTGCAAGGACTGTTCAGCAACACTCAAAACACTGGTGTGTTATCACCATTGGTTGAGGCACAAATCTGAAACACAGCACCATATGGGATACTATGAACAAAGTTAATTCCATTTCAGCCTGACCCGGTACTGAAAGAAACCCCAAATATTAGCTACTAATCTGCATGAGATACATCACATTGTAGCTCACTATTTGGAAGCCCAAAACCAAAAGCAAGTCATCTACTGTAAAATGCTTTCAGCATATTAAACTGTGTGTCAAATTTCTAAAACATGAAAGCAGTCCACTACAGTCAATACTATTTTTAACATTTGCAGTAGTGGCTTTGATCACTGTATTTATAAAACAAGTAAGCCTAAGGCCTTCTCCAAACATACAACTTTGTATATGAGCTTGTGGCACTTGCGTCCATGTGACTAAAGCTGATCTGTTTTCCTCCTACAGTTTGGATATTGGTATTTACTGTTTACTCCCAGCAGGTTGTAAGCAGTATTGTACAGTAGATATGCATAAATAGAATCATAAATAAAAAAGCTAACAAGGTGCTCAGAAAGGCAGCTCAATGACTTTGCCACTGTGCATGAGAACTCATCATTAGTTTACGATGCTTGCTTACTCTAGTTCCAGGGAAAAAAAAATAATAAATACACAAATCACAAGCTGCAGTTTCCATGCATCTCTTCTCCTGCCCATAAGTAAATATTCCAGGAGTGGAGAGCTGAAGTGATGGTCTGTGGAAGTCAGCACTGTCTCTTCACAGAGTTCCTCAGTGTTTGTAGGAATGACTATTCATTAGAACCAAAATCTCTCAAACAAATCCACCCCCAAAGACAGTAGTTTTTATTCATCTACCATGAAACTCACTTCTGTTAAGGGTAAAGGTGTTGAGCACCACAGATGTTTAACCCACTGAAAACCTTCAGGAGTTAAGAGTGTAAACAATGCATAGCTTTCTGGCACTTCCAGATGTTTAAAGGCAAATGTAGTCCCTCATTACCCCTTTGGGAAACTATTCCACACCTCCAGAAAGTAATACAGGAGAGTCAGTAGGAGGGTCTCCGTAAATAAAATGAAAAAAAGGCCACTGCAGACTAAGACTGCCCACAAAAATGAACCTGTAGCGCTGAGAAGTATTTAGCGATTCAGTTTTACCTGTAAAGGCCGCTCCTGCAGAGCAGACCACTGTGCAGGTCAGTACTCGCAGCTCTGCATCCCAGGAGCAGGAGCTGCTCTGGGGCTCCATCCCAGGGGAAAGCGCCACCCCAGCAATTCAAGAGCTTCTCTCCATGCAGCAAGAGCTTTCTAGGAAAGATTGGGCTCACTTATAGTCAGATTTGAACACAAACTAAGCAAGATTATCTGCCGAGGGTTTTAAAAGCAGTATTGCTCACTGAAGAGATCTGTTGTGAATTCGAGAGGCTAAGGCACAAGTGAGAGTGATCAAGGCCATGATCTTCCAATGTCCAACTTAACAAAAATCAGGAAGGCTCCACTTCCAAGTGAGCTGAAGCCACTTTAAGGCATATGAAGGGCACAGTGAACACCGATAACGGCAGCTGTCAAAGCTAAACATGACTAGAGATGTCTTTCTTGTTAATACATGCAGGAGACCCAAATTTGTGTTCTGAGACACCTGGTGAACTAAAAAAACCAAACAAACACACCAACATAGCTTTGTTTGAGGCATCAGAACTTTTACAGCTTGTGCACAGCTCTATCACTTGCCACGGGCCTTGATGCAGACGTGCCAGAACCACCAGAATCGCCCAGGCTCTGCCCTGGGTAGATGTTTGTTGGGCGGGCTTCACTCCCTTGGAAATGAGCAGCAGCAAAAGCAGCAGCCCTAGCCCCCCTTCCCTCTCTCCTGCCGTCCCCACAGCAGGTCAGGCTAGCAGCAAACAGGGAGATTCTCTGTTCCACAGTGCTACACAGCAAGCAAGCTCTCTTCTAAATATAGCCCCATAGAAATTTCTAAACTGCAAAATAAATACAGTTCTTCCTGTAAGTTATGCAGGAAAATGTAGGTTATACCTAATATTTCATGTTAAATGTAGTGTTATTTAACTTCCTTTGTCCTCAGTGTAGCAGATACTAGAGGCCCATTTGAATGAAATTAAAACTTCCACAGAAAGTAACAAGTTAATTTACTTTCTGGGTTTTTTACTCCCTGTCATAACAAAATAGTGATCATCTTGCCTGCCCTTCATCAGAGGACCTTTTGACACACCAGGCGTTCCTTTGTTACACGCTGTTGCTGATTTTCCCTTAGGGAGAGGCTTCTTGGCTGCTGGGGCCAAGCTTTCATTTGCTTGCAAGGTTTTGGTTGAAGGCTGACTTTTTGTGGAAGGCTGCGCTGGTTTTTTGGTCACTGCTGCTTTGGCTGAAGTTTGAGGAAGCCGTACAACAGATAAGGGAGCGCGTTCAGGAGGTTTGGATGAAGTGGGTCCAACCTGAGGGGGTTTACTGACATTTGGCTGCTTATTGACAGCTGACGACACGTTTTTGCTTGTAGATATCAGCGTAGGTGGTGACTTTGATGCCTTGCTAACTGCAAGGGAAGGTGCAGAAGCCGAGTGTTTCAGGACTGAAGCCACTTTCAGGTTCCTTGCCAGGTCAGAAGCTGTTTGTGGAGCTTTCCGAGGATGCCGAGACCCAGTTCCTGAGGTCTGGATAGCATTTTCAGAAGGAGTTTTTGCAAGGAGCTGCTGAGAATGTGCAAACTTGGCAACAGCACGCAGATTTGTAACAGGTGGCCGGGCAGGCCTCGGAGCAACTGAATTTGCTTTGGTTTTAGTGACAGAGACGGGTTTGCATTTAGCGGCAACACGCTTCTGCTTTGAAGCCGTCATTTCAGCTGTCCCAGACACGTGAGACGGCAGCTCTTTACAGGACGAGAGGGCAGGATGCGGCGCTGCTGCTGCTGAGGAGCTCTGAGCCAGGGCAAACGTCACCTTGGGAGCATCAGGGGACCGAATCCGTTTGCGCAATGTTTCAGCGTGAACAAGACCCATCCTCGTTCCTGCAGATGAAGAGCTTTTGCTTACAGGCTGCGAAGGAGCAGAAGCTGGCGAGGTGTGTGCAGGAGACTCCAGTTTCTTTGAGGGGCCAGCTAATGGTCTGAAAGGAGACTGCACGCCTGTCCCTGAGGACACTTGTAATTTGGACCTGACTGTCAATGACTTGGCTGCGGAGGATGGGGGCACTGGCACTTTTGGTGATGCCAGGGCAGGGGACTGAGGACGTTTAGATAAAGCCTTCTTGGCACTGACCCCAAGAGCTGAAACAGGAGTAGAGGGTTTTGATGGCTGCTTTTGGAACATATTGACAGCTGACATTGGATTCATGACAGGAGGCTCCTGAATTCTAGCTGATGAGTTGGGGACATTGTCACCTGTGACCCCTTTCTGAAACGCCAGGATTTTTTGTTCCAGAGTTGCAAATTGAAGCACTCGGCACGGATCATATTTAAGCAGAAAACCTTGAAGAGTGTCCCAGCCTCCACCAACACGTACCATCACGTGTTTGCCATGTAGCATCTGAGGGTGAGGGAAGAGGGGGTGGGAACAAGAGAAAAACAAGAGAAACTTCTATCTTGTTTTATGCAGCATTATGTCTTCATCTCACATTAAAATCTGTTGAAATTGACTAAAAATAGGACCTCCTTTCTTACAGAGAAACATTTTGAAAAAGAAAAATTATGTAATAAATAAGACTTACACTTCCCAATTATACTGTTAGATAGTTTCTCCTGCAGCGACAGTCTTTATGCATCAGGAAATAATGAAAGCATATATACAGAAGACATTTTAACCATTCTGTCAGCATCTTTATTTAGTATACAGAGTTTCGGATACACATTTGATTCAAATTATGGATGGCCTCATAACATATTAATCCCAGAAACTCTTATGACTGCTGAAGATGGGCAGTGCTCAACTATCCTAAAAATTATAAACCCCAAGCATCCAGATTTTGAACAAGCAGTGTTCTCAGGATATTCTATCGCATTACCTTAATTTATATTGCAAGTTGCTATTGCAAATTTAGAAACACCACAGAAAAACATTAACATGCTTAGTTTAGTGTGGTTGTAAAACCAATAGTTGTAAAATCTAATTAGCTACACCTACTTTGAATAGGAGATTGGATGATGCGGTGTCCTAACCTAAATAATTCTGAAATTCTAAAACAATACCATAAAATTAGGTATTCCACTTAAAAGCATTTCTCTCTCCATTATGAATATACATCGGAATTCTGAGCAACTACTTACTCGTATGAAGAGTATTTTATCTCCCAATCTATAACGTCCCTCTGATAAGTATTCAATTGAAAATCGATGGGAACAACTGCAGGGAGGATCTTCTGCTATATGTTTAACCTAGTTATTAAAATTCAAAACATTTGTTAGTATTTTGACAGAAGCATGTGTTTAACAATTTATTGATATATTTACTATATCAAGAAAAGATACTGGTATCTTCATCTCATACTCTTAGACACTAGAATTCTATTCCCTCACAAGAAAATCTCCACTACTTAGAGCTTCAAAATGGAGAATAGAAGACTCGAAGAAAGAACAAACTGTACGTACAGAAAAATATTTCAAGTCGTTCTAATCCAATTTTATGTTATTTCTACTTTTTTAAGATTTGTATGTAACACTGTCTGTAACACTGCATAGTAGCATGGAATTCCAACCACAACCTTGTAAGAAACTGTTGCAGTCTCTAGAAATTGAAACAAGTGCCTGGATCCCTCCTGTGACCGAATCCATCTCAACATTCTCCTCAACTTTTTGTAAGGCTTTCATAAGTCAACTTTCTATGTGACACCCAAGAAGGAAACCGCTGAAAAAAAAGAGAAAGGTAGTCCCCAAACAAGTCAAGGATTAGAGGAGATGTGCCTCTTACAGCCACTTAGAAACTGAACAAATTGAAAGGTCAAGGCTATTGCCAAGCAGGAGAAATTGTAAAACTTTTCAGATAGCGCAAGAATCTGGTGGCTGACATTCCCAGAATGTAATGTAAAACCATTTCTTCTGACAACACAGAGGACCTTTAAAATAAATGAATTTTAAAGTCTCAACACACATTTTTAAGCAAAATAGTAAAGTTGTTAATCAATCCTTTTGGACCAATTCACAAGATGTACAAATCATTTCCTTTTCTGCATACATATTAATTTCCAATTGATACAGCTACAGACGTTTTATTTAAAGTCTTTTACAAAAGAGTTTCATCAAAGTCTACTTTAATATTTGATGAAGTTTTATGAAAAGATCAAATTGAAGAGAAGTATATGCTACAGTCATAGAATATTGACACACCTGAAAAATTGAATGAGATTATTTCTTATACTCACAGAACCAATGAAAGGTGGAGGGTGGATGGAAATCAAGGCAAGTTATATGAACTAACGCATTAACTCATATACATATATATATATATACATATAAGAGCATTTTGCTTACATTTTCCAAACAAAAAAAAGAGTTGTTCAAAAGAGGTGCATACCCTTCTGTTTTCTATTTAAGGAGGCTCACAAATATTAGATGAAAAACAGCCTTTGTTTATTGAGCCAGACCATACAAGTACGAAACTTTTTGAGTTTGATTTAAAGCCCGTGAGCCAATAAATAAGTAGTACTTACTGCCTCATGTAGCTCCCCGTGGTGACAACATGACTTTGCTGTACTAATAGGCGATGGTGGTCCAGAGGTCATCAGCAGTGTTTCTTCTAGCTCAATTTCCTTCTCTAGCTTTACTAGTACAGGAGGTTCAACTCCATACCTCAACACAAAAACAAAAGTAGAGAGTTTAATTGCTAAAGAAAACAAAAAGAAATTGATGATAACAAACACGCAAAATTCTGAGTAGTTTGACTGACAGGGAAGAGCACTACATCAGTCAGAGGAATAACGGCCTTGATAACGCAAAAATAAGGAGCAAGTCTTGAGTTTCTAGCAGAAGTCCTCCCCAAAGGTGGTCTTGGAGCTACCAGAGAAGGCTGTAAAAATACTGTCAAAACCACACAATTGAGGTCACATCCAATTCAGATCAGCTATCTTAAAGCTTCCAGCTATGCACTAGAAATAAATTAGAAATCTAAGTTTAGAGAATAATAAAGAGTTATCTGCCAAAAAGCTTAGAAAATGAAGACCTTAAAACTGTATTCAATGTTCAGCGAGTTCTCCCAATATGTACTCTTATCTATTAGGCAAATATAGTGTTTAAACGTAGAAGTATAAAAACCAGCGTGGATCTGATCACTTCTCTGTGAAAAGAGTCTGATAAATATTTGAAAAAAAAAAAAAAAAACTCATTTTGTATGGTGGTTCTAGAAAAGCTACTCATTACTTTCTGCACGGAATTAAGCGCAATGCAGTACATGTTAATGACTGCAGATTGTCTTAGCTTTGCGTTAGCTTTTACTTAATAGAGTATGTTTTTCAATTTCTTGTTAAGAGTGTTTATGGATCACATACCTGGATACAATGCGTCCAATTTCCAACAAACAAAGATACACTTGTCTTGGATCTTTGTGCAAAACTAAAAGGGAAGAGAACAAATGGGAGTTACAGCTCATGTTTATTGTGGGGAGGCCTGTGCAACTAGGTACAGAGAAGGGAAGATAAGGAATAGGTGACTATAACTTTGCTATCATTCTATCCAGAGGCAAGCTACATTATCATGGATAAAGCACTGTATGTTTTCCAACTCTAATTTTCTATTCCATAAGGTGTTTAAACCCATCCTGGGACTCCTGAAGTCACTTTTCTCCATTCCACTTTATTTGATTTTACGCTGTTCGTTCTTGATGTGATCTGCAAAGAAAGAGATCTGAGAGCTTTCCCCTCCCTATCCCCAGATATATTATAGTAGTTTTAAAGATGAAAAGCATTCAACAACTGCAAATAGGAAAACATACTCCATCTGTTTGTGCTTGCGCATACAGACAGATAGGCACACACTCTATAGGCGAACAACCATAGGAGAATAAACCACAAAGGATCTAGCTGACAAGTGGATGGCTATGCAGCCAGCCAGCCTAGGTGGTTTAAACACCTGGCTGTGAAACAATAATCTGGGTGATTTGTTACCATTTCAGTGAGTATGGTATCCTTTTTCTTATCACTTTAAAAGTTCTGGGCGCCAGCAGGGTCCATCCATATAGCAGATTCACCCAGTTGCACTAGAAGGTACCACTTTGCCAGTGGCAGCTCCCCTACCCTACACTATACCCTCATTTCAACCTTTGTTATCAAACCCCACCTCGTTCCCCATTCACCCAAAGATTTTCTTCAGAATTTGGTATCTTTGTGAGCGTCTGAAGAAGAGGGTCAAAATCCCTGTATGCAAGGAGGAGGTAAGAATGACATTTGTTTAAGGGGAAAACTCTCAGCTGCAAACACCAGATACTGGCTGTGACCACAGAAAAGATGCAACACTATTTCAGACATTTTAGTAGCACAAGAGTTTTGCACTAGGCTTTGCTGTACCACTGTACTTTTCTGTAGACTGTACCCACATTTTCCCAACTGGTGCCCAACGCAGAGGCTGCTTTGCACCCCTCGGTTCAGAGCAGCTTTAACAGCTGCATGCACTTGACTCCACAGACACACTAAATCACGATCTGGAGAGCTGAAGAATGAGATGGAAGAGTGGAGTGATAGCCAAATGGTGTGTAGGTCACCATGGCAGTTGTTCTGGGTTTTCTTGACAACTTTGAAATGAAAACATTCAATTATTTTTACTGCTGCACTGTAGAATAGAAGAGGCAGGAGGAAAGCAACGTCTGTTCTGGATTCTTGCAACTTCCATCTTTAGGTATGAAAGAAAAAGAAGAAAGAAACAAGGCCAACTATGTATACTGCCTAATAATTCAGAAACCAAAGGCTGTGAGAAAGGTTATTCAACTCCCCTCCACACACACAGAAACACGTGGTGCTGTTCTTTCCCTCACCACCATCAAGTATAAGAAATGTGAAAAGCCGTAGATACAATTTTCATATGGTGTAACATTTATATAAACAAATCTGACTATCTTCATACTTCATGTGCAGTAACAATATTTAGCAGAAACTGGAAATTCACTCCAAAGAGAAGCCTAATGAGCCACCTCTATATTTACAGATGAAATCTTTCTGATGTTAATTTGATATTTAAAATGACTTTGCTCTAAATAAGACTGAAGTGTTTCCTAAAGTATACACTAAGCATGAAGCCAGATGTTCTTGTTTACACTATCTACTACAGTTTCAAAGTCTACTTTTTAAGAGATCTGATTATGAAGGGTAAATCTGGAAAATAAAGTTGGCACAGCTATGATCTAAAAAGTACCAGTGGTCATTTAATCTTTTTTTTTTTTTTAGTAAGTGTTTTTGTCAGCTGTAACAGAAGAGGCATAATTTGCCTGAATCTAGAAGAGAAAAATCCCTAGCAGAGACCAAGATATTTGGCTTGATGTCAAAGGGCATCCCATGATGGCTACTCTCCCTTTCTGCTGTCTCCATACACACTTAATTTATTTCCATCACAGCCATCAACACTTTTCAGGAGGTGTTGCTACATGTATCTAATCAGAAAAGTATAATTGTCAAATTGTCTTTTCCCCATTTTATTCATAAAGAATAGCTTGAAAGTTTGATGGAGAACATCAGTGGAAAGAATGTTTCATCAAGGAGGCTGCAAGTCGGCTCGTTCCAACTGCCAAAAAGGCTCACAGAAGATATTTATGCCACAAAGGGAGCTTGTGTCAAGAGTTACAATCAGACTTCAAAACACTTCTTGTCTATGAGCGAAAGCCACAGCATTAGGAAATCTTGTCTGCTTATCTCAGGGAGGCTAAACAGGTTCTAGTTACCCATCCACTTACAGGAACTAAGATGTTTAAGCAACACAATTCATACCAGTTGAACTGAAAAAAAATATTAAAACTAATTTTCTTATAGCTCAGTTCTCCCACTCATCTGTATTTCATGACACTGAAGAAAAGATACACTCCCTAATTAAATCAGAATGAGACAGATGCAAATTTTCTCAACTATTTGAAAAGATGACTTATCCAGTAGAGAAGGCATGGCCAGTCCAACAGGCAGGGAGGAGATCTTAACAGAAAAGCAGTTAATGAAAATAGTGCCTCCCATTTAAATAGCACTAAATGGCACAAAGACTTCAAGAAATCTTAGTAAATATTGTGACAAATTCATTTGATTACTGAAAACAAAAGTACTTTGCAATTTTTTTGCTATTCTCCTTAACAGACAGATATTTTGCCTTTTTTTTAAGGAAAAAAAAAAGCAAAACAATAAAAGAACCCAACAGTATTTGGCTTGCCACAGAAAGTTTTGTATTAATTAATTTTTACTGACATAATAGCAGGTAGAAGAGCATTTCATTATTTACCATGCGATGAAAGCAAAGTTCCTCTTAATTAACAGTAAAAAAAAATGTATTCCATCTGGAAGTATCCTTCTAGAAGCTGTTTGTTATAAGGGACAGACTGTGCATTGCAGCAGGAATACACACAGTTGGGAATATTTATTTTTATAACTATCTTATTTAATCGGAAAATAAAAATGGTTTAGAGTCATGTCAAGTAGGTCCTGCAGTAAATGTTAATTACCAACAGACTGTTGCCACTTCAGGCACAGCGCCCTGATGTAGCTACCAAATTTAGCTGTCATGAATGCATTATTCTGAAGGCTTTCTTCAACAAGAATGAGTTCCAATACCAAATAAAGGATCTTATTGTGAGTTGACTCCATGGCCTTGTGGTCTTCCTGCATAGGGGAAAGGAAACCACACGTTTCTCAGCTGTTTCTCAGTGGGCCTTTTTACTGAAGGAAAACATGGGAGTTTGCTACAGCTCTCACTCCTCCCTTCCTCCCACACGGCAACTTTTAGAAGTTTGGAAAAGCATCATGCAAGTTAGAGCAGTCACTGAACTGATTTTTCAAGGCTTTTATGTGAACACTGCCTTAGAATAAATAAAAGCATTAATAGCTTGCAGAAGACAGGTACAGTTGTGACAAAGGCTTCACAAGACTACACAAAAAATCTCCCTGTCCAGGTAGTTATCCACATACAGATCAAAGCAAGTCTTACAAAAAGATAGATTTACCTAAACCTTCAGATTCAAAGAGATAAGTCTCATCAACTCCAATGGCCCTACACCAGTTAAGAAAGTTGGCTGTATTATCTCTGGCAAAAAAAGATCCTGATGGAGCATCCTTCTTACATGGAACTTTTCTCATAGGAAAATTCTGGTGAGGGAAGAAAACAAAAAGTACATTGTGCACATCAACATTGCCAACAGATTTCAAAGCATATTTTCACAGGAAAATAAACCCTAAATTCAGAATACAAAAACAGCGATTAGTAACTATTTTGTGTTCAACCCACCATGTATTCTCCTAAAAAAGCTAGGCTACTGTAGAGGGTATTCCATCTTACCGCTTTTACTAGATAAAACAGTAAAAGATAAACACCAAAAAAAATTGGTCTGTATATGGTGAAACAGCTCCTCCTACCCCCAAGGGAAATACTACCAGAGTACAGGGGCTGGTGATCTACTATTTGACAAATCCAAGCATTTCTGTAGCTATTCAGGGTACTTCTACATTGAACATATTCGACTTGCACCAGTGTTACATGGTTTTGTACTCCAAAGGGACAGATCAGCATTTTTCATTGTACAAACACAGCCCGGAAGTTACTTGAAATTCATGTTTCAACTCAGCCTTGCTTCCTAACAAAAACACTGAGGCCCATCTTCAGGTATATCTCAACAGGGACATTTTCATGGCTAACCTATATACTAGAGTTTAGCCACCAGTTTCGGGAATAAAACGTTCCACCAAGTGCCAATGGACATCTTATTACCAACCCACACTGATGTTATTGGGGAACAAACTCCAGACTGGGACTATATCTTCCTCTGGCAAGACTTCTACTGAAATCAAATCAAAAAAACTAGTAAGGACCTTAGGATTTGACTAAGAAAGTGAGGCATTTGTTGCATAAGGACAGTTCATCTATGTGTATCACCCCACTGTTGTTAATCAGTCTCTGGGTACACAGCACACAGAATGCCACTTTGGGAAGCCTCACTCACCTGCTTTCCTTTTACCACCACTTACAATTAAAGAGTTTATATATGTATTAAAAATCACAATATGACTCACCCTTAAGCTATTTGAACTACAGCATTTTTTAATTGTGTTTTGAAGAACACCAACCAATTGGCAGAGTAGAACCCCATTATCAAGTTCTTCAAGCAGCTGTTCTGCTTTGACTTCTATTCCTAAAAAAACAGAACGTCAATATCAGAGTTACTCCACAGAAGGTAAAGAAGTTTCTTATGAACTTAAAGGCAACTCAAACAGCATTCCAGTGTTAAAGATGAAAATTAGTAGAAATATAAGTAAACTAAAATAAAATATCCACTTAATTTGATTTTAATTAGACTAACCAGATTCAGAAATATAAATTAGAACGATTAATCATCCTACCTCTAAGAGGTGGTAGCTAATAAAATCCAAATCCGAAGCATGCATTTTAATGCAATTCTCCTAGTCATTCAGGCTCAAATACACCAGATCTTAATAGTACTATAGACATTAAGCATCAGCATTGACTGGAATATTTGAAAGCGCTTTGAAATTTATTAGACAGGGATTTATTTTTAACCTCACCCAGCAAGCCAGACAGCCAGATCGATAGATCTTCTTGCATAGGCACCAAAGTCGCTTCGTGCCGCACGGCTATCCACTGGTCATACAGGCACACATCTGCCAAACCTGGCCCATGTCTCGGAGTCAGAGGACTTCGGGGACTTAAGGAAAGGTCATCTCCAAACCACACCTGGAGAAGATTTCAGTAAGCTGAAGACAACAAGCTCTAACATTTGCAGTCAGATGATGAAAACCTGATCAAACATTTCAGGGGCATTTTGTGTTTAAATCATTGAGATGATGATGATGTTAAAAGAGGAAATATATTCCCATATAGGAACATAACACACTTCTTGAACATAAATCCTTAGTATTTCTCTTAAAGAATTGCATATTTTCAAATTGAGAGGCAGTTTCAAGAAAAGGACCACACTGAAATTTCATGTAGAAAATTCCCAAAGACAAAGACTCCTGGTATTCTTAACTACTTTCCATCAGTTCAGTGTGTGTATAAAATCTATTTATTTATTTATACTTAAGTGATTAACTAGAATATAGGAGTTTTAAAAACACTTCTTAAGCAAGTTTTTAAACAATCTCAGCCTTTGACTTCAAAACCTTCTTAGGTAACAGCACCTTGGAAGAGAAAGGATCACCTACCTGATATAACACTGGATTATCTATCTAGCCACACTGCTCCATTCGTAAAATAAGAAAACTATTACTCTTTTTTTTTTTAGAAAGAAACAACCTAGAGATAACTCTGGGGATTCTAGCATTTCATCTGCTTCAGGGTAGACCTTTGAATAAAAGAAAAGTATTATACAGAATTCATACATTACACAAGACATTTACCTGAACTGCATTCTGCATGGTCATCTGCATTTACATTAGTTTCTCCCCCTGGGGAAAGAGAAGAGATTTTTTTAATACAGTCCCTCTTTCATGAAAATCCCAAGAAAAAAACACCAGTGCTTTTGGCAAAATATGAGCAAGTCTAATCAGGAATGGAGGGGGAAAAGAGGGAAGTTTCTTAGCAGCTAAGGTTTTAATATAGTATTCAGTTCTCTTCGGGTCTCTGCCCTTAAATAAAGCAGCAGTTATTACAGCACAAAGTATCAACTAACATTGTATGCATAAATAATACGCAAAGGTTTGCATGACTTTGAAGAGCTGTAAGGCATTTACTTTGCCAAAGAGAAATATAAATACTATAAATACTTCAAACCATTCCTGGATTTAACAATGTTGGCATTCACTCCTTCCTTCTCAGCTATCACAAGTATATCTTGTACATGCTTGCATACACATATGAGCATCCTGAGTTTACATTAAATACTTATGAAAACCTTAAAGCAAGAAAATAATTTTAAAGAATAAGAGTTCTTCTTGTATACATACATGATAGAAATCAATGGGTTTATTAACTTCTATTGGGATTTTCACTTAGATTTCCAGGCAGCTAGCACATGCCCAGGTTTTCAACAGAATGCTGCAAACTATTGCAGCAATATGGCTATCGGGACAATTCCCTGGCAAAAAAATCCTTAAGGAAAGTTTTAAAGGCAATCTGGTCAACAACTTCTCTCCTGAAGCCAACATAGTATTTTCCAGCAATGCTTTCGATCATAGGAAAACCCAGCACAAAGTCTACACTGGGCTGGGGATCAGTAAGTCTCTCCGCAGGCTCCAGGTCAAGAGAGGTGCAGTATCATCAGGTTAGCTGCACAACACACCCACCAGAGGGAATTTCCTCAGTATAATTCTCCACAGTGGTAGTGGAAGGCATTACAACCTCAAAATGTACCTGAGTCTTGAAAGCAGTTAAACAACAACTTTCTTGCTCCGTTACTTAATAGCTGCAATAAAACTTCATCTTACTGATTAGTCTGGAAACCAGATTGCAGACCATAGCCAGACAATTTTAACTCATCTGTTTTCCTTTAAAAATTAATAACTCTTCTCTCCTGTCCCAGATGTCTAAACTTTATGCATAGACAGTATTCCTCTCTTCTCCATCTGTTGCACAACCTGGCCTTCCTACAGCAAAAGGCCAAATAGTCCATCACTGAGGACCTGATTCTCATAAAAATTCTCCCCCTTCCTCTTACCCAGAAAGCAGAATGATGCTGTTTCCTCCCCATTTTTCCCTCCCACTGCCTTGAACCTCCCACGCCACATAGGACCAAACACCAGGCACTTCAAACAACTTACCTCCACGACCAGCAAATAAGGAACCAGCTTGTTTTCAGACTGAAGCCACTTCCTTGTGTCAGGGATACTGCTAGCACTTCTCAAACTTTATCAGAGATACTTCAAGTGATATCTTTCCCCCTTCTTTTATTTCTAGAGAAGAAAAAAAATAATAAAATACATCCTCTCCTTGATGTCATTCTTCCTTCTATGAATGAACAAGAGAAGGGCAGCGTATATACCAAGCATTACTAATGAGCATGTTATGCTTCCCACAGCTTTGTCCAGGGGAATACATTTTCCTTTAGCATAAGAAAGCTATTGTCCCAAGAAAGTTGCAGTAAGAGGCTTCATTGATTAAAAAAATAAATAAAACAACAGCAGAACAGCCAGTAGAGAAGTTGGTCTCATTAAAATAAGGAGCTCCATATAGGCTAACAAGAGCTCTAGCATACTAACTGCCAAGGGAAAACAAAAGGCAGCCTAATTCACAGGGAGCACTCAAAACACGAACAAAGCAAAATATTCACACAGCAGCTATCACAAGAATGCTCAGCATCTGCAGTTTTGTGGCATGTGTAACAAAAATTAGTCTAGAAAAAAAAAGACCAGAAAAAGGAAAATTGTGGCACTTGAACTTCAAGGACCTGCTCTTCTAAAACACGTTATTTTGTAAGCCCATATGCCAAAGGGCTCTCTAGGAGGTCAAACGGCTTCACTGAATATCAGGCCATGTGAATAACACTTAACAAAAAAAAACCCAAAACCCTCTAATGTTGTAGGCTACCTTGCACAAATTCTGAGTTGAAAAATGAATGTAATAACAATTACCCATTTTCAGATCCCAAACAGTCCAGCTCTGAGATTGCAGGGAATACAGTTTAACGTAGCCATATCACTTACGGGGAGAGGCATGGGATGAGAAGACCCAGAAGTCTGCCACCTTCAAGTAGTCAGCCTGCAAAGGCACAGAAGGTGTTATGGTGAGGTGAATACTGCAGTACCAGGTAAAGCCATAACCAAATCTGACTTCTTCTAAAACCAGTTGGGTTCCCTGCATCAAAAAGCTGTACATAATGAATCAAACAAGTATTTGATATTGAATTCAGGCAGCTCCAGCTAGAACTGTATCAGTTTCTATGTATGCCGGTTTATTGACTCGCCTTCATTCAACAAGCATCTGGTGCTCTGGGATCACAGCTGTGAGAGAAAAGACCCCAGAATGAAAATGCGCTGTATCATGTCCCACCCATATCCTTAGACCATGCCATTCCCATTTCCAGGCCAGCTGATATCCCCAAGGAGGGCTCTCTACCTGCTTCACCTCTTAAAACAGGGGAAGCACCAGAAACCTGCAAGTGCTTCCCAACCTGAGGGGCAACCAGCCCAGCTCCAAGCTCAACAAATGTAGAGATCCCCCACCTCCAGCAGTGCTCCTGGAAAATACCTGATTTCTGCTGGTGCTTCTGCTGCCAACAGGCTCTGTGGGATGGGAGGAGAGGAGAAGTACCGCCTAGTAACATCTTATGGCTGGATCAATACAGCAACACTGATTTACTGAGAGATGGGTGGGCGGCTCCAAATGATATATTGGGGAAGGCAGCTGTCTTTGGCTGGCCAACTGCCAAACCTCTGATAAAGGACTAGAGCTGTGGATCAGCATTAGGAAATAGAAGTGAGAAAAACGTACCTATCTACTGACAACGTGGTGTAGGGATAGGAATTCCTCAGGAAAGGGGATGCAGACACACCCCAGACATGACCCACAAAGGACAGCCTCACATAGTCTATATGACCATAGTCTGCCTCTGCTCTCCAGAGGTGCCCACCACTTTGCCCCCGGGCGATCTGAGAAACAGCAAAGTCAGCAAATACTAAAGCACTTTACGCAAATACTTCAGGGTGCTGAACACACGCTCTTAGATGCTACACAAGATAGTTTGCTTACTATCAGTTGTATCAGGTTTTATAGATCATTCACTGGGGCCCAACCAGCAAGACACGCTACACTAATTACAAGCCATCTATAGCACAAGATGAACCGCGTCCAAACCCCATTTTACTTGACTGCACAGTTTACAGAGAAACAAAACAAAAATCCACAACTCCAGAGATACCCAAAACATTGATGAAGCTGCCATTGACCTAGCTTAACTGGAACCTAAAGGGATTCACAGACTCATTAAAAAGCCTTGAGTTCAGAGACTTATTAAAAATACCTTGGGTAGAAACACTTTTACATCTTCACCCTGTATTTATATAACACATCATCTTCTATTCCATCAACACCCAAAGCCAGTCACAACAGACTAACCCAGAGCAGCTAGAAACTGTAGATTAGTGTTGACAGTACCTACCAAAACCCACGTTTTTAAATACTCTGAAATGAAAGAAGCTGTCAAGTCAGTATCTGTTGAAACCGACTACAAGACAGCCAAGATTTTTTTTGGGGTACACATATCCTAACACGCAGAAGAAAAGAGGTAGGCACAACAAGAGACAACCAAGGACTGGAGCGCTACTCTCTCCCATCACTACAGCAACTACAGAGCCTTTTTGTTGCAATACTGAGTCAGCAAGAGCTCTGCTTCCCTGGGGAGGCCTCAGAGGCATGAAAGAGAGAGAACCAGACTAGTCGGTCCAAGGTGAAGGGCTTTAAGGTGGCAACCAACTCCTTAGATTAAGGCATGCTCTCTGCTCTCCTCGGGGACTGCCTTTCTGCACCGCTCCATGACAGCACACACAGCACATGGCAGTGAGTCCGCTCTCCCCCTCCCAAGGGCAGCGAAGGCCCTGGATTCACCTGCCAGGGCAGAGAAACCCACTTGAAATCAGGGAGGAGCACTTCATCTCAATAGCCGGCATCTCCGCAGGAGACGGGCAGACGGCTCCCTTACCACAGGAGCATCCAATCTGGGGAGAGGCCGGATAACAGGAGACACGCTACCCCTGCCACTCGCTCTCAGTCACAAACTCTTCTCTGCCTCCCGTTTCCACCCCACACTTCGTCCAGCAAAGCAACGCTGAGGGGAGCATCGCCTGATGGCCAAGAAGCAGGCTGCCGGCTGGCCACACGCAGGAGGCATTCATTATGAGTTAAATATAAAATCCTGTCTTATTATGAAAGATCCACCCAGTACATTTAGAATTACAAACGCAATAGGCCAGCTATGCCTTGTCGGTCCCAAGGGTACACATGCACTTTTTCCCATGCCTTGATCTGATACTATGCCAAAGGTGACACACAGCATCCCTGGCATACGGCCAGCCCGTGGGGCAAAGAAAGGAGCCAGACGGTTTTCGGCTTACTGAGCAACACCGATGAGCATTTTAGCCGACAGCACTAGGGCAAATTTCCTACCAAAACAGCGCCGCATCCTCAAACGCTTGCGCGAGGCACAGGAGAGACTGGTTTGAAGGGTGTTATGCAAAAACTCTCCCCTCTCCCTTCCCCTGGGTAAGTTTCGCGGCACTTCCAGCATCGACGCCAGCGAGGCTTCACTCGCCCCTGGAAGAGCGACCGAGCCCAGCACCGGGGTCCGTCCCCGCTGCACGGGGCTCCCTGCGATGCTCAGCACCTTTCCAGCGCTGCCCCTAAGAGATAGGCGTAACTGACCCAGCGCCTCCGCTCCGCCGCGCCGCGCCCCACGCACCGCCGCAAGCGGGACCCTCGCAGCGGCGCCGGACCGGCTGCGGGGTACCGCCACACCCCACTGCGAGGGGAAGCCGTCCACCGCCGCGCTGCCACTACCGCCGCCCTCCTACGCCGCCCGTGCCCGACCCCTCGGCACTCACCGACAGCCGCCGCCACGCCGCTCTCCCCCCGCGCCGCGCACCCGAGCGCCCCCGCCCGCCCCGCGCCGGCCGCTCCGTTCGAAAAGGCCAATCAGCGCCCGCGGGGCGGGGCCAGGGCCGGGGTGGGCGGGGCCGTTCCCGCCGCACCTGGTGCGGAGCCCTCAGCCCCCGCCACCGCCCTCCCTCTCTCTCTCCAGGGTGTCTCCACCGGAGCTTCCGCTGGTTTAGGTGAGGGGGCTGCGCAGCGGAGCCGCCCTGCCCGCCTCCCGCTTTGAGGCGGTGCAAGGAGGTGACGGCCCCGCTGGCAGCCGGGTCGTCCCCGCGGACGCCGGGTCAGGCCTCAGCCCCGCTCCCGCTGCGGCGACACGGGCGGAGGGCTGCTCGGGGGCTGCGGCAGGTGGCCGGGCGGTTGGGCTGTCAGGAAAGCAGGGGCCTCGACGACTCCTCCTCCTGGTGTCACCAGCTGCCTGGGGAAGCAGCTCCGTTCCCTATGGGGGTGGTCGGGAATTCGGTCATGGCCGGTGGGAGCCAGGGTGCCAGGTTGTCCGGGCTTCAGCGACACAGGGATAATTCCTCTTCCAGCACTTTTACTTTTCAGTAAGGCCTCTTCTAATGCTTGGGGAAACTGCATTTTCAGAAGACTCTGGTGTCTGAATTTGTCAAAATACTTTATAGCCAGCTAGGCTGTGTGGGTTTCCAGGTCTCGGTGTTTTCAAGCCTTGCCAGGTGCAGGGGTGAGGAGCAGCGGGACCCCGGCACTTGACCCAAGCTGGCCAACAGAATTATTTCATACCATGAAATAAACGTTCAAGATAAATTAGAAAGTTTGGTGAAGAGTCTCTCCCGTGATGGCTGTGGTCCCGAAAACATCCTGCCCCAGTGCTGGGCCCCTGAGCCCATGCTTTCCTCCCTGAGCTGTAGCGCTTGCGGTGGCCGACACTTGCTGTCCACTGCTGGGGAGGCACAGGTTCCTGCTGGTAGAATGGGCTGAGTATAACCCTTGTGTGTTTTATGTTGGTGTCAATGTTGGTTCTTTAGTATTATTAATGTTAATCATTTTTACATTTCAACCTTTGGGTTTCCTTACTTTTCCAGATTCCCCTTCCTGGGTGGGGAGGGGTCATCAGGTGAGAGAATAATTGTCTAAACAACAGTAAGTTGTTGTGGGTTCTTCAAACCATAGCAGGGGTGCGTGCCTACCCATGGAGGAGCTGACACCCAAAGAGACCTTTCTGCATCAGGGCACAGAGCTGTTTCTGTGCCCAATGCCTTTCTCACACTGCCAGCAGTGCAGAGTCACCCTCTGCAGGGCAGCGTGGTCACACGTGGGTGTCCCAGCCACCTGGTTTCATGTCGCTGGGAGCAGATCCCAGCACAAGGGAACCACCCACCCTGCCTACAGCCCCTGTATAGCATCAGGGAGCCCGCACCGCCTTGCACAGCGGTCAAACACGCTTACGATATTTTTCGGAGCCACTAAGCACCAACAGTCAAAATTCATAAAACAAAACCTGCAATGCACTTTCACAAAGTATAGATACTGTATTATTTTGACTTTGAAATAATAATGCAAATGAAGCTACATGTTTGTATCACGAGAAGGGTTGCGGGTTTTGCGTGTGTGTGTGTGGCTTTTCTCCATTACATAATTTTTCATCTTCTGAAGAAATAACATCTTGCACATCTTGCGTGAACACATTTCACAGTTGGACAGCAAATGACTGTGGGATTAACCATTTCGGCTGGTTTATTACCGTAAATATCTGGAATATATTCTTTAATGGAGGCCAAGCACAAAAACCCTGCAATGAAAAAATATGAATGGAAACCTGCATTTCCTCATTTGTCAAGAGGACCCATAACGACAATCAGTTTAATTGCAGCAGGAATTAATAGGGCTCCTCTGAGGAGTTGGTGGACTCTTTCTGATCAAGAGAATATAAATACAGAGAAAGTTATACTCACATGTGACGACCTGATAGTTATACAATATTCTGTGTATAGTGAAAAAAATGACTTTTTTGCATCCATGGCATGTTTCTATAAAAATGCAGTAAAGAAAATTGAATGTAGTGTGGGATATTCTTCTATTAAAATAAATGCTATGTGGTCCTTTAAAAAGATACTTCTCTTAAAATAAAATAAAAGGTATCCGTCACTGCACATCCCAGATCTCACAGAGAAGAGGTGTGAATTTGTGATCATTCACTCTCCATGACATCAGCATCTCTGCGTGGTGATGGTTAAATGTCCGTAATTCTGTAAGACGGCCCAGAAGACATGCAAAGTGTTGAGGGTTATCGGGGTGGTGAAGTTTGCAGAATTTCTGTAGAATATCCAGCAGGGGTTCTTGAAGCCTTTCCACGGACTCTCTGTCCTTTATGTATTGTCGATCTGGTTATGGTTTTGAAAGAAAAGAAGCAATTAGCAAATATATGCTCTGATATAATGTAAATATTTACACTGATAAAAGAATATAAAATATTCAAATATTTACACTGGGGACTGATGCTCACACCTACCAAGAATATTTATTTTCAAATTAAGAGGCAATAAAAATGTTTAATGTGGTATTTTTGGTTCGGGGTTTTAATGTAAGCTTCCCACTCCTAGCTAAGGGAAACTTTCAACTTTTTAAAAAACTGAAGAGTTTTAACTTGGAAATATTTCTCTGGGGTTGTATCATCATCTCCCAGTGCAGTTCTGCACCTGAATACATCCTGCGATGCACTGCAACAGCTGAGCAGCATGGCATGAGTTCTTGGAGGTGTAGTACAAGTGAGGAATTTGGCCAGTAGAGAAGAGTGGACATGCAGGTCACCAGGGAGAAATCAAACGTCCTCATCCTCAGAGGAAACTTCTTTGTTAGAAAATACTTGCCTCTTTTTTTTTGTTGTTCATATGGAAGTATGTGTTTGGGTATTTGGAGAGGGAGGAAAAGAGGAGGATGGGGAGTTTTTGTCACTGAACTTTTTTGTTGTAAAAAAATTTCCTAAGCCACTCTGAGACAAAGAGCAATGGATTTGCTTCACCTTCCCATCTTCCATGGAACCTGATTTGGAAACCTCAGTGTCTGTCTTTTGTCCTGAAGCATCAGGCTCCCCTTGTCCCATTCCTGTGACAGTTAGTTTGAGGTGATACAATTTCTCCTTATGTTGTAAGCAGAGCTAGTTAGTTCTGTGTTGCCAAAGAATTAGTTTTTACAGCAAAGCCCATAATCAGGGCTGAGACACTATTATGCCGATACTTCTGAAAGGTCAGTTTCCAACACTTCATAGTCGAGAGGGCAACTTCCCACCATCCTTCTGCTCTTGCCAGCTGGTGTTCATTCAGTAAAGGCTGAAGACCTTCATCACTATTCTCTATTCTAAGTTACAGGGTTTCCCAGTTTCCCCTCTAAAAAATGTGACATTCCGCAATGGTCTGTAGTGATGTACACGTAACCACATCTAGTAATTTCTGAAGAAAGAAGCCTGTCCTGCTTAGCAGTGGACAGATACCAGTAATTTTTTTTTTTTTTTGAGCAGGGTGCTTAGGCACTTTTTTTCCTTATACACAAAACCAGATGGTTTAGCAGGACATTTGGAGTTTGGATTTGTGTGCTTGTTTTCTGATTTAACAACTGGATATACTGAATAAGCATGGATGCTCACTTAGTCTATGTAGAATGTAAGTTTTTACAAGTCTCAGGTCCCACTCCTCATACTTTCTTTCCAAAACCACTAATATTTAATTCTGGATTAGAAGTTACCTGGAGACAGGATAACTATGGCTGTGAGCAGTGCGTATTCTTCCTGTGTCATCTTCAGCTCTCCAATGCTTTTATAAAAATTAAACATGGGAGTTATGAATTCATCTGAGATACCTGTGTAAGAAAAAAAAAAGTTATAATATTTTTTAACTACTGAAATAATCTAGTTTATTTCCACAGTTTATTTAGTGTTTGAAGCCTCGACTGTCTAGGTGGGAGACATTTACTACACAAATCAGGCCTGGTGCAAGACAATTAGTTACAAAAGTGCAAGCACATGCTTGTTTTCCAGACAAGCGTAGAAACAGGCAAGCTCTGGGAATTTCTTTTCACGTGGTTTCGAAGTCTTTCTTTCAAACAAGTCCTTTTCCTCTACAGGTTTGTCTGTCTAGCTCTTCAGGACAAGTCTCATACGTGTTTCCCTCAGTGTCTGCTGATATTCTAGCAGTCTCCTGTTTTCAGTATGCGCAGTTTGCGAAACAGTCCCCATGTTCCCTATCTTTACATTAGTTATATGTAAACCTCTCAGGGTGTATGGTTTAATTCTAGCCCAACTCTACTCTGCAACTAACTGCCTTGGGCATTTGCTTCAGTTGAGTCCATAAAGAGTTTTAATTGTTCCTTTTATGTAGCCTGAAACTTTAGCTAAGTCTAGGATTACCTGTAGTCCAAGATCAACTTGCTTGCAACTACTACTACTTCCAGCGTAAACTAGTGTATTATAAAGTACAGAGCCATAAATAATTAAAATCCAGCCCAGTTTAAGGATGGGATCATGCGATTCTCTTGCCATCAGCGAAACCCTTTGGGGTTACCAAACTGGGACATGCCGGCTGAGCTTCCTCTTACTGACTTTGTCATCAGATCACAACGTTTTTACTTAGCCTTAAATTACAGATGTATTTCATTCTGCTTTCTGGTGTAAAAGAGAAGTAGGTCCTGTGACAAAAAATATTTTTATTTTTTTAAACTGGTGTGTGAGTCACTTGGAGCAGCCACTAGACTGTTGACGATGGCTGCTTGCAACTCTGAAGCAGTGGCATGGACGAGATGTAGAGATCTGAACCAGTGGTTCCGCAGCAAGAATCCTTTTGGTCTTCCTTGGCTGAGAGGATGGAAACCTCCTCAGTTCCCACAGACAAGGGCCATAAGATTTCTTGGCATTTTACTTTTAATTTTGAGCCTTTATGGGAGAAGATTTTATAACTTGGTGTGGAAACTGCATGAAATAATGTGATTTTGAGTGTTGTATACAACACAAAGCTGAAATCCAGAACTGGTAAGGTTTGGAGTGCATCCAATAGGGGAAATTCAAAATGAAACTCAGCAGGTGGAACTCAGAGAAAGGAAACATGAAGTCACTTGACTGAACTATGAACAAGTCACATTTTGCTGTGACAGTGAGAATTTACTTCAATCAATGGAATAGTTATGTGTCCCAACAGTTAAAATATGGTTTTGCGGGGTGTGGTTTATTTTGTGGCTGGATGATGTGTTAAAGCATGTGACATGAGCAACCTATGTTCACTTCAGATTACAAGCCACAAATCTTGTTTTTGTAACAAGTTCAACACTATTAAAAAGAGTCTAAGTGAATTAAGCAGATATATATGATGTGGGTCAGCTCGTCCTGTGGCAGTTAGTAACACAGCTGGAGCTTCTACAGAGGAAACAATAGTCATAGCATCCAATGTTCTGCGACGTTTATGTCATTAGTCATCAGCGTTAACTATTTAAAAGTTTGAACACTTGTTATTGCTAACTTTGGGGAACCGCCTGTCTCTCTGCTGGGGAGTTTTAAATGCCAAAGTTCCTTGCAATATGACATATGTAAAGAACACATATATATGACACGCCAAAGTCTTAAAGTTCACCTGAATCTAGAAACCAGAGAAAAAGTAAGTCTAGCTGAGCCCTACAGCAGAGCAAACGAGCTCCTCTTGTGGGAATAAATAGCTTAGTAATGACATGAGAAAAGTCCAAGACCAACTGGATATTTTTAGAAGTCTCTGTGCAAGGTATCGCGCCACTGGGAATGATCATCATGGCAGCAGATAAGAAATGGGAGGAAGTGGGCTGTGACTAAGACTCCCACCATTTGTTTCTCATATTCATCATTTGATTATTTTTTTTTTCCTCTTTCTTTTTTTGGGTCAGGTTAGTTTTCAGCTGGATGAATTCATTGTTTTGCTGACCACAAAGCTCCTCAAGTCCTACTGTCAATATAGCAGAAATGAGATGAAAATGATGCTGGTGAACAGGGTGCGGAATAACTAATTCAGGTCCTCACTGGTCCAGGCACTGTATAAGCATAAACAATCCTTGCCCCAGAAAGCTTATAATCCAACATTAAGAAACTAAAGCAAAAATGAGTACAGATGTGGAAGCAAATGAAATTATGGCAGAGAGCTTCTCTGCACTACTGTACCTGAAACAGAGAAATAAAACAAAATAGAAGAGGTAAAAGGGAGTGAAAGGGGATGTTTCAGCAAAGCTACTTTTACTAAAGAGAACAGAACCTTGAAATCTTCAAATGGATATACATCACAAGACAATTATGAATGAAACCATGCAAAATGAGCAATTTTGAGGCAGGATAACGGAATTTTTTCTTGGTTACTACTTTTGCCTTCATCCCGTCTGTGCTGGAGTTTCCCTGATGTGTCATCATCCTGAATGCACGTTACACAAACCGCTCTTCCAACACGAGAGGGGGCTGTTTTCTAATGTGATTGAAAACGCTTCAGTTTGGATTTAATAAGCTCCACCAGAAAGCAAAAAAGCAGGAAGCAGATGTTTATAGTTCTTTCCTTTTTTTTTTTTCTTTTTTACTCCTTATCTACTGTACAAGATGTTGTCACTTCAATTCAGGTTATCAGAAAGAGAATTAAAAGCGATTTTGTGCTCATAACTGAAAAAGCAAGGAGAAGTCAATTATATGACTTTTCAAATGTCATTGCTACAAATCATACTCCAAAATTGAAAAAAATCAAATAGATAAAGTTATATTTCTGGCATTAGTGAGAACAGAAAAGTTAGCTCTGTCTAACCCTTTTTATTTATATCAGACAAGAACCCTGCACCGTACTGGGTCAGATAGGCAGAGCTTCCAGGGCAGTGTTACTGGTGCCTCCTTCTTAACTTTTTTTCAAGAAGGTTTCAAAATCTTTGTTTCATGCAGCATTATGGCAAGAAGAACATGCCCCTCCTTCATGTTGCATTGTGCATTATTCTGAATTACGCAGATTTCTACCTAGCCACCAGCCCACCCCTATACTCTGTGGAAGATGCTGCAATTCATTTGATTGATTTTGCTGTGTTAATGCATGACGGGCTGTAAACCCCTGGAAGTCAATGGGAAATACTACCTTTACTGAGCACAGACTTGCAGAGTTAGACTGGAGCAGGTTTAAACCCCTGAGCATTATTCATGCAGCACCCCTTACTTCTTGCACAATTTCACTCCTATCTGTAGCTTAAGACACAGCATTGTTTTAGACCTTGCCTTTTCTAAGGATTTTTCCTACAATTTCTGTCTCAAGGTAAAAGGACTTGTTTTTTAAGGTTTGCAGTTTCAGGCCATGAATAATTGGTTAGCATGATCCTGGAATAGAAGTTTTTACTGTGATACTGAGTCAGTATTGCCAGCTTTTTGAGACCAGTATTCTCTCTTCTATTATGTCTGTTGATTAAAACTGAATAGATTAATTGCAAGAGGAAAGCTTGAGAGTAAGTACTAATTAACAGTAACTAGCACTGTGTGATTAATATGGATGATGAGATCATTTTTTCTTGATAAACACGAAGGTGCCAGTGGATATTAGACCAAGAGTATATTAGTAGCTGTTTAATGAAAATAAAATATATTAATTACTCACAAAATTACATCTTATCTTTCATGGTGTTTCATCTACCAGAACTGCTTTCCTTGCTACTTATGAGCTCTGGCTTCTAACCTGTTCAAATGCATCATTGGCCCTTCAAACACTGACCAAATTCACCGTGTTGATGCTAAGAGCCGAAAAGGGGAAAATCCAACCAATAGAGAAAACACACCAGTGCATATTCACGTGACCTCTCCTCTATCATCATCTTGTGGAGGTTAAATGGCCAACTTAAGTGAGAGGTTAGCATGTGCCAAGGAGAACTCACAATCAGGATAGCAAAATCCCGTCTTCTCAAAAGCAATCAACAGGACCACTGCAAAACCACTGTTGCAAGTAAAGAAATCTTAGTTTTAAAAAAAACCAACACAAAACAAACAAACCAGCCAAACCTGCAAGGGGGATGCAAATGATATTGCCACACACCATCCTTTGGCAGTGGCCTGACTTCCTACAGGCAGGAGGGAAGTGAGGTCTGGCACACAGCAGCAGTGTCTGCACTGCCTTGAGCTAGTCTTCATACGTTGAGTCTATTTAAATAAGTTTTTGGCCTGGAGAAGCACACTTATGCAGAAGAAAAGAGATTGGGTCCTCTGACATCTGTCCTTGTTTTCATGGGTATAGATTAACTCTGTAGACATGACTTAAACACTTTTATCAATTTTATTTGACATTCAGGAACACGGCACTGGCTTACTCAGTGTGGTAGATTGTGCAGTACCGTGTACAAACAGAAAAGCTCTTTCCTACACTCTGTAAATTTAAAGTGGCCCAAATTTCTAAATATTTTGGGCAGCGTGCCAGTTTCAGATGGATTCATAGAATGGTGTCTCCTCTGTGGATGCATCTGACCATTTGGAAGGTTAGATACCTATCATTTGCAGGTATGTTTAGAAACAAGGTGCTAGATACTGACCAGGTTTCTCTCTCTTAGATTAGGTTATTTGGACTCAGCAGTGAAGATCATTTCATTTTGTTTCCCTGCACAAACTCCAGCACAACGGGGTTTTGAAGCGCTACCGCTACTCAGTACTAATAATTAAATAATAAAAGCCAAAGGTAGTGGAAGTGATTAGGTATCCATTGTTCCGGTGCCAAATTTTGGCCTTGGTTGCAGGAGTCTCTTGTCCAAATCAACAGGAACTTTGTATCCCACATTCAAGGGCAAATGGTGGCTTCTTGCCAATGCTTTGAAATTGTGGCTATTTCTTTTTTTCCTTGGATCTCCCTGTACTTCAGCACCTGTAACCCATCCAGGAAGGCAACAGTATATTTCACAATGTCAGGTGTCCTGCTGCCAACCAAAAATTTGAGTCCAGATTCTTCTGCTTGTGTCCATATCAGATAGTATTTTATTCCCCGATACTGAAATTAGTAGAAATGCTCTGTAGAGTAAAATGATGAAATGAAGATCTATGACTCTTCATGACTGCTGAAAGGAGGTCTCCTTGGGAAACCAAGCTATAAATGCTCACTGAGAAAACATTCAGTATTTCAGCACGGTTTTTAAAAATACTGTACTGCTAGAAAATGGGGAGAGTTTGCTTTCAAAATAACACAAAGAAACTAAACAATAAATTGCTAGGAAGTCAGCCTTTCACAGAATGAATCAGTCACAACTTGGTGTATGCATTGTGAAGCAACAAATAAGATGAGTAAGTAGCACAAGCTCTCATTAACATCAAATAAAATGTCTGTATTTCTCATTAAGTCTCAATATCAGAGTGAGTAGGAGAGGATTTCAGTCTCTGGAGCAGCTAATGAAAGAACTTCCATAACACCTTATGGCGAAAGACCATAAGGGTACAAACAAAGGCAGTCACTGAGATGTACCAGGACTTGAGCAATATGCCTAAGCAAAGAAATAAAAATACACCTCATCAGCATGAGAATAAAAATGAAGGCTGCTGATGCTCAAAGGTCATCACCACCAGATCTCTTGCTTTTTTATCAGAAAAAAAAAAAAATCCATTCCATACAATCAGACTGGAAAGGCATAAATATTAATAGATGAGAGCAGCTTCCAAGTGGACATGGTGGCAGGTGACAGAAGTCTGGACAGCTTGTGACTTTTAGGCAGGATGCCCACCCCTGATTTTATGGATACAGAACATCAAGGCTTGACAATAGTACTTATGTGATATTCAGACAATTGTCTGCACCTAAAATATGTGGACAGAAGTTCTGACTAACAGCAGTAATTTATGGCTGATGGCCTGACATTGTTTAGTACCTCAGTAGGAGCCATGAATAATCCTGATGCTGCTTCTTTATTAAATAGTTATAAGTTTAATTTCTAAACTCTCACTCAGCTATTACTGTATTCCCTCTACTGCTCTCTATTGTCTTTGCAGAGTGTTTCAGCTTGCTGCATTTAGTCTTTTTTTTTTTAGAGCTGTATGCAAAAAAGAAAAAAAAGTCCCTATTTCCAAATTCATATGTAATTCTCCTGTTTGGGTTTTTGTTTGTTTTTTATTTGACTTGGATTTAATCTCTTCTGGCTATTTTATCTCTTAGACCAATCTATAACATGATAATGGCCAGCTGCAGTTTCTAGTAGCATGTGTTCTTACCAGTTAAGGCTGGAAGAGGCTGCTTAAGTTTTTATCCTAATACCACATTTAGTACAGGGTATGGGTTGGCCTAGAGTCCTGGTGTTGAGTCCTAAGACATGCAGGGGTGTGAAATGTGCATTTAATATACATGAAAACTGTGTGTGTAAGCAATGGTAACAGAAGAATTTGGATACCTTTCTTTCACTTTGTTTAAACTCAGGACACCTGAAAATAGCCATGATTTAAACCACAAAAATAAGATGTTTCACTAGCAGATATTTTCCAGCAATTACTCAATTTACCTAAACACTTCATTCTGGAATTTATCATAAACTAAGACAAAACACATAGAAAAATTGCAGATCTTAAAGTCAAAACAAAAAATTCTAGTAGCTTGTGTGACAAACAGGATTCCTATGAAAGTTCAGTGAAGACTGAGAAATACACTTGGGAAGCATGAAAGCATTAAATCTACCTAGTAAAAATCCTTCCTCTTATAAACCAATCTACTTGCATTTTTGGTGCAAAGGAGTGATGCCATTAACTGACAGGCAGTTACCAGAACTGAAAACATGGGCAGAGAGGCAATTAAAAAAAAAAAATGTTAGCCTTTTCATAGAGGGGACATTGCCAAGTTGGCAGATAGATACACTCCAGTATGCAGCAATGTAAGTCCATAAAGAAAGACTGGAAATTTTAGGTGACTTCTGGGTCTGTGCAGTAGCCCTCACAGTTAAATAGCATCAGTAGCAGCACTTCAGTTAACACTGCTACAAACGCAAAGAGTTATAAGCTGCTTTTGTTATTTATTGTCACAGCCCCATTAAGTGCAGCCAAGGAAAAAGTTTTTAAGTAGGCTTGAATTTGCACAGAGTGGAGAAATAAAATGCATGTTAAAGGGTATTCTCTCCTGTATTCTGGCTATTAATGGAAGGAAAGAATGCAGGCAGCAGCAAGTAAGCTGGTTAATATATTATTCTCCTGTAATACAGGGAGGGAGAAATTTCCCTTTATGTCCCCAGCTTGTTCCTGGGGACCTTGAGGGAAGACGTTTCAGAGAGCCTTCTCCAAGAGCAACAAGATATATATGTGTATATATACACACTAAAAAAAAAAAAATGTTACTGTGTTTCATTTCTTGGGAGCTATTCACTCCAGGTTTTCTTCTGATACGGAATTTTCAATTTACCTTGGAGGGTTTTTTCCCCACAGAAAAAAAGTATTACGAGAAATCTTCCTTTGGAATAAATAATGCCACGTTTGAAATCATTACCTATCTTGACATTTTCTTCTACACAAAATCCTATTTTTTAAATCTGTTTCATGACAGGTAAATAACATTATTGCAGGATATGATGTCATATTCCAGCTATTCATGTTATTTTATGAAATGCTAAGTTTAAGTCTAGAACAAATTTGCAAAAAATAATATTGTATGTCATCTGGACTCAGTAGTTGCAGAGAATTAACAGGCTATTTTAAAATTATGAGTAAGGAAAAATTATTGGTATGATATAATGGCTTATGTAATGTCCTGGATCAAAGTATTTCCTGCTTCTATTTTTTATGAACATTTGACACCTTCAACATGAAGGTTGATTCTCACTTTACAGATTACAGGAGATAATCTTTTCAGTAATCATGTATTCATATGGAATCATTTCTCTAAGACCTACTTTTATCAAAAATGTAGGTTATAATCCAATAAAAAAATCTCTTAATGAAGACATTTGGATCCATGACAATTCAATTATTCCAGGAGCTACCACCAGCCTTCTTGGCATACTACTCTGCTTGCAGAACCTGGACCAGAAGCCATTCATGTCATTCTAGGAGTCACCATTTCCAGTCCATCAAACAATAGCCTCTTATAATAAATCAAAATGAAAGAAATATAAAAAACTACAAAATATAAGTCTAGAAACGAGCATGCTAAGTCAAACTAAATAAATACCTTCAGCAAGTGAGCTATTCTGAAGTTTCCTAACTCCTTTTCAGAGTTTCAAAGATACAAGCGTTGGCCTAATTTTTGCATACATAAGTAGCACCTTCACATTACTGATTTTAAAAGATTTTCAGAATTGAGTTCAAGCCCATTTCTATGAGTAGTACTGAGGTTAAACATTCTCCTGTCTCTTCTCCTTCTGACCATTAAAAAGGAAGGCCAGAAGCCGGAATCTATAGACAGACCCTCTGATTTGGAATTGGTTTTACAATTGAATTTTGCATGATAGGTAGCTGAGGGTTGGATAAAGTTTCCTACTCTATACAGAAAAAGGCAAAACATTCAGTATTGCATCAGTGGAGCACAAAGAATACATAACAATGCAAAACATGACTTTGCCTGCTTTAAGGAACAAACAATATCCAGTCCTGTTTGACTTTTCATATTTATTAAGATTTATGTCTAGAAACAGTAGAATTTATCACAACCACTGAGTCTTTGGTGGACCTTAAGAAACAAAAAATACACTGAGATTATGTCATGTTTATAATTCTTCTATCCACCTTGTGACTCAGTTTTACCAAACTGACCCTAAGAATAGGTGGTTCCCCTCAGTCATCTCCAGTAACATCTTAAAATATCTTTTTTTTCCTATCTTATAATGATTGCCTTTGACAACATAAATATTGATGTTTTATGTGAATAATTTGAATGGTGGTATTTCTTCTTCATCGCTCTTTCATGCTTATCATTGGAGACTTGCACTGGGTTTATTTGATGTAGTTATTCATAATACTTGCAATGTATTTATAAATAAACCTTTACTTTATGACCTTTCAACTCAAGGCTGAGTTAGACTTATTCTGGTTAATACAAAGAACAACATTCAGATAACCTGTTTCAGTGCTAATAAACAATTTTACTAGCTTTCCAAGGGCAAAATACTGACACAGAAGTGGTGTTTGTTTTTCCCTTGTTAAACAAGATACTTACCACTATTGCGAATTCTTTCTTCTAAAAGAACAGTGTGTCCTGTAGGAAGTTTCCTACTGAAGATCTCAGCTGAGCGTAGGAACATGGCTTCTACTGCTGAGCCCTTCAGCAAAGCAATCTGATCTTCATGATCAAGGGTTTGGAAGCCTGGGGAGATATTAGAGATAAGTAAGGCACCAACAGAAAAGTCCCCGCTGCTTTCTGTCCTGAAGTTCTTGCACGTGAGGTGCTACACATCTGAGTAACCTTGATGTTGATGTCAGTAGGGTTGCCAAGTGCTGTGGAAATTGAAACCCAGATTCCAGAACATGACCCAGATTTGGACCTCACCAAAGTTTACGAGAATTAGATTTGTGTTTCATTGTTCATGGTACTGTAAGAGAAACACGATAAGCAAAATCTAGTGGCGTAGCATTACCAATAGCCTGGCACTGCTCTCTAACATCTGCCATTTCTCCACTAGAGCTCTCTATATAACTCTCCCACAGCCATGATGCTTTCAACCCTTTCTGTGCTCTGAATGCAAAACCAGCATTTGAAGCATGTAGTTTTAAATGTTTCACCTTGCCTTTGGACTAATATGCTATTTTACATAGAGGCTTCCTGTTGTGTTTTAAATATGCATTTCTATTTTTGTAGGGGAAAGACTCTAAAACCCACTGAAGAAATCAGGACAAATTTGGTAAGTTGTGTGAATACACAGCTGCTCCTCCAAAGAGGAATGGGGAGCTGAAAATCATGGAAACTCTCCTCATACTTGCCTTTCCAGGTACCCACCTTATACGTACCCTCTGATTCTGTGAGGGAGCCCAGAAAAAGAGTAGAGAATGAAGCAAAAAGTTGATAAATACTGCCAAATGTACTCTAAGTCAACACTGAAAATAGTAGATTATTCAATTACAAAGCTCCTCCCTTCTTCATTTGCTGCCAGCCAGTATCCCAGTTAGCATAAAAAAAATATAGTTACAGCTGCAGTGCTAGGCTTTGAGGCAAGCCTGTAACACACAGAGGAAAGGCCAATAGGATGGAAGTGCCAGGAAAATGATGTTTTCGTACAGCTAAGTGTTACAATGCATCTTCCTTAATTACAAGGAACCTGTACCATGCCCAGTGTTAACTCTTAAGGTAACATTAACTTGGGAGTTAAAAAAATACTAATGATAAACTCAGGTTTTCAGTGTTTGTCCGTAACACACTATGGAATGACCATAAATATTGGTGTCACATGCGAGGGGAAGTTCTTGTTTAGGACTCACAGTTCAGTGGATTTCATGACCTAGAGGCTTTGCTAGAAAGGCAGCAAAGCTAGTGAACCAGAGTCTGGCAAATGTTAGTGGTAATATAGAGGCAGGCTATTTGGCATTGCAGTGATATATGAAAATAAAATCTCTCTAGAGATACCACCACTTCTCTGAGCATTTTGTTTGTTACTAAGTAAAAAGTGCCACATCTCAGAGTGTCAGAGTTTGAATTATTCAATGTATTATTCCTCTGAGCACAAAGCTCCTTTTCATAGGCAGTGTCTGAAGAATGCGTGTGTCAGAGGAGGCGGCATTTTTATAGCCTTCAAAATATACACAACAGTCACCAAATGGCAACTGAAAGGCATGTAAACTTTGCAATAACAAAATTTGCCCCAACACATTGGATATACCTGGTAGTTTTTTTGTGAATTCCACAAGAACCTGCACGTGACTGGTAGCCATTTCTGTTAAAATCAGAAAATTTCCTTCAGCACTGAATTCCTCGTGTAACTGTTAAAAATCAAGCCAAACAAAATCTGTTAATATTCATTGTCACTTCACATTTTAGAACACAAAATGCAAGAATTATTAGGCTGGATCAGGCAAGAAGTCCATCTAATACTGTAAATTGTCTCCAATAGTTGCCAAAACCAGGTATTTTGGAAGGCAACATAAAAAAGTATAAGAAGTTGACAGTGTCCTTTCCTTTGGAGGGTCTGTTGTACTTTCAGTGTCGTGTCTAGCAATTGATTTATTTAGGCAACTCCTGAGCAAGGAGTTCTATGTGAACCATAATATTTAACCAAAAGCCTTGTTTGCTATGAATTTGTGTGTTTCTTTTTTTAATATATTTTGGTTTTAACCTTCTCAACCTCCCACGGAAATAAGTTACACAAGTTAGTTATGGGTTATTCAATCTTCTTCCTGCAAGCGTCTTCCTTTTAGTTTTCAAAGCTGCTAACACAGGAATTAATTTTCTACAGTCATTTTGGTTTTGGGGTTTTTTTAAAGTTTGAACATGAGTTTTGTAAGAGAATTATACCTCTTTTAAACCCTTTTCCCCTCTTCTCCTTGTTTCCTAATCTTTTTCCATCCTACCATGAAAACAGGGAGCTCTTAAAGGTAATATAGAATTTCCAGAAGGTAGAAAGGAAAAGGAAAGAAGAGGGGATTAAACAAAAATCCAAACCTGGAAAATATTGGGAATTTGGGTTCAAAAAAATGAAATATTTTCAAACTTCCAGGTGTCTTTATAGAAAGGAAGCTTGGCTGCATGTCAAACTCAAATCACTGCATATACTGACAATGCACAAAACAAAGCTCCAATCAGCAAAGGTTAGATCTGAGCATAAAAATGTATTTCCAGAGTTGAAAGCTTTTTCTTAGCAATTAAGTTTGATAAACAAATATGTGATCTAACTGTTGATTGAATGGGAGAAAGAACTGCAAGCTTTTACCCATAGTTTGCTCTAGTACTTACTACACCTACTTATACTAAGTACAAATATTTTCTGCCATGTAATCCTCAGCTTCCATATCCGCATCTCAAAAATTAGCTCATCAACGTACTTACTAGTTTTTTTGACACCTCCTGTGGTATTTGTTGTTTACTGTATGAATCCATGATGTAATCAAGAAGGTTTTGCTGTTCTGGGGTAAATTCTACTTTCTCCTATACTGGCAAAAAAAAAAGCCCATCATGAAATGCAGTCGTAGAAATGATCTAGTATCTCTTGCTTTAGGCAAAAGCTATACATCTATTTCTCACACTTGGAGACCAAGCAGACAAGAGGTTTGCTTGTTGCTGAGATTTCTATTGAAGTGTACAGAAGAGAAACATATAATGCTTCTAAACTGCATGAGTTTGTGTGCTTTATTATTAGAAATAAACAAATGTTTAGCAAATAACTAGGTATGCTTACACTTTATTATCACACCTCACCATATGTGATATATGCCTGAATATGTATCACAGAAAAAAATACTTTATGCATTTTATAGATGCTTTACTGAGTTTTGACTAAAATGATCAGAACTACTTCTATATGCAAGGTATTTCCTTGGCTTGGTGGGAGATGGAGTTTTAATTAATACAGACAGCTCCAGAGAGTTTGTAACTACTCTATACTCACTGTACTAGCCACACTGAGCTCAAGCATCACCACTACTGTACGAACTATTACAAGAATTTTCTTACCCTATAAATTTTAGTTGTAGATGTCACTTGTTTCATGTCATGGCCTTCGTTATCTTCATTGGCAGTCTGATCTGGAGGCTGTTTCACATTTTTCCGTAGCCTTTTTGACTTGCATTGTATTTCTGTTAACAGACCTTGAACATATAATACAACAGATAGCAATTGGATTTATATATGCTTCAGGCACTGAACAGGTACATAAACATGCCCATGAATGCCCTTTACACTAACAAACCCACTTACCTGTGCAGATCATTTCCTCAGTGTGTCATTATCTTTGGATGTGTGTCTAATGAGACATACTAGGCATACTCTAATTAGTAGTCTGGCCCAGCAGGAGCCCATCTGCAGAGCAAAACAGTTGGTTCTGGTGACCCAGAATCCACACAGTGTGCATGTCAGGGATCTTGCTTTGGACCAGCTCTAATCTGGTTTTACAGACAGAAAACCCATTAGTGATAGGAGTGTGGTGGAGTGTGCCTTTGGTTTAGTTTCATCAAAAAAAAAACCCTGCCTATGCTCCAACAAAGTGTAGCAAATAGGAACAATTGGAAGACTGTCATCAAAAGTGTGCTCCTCATCAGATCCAAAACAGTAATCAAGGTGCAGCTGTTCTTACACAACGGGCACTGGATGTTTTCCATAATCTTTAAGTCATGTTATGGCTGTAGTGCAGAATCTTTGCACAGAAAGCCCACTCAGAAGAGAGGACTCCAGGGCTTTAACCATTACAGTGTCACTATGCAGATAGACTAACAGTTGAAAATGTAGACTCAGATGTAACTCAGGCTGGCAAATGTAGCTTTAAAATGTATTTATTTAAAATGTTATCCAGTTGGTCTTGCTATTTTGAATTTCATTCTATTAGAGGACTGAATAAAGCCCTGGTTTTACTATAGAGTTTTACTTGCCCTAATAAAAGGATTTTTGCATTTGTGGATTGTGTCTAGAATACATTTCAATACCTTGAACCAGAGAGCATCCTTGTGTGGATGTTATAAAAACTAGCAATTTGCTTGTGCTAACAAAAGAAAGGGACAATAGATACCCTACATAACCTGTGGAAGACAGCCAGAAAGCACAAATGAAAAAGTAAACAGCTAAGTATTCATCTAAAAATAAACCTATCAGCACAGGACTGCTTTTTTTTTTTTTGAGCTTCTTTCAAGTATCCTTCCCATTCTTCACCTTTGAAAATGCAGAGCTGGAAAGGAGTCACATTCAGTGAATATATGATGGTGGAGGAAGATACCATGAAAACAGTGAATTTCGTTGTGAATGTTTTTAATTTCCTGTTTAAGCACTATATAAAATAACCTACCTGAACCGCTGAGAAGAGAGGAAATTTACATGATTAAAATAAGACCTGCAAATAATACCTTGAAAGGGGGGAATAGAAATGATGGAGATAATAATTGGTATTGAGCCATGTAATTTGTGCTGCTGCACAGCATCGTAGATTTCTTTTTCTAAATTATTCAGTGCATCCTTTGGTGGTGTTAATGGGCTTGTACTGTTTTCCACCAGCTTAGGATCTGGTCGACTACCTTCCAAGGGAAAATTTGGTTTACACTTGCCTTAAGCAATAAGACAGATTTTTCTCATGCTTCCTGCTACTGACTAGTACCTTGACATCTTACTCTGAATCCATTTTAGTTAGCTGGGAAACTCATGTAAGAGACAGGACTTTACTTTTTACCTCAGAGATAGTTAGGTTTCAATGGGTACTACCTTCCAGGAAGCATGGCAGAACCTGGGTCTTCCCTAGGCAGACCTTTCACCCAAGAAACTTGCAGTTTATATCAAAATGACAGCAAATGACTGGAATTGATGGCTAGTAATTTTGATCTGTCTGTGGCTTGTGTATAAAGGGCAGAAGTAGGATTGTTGAGTAGCCGTGCCATAAATATTTATAAGACTTTACCTCCTTGTTCAGAGGGAAAAAAGAATCCACGGAGCTTGCAATTACAATCCTACAAAATGAGTAAGTGAAACAAAGTTCAAGGTAACCTTTTATTTCACAGACTTTTTTTTTTTTTCAAATAAATGCTCTATACTACTAGAAGCTTCATGTTTTACTGTCTTGGATTGCCTTGAACTAGAAGCAATTATATAGCACACTCCAACTTAAAAGCCATTAAATAGTACCTTGCCAAACATCCTCATTGCAGTGCACTAGAGCATGCTTATAGTTAAGTCATGAGCAACACAAGATACCCAGTGTTTCCATTGCAGAGAGAGAGTCAGATGGCAGCAGCACTCACTGGCTTTTATTTCATATATGCCAGTTTGTGAAAGTGATAGGCCAGTTTAAAAATTTCATGTGGGCCCAGTCAGTATTATTTACGCTGACCTATTTTTTTCAGTGATGGGTTGTTTTTTTGTTGTCCTGAGTCACTCAGGCTATTTTGAACCCTCAAAATTTTGGAACAATGGATCTGGGATTAGCACCACAGGGGAGTTATTTTCCTCTGACACTTAGGGACACATTGAGCGCTGTCATCACAGTGGTGGTGTCTGCTCATATATTTACAAATTGCACGAGAATATGTAGTATCTCGGGATCTTTGTAGCCTGTTCAATTTGCAGAATGAAAGATTAATTACATTATGCTGGCAATGCATTCCAAGTATTGATGGAGCTTATTGTTTCTCACAAAACCAACAGTTAATATAGCATCTTCTGATCAGATTGAGGGATAGAAGTATATTAAAAATTCCAAGTAGATTAATTTCCTGTATGAACCTAAATTGGTTTCACACATGCGTGTATGCTAAAATGATTGGAGCCATCAAGAAAAATAAATTGTAGCCCTGATCATGGAAGGCAGAAGAGCAGATGTTTACATATTGTTTTCAGGAACAAGCTTGCAAAAATAATGGATTGGCCAATATTTTACTCAAAATGGAGTTTTAAACGTGGTTAAAGTTGCACTCCAGTATCCCTGTTGTTCTAAGTTAGCCACTGTGAAGCTCGATTAAGTTTATAAGCTGTTAGTCAGAATATAATATTCACTTCAATATGAAACATTTTTAAAGCCCATCAGCTTCATTTCTGGAGATGATTCTACCTACATGCCTATATACAAGGCAGGAAAATCTGTATTGCCACGAGAAGAGCTAATGAGACTATAAAAAAGGGCTAGCCCTTAGCAAGCTTTGCCTGATTGCTGGGTGAGGTCTGGGAACACGCATTTGGCAAGTCCACAGAAACTTCCTGCTAGCAGCAGTCCTCCACTTTTCTTGAATATGGCATTGGTTGAGAGCCAAAATTTGGACTTGGCCAGCAAGAACTTGACAGGGAGGGCGCCAGAAAGAGTGGTAAAGGGAAGCACCAGGACTTTCCTGCTCTGGCTTCCACAACACTACAAAATCCTTGCTCCTGGTGAGTCTCCTGTAGACTCACTTCCCCTGAATGCTTTTCTTTCCCGCTGAAGCAGACTAATGGCTGTCATCTAGTGCAGGACAGCCCTTCCTTCACTGTTTGCTCGGCTCTTACATCCTTGTATCCCTGACCAACTAAATCCCATTGCTTGTAAGTGCATTTGTCTTTTTCTACAGGATTTGATGCACAGGCACAGCATCATCTTTCATGCACCTTCCACCTGCTAGATGACATCTTTTATGGCTTTATTATTAAATCCAGTCTAATTAAACAAATACAGTATTTGATGCATACTCTGACTATACGATGCAAATACCTGTATACATACATTCAGCCAACATGCCCATTTGCTTGCATTTCCTTAGACGGCACTCCTGGCATTTTCTCCTCATGTACATGTCCATCTCGCAGTTGCCTCCATTTTTACACTTGTATACTGCATTTTTTGTGATGCTTCTTCTGAAGAACCCTGCATAAAACAGCAATGACATAGATAAAAGAAAACACTCAAAGAAGAAAGTAATCAAGTTGAAGAGCACCTCCATCTCTATTGGGTTTTCTGACTGACACATGTTCTGCTGCACTGTGAGTTTCTTTCAGTGCCTGGATGACTATGTTCTTGATATCTATATTTGCAACAGTATCAAAGTCATATAATTTAATAAATCAACATGATAAATCACGGTCCCAAACATGAGACACAAAGTATGGTCCTGGAACTGTGAATGTTGGGAAAATTCAGACCTAAATTGGAAACCTGTCAGGAGCAGGTTGAGCACCAGCAGTAGAGCTGTAGGTTGATATCATACAAATAGCCAGTGAAAAAAATTAGTCTGTTAAGTCTTTTGAGATACAAGATACACAGAGAGTTGAGTAACTCATCACTGTTCCCTCAGCTCCTGGGATCTGCAGAAGCTCCACATACTGGTCTGCTTGCCCACCCCCAAGTTTAATAAGGAAGCTGCATCGTATCTGCCTGTTGTACTTGTGGCATCCTCCCCTGTTTACAAGATACTCCAGCCTCATTTGCTAAATATTTTCTACCTGATGAGTTAAGCAGTCACTTAATTTCCCCTGCATAGGCAGTTCTACTGGTATCATCACTGGATTCACTCCAAAATTGCACAGTGGCAACTGCAAAAATGAAGAAGATCGAAGAAATTGAGAGGCTTAGCACACTTCTGAGAGTGGCACTGTGCATAAAATGTGGAGTGCTAAAGATACTAAATGTAATTGAATAAAAAAGTCATCACAAAATAACGGAGTCTTTGCTGCCAGTGATGATTTGAACATTTTCTGAATTTTTAGTGTGACTCAGCGTGCCATTACAATCTTTTTACATTGCCCTTCGTATGGCAGAGTCTATTTAGCATCAGCTACAGAGGAAATCAGTTCTTCTCCTCATCTGAGGGCAGGTTTCTGAAATAGGCTCCTGGGAGTTTCTGCTGGCACATCACTGATTTTACAGTGCACTTCAAACTAGAGCTCTGTGTAAATTTACATTAACCAGAGCTCTTAACAAACCTTTTGCTTTCATATTGCCACTGACTGGCACAATAAAATCACCACCGTTTTCCAACCTGGCATTTTGGTGTACTAAGACAGGCACCAGATAAGACCCAGTCTCTCATACCTAAATCATAGGGCAAATTCAGACAGGGATCTGAATTTTTGTCCATTGCAGGATTTGTCTGTGTGTTTTTAGAATGCATTCATCTAAGGTACTGTCCTGCTGAATCCGGGCGAGGTAACAGATGACGTGATGATTCTGGCATCGGCAGATGACAATTTCCCAATTTTGATCCATGTTTTTATAGTTGCATAATCTCTTCCAAGCACCAATGTGTAGCTACCAGTAAAACAATTCCACTATTTAGTCACAAAAAACCCCATGACATTTCTCTGAATCAGCTCTAACTCCTGCTTGAAATCTCTTCCATGCTGTCTGTTTTATTGGCTGCTTTTCAGATAAATACAGTTGACTAGCAGCAGTTGCTTTTGAAATGCAGATTGCTTAGAACCTCCAGCAGCCCCAGGCATTATTTTTATTCATCATTCACGTGGTGTTTAATACATTACCATTTGCTGGTCAGGAGAGAGAAAAAGAGCTGGATTTAAGCTGTAGGTTCTCAGTGTCAGCTGAAGGCAACTGAATCTGCTTTACATAATTTATGAATTTTATTTGTTAAATTTAAATCCTGTAATTTATGACACATGAATTAGTAGTAAATGTTGAAAAGCCCTGTACAAATATTTATGACATTCTAAGTCCGACTGAAGACTGTGTCTTTCATCCTACCCACAAGGTGTGCATTTGCTTATTCATGGGCGAGCAAAGAAAAAGAGCTTTAGTAAATTAATGTTTTTAAGTATGTAAGAACGTGAAAGAAGAATGCAAAAATATGAATGCAAAAGCTAGGAACCAACAAGATCCAAGCAGTCAAATATTTTCTCTTGAAAACAAAGTTTTTGAAAAAGTGAAATGATGTGAAATGAAAAGTGAAATCATTTATTTGGCAAAAAGTAGCTTTAAACCTACTCCTGCTTCAGTTTTATCATGAAATGACTCTTGAATCATTGTCTTCTTGAACAGACTTCTTCATAATTAATTTTGAAATTAGCTTTTTCGTATGAATGGAATTTCTATATATATATTATTCACTAATAATGCAAAATGAACTTAAACTGCCTGAAATATTTTATATGTGAACTTCTATACCAGGATAAGTTTTACAAAAATTCAGAGGTAAATCAGAAATGGCATCTGTTAATTTAATGAAGAAGTAGCCCTAAAAGCTGAAGGTTTTTCTGGCACAGTCTAACTTTTATCTGATCTTGCCAAATTACAAAAAGCTCATGTTGGCTGGAAATGTTGACTTTGCTTTGTTCTCTTAGCTAGTCGTGAAAGTGATTAATTATGGCTAGAGCTGCTCCAATGTTACTGGTGCTGATTTTTCTTATTGAAATTATGAAAGTTGATGGAGGGCAGCTGTTAAACATGTAGATGAAAGATTTGTAAATATCTCCATTTGCCATCCTGATGGTCAACTGCTTTGGCTTTTTCAATGTAAAAGTTTCTGAAGTTCACAATCGCTAACAGAGCACCCGCTTCGCTCTATCAGACTACCAAGACATGCTGCAGCTTTTCTTCCCCTCATGCCCATGTGGTGGATGTTAGTGCGAGGAAAAGATTAAAGCAGGACCTTCTTGGCAAGAAGTAGTCTCAGTCTGGTGTGAGAGACATCAAGCATTATCAATCAGGAGTGGTTTGAAGATTGCAAAAACTTATACCACCAGCCTGTACAGGGGGAATTCACAACTGGCTTTTCTCTCAGCAGAACTTATTCTGTGGCTTTATTGAAAAATCACAATACTATGTCATGCTTGTTCTGTAACACCTGAAAATCATTGAATAGTTTGGGTTGGAAGGGATCTTTAAAGGTCATCTAGTCCAACCACCATGCCAGACCCAGGCATACCTTCTGCTAGATCAGGTTGCTCAGAGCCCCATCCAACCTGACCTTGAATGTGTCCAGGGATGGGGCATCTACCACCTCTCTGGGCAACCTGTTCTAGTGTTTAACCATCCTTAATGTAAAAACCTTCTTCCTTATATTTAGTCTAAATCTACCTTCTTTCAGTTTAACACCGTTACCCCTTGTGCTGCCACAGCAGGCCCTGCTAAAATACTTATACTAGTCTTTCCTGTGGGTCCCCTTTAAGTATTGGAAGGCTACAATTAGGTCTCCCTGGGGTCTTCTCTTCTCCAGGCTGAACAGCCCCAGCTTTCTCAGACTGTCCTCATAGAAGAGGTGCTCCAGCCCTCTGATCATTTTTGGCCCTTTAACACCCAGTATCACTATACAGGCTGAGGCTATACTAAAAAGTCTTTGATGTCTGTTTGCAAAGGTTGTCCCAGAAATGCCCTCTACAGCAGCGGGCTCTGAAGCACAGTATATTGCTCCTTATACTGTAACAATTCCTGAGCTGCCTCGTTCTTTACGAACCACAACTGTGCTATTATTGTTAGTCAAGGCAGCATTTTCTAAAGTGATATATTAGAGGTGAGAGAAACCTCAAGGAAGCCTTTTTTTTTTTTTTTATAGTACCACGGGCAAATGTTGCATGAGAGCAAATGTCCATTTTAATCTGCTTTTGCATAATATGTAAAATATTAACAAACTAATTTGTTAATGGTAACATTAAAAAAAATACATAGAAGTGTATGGTCTTGCCCGTATCTTTAGATAAATATTCTCATGAGGGATGATAAATAAGATCCTAATATTGTTCCTTCTGCCCAAGAAAGAAAAACAAAAAGAATAGGGGGTGTTGCTGAATGCATTACCAAAGAAAGAAATTTAAAAATATTTAACATATTCATAATAGAAGATTGAATCCCATAAAAATATGCGCAAAGTCTCCCCCTTTGAATAAGAATATCCACGACATCAACGGAGTGAGAGTGCTGCAAGGTGAGCACTAGTCCTGCAGAAAGAGATCTGCGTATTATTTTGGACATATATTGAACATGAACAGTCTTATTGCCAAAAAGAAGGGCTAGTCTCAAATTTGGATGTGAGACATGTAAGATAGTTCTTTTACTGCGCTGATATGAGCACAACTGAAGAACCGAGCCTGATTTTGGTCATAATGCTTTGAGGGTAATGTATACCCATGTGAAAAATTCCACAGACACACGAGAATGATCAGAGATCTAGAAAACATAGTACCCCTTCCACCTTGTCAAACAGAATTACTGTCCTCAGCACATCTTTTTACTGAATCAGCTGGTACTTTAATCACCTTTAAAGTTTATTGTAGAAACAGAATGCATTATCTTTAAATAATTCAACTGTTACTATGCTTGATCAAGGTTATTCTTCTTTGTAATTGATGTTGCAGTCATGAAACAGAGCAAAAACATAAAAACATAAAACAAATTATCCCAATAAAGCAGTAAAATTATTGTTACATAGAGTGATTCAAACTAAATCAGTAGAGAGATGAACACATATTTCCTTTCATCATGGGTTTCAGTCTGACTATTTACCTGGTGATTTCAGTTTTCACCTCTCTTCTAGGAACAGTCTTACAAATTCCATAGTTTGTAATTGTAAGTCTTTGAAAACTTACTAAGACATCTAATAATGAAGTTAATAAACAGTGGGAATAGCTTACTAAGAGTAAATGTAATATTATTTGGAATCTTCACATTAAAACTGACTTATAATGACAGCATTCCTATGAGTTAATTCATATTTTTTGACTTTGAGACTATTCACATGGACAGCAGAAAGAAACAAATCTCTTATTTATTGGAATTCTTGAGAGAAACTATACGACCCTTGACTGTATTCCTGTTTAGAGTGATTGACCAGTATGGTCTGTTGAACCGTCAGAAATGAATTTGTAATAGATAAAGCAAACCACCCAAATTAATTTTAAGTCCACTCTCAGTGACAGTGAGCTCCACATTAAGACATTTTAGTAATTCAGTAATGTCCATGGCTCTAGTCTTTATCCATACAACAGAAATAATAATGAAATATTTATTCTCAAACTAGAATGAAGAACTGAGGCATTATTTTTCTTTCTATGATGTACCTCAGCCGTGTCACGGAGTAACCATCTTTAGATAGCCATAGGCTGGCCAACCATCTTTAGGAGCCGTAGGTTGGCCAACTGTGCTCTGTAAGCACAGGACAGTGGTGGAAAACACTGACAATCTGTCTTGGGAAAAATACATAATAGTGTACACCAGATGCAAATGTGAATCTCTAAAATGCTCGAGGACTCAGATAAAATTAACAAGAAAGAAAATATATTCAGAAACTGCTGTGCTTATTAGCTCAATTGCATTCTGTAATTTATTTAATCCTACCTTTGCATCCTTCACAAGTAAGAGCATTGTAGTGGTACCCAGAGGCTTTGTCACCGCAGACAACACAGAGCTCTTCCCCTTTCACTCTTCCCGTGGAGTGACCCAGTCTAGGCTTTTTGGCTGCAGGGATATCCATTATCTCTGTCTCCCTTGTGAAAAAGGTCTCTGAGGGCATTCTCCTGAGCTCGTACATCCCGGGGGAATACCATTCCTCATGCTGCGGAGGGTAGAAGCCTAGGTTGGAGTAATATGGGGGTGATGAAATCTGAGGCTGAACTTGGGGAAATGGCATGTTGTTGTACTGTGTGTAAGTTGACACATCTGTCTCTTGCACTGGAGAACTCATTGGCTCTGAAAGGATACCTGGAAAATAATAATGCAAAACCAATTTCTATTACCATCATGAAACTGCAGTTATCAGAGAGTTTTCACTTCCAGACATCCATCTTAAGTCACAATCATAAATATTGCATTATCTGAGCTCAGATTTGCTTTGGTCCTGGTTCCACGCAAATACATTGCAAGATATTTTAAAAGTAACTTAGCCATTCTCAGCCACTCCTTTATTATTGGTGGAAATGTCCGGCACTGGAACTTATGTAAAAAAAATCGTGGAAGATACCAAGCAGCTAAGCATATAAATGTTCAGTTTACAAGAGCGAGCAATCCATGCCATAGAGAAGCTAGCAACCCAAATTAGGTTTCACAGAAAAAGAGAAATACAAGCAAAAGCCAAAAATCCTGTGGCATCAATGAAAGTTAGATCAAGACTCAAACATCATGTTAATTTCTATTTAATTCTGAATGAATAAGCCATGACAGGGAAAAACTGCACTGGAGAAAGATTATAAGATCGAGGCTTAATTAGAAGACTAAGAACATGAAATAAACCTTCAAGAAGAGCCTGAAAGGGGAAAGTGAGGTTACCATGAAGGAACAGGGAAGATATTCTTAATATAAGTTGTAAGATGTGACCTTCTTGCCACCCAGCCTCGGCAGCCTGGTCCCCAGCCCGTACAAGCCTATTCCCTTCAAGTGCAGTTGTGTGGTTGGTTCTCATACGAAGCACCTCTGAAAGCCAGCGGTATTCACCTTTTAGCCAACAACAAACCTGGCAGCAGTACCAGGAATGGCAACCTTTCCTGTCAGGATCAACAGTGTCTGGAGTCTACCTTAACTTTGGCCATAAATAGCAGGTTGAAATATGCAAACAACTTAAGTCTTTTTTTTTTTTTTTTTCCCTGTACTACAACAACATCTAGCAGTCCCTGGGTGGGGTACTTAAAATCAAGGCATGTCAAATAGCTGAAAAGAGTAATTTAAAAGTTATTTGCAAACTACTTCATATTTTCTGTTGGAGAAAGCCACATCTTGCTGGTTCATGAAAACACTGACACAATTCCTTCATTGGTTCCAAGAAGAGAATCTGAGAAAAATAGTGCATATTTCCAGGAAGATGCTGAGTCCCACTTTTATTGGAATCAACAAAAGTATTTACAAGGAAATCATAGATTAATGTTCATTGGTAACCATTACTTAACAGTGCTTCAGAAGCACTCCAAAAGCATTTTTGTTGACAGAAAATCAGTTCCCTGGCAAGTCTCCTTCACTTCTGAGGAATCAGAAACAATGAAGAAATGCTAACAGTTAAGAAGAGGGAACATCTGTAATGCCAACGATAATTAAAACGTATAGCAGGGGATTCTTCCCTCCCCTTTGTCTCACTTCAATTAGTGCCGGAAACTAACCTTTTCATTTCACATGCTTTTCACTTTCAAGGTCTAATGCTCTCCAGCCTTCTGCCCTTCCTACTTTACCATGCTGCAGAAGCCATACAAGCGTTTATGGATTTGTGTGATTGCTGTGTTGTCCACAGCACATCTTTGCCAATAGCAAATGTTGAGGTCCCAGTTTAAGAATAAGCAGAAAGATGCACCTCTGGAAAAATGTGACGCAAAACCAAATGAGAATAATGGTGCCCTTTATTATTAACAATTAGTTTAATTATGGTTGCATTTATTGTCTCCAGAAGAGGCCAGGGACCCGACCACTGCACTAGCAGAAGGTACTCTGCAAACGCAGTTTATGCCCTTTAAATAAACAGCATAGACATATGGAGACCTGAGACAAAATACCGGGGACTTTATGAAAGAGCCTGGAAGTGCAGTTACAGCTTCATGCATCAAATGCAAACTGTTACTGATACCTGCCAGCTGCAGTGGTGACAAATCATGTAAAAGGTGAGAACAGCAATGGTTTGATGCTGACCTTTATTGTTGAGCAGAGACTTAACAAGTGGCTGGTCTTTCTTTATTTGTATTTACTGTTTGTTGAGACTGCTGCTCATTAAGACTGGCCAAGGTAGTCCAGGTTCAAAAACTGGTGTTAATTGTGAGATACACAATCATACAAATCATTCAGTGTCTCTTTGGAAAGGAATCTGTTCACCATGGAGACTTAAATTGTCATTTGCTAGTTAGTATTTACTTAGTTAATTGAGTTTGCTAAAGGAAAGTGGGATGATCCCAAAATGATAAGGAAGATATTGTAGATTTTTAACTTTATGCCATCCACAGGAAATTCCACATAAGCTCTATACCATCTGAAGTGCTTGGGCCTCTGAAAGAGCAAGAGGAGAAAGCAACACTCCTTCCATAGCAAAAAAAATACTCTCAGGGCTTGTTAAAAAACTCAGGCCTGCTAAAGAACTGCAGCACATGCTGAGACAATAATGGATGTTTAAAACACTGTAGATCCTTTTGGGTTACAGATATGTTTAGAAAAATCTTCACAATCATTAATTCTACTCTGCTTCTGGAGGAAACAAAAAATGTTATAATGTATAGTTAAACACGGAGAAAAAAGCCCCAAACAACCAGCTTCCTTCTTTTTCCTTCTGTGTCAGGCACATAGTTTAACAATTCAGCTGATTTGAGTCCATGCTCAGAGCAATGGAAGGGAAAAGGAAGAACAGGCGGGATTGAGAGAGAGACTGAGAAAACAATGTTTTGTTTGATGTAAAACAGGTTTACAGCAAAAACTCTGGGAACTGCTTGAATACTACAGTTATGGAGACCAGACTGATTTTTAAAGATAATTAGGTTGTAACCATGTAGGTTTTCCCACTTAAAGGTTTTTTTTTCCTGTTTTTTGGGGTTTTTTTTTGTTTTGTTTTTTTAAGTAAGCCTGTTTGAAGGGCTTAGGGGGTATCTGTATTTCATCCTTAGAAATCAACCAACTGTGGCTAACTCAGTGAGATGCCATTATCTACCTAGAGCAAATCAAAAACAGTTATCAAATTCAATTTTTTTTTCCCCACAAAATTGTCAATGAACCTAAAATTAAATATTGCAAGAAATGGTATGCTCCAAAACATTAGTGATCTAAAACCATTCCTAAAAATAACTGTTTAAAACTGTGGAGGTGTTCAATAAAGATGATTTCAAAATGGTAGTGTTTCATTTTTTCAGTTGAAACATCCTTTTACTCTGAAATATTATCTTTAAAAATTGAAAGAAATGATGAGGTTGATATAGAAACTAGATACCTTGAAATTACTGTGACAAACTATTTCTATGACCTGATCCAAAAAGGGTGGTCTAAGCTGTGTTCCCTAGCCCTCTGTGTGCACAGGGCTTCCAACAAAAGCTGAAGGGATTCGGCTTTCAGAGGCATACGGTGCACTGCTCTGTCCCACCTGATATTTGAAAACCACACTGATTTTTTTGAATTCTGCTTTGCAAAGTACACACTAGTCTGGAACAAATTGTTTCTTATTGCAAGCGATAACTAATCTTATCTTGCCAACCAGAATGTACATATGCATTTATCCAGATATTTGTAGAAGTCTGAGATGGGCTGGTCTCCTGCCACTGTAAGGCGTGAACCAGCCCACTGAAATTGCTGGAGTTGCAGTAGGATAAAGCAGTGAAAGTGAAATGAGAAGTGAGCTCACTGGAATACAGATATCTTTTATATTTGTGTGGCCTTAACTATTTTGAAACTTTTGTCTGTTTTTCCTCCTGGAAGCACACCTTTTACATCTTTAAAGAAAGACTACTTAAGCACACACAAACATGAGGTTACTTATATCTGTAGATCTTTTAGATTATGTTTTGCAAATACATGTTTTTCAATGAAAGACATTTCACAGAAATCTGGAAAGCTTACCAATATCAAAGTGAAACCTTCACATGGGTATGGTCCACATATGGATATTGTACACATTTTTCCACAATACCACTTGCAACTGAAACTCATTGGAGAGTTTTACTTTTGTTCTTTTAAATTTTACACAGGATATTTTACACAAGACTTGAAAAAAATATTTGACCTAGATTTAACCACTTGTAGAAGTAAAAGGGAATTTTCTTTGTAGGAACTAAAGAAAGTGTTTTCAATTTGCAGAACAACACTGAAGTTACATGTAGATTGAAGAACAACATTTTGTTCAGAATATTACAGAAATTACAAAGAGAACGCATTTCAATGTAAGCGGTATTGTTATATTCATATAAAGTGAATTAAAGGGAAAAGAATTCAAAGCAGGTTTAAAGTATGAACCTCTAGTTCTCGGTAGGATATTCATGAATGAATTTAAAGATATAAGAACAAGATTCAGGATTAACTAATTCAGAAAACATAACATAACTATTAATAAAAATCTGATTTAACTCAGAAATAATTATTTGTAGATCTTTAAAGATCATTTGGTTTAAACAACTGTCTACCATACTACAGTTTCAAGGAAGAATGCAAGATCAGGTGACAAACATGTCCAAGCAAGAACACAACAATATCCTACCTTAGACTGTCTTCAGTCTGACCATTTCTTGAAGAAAAATACTCTCTTTAAGGTATTCAGCCCTTTTTTCCCCTCTTTTTCTTTTTTTCTTTCCCCTAAAGGCTACATATAAATAAAACTTCCTGTTTCCACTTTGTCCGTATCCTTTATACTTCTTTACTGTGAGAACTTTCTTTAAGACTAGCAAAGGAGTGACACAGGCCAGAGGTTATATAGTTTACTGATTAACTTCATTACAGAGAAACCTGTTTCTGAATGTCTGAAACAATAGCAATGTCCTTTCCCAGCGTGGATTTACCTGGCTAAAATATGGTTACAATTCAAGGGGATGCCTCCAAGTAGCCTAGCCATTGTAATTTTGTACCTACTGTGGTTTATTTACAACAAAATTTTTATCAATAAATATATAGTAATGTCAGGTGATTCTGTTCAGTAAATTAACCATTTCAATATCACATGAAGCAGGTTTTAGCTGAGTGGATTAACAGATGTTCTTTAAGCACAGATATGTGCTTAACAGGTCCAGCGGAGGGCCACGAGGATGATCAGAGGGATGGAGCACCTCTCTCCTATGAGGACAGGCTGAGAGAGCTGGGGTTGTTCAGCCTGGAGAAGAGAAGGCTCCAGGGAGACCTTATAAC
>JAOXNO010000001.1:51275140-51297836 GCA_028565335.1 Limnodromus scolopaceus | reverse complement strand
TGCTCTAGTGGGAGGTGTCCCTGCCCATGGCAGGGGGGTTGGAACTTGATGATCTTTAAGGTCCCTTCCAACTCAAAAGATTCTATGACTCTATGATTCTATGTAGTAATTTCAAAAAAAGGCCAAAGTGCTCAGGCCATATTGGACACATCTGTATGAGAAGATAGAAGAGTGCCAGAGAGATGTCCTGGCCCCATAGCCAAATGTCACAGATCGATTCTCACCTGTGTAGCTCAGGGGTAACTCTAACTATCTCTAGAGGGGACAGGACTATGTAGCCTTTGTTGCTGACCTTACTCTTCCAGGCCCATGTAGCTTCCCTGTGGCGCTCAGATTTTATTGTTTAATACATGTAATTTCAGTTCAAAGCATGTGTAATGTTGTGAGGGCTGTACTGGATGCCACCACAGCCATACTGAGACAGCACGACGTCAGAAGACTGTGTGGCATGCCTTGGTTTGAAGGCAGCTAAGGCATGAAGGTACAAACCCCACTGAGACAGTGTTAGAAGACAGTGCAGCATAAAAGAAGACAAACCTATTGCAGTCTTGTCCATGCTACCCATTTGGGGACAGTCCCTGGAGTAAACACATGACTTAAAGACACCTACTAAAACAATCTGAAACAGAGGCCAGAGCAAGGTAAGAGTTGAGTAGCGTCAAGATGGACAGTCAAGGCTGTTGTGCCTCTTTCATCTAGCACCAAGATGAGCCTGCTAAGACTTTGTGACCAGAGGTATATCTGAGGATCATACCTGGAAGTAAATAGACAGAGAATCAAGCCCCAAACTGCAAGATTCCCCTTATTTAATCAAAGTCTCTTTTCCAGGCTAAGATCCATGAATGACTTACATGCACAAAAGAAAGCATCATACAAATGCTATTTTTTTTTGTTTTGCCTTACTCAGTGGTGCAGCCTTCACCATCAGAGTCCTGCTCATCTGCATTCCTTCTCATTAATTTTTTTTCCTCAGATTGCCTCTGTTTGGTTTGGCTCTCTTCATAATTATTATACATACACAATTTTATGGTTTAATTTATGTTGGCTTGTTTCCTTTTGATTTGGGGGTCTGTTACAGGGCTAATTATCTCCTCTGCAGGGATGAAGCCAGATGTTGCATCATCTGCCAGGTGGTGCTAAAGACAAGTAGTTATTTAACATATCTTATGATCTTGAAGCTGTTTAATCAGTTTGGACACTTCATCCTACTACTTTTTCTTTTTTAAAAAAAAAAGCATAACCAGAACAAATACAAATTTATCTAAAAGAATCCAGCCTTTTACGTTCATCTTATGGACTCTTCTATGCCTACAACAATTTTCAATGGCATTTTGTTGTTCTTACATTGTCAAATATTTAAGACAAGTTTAGATGTGTCGCTTTCTTTTCCTCTTTGTTAGGTTTTGGTTTTAGTTCATTCTTCCTTGTCCATTTCAATACATTTTAAGAGAGCTCATTCACCTCAAAAAAAACCTTCTTTCTCCACTAGGGACATGTACTATGAGGGTGTCATTTCTTGCCTGGTTATATTTTGATGTCACATTACAAGAAAATATTGTCAAGACATCAAAAAATTACATAAAATAGGCCTTTATACAAAGTAAACATATAATAGTACTGAATTATCTTTCCAAGTTCTTAGAAATAATTCCATCCCTGATAGCTGAAGTTTGACACCTAATATCATGCATATTAATAAATCCTATATAAGGTGCTTTTACAGAAAACAGAACAGGGCTATTACTTTAGAGGTCCACTACTTACTTATCATATAAACAATAGTTTGAGTCAAAGGCTGTCTATATATCAGATACTATACAAATATAAAAGCTTTCCCTCCACACATGAGATATGAAGGAGACATTTTTGGTATCTGAAAATTAATTCAGTCCCTTGTAAAAAAGGGCAAGTGATAACCACTGGAAGAAATAAGATCAGAGTCACAGAATTGCCTAGGTTGGAAGGGACCTTTAAGATAATCTAGTCCAACCATTAAAAAAAAAAACCAAACAACGAAAAACCACCACACACACCCCCCAACACTAAACCATATTCCCGAGCACCATGTCAACTCGTCTTTTGAATATCTCCAGGGATGGTGCCTCAACCACTTCCCTCGGCAGCCCATTCCAATGCCTGATAACCCTTTCAGTGAAGAAATTTTTCTTAATATCCAACCTGAACCTCCCATGGCACAACCTGAAGCCATTTCCTCTTGTCCTATCACCTGTAACTTGGGAGAAGAGACCCACCCCCGCCTCTCTACAACCTCCTTTCAGGTAGTTGTAGAGAGTGGTAAGGTCTCCCCTCAGCCTCCTCTTCTCTAGACTGAACAACAAGATAACGGAGCTATGTGTATTTAACGCAGGTGTTGGCCCTAATATGAAAAACTTTCAAAGGCAATGGAAAGATGTTATCACATACTTTTTTGCAACAGTCTTGCTGTCCCAGTTGAGTTGCCTTATTGTCTTAGAACAAGGCTTGTCAGCTTCAGCACAGTGCTCTGCTAATGCACCTCAGTGTCTTCTAGGTCACAGCTTGCATCCAGCCAATTTGGAGCAAAGCATAGGAGCTCAGATCAGTCTGTGTCTACCATGGTGGAAATGTCCACGGGAAAAATTCATTACTGTAAAGTGAACTATGAAGGTCCCAAAGGTTTTTAAGGAGATCTGGAATTCAGTCCTAAATTACAGGTGTTCAAAAATGCAGATTTCTTTTAGTTCAGGATATGAAATTGGACCAGTCTTCACATAGCTGGCCCTGTTCAATTCAATGGGGCTTGTGAAACAAAAACAAGGTTTGACTGAGGAAGAAAAGTGTCTTAACAGGACAATTTCTATGGAGACCCATGCACCTCTGGGATTTCTTGTCATCGATAGTCCCTTTCCCTCACTAGGAAAACCACAGCTGCGAGGAAGAAAAAAGTTGATTTACATGCAGATGCTATAGAGGATGTATCATTTTATGTACCTGTTTTTGGCCATTTCTTCAAAAACATATTTTCTGCAAAGAGATCTAGGATGTTTCTAAATCACCTGAGTTGTGAGGTAGAAAAATAAAACCATTTTTCCAGGAAGACAGTGTGGGAGGGAAGGACCCTCACTTCTCCTGGGTTAAAGATCCTTCCTCATTTGCATTTTGATCCCCTTTTTCCAGGGACTCGTAACAACAGAAGTGAAAAACTACGGTTAAAACTCACTAATTCCAAAGGCATAAAGAGATACTTTGCAGTAGATATATACTGTTAAAACAGCAATGTACAATTTCTGCATACTGAAAGGTAGAAAACCTTTTTTTCCTTTAAGCTCTTATGAAACCTGCTGCAACTAGAAATCTTGAGGGTAAGAAGTGCCCTGGAATTACCATGGTGATGATGCTCACAGCACAAGCAACTCACAATTGACAACATTTCTTTTGAGAGACCTGGACCTGCTGCTAATGTCTGGAGATGCACTTAGATTTGTTTTTGAAGGTCTAAGAACGCTCTCTCCATAGACTGAGGGAAGAATAATGAAAAGATAATATATTTCCAGGGCTTTTTACAGAATGTGAGTATGCATCTTTAAAAAAAGGAGACTGTTTTGTATAAAGGGTGATGTTTGTAAGCCAACAATTTCTCACTTAGATTACATCAGAGCTGTAATGCGTGAGGAGTCCTGGGAGAAATGTATATACTATGGGTCATTTAAAAGTAAAGCTCTCTTCCTGTTTCCTTGGGTTCACACTTCTCTACCTGCCAAAACTGAATGTCAAAAAATGCAAGTAGTTTACAAAAATAAAATTAAGAAGCAAAACCATTTCCTACAAGCATTCTGAAGAGATGGAGTCATATTTTCACAATGAGTAACTTTCTCTGTGGACTCAGTTGCATATTATTTCTGATGTTTTTTTCCAGCTATAAAAGCAAAAGACACCGAATTTGTCAAGAATTCACTTCTGAGACTTGAGTGACATCTCACAAAACAGGACCAAGTGACCGTACAAAGCAGAAGTCAGCTTAAGTGAAACACAGCAGGAGTGATGTCTCCTTCCTAATGGGACCACTGATTCAGCCCCTTAATACATTATTTCTTTCTGTTACAGAAATGTCAGTATGAATTAAATCTCCCTTGTGCTAAGCTCTGAATACCTATAATAGGAGACACAATCCCTCTTCTGAAGGCCTCACAATTTCTGACTAAGATTTCAATGTGGAAGGAAAGTATTTTACATTAACATGCTTTCTTGTATTTTGAAGCTACCTGATCATAACTCTTTAAAATAAATAATTAGCAAAAAAGTAGACATCAGGGGAGAAACTCTTGTTGACAAAAACCTCAAGTAGTTCAGCTATGTAGGACTTTTAAAGTGATAACTGCATGTAAAATTTGGCACCCTAAATTTGAACATCATTCTCCTCTTTTATATCATGGCCTGACATTGGAATTAACAGGTAGCAAGGAAGTGGTTTAGCTATTTCATATACCTTTTTAACAACTGCAAAAACGTGTCTCCCTCCAAAACTCAACACATTTAGGGAAAACAAAAAACCACACAGTAATTCAGTGGTTTATTTTCTTATCATTAGTGATAATAATTTAGTTTAGCTCTATAAAGCCAGGATGCTGGAAGGGATCTGGTTTGGAGAGATGCCCCCGACATCTAAGAGCTCTGCAGCAGGAGTGGCTCTGCATGTCAAGAGTCCTCCATGCCCAAGCCACTATTCTTGTTTCAAATAGATGAAACTGAACTGATTCCAATTTTCCAGCACTCCAAAAGACAGAATTCTGGTCTCATTTGGGCTGGAAATTTTAGAAGTGTTGCAGCTTTCTGTGGGAGTCTGTATTGTGTGTGAGGCTCTGAATGTGTCATGTTACTCAATGAAGGTCCCCCTCTGCTATCAAAAGAAAGGCTAAAAAAATGTATTATTTTTTTTCCTTAGCAGTACATAACAGAAGATAGCTTCCCCATAATTATAAAATACTGTCCAAGAGTTCTTCATTCATTAACAAACACATGATTAGCCTTGAAAAATTCAGTGGAACTGGAGAACAGAGAATTTTCCAGTCCGCATTATAAATTTTCTTGTCCATTGATGTTAATAGCATAAGTTTTTAATGGTCTCAATAAGAAAATGGTATTAATTTAGGTGAAATTCTTTCATAAAATTGCATAATATGACAATGCAAATACATAGTAGTATAATTTTATTGCAAATTAACTGAAAATACATCTACTCAGTTTGATTTAAATGACTCACATGAAGATAGTATCCAGCCTACATGCAAAGGTCTGTCCTTGCTGAATGGTTTCAGGTATTAGAATAGTGTTATGAAAACAACCTACAAGCTCTGCTATGAGCAGTGATGAGAGCAATAATGCGCAGGATTACATTAACACCACAGACCCATTATTTGTTATTCCTTCTGTAGGTACTGAAGATTCAAGAAGGTTAGTACATGTCAACCACATGTCCTTGACTCAAGATTTCAGTGCATTTTCTTCTAGGTTTTTGAGTCAAGGGTAGCTTTCTATTTTAACCTAATTTGGTGACTTACCAAACAAATGAGGACCTTCAGCAAGAGAAAATCCATCAGCAGTGGCTAGCTGGTGATGTCCTATTAAATTCATTTCAGATCCCATTTATTCTTCAGTTCAGGAGGAACATGCAAATTAAGAAATAACTTGAAAGAAGACCCTGAAAGATATAAAGCAAAAAGAATATTTAAACCAAGAAAACTAATTTTTGTGTACCTGTTGTAAGGCAGGATTCAGAGGTTATTTCAATATTTGCTGTAACAAACACTGGCTTGAAGTTACAATACCTAATTCAGCCTTTAAATAAAATGCTGCATCTAGTTTGTTCATTTTTTCCTTGCTGTGGTATGTTTTATTTGCCATCCTTCTGCTGTTCATTTAAAACTAATGCAGTTTACGCTCAACCTTATTCAAATATTCACAGACTGAAGTACTGGCCTGACCTGATGAGGGCATGCCGCCCAGCCCCCCTTCCAGGGAACATCAGTTGTTTGCATTATTTTTTCATCAGCCTTTCATCATTTCATTGTTTTCACTTACGGAAAAAGTGTAACTTTATGGTGGGGTCAGAAGAACCAAGCCAGGAAACTCAAGTTTAATTTCCAGCAACTGACTCTTTATCTTCCCTTCAGTAATTACTGTCTGAACAAGATAAATGGTGGCAAAAACAGAAAACAAGGCCTTGGTTTAATAACCAGGCTTGCCCACCCATTCCCTTTGTGGTCTCAAGCAGCCCTATAACTCTCACTTGGGTAGGTTTGCAGATGCTTGTCCCCACTCAATAGCGTACTTTCCTAGCAGGTCAGATGGAGCAGCTTTCATCTCCTAAGCTTGACAGTAGCACTGTACCCAGGTTTTCTCCTTCTCAGTTCAACCACTGGGTTATTTAGGCAAGAGGCCCTCCATTGCCTCTTACTCAAGCAGAGGCTATGACTAGAGCAGAACCTCATCCAGGAGGAAGGCGTGCAAGAGGCTCCCTTGCCCAGGTTGAGATTATGTGGGTGGGAGGAGGCAACTCAAGATTGCATTTGAGGCAGGGCCATCAGCAAGAAGAGAACATATGGCTCCAACAAGGAGATGTCTCAAGCATTGATGCAGTCACCAAGAGGATTCTGTATGAAGTTGACAGAAATCTGTTTTGCTTTGTTTTATAGTCTTAATTTTTTATTCAGTTTTATTCCCATGGGACTGTCCCTGGGCCTGTGTTTCCACTCACTGGTGGCATTTGAGAGTTATAGCCCAGTCTGCTTTCCAGTGAGGGCTCAGCATAGTTCTTGAGCAGAAATGAAGTCATCTGACAAAAACATGAATACAGTAAGAGGCCCCAGTGCTGAGCAGACTAGCAAGTAGCTTGTGAGAATGGCAAGCACACTGTGTAATTATATTCAGATTTGTCCGTAAGGATTCATTAAGTTCTTTCTTAACATAAACAAAGACCCTCTAATTAGACAGATGCATTTTAAATGTCTGCCCCCAGATAATTTAAACAGTTTACTCAGAAATGTCAAAAGCTACTTGTATCACAGCCCAGATAGGGTTCTTGTGGCAAATAACATGTAAACACACAGTCTCAAATCTAGCACAGAAACACAGTTTTGCAACAACAAAAAACTCCATGTATCTTGGGAGAAGAGTTGGCAACCAGCCCAGCCACCCCAGTAGGCCCACTTCTACTCCCAACCATTTTACTGTCTCGCCAGCACGTGTGCTGGAGAAGGTATTTTCTGGACTCAAGAGGTGGGGCTGCCTGCAGGGCTGCAAAGCTCTTACAATTCCTGACAGACAGTTTTCTCATAAACTGCCCATGACAGAGCCTTGGGAGGGGATTCCACTTCCAGCCTGTTACAAGGGTTCTGTGACAGGAGAAGACAGCAGCACAGTCTGGACCCTTAAAATGGTCAGTAAGGGAGTAAAAGTCGTCAAAATGAGGCATCATCAGAGGACTCCTGAATATTTCTCTGGGTTTTCTTGCTGAAGATGAGGGGAGAGAGAGGCTATCTCCAACCTCTTCTCATGTCCAAGCCCTTCAGTATCTTTTTTATAGCCCACGGGTATGCAACTCTTGCAGTTCCTTGCAAGATTAGCTCTCCCTGCAGCCAGACTTGAAGATTACGTTCCATCACTACTTCTACTTCTCATGTTTCCTCCTCAGACCCTATATGAGGGGCTAACATGTAAGAGTTGGGATTGTGAATTTCTATAAGTTCTAGGCTCTGTATGAACATATCTTCTTAGGGAATGTTGGATGCTATATCAAAATACCTTAAAGACAGTCCCAAAATGCCATTCATTTTAAAGTATTTTGTTAGACTGTCAGTATATGGTCAGACTTTCAATGCATATCTTCTTAGTTTGTAAGGTATATACCCTGCATCTGTCTAGTCAGTGCTGAAAATAAAGGACAAATCAAGCAAGCTATATTTTTAAATGCTAATGTAGTGTCTGTTTTTACAGTCTCTTTGAAATGTCTATACACTTCTTTCTTGTTTCTTTGAGGCCATTCCATTTTTAAACATGTCATTAGATAGTTTTACTCTTTAACCTCAAGACAGACTTCTTAAAATCTATTATTCTTCATATACGCACAAAAAACCACCACTCAAACCAAAAAACATGGTGGTATTAATGCTACCTTGTTTATAGTAAGAAACTTGAGGAGCTATTTGTTATAGCCTCCCAATACTATAGGATGTTACAGGTTTGTAACTCTACCCCTCTTGCCACATTAATTTTGATCTGGATGGATTCAGTTCAAGACAACATTCATGATGGTTTTACAGTTCCCACCTTTTTTAATACTTCATTTTCTTTAATGTGTTCAGCTGATGTAGGTCATTTACTGCATTTCATGGAAGAAATTAATCCTATCTTCTGGGGATTTCTGCAAGGCACAAGACATGATCGCCATTAAAGAGACTGGAAATATGTTTTCCATTACATGTAGCTTTGCTACTGTATATTTGCCTGAACACCAAGATCTTCATTAAATACTGATTGACATTTTGCTTTGATTTGCCTCTGAATCCAGCCTGCTGTGAGCCATCTAGCCTATATTAGATTTATCCTATTAATTTCACCAGTATTTAAAAGCAGCAGCTACTGATTTTCAGCTTTCAGACCTGTACCAGGTACACAATATAGAGCATTTAAGCATCACTTACTTCACACATCGTTCAGTTCTGGGAAATAGTATAGGTCAGTGTCACAAGGCATCACAGACCCAGGGGTGGACTCCACTTTCAAAGAGTCACAACACACATCCCGTCATTAGCCTCTTCTCAGCCTGATCCTCGCAGGCTGTTGCTGCAGTTAAACAACTGTGGTCCCAGCCGGCTGCAATTCTCATGGAGCAACTCCAGAAGCATTGCTCTGCCCAGTGGGATAGTCACACCCAGCAGACATATAGAGGCACCCAAATTGCTAGCAACGTGGTCGGGTGACAAAGGGTGCCATGTGTAGCACCTATGCACAGGTGAACCTCTTGGCAGAAATATTCCTTCTAAAGATAAGGGGTCCGAGGTGGGTTTTTTTGGCTGGTAACATAAAGCTATGTTATCTCAGCCTCCTGAATAAGTTCACCTACAGGAACTGGGATCAGTAACTACTCTCTTAATTCAGATTTCTTTATCCACCAAGCCCACATAATAAGTGGAATGCTTCTTGATTTTCACAGGCATCTTTGGTATGACTGAACTTACATACGTATTTCTGCCTTATGCTTGCTTCCTTATATGAAGTGTATCTTTTAGCTACTGCTATCAAGATGAATCTAGACTACCTTAGCCTACTGACTGATACTCCTTACTGAAGCAAAAAATGCATCAGATAGATAGGTAAAAGCTGAAATAAAAGCAATAAGTACACAGGAAATCAGTATTGCTCTGCAAAATAAGAGCCCTTCAAGAGAAATTAAGAGGCATAGGATAAGTTACAAAGCTTTATGTTATCCAAATAATTATTTAAGTTAAATTGTTAATAATCCTATTTACTCCACTCCCTTTTGAGATTATTTTCATAGGCTAAAAATTATAGAGCAAAGAAAACCAGAAATCAATATTTATTAAGTAAAATATGTGCCCAGTTGCTTGAGACAATTTTCATCAATTGCATATTAAATGCTCTGAATTACATCAAATTATTACATGTATCCTTTAGCATACTTCAGAACAGTCAATCAATGCATATTTACGTATTCTGTGTTTAACTGAGAAAATTAAGATGTATATTGTTATGTATGTGGCTTGTTCTTTCACCATACTCATGCGTTCCATGTTTATGCAGCTTTCTTCTGGAATATGTATTCATGGGAGTATACAAATACATGTATATACACATATCCATGTGGGTGTTAAGTTTCAGATTTATTGTGGACTATTATCAGTGGACTATCTCTGACCCCACTATGGTCAATACTAAAGCTTCCCCTGGCTTCTGTGTAAGCAAAGCCAAGCCTCTTAATGAAATAATTGAAGTTTAAATCAACTTGGTTCACTGAAAGACAAAAGCATCATAGCCCCATACTTTCAGGTAAAGTGAAAATACATCTGATCATCAGGAAAGCTCCATGATAATCTAATTGGGTTTTACCTTCAAAAGAAGAATGATTGAATCTATTTAAATTACCCAGTAAAGGAAGATATATCAAAGCATGGGCAAAATTTTTCACAAATATTAGCAAGGTACATTTCCCTCCTTCTGTCCCGTAATATTGTCCTATTCTTTACACATCTGGCTGCCAATTGCTCAAAGAGAAATTTCAGTAACATCATTAATCTATGGCCCAATCCAAGCACTGTTAACATCAATGGGAAGACTCTCATCTAGCTCACAGGCTTTTGATCTGGCCTTATAGCTTTTTTTGTAGAATATTTAATGCAGTGCCTCACTTATTTGAGAGCCTTTTTTATTTGCTTGCTTATTTGTTTTAAAGTGTTTTAAAGAGACATGAAAGCATTAGGAAGATTTGTGCTCCTTGTTTCTAGCCTTTTGCTGCCAGATTGTTTTGGCACGATGCGTGGCACCACGGGCAGCTACACAGCAGCGGGTGCAAAATACAAGCAACAGCATGAGCAAGTTTGAGAACCAGAGACAGGACTGGGTGTTACAGTGTGTGTTTGAAATTTACTGGTTAGATTCTTTAATACGGCATTTTAAATGAGAGCAGCAAATAGATGCATGACAGAAAAAAAGTACAGGATATTCTTACAGGTTAATTCTGAAGCAAAAATAAATATCTTTAAACCAGACACAAGGAGAACTGAAAACTCTACCGGAAGTCTCAATGGCATTTCTGCAGGTAGGCAAGTAACTTCCAAGAGTGGGGACAGCTTGTGACTGTCCCTTGGATGACCTGCGGATCCCCATTTCTCTCTTTCTTCCTTTCTCCAGCATCATGTCTCACCTGATAAAACTGCAAGATCTCCTTTCTTAACCTGTTTTTGGACTCCCTTCTAGCCTAGTGGGATCTCAATCTAGTATGGGATTTCTAGATTCTCAGTTACACAAGCAATAGCAATAAAAGTAACAAAAGCCGAAGATGTCCCACCACTATTACGGTTTTCTAAAGATAGCAGGAAAACTCGGAATAAACTGACATTTTCTTAAAAACTGGCAATGGATTCAAAGAGTAATCACTTGAAATGTGAAAAACCCCTTTTGCTTGTGCTAGTTATGTGAAATAAGTACTAAAGTCCTGGACTTCGCAAGCTGCACCTGGAATCTGTACACACAACTGTCAAACAAAGAAATTACAAAAAGCAAATATAACTATTCCCTTTCTGGATTGTTCTCTGTTCTCCCATTAATCACATTTAAAACATTTTTTGTTCCTAAAAGGATAAAAAAATTAACAAACCAGTACAATTTTAAAGCTGATGCACGTAATTAGATAGTGTTATTGCATGAAAGACTCAATATCAAAGTTATGCTTTCTTTTCCAGTGACACAGGGATACATAAAACAGCTTTCTGAAGACAAATCCCAACACTGTCTTTTTTTTTCATGACCTTAACATTTTTCCCAAGGGGAATTCTTTCTGTTGCACCAGTTTTATAGATGAAATTACTTCTCCTTATATTATTTTCAATAAATTACTAGCTTTAGAAAAATCTTTTTTTCCCTGGTCAAAAATCCATTAACATCCACTAAATAATTCAGGTGAGAAATTGCTTTTATACTACACAACAGCAAGAGCTATCACTCTAAGGAATTATTACTTACTGTTTTTTTCTGGAAGACTGTGGATGGCAGGATGTAAGACCGTTCTGCGCTCAGTTCAGTATCCTAACGATTCTCACACAGGAACATTTTTGTTTTGCTTTTTTTTTTTTTTTAAGGTTTAGCAGAAGCCTGTAGTGATAACACAATGAATCAAAGCTTGGGCTCATTGGCTCAGTGCCCTAATGGACAAGGATTACTCATTAACAATTCTTTCTTTGCGAAACTCTCCAAACACAGACTGTATTAAAACATTGTGAATCCCAGCTTGTCTTTTAGCAGAGATATTTGAGATGCTCATTAACACTCTAGCTGGGTGCAGGGGGTACGTTGGCTTAAAAAGTGAGGGGATAGTACCTTGCTGCTGATAGTAACACTTTTCTTGCACATACACATTCTTATGACACTCTCAGCCTCCTTTTCTTTCCCACCCAAGGAGCCCAGATGTTATTCCAAGATATATACTTTTAAGTATTTCTGTTACTCTTCACATTTTTTAGGGGAACTGAGCATTACACTGAGTACTCAAGCAGCAGAATGGGCTATAAATTACAGGGATTTGGGGACATTAGAGTTTTATTCCTGCATCTGCCACATTCTCTGAAAAATGGCTTCATTTTGGTTTGGGCTCATCTCATAAGGTGTTAAACTAAGGCCCTTAACTTTAAACCTAGTAGATTCATGCACCTTTTGTGCACAAGGGGAAGAAATTGCTACCTGTAGAGGGTGAATTACATCCTGTGTGGGCTGCACTGCATTTGCAAATGCTGATCTCTTGCTACTGACAGAAGGGTAGCCTTGAACCACTACATCCCCACTTACCCAGCAGAGGAATTTAAAGTAAACTGAAATGAATCCAGACTTCTGTTTCAACATCCCACCCACACAGCTAGGGTAATAACTCCCTGTTTTCCGTTGTTAAACATATCCAGTGAGGATGAGTTGATCTGGCAGTGGTATTGAGGCAAATTTCAGCCAGAGGGGACAGCTGACAGCATCACTCATGGTTAGTAAGTTCAAGTCCACCACAGGGGTATATGCTCTCTGTCGTTCTCTACATATTTGCACTGTCTTACCAAGAGTGAATACACAGAAACAAAAGCTGTACTTCCTACTCCAGAAGAGAGGCATTGGGCAGCAAACATAGTCCTCTCTAGGAGAAAGGTGACAGCTGCTGGCCCTGAAATTACCAAGAGTGCAATTCCCTCTCTTTCCACCAGTTTAAGAAAAAAATATCATTTAAAAGGGTATATTGATCCTCAACGTTATATCAAAGAAACTGAAGTTATCTAGTCTTCTCTTTAAAATGTAATTAATAAAGGGTCTTTTTCATGTGTTCTATCTTTTGCAAATTCACCTGGTAGCCAGACAAACACATGTGATGAGACAGGTTTCTGAAGAGATCAATGGGAGAATGATGCCAAAAGGCTATCACCGGATTCCAGCACTCCCAAGGGGGTACTGTTTTCAGAGATTTATACATACAGTTCATTCCAGCAGGCACTGACCATATGAAAGTACATTTAAGACTAAGGTTCTCTTAGTTCTCCTTTCTGACTCTCTGAAAGCCATCACTACCATAAACAATGGGATTTCTGTTTTACAAGTTCATGTTTAGCAACATTGACAAAGTACTTTCAAATAAGAGAATTCTTCCAAAGCAACCCTATCCATAGGAGACAGGTTTTCTCCACAACTCTAAACATGCCAACATCCCATCCATTACTTTCCAGTAAATGCCCACTCCAGTGATGCTGAGGAAACATGTCAAAAAAAACCCCTCTCTCTTTGGTCATCCTGAGGCCAGTGATGGGATTTGTCCCTTACCAGGTGAAGACGTGGAAGCTAGGCCAAGAATTCTAACAAATGTTGTATTATGTCTCATGGAGTTTTCCATCTCTTGGCTAGTTCTGAGGACCTTAAATCCCTTTTTCAGCTTTCAGCCTCCTGCATCATTGGTCCTAGATAGCCGGTGGCACAGAGCATTTAGTGTTTAGAGTCCCTAGAGACCAACCTTCAATAAAGGTTCTTCCTCAAAAAAACATTTCCTTCTGTGTGGATGCTGTTTGTTAGATAGTGAAGAGCTCACCACAAAGAAAGCAGAATTTAATACTCCTATTCACTAATGAATTTGTTGCATTAAAACATTTTTCTTTTCCCTACAATAATAAAGAGGCAAGTGGCGAAGTGGTGCTTTGTCTACTAATCAATACTTTCAAGACATTTTTGGAAAAAGTGAAGAATGAATCCACATGATCAAAAGAGGAGATGTTGCCTGTAGCAACGACATGTGGCATTACTAGTTCAAGCCAGGTGTTCATATTTTATTGTGGCTGATGTGGAAATGAAAATTGAACTGAAAGGAATGAGGGCAAATCAAATATATCTTCTGTAGTATTACGTGAGACTACCTTCACAGAATCAAGGGAGAAGAGGGGAAGAGAAAAGATGCAAATCCAGTTACCTATAAACAGAGTATCTTTTCTGAAATAGCATTACATGCTAGAATTTTTAAAATTTCAGAAAATTGATGTACAAAAACTTCTGTAGAAAATACTAGTTACTTCTGTAACTGACAAAGACCATGTGTTCTAAAATCTATCCATGCTATTATCAGTGCAAATACATGTTCAGCTACAAAAAATAGGGATATATACAAAATTCAGGGCTTGAGATCTGTCTGCCTAGACAATACTGCTTCAGAAAATCCACACTCCATGAAAGACTTGGAAGTTTTGTCGTAGCTCCTGCTTGATCCTCCTCCTGCTACTCTACCTTTTCTCCACTGAAATAATTGCCATCCCACGCTTGCACTGTCAAGGTAGCTCCATGGCCTCAGCCACTGAAAGGCAAGACAAATCCTGGCAACAAAGTAGTTTGTCATCAAAAGTGTGAATGGGAAAATCTAGCACAGAAAGAAATAGGGGGAAAGGAAGAGAAGGTAGGCTGGGCATTCATCTTCAACATTTCCTTCACACACACCTATGAATGCATCACCACACTTTTAAAAAAATATGAAAATAATACACCCACAAATTACTAGTACCTTCTCCTTTTTGCATAGAAAATCTTGTCAACAACTGTACAACTTTCTGCCAACTCACAGCCAGTTGTTTGGAACTCCAGCAGCACTGTACAGATGACAATCAGTCACAACCAGTGAGACACCTTGGGTCTCTATTTGTTTGACAGGCCAAGGGACATGTGCCTTGGATGAGATCTGCTTGTGCTCAAGAACCTCTTTCTCCTGTGCTGACAGCTCCCAGCATGAAGGGTTCTGCAGACACCTGAGGGCTCATCCAAAACAAACCCTGCCTCAGCACAAGCCACCAATTGCAGCTTGGAAAGTGTTCCTGCCTTGATTATAAACAGTTGACGCTAAACAAGAGTCACCTGCACCTTTTCTTTTGTCCCTGCAGTACCCCTTATTTATGACTGCTACACAGAGGACACAAAGCATCTACCCAAATTTGGGTCGTGGTCTGTCTCCTTTGCCTAAAAGTAAGGAATGGCCGGTCTTTCTCAGAAATAGCACCATTCACCACTACGATGAATAAAGTAAGCTTTTCATTTCCTGAAGGATGGCCAAAATTACCACCAGTTTACCATAAACTTTATCATATGAAGATAATTAAGTAATATTAATAGATAAGGCTGCTTCTGTACAGGCTAAAAAATAGGAAAGGAATGGGGTGCAAAGTTTCAGCAAGTTAACTTCAGTAGCTATTCACCTTTTTCCTCCTGCATTTCAGAAGTGCAGGAATATCCCACTTTTAAGATTATTCTAACTTATTTAATAAGTCTTTTATTAATCAGAGCCACTTCATTATAAGTTGCTCTCTGATCACTCAGTTTCTGAACAGGATAAAATTTGTCCAACAATCCTATGTTGTCCCCTGATGAAATCCAATATTCTGTCTTTATCACTCACATATTTAAAGTGAAGCGTCCTGAAAGGGTAAAATGACCATGGGCCAATCTGTCCTAAGGGGGGGAATTCCTCCCTGATGGCAGGCAGTTAATAGTTAGCCAAGATGCTCTAGCACAAGCATATATGTTATTAACAAGATATCATCTTACAGCTCTCTGGGTGCAAAAGGAGAGCTGAGCATACATGGAATCAGCTACAATATCAGATACTAAGCTTCAGCATGGGGAACTTGGTCTACCTCCCTCTAGCTGACTTCAACTGAAATTAGAAAAGTATTTTTCTATAAATAAATTCTGGTTATTCAACATTAGATTCTCTCTCGTTATTTTAAATTTTAATTAAGGCACTGATATTACATGCTCTTCTTCCCCCCTCCCCCCACTCCTGCTAGGGGTTACAAGTTTAAAAGTTCTTAGAGGAACCACAGCTTTAAATTAAATATGTTAGTACAGTATTAGCTGATAAGAAGTTCTCCTAGAGGCCTCAGAGTAAATAGATACTTTATTCTTTCCATTTTTTCCTCTTGACATTTTGATGTTATACAGCATGATAGTGATTGAGTTAATAAGAGTTAGCTTTTGTTTATATAAATATTTGGAGAGATAAAAATATTATGAAATGTTGATCTATTCCAGTAAATGAATGCACTGTCCTTTCATTAATATGTAGTTCTTTTAAACTAGATGTCAAAGGTGATGAGTGAAGTATTATTAATAAATAAATATTGGGATATTTTTATATGGGCTTTTGAATTGCTAAAATATCCACAGTAAGTAAATTAATTCTGCAAACATTTAAATGTCTGCTTGTTTTTCATACGGTGTCTGCTGTCAAAGAAAAAGAAAGAGATTTAAAAGGTCTCATTCAATCACTTACAAGAAATCATTTCTTTCAGGATGGGAGAAGAAATGTAGTCTAGGCATCACATGATTAGACAGTGTAAGCTATTGGAGGTGCAGAAGGAGCCTCTGCAAATGCTATTGGGCAAGCAAGAGTCACTGTTAGGCTTTTAAACCCTCAGTTCTGTACTTTCTTGTTCTAGAGGAGAACCCACGGTGCTCTGAAGAACTGCAGACAAATGACTGTTCTCATTGCTTGTTGAGAGGTAGCTACAGAGCATGCACAAGACCCCAGACAAGTACCCAGAGAAAAGTCAAGGTGAACTGTGCCAGGTCCATGACTGCCCAGGGAACAGGGGGACATCAAACACTCAGCAGCTGATGGAAAGCTCATTACACCTGCCCATACAATCCAGGAGTAGAGAGAACACCAGATTTGGCTATGAGGAATCACACAGAACTCAGTTTGGAAGAAGCTGCCTTCTTCCTTCTGCAAGAAGGAAAATTGTACATCAGGGAGAAGCAGGAATGCTCCATGAGGAAGATGAGCTGGGAGCTGAGGATAGCCTTACTGACAGGGGTTATCAGTCCCACAGTACCTGAACAGGGCCAGGGTGCTGATAGCAGCAGGCCCAGAGGAGGCAAGCTGGTCAATCAGGACCAGGGGCCATCAAGAGATCAGCCAAGAGCAGCAGGAAGAGATAGGGCCAGATGGAAGACTGAAGACACACTACCTGCAGTGTCAGCCTGAGGTCCACTCAGGAGGCAGAGCAGAAGCAGGACTGAAGATAATGCAGGCTACAACAGTCCATCTGGGAAAAATCCACCAATGAGCCAGGACGTGGGAAGACAGCACCAAGCACACCTCCAAGCACAGGCTAGGACTAGGGGCCCCAGCTTGGTCTTAAATAGTGTTTTGAGCCCATGGGCAGGGTGTGTGGGAGGCCCCATGTGAGGCTGATCAGGGCTGTTAAAGCCTATCAGCCTCTCCTGATGTAGAGCTGCTCTCAAAACTTTTTTTGGCTCTTCCTTGTTCCCTACCAGGGAATTTGGACACATGGTGAACGCAGTTATGGTCACTTGTGACAGGCAAGAGGAGCAGCAGCAGAACTAGCCCCCTAATGTCCAACTTGCACTGGAAAAACTGAGATATTAAAAAGTTGATGTCACAAGTTCAGCTGAAGAGTACTCACTACAGAGGGATTGGAAGGGACTTCTGGAGATCATATAGTCCAACCCCCCTGCCAAAGCAAGTTCACCTGGAATAGGCTGGACAGGAATGCATCCAGGGAGGTTTTGAATATCTCTAGAGAAGGAGACTCCACAACCTCTCTGGGCAGCGTGTTCCAGTGCTCTGTCACCCTCAAAAAGTAAAAAAGTTTTTCCTTATGTTCAGACCTCTTAGCCATGGAGGTGCAAACAAAGCACAATGTACTAACTGCCATAATTAGCAGTAACAAGCAAGTGAGCAGGCAGTGCCCATGTAGTTAGGGCTAAGATACACAGGGGTGAAATAGAGGAGAGTGAGGGAGACCACAGACAACTGGGCAGAGGATCCTTATTTCATGTACTAGGGCTGAGGTCAGTCAGATCATCCTCTTGGTTTCCACCTAGAAAGCAGTTGGAGAGGAGAGAAAAAGAAAACAGAGGAGAGAAAGAGATCTGAAGGCCTGAAAGAAAAGTGAGGTGATTAAAGAGGAAGTTGAGGGGATGTTAAACAATAGATCTTGGGAGAATTGAAGGATTTAGTTTATTTTCCTTTCTTTCCTAAACTTCATTTTACATCATTGCATTCTGAAAACAAATTACTTCCCTTTTTGGAAGAAAGAAATAAAATGCAATATAAAGTTTATTAAATTTAAATAACACAAATCACGAAATGCAGAGGTTACTTATCTCCTAGAAGTATTGTTGGGCTCACTCTGAAGAAGAGCTTCATTTATCAAAACCTATTCTGAATACCCTTTGGGTCATATCCCAAAAAAAGAATAATTTGCATTGGCAGATCCCTCATTTATCTCAAATCTCACTTGGCAGATACATTTCATGTTCCCAGCTCATCCCACAACAGAAAAGGTGTAAACAAAACCGCCTTATCTAGAGAATAGCGATAGAGTAGATTACATGCATGGGAAATTTGTCTAGTTCTGTTTCTTGTCTATAGTGACACCTCCTACCAAACCTTCACAAGGAAAGGGAATCTTACAAATTTTAGGCTTTAATTGTTCCTCTAAATAGGTGTGTAGGATGAGATAATTGATGTGGAAAAGGATAAAAATCAGTTCAAAGCATGGCCATTCACCTACTCAGCAGGAAAAAACATTGTTCCTCCCTCTGTCCTGGCTCCTCGCAAATATGGAGCCTAATTAGAGGTTTCTGTCCTTTCCATCAAGGTTTCCTCAAAATCGCATCAGGCTGGTGGGGGATGGTGGCTATAACTCTCTGAATTTAGAAGCCTTCCCCTAAAACTGTTATTTCCCCTGAGCAATGGAGTTGCCCACCCCAAGGATGAGCCATGTTCATACAGGAGACAGCCATTTCTCAGCTGCTGACCCATGGTGGAATAAATTCTCAAGAACCTGGGGGATTGGCCCTTATGTTTCATTAGCCTATTTTAGCCATATTTGCATTTCTTGGACATAGAAACGGATTACCACAGTGGCAAATGGGGAAAAGAAGGTGTTACTGTTACAGAAATACTGTCTAGGAAGTTCTTGCGGAGCAAAGGCTGGACTGAGCAGCCAGCCATGGTGCGAACTCTTTTGACTGGTAGGAACTAGCAGAGAAATGGGCTCCAGAAGGAACCAGGAGCCCTCCTACCAACCACTTTGATATACAGAACTACTTAGCAATAACACCCCCAGCCCATGAGAACCAGCCACAATGGAGCATGGAGAATGAAGTTCCAGTTTCCGATCTCTTAAATTTAAGTGAAAAGGTAAAACTAGACAGCACAAATGGCCAATAACCAGGAAGCTGCTGTCCTGGTTATCATGTGGACTACAGCTGAGTCTTAGCTGCAGCAAACTTACACATTAATTTTTTTCTAGCTGAAGCAGATGTGTGTGCCTATGTGCAAGTGTTGCTACTTCTACTCAAAGGAAATAGAATCTGTACATGGGATTAGCAAAGAAATTAGTGTCACTCACAACTGAGAGGTAAAATTTTTGACCTATTCTTTTTCCAGTAGTCTTTCCCCTTTAATATCTGATGATGATAAACACAGAAGTAGAATTTGATGGGAACATCAAAGGCACCAAATACTGAAGTAATAGTATGATTAGTAGGTACAACTGATACTGTTCTAACATTATGAAACTGATGACTTCCCACGTGTAATGCATGCTGTCGGAAAGTCATCCTCATGTAAACACAACAAAAGGGATTCCTTCCTGGATGCATGAAAATTACCCAGAAACTAGCAGATGATTCTGTATTTCAGATTGTTTCCTATTAATGTACAGCCAATAAATGCATAAATGTACATCCTGCCAAATAAAAGATGGATAGAGAGGAAAAAAAAAAAAAGAGTAGCAACATCAGATTTTAAAAAAAATGAAAATATTTATTTCCTGGATATGTGATATCAACCTGGAAATGTACATAAACCCTGGAACTGCATTCTTTTTTCTGCACATCCAATTCATTCCAGAGAGGGCCAAGCAAGGGTATACTTAGCTGTTACCACTTTAAATTTAGTCCAAGAAAGATAACTCAAAATTAGAAAATGTGAGGGAGCTGCTATTTTCCCAGTGACGGAATTGCTATTCAAGTAGGTGATGAACTGTAACCTTGAACTATGCAAGACCTCAATGTCACTGCCATAGCATGATTCTCTCTATATTAAAAAATGTTTATTTGAAGAAACATCTATTTTTTAATCTTTTAGGAAAATTTGACAAAGCATAACTTAGTCGTGTTGTAAAGTTGATCTAAAAATGAAATTTATCAAACATATGCCTCTGCTCTGACATTAAAGATTATACAAAAATAAATTGCCTGAGAAAGAAGATAAGTAATAAATATCAGAGACTGTAAATAAGCAGTAGAACAGAAAAATATAACTGAAGCCGAAAGTGTTAGTATTTCGACTTACAACTCAAAGAACTATATTTTTTATACTTCATACTTTCTAAATCTCTTTTAAAACTGGCATAGTTGATACTCATTTTATCAGTTTAATCATTGACTTGTTGCTTAACCTGCCTTGTTGCTTAGGTCTTTAAAAGTCAACAGATAATAATATGAAATAAATAAAACCTTTGTCACTCATTCCTACATCAAGTTTTACGTAACTCTCCTAAGTATGAGTTGCAACAGAAACCTTTGAACAGCATGCCAGTAAAATGGACTGTATTGCAAAGAAGCTGATAAAGTCTTGTTTGGAATATTGTCAGTTTATTCCAGGAATTTAACTGTAATTAACCAGATACTCTAGGCTTCTTGAATGTAATAAATATCTGTTCTGTAAATATACTGGCCCTCATTTCTTCAACTGGAAAAGCTTGATCTATAATGCACCAGATACAGCCCTTTCTCTTTTTTGAGATTGCCAGTAAAAGTGGGCAGAGACATGATGTTTTTTGTAATGGGAATGTCAGCCAGCAGGTGCTAAAATGAAATGAGACCTTGACTGCCTTTGCACCTGACCTTGGATTACTTCAAGGCAATAACTGAGGTGTGAAACAGCACTGTTTTCCGGTACCCACCCTTGATTGCTCCACTTGATAATCACAATTGAAGAGTATTTTAGCACTCTACTTCCTAGTCCAGAGTTTTAGAAATTAATTAAAAATTCGGGGTGCCTCTATTTTGTGACTTCAGATGGTGGATATTTGTGCACTTCCTGCCAAGAAATTAGCTGCTCCCTAATGCAGTCGGGGGGGAGGGAGGAGGGGAGAAGATAAAAGTCATTAGACATAGGTGTGCAATTGCAGGGCTCTGATCTCATTGGGATCATGGAGATATAGCTCATATTACTGGAGTGCTGCCTTGGATGGATATAGGCTCTTTAGGAAGGACAGACCAGGTGAGCAAGGAGGTGGAATTGCCCTGTACATGACAGCAGCAAGCATGCATAAAGCGATGCCTTGGGATGGCGGTTGAGCCAGCTGAGAATTTACAGGTCAGAATTAGAGGCAGACCAATGAGGGCAATGTTGTGGTGGGTGTCTTTTACAGACTGTCTGAAGATGAAGAAGTAGATGAGACATGTTTTGGAAAACTTGAAGAAATCTCATGTGTGCAGTACATAGTCCTCATGAAGGTCTTTAACCACCCCAATATCATTTGGAGGGACAACACAGCGGGGACAAACAATTCAGGTAGTTTCTGGAGTACATGGTTGATAACTGGTAAATGATTATAACCGATAACAAGCGATTGAGCAGTTGAGAGTACATGGTCTGCTGGACCTGATTCTTTAGAACAAGGAAGAACTGCTTGGGAGCATTAAGGTCATAGGCAGCTTTGGTTGCAGTGACAAAAGATAGTGAAGATCTGAAGAGACAGAAACAAGATCAGAACCCTGCACCAGGAGAGCTTGCTTTGATCTGTTGAGGAATTGCTTCGGAGAATCTCATGAAATGTGGCCCTGGAGAGAACAGAGGTCCAGAAGAGCTGGTTAGCATTCAAAAATCATCTCCTCCAAGCTGAAGAGCAGTCCATCTTGGAAAGCAGGAAATCAAGCAAAGGCATCAAGAGGCCAGCATGAATGAACAAGGAGCTCCTAACTAAAATTAAACATAGAAGAGAAGAATACAAGTGGTGCAAGCAGTTTTATGTGACCCAGGAGGAACATAGAGCATGCAAAGCATGCAGGGATGGTGTTAACAAAGCCAAAGCCCACCTGACATTGCATCTGCTGAGAGATGTGAAGGGCAACAAGAAAGGCTTCTACAGGAGTACCAGCATCAAAAGAAAACCTGGGGAAAATTTGGGCTTGCTGCTGAATGGGGCAGGACACTGGGTATTGAAGGACATAGAATCATAGAATCATATGGGGTTGGAAGGGACCTCTGGAGATCATCTAGCCCAACCCCCCCACCAGAGTGGGTCTACCTACAGCAGGTTGAACAGGAACTTGTCCAGGCAGGTTTTGAATGTTTCCAAAGAAGTAGACTCCACCACCTCTCTGGGTAGCCTGTTCCAGTGCTCTACCACTCTCACAGTAAAGAAGTTCCTCCTCATGTTTA
>JAOXNO010000001.1:51261399-51275040 GCA_028565335.1 Limnodromus scolopaceus | reverse complement strand
CAGCCCCCAACCTGTACTGGTGCAGGGGGTTATTTCTCCCCAGGTGCAGCACCCTACACTTGCCCTTGTTAAATTTCGTTAGGTTTCTCTCCGTCCAACTCTCCAGCCTGTCCAGATCTTGCTGGATGGCAGCACAGCCTTCTGGGGTGTCAGCCACCTCTCCTAGTTTTGTGTCATCAGCAAACTTGCTGAGGGTACATTCCACCCCTTCATCCAGGTCATTGATGAATATATCGAAGAGGACTGAACCCAGTACTGACCCCTGGGGAACACCACTTGTTACATAGAGAAAGCCAAGGTGTTCAATGCCTTCTTTGCCTCAGTCTTCACTGGTAAGACCAGACTCCAGGGATTCCAGGTCCCTGAGGCCGATGTGAAAGTCCAGAGCAAGAAAGACTTACCCTCCATGGAGGAGAATTGACTTAGGAAACATCTAAACAGATTGGACGTGCACAGGTCTATGGGCCCTGATGGGATGTACCACGAGTGCTGAAGGAGTTGCAAATGTCACCGTGAGGTCACTTTCAATTGTCTTTGAAGGGTCATACTGACTGGGAGAGGTTCTGATGATTAGAAAAAAAAAAGCAAGTGTCACTCTATCTTTAAGGAGGAGACAATGAACCTGATAGCCTTCTACAATAAGAAGGCTGGCTCAGTGAACAAGGGGAGAGCTTGACTTTAGCAAAGCTTTCAGCGCTGTCTACCATAACAACTTCATTGACAAAACAATGAACTACATACTAGATAAGTACACAGGGAGTTGGATTTAAAACTGGTTAAACTGCTGGTCTTAAAGGTTTGGGATCAGCAGCATGAAGCCTAGCTAGAGGCAGTAATCTGCGGTATACCCTCGGGATCAATACTGGGACCAATATACTTTCATTAATAACCTGCATGATGTGACAGAGCACACCTTCAACAGCTTTGCAGATGATACAAAACTGGGAGGAGTGGTTGCTGATACACCAGCTCATTGTCCTGCTATTCAGAGTGGCCTTGAGAGGTTGGAGAAACAGCCCAACAGGAATCTCATGAACTTCAACAAAGGGAAATTCAAGTCCTGCACCTGGGAAGGAATAACATCACGCACCAGTAGAGACTGGTGAGCTGGAAAGCAGCTTAGCAGAGAAAGCCCTGGACAATGAGAAATCTGCCTTCATGGCTAAAAAAAGCCAATGGCTCCTTTGGCTGTATTAGGAAGAGCATTGCCAACAGGTCAAGGGAGGTGATCCTTCCCCCTTGCTCAGCCCTGGTGAGATGCATGTGGGCAGCTGGGTCCAGTTCTGGGCTCCCCAGTGCAAGTAGGACATAGACTTACTGGAGTGAGAACAGCAAAGAGCCACAAAAATGTTTAACAGATGGAAGCATCTGACATGTGAGGAGAGGCTGAGAGAGCTGGAACTGTTAGGTCTGGAGAAAGCTCAAGGGGGATCTTATCAATGCATATGAATACCTTATGAGGGGAAGTAAAAAAAAAAATGGAGCTAGACTCTTCTCAGTGATATCCAGTGACTGGACAAGATGCGGAAGGCATTAACTGAAATATAGGAAAAAACATTTAAACATATGTAAAAAGTTTTTCCACTGGGAGAGTGGTCCAATACTGGACTAGGTTTCCCAGAGAGACTGTGGAGTCTTCCCATTTGGAGATAATAAAAACTCAGCTGTACATAGTTCTGGACAACTGGCTCTAGCTGACCTTGCTTTGAACAGTGGGGAGGGTGAACTACATGATCTCCAAAGGTCCCTTCCAATGTCAACTATACTGTGATGATGTAAGAAGTGATGTGTTGTGGAATAACCAAATTAACCTGGGCACCTTTCACTAAAACAGTAGCTGAAGAAATCTAGCCAAAAGAAAATGTAGCATCACTAAATAAATTAAAATATTAAGCCGACTCACACTTGGGGAGCATACTAGCTGTGGAAACAAGCTCTGCACAAGTTTGGCAGATTTAAATTGCTCATCCTTAGCTATTTCATAGTTTCTTTGGGGGAAAACACTAATGAAAATATTACTGAAGGAAACACAAGGCTCCCTAGAAGGATTTGTATCAACTGTTCTTTATGAGGAAATTTGCATGTGTGGTGCGTTGGTTAGAGGGTTTGCTGACCTTCAACTGTTGCAGTTATTTGATGGCTCAAGGAAACATCCTGTGATTTTTTTTTTCAAACTAACGTGTGCCTGTGCCCTCTAAAACCAATCCCAATCACTGACACAAACCAGAGAACAACCTGTTGGCCAACTTCTCCTACATGATTTTTTTGAAGAGGCAGACTCTTTTATTAAACTTTGGGGAAGTCTTTCCCAATAATTGGCATGAGTCAGAACCATATCTTCTCCGAAAGACATAAAATTGCCCAAGAACAACTACTATCTAATCCTCCTGCCTGAGCCATGGCATGAGAGAGCCAGCAGGTTAGTGAGTTTTGAGCCTGCCCTTATCCTTGCATTATGCATGCTGCAATTTGTAGGGACCCTGCAGTGTTAAGTAGAAGAGCCACCAGAGCCAGCTGAAGTCATTCAAGCTCCTGCATAGAAGGGATAAAAAATATGTCCTCTGGCTCCATGTGTGGATGGGGGCTAGGTGCAGAGGGGTGCATGGGTGAAAGGTACAGCTCAAGAGCACTGAAGGATGGACAGACTGGGAGCACTGCAGTCTCATGGGTGCTCAGCTCTGCACGCAGCTTAAGAGACAGAAGGAGTTAACTGTGGGCTGCTCCTTGTTATAAGCAAATATAATGGCAGAGACTGCCCCTCGGCAAGGGGCATTTTTAGCAGCTCACAGCTTTTAATGAAATTGGGGTAGAGGTGGTTGCTTGGAGAAGGGAGATCTTGTAACAGCCTTCCAGTACCTGAAGGGGGCCTACAGAAGAGGTGGGGAGGGACTCTTTATCAGGGAGTGTAGTGATAGGATGAGGAGTAATAGTTTTAAGTTGTAAGAGGGTAGATTTAGATTAGATATCAGGAAGAAATTCCTTACTCTGAGAGTGGTGATACACTGGAACAGGTTGTGGAGGCCCCATCCCTGGAGGTGTTCAAGGTCAGGCTGGATGAGGATTTGAGCAACCTGGTCATGGCAGGGGGGTTGGAACAAGATCTTTAAGGTCCCTTCCAACCCAAACCATTCTACAATTCTATGAAATAGTAAAAATGTGGATGAGAGATGCAGAAAGACTTGGAAACCAGCTGCTTCTCGTGCTCTGACAGTTCCTGTAACCGATGCAGCCAGCAAGGGCAGGAGAGAGAGATCCCTGCAGTTTCTGCAGTTTCCCTCCCAGCTTCATCAGTGACTTTGCCCTCCAGCTCTCTCCAAGTGTGACGTTTCCCTTTGTGCCCTGGCAGGGCAGAGGGTGCAGAGCCGGCCAGCGTGGCCTTGACCTTTGGCCAGCCAGGGAAGCTCCTCAGCTACCCGCCATGGCCTAGCCACTCCAGCTGCTGCCATGAGCAGGGACCTCGGCACAAAATATGTCCCTATTTCTAGCACAAAAAAACCCCAAAACCAAAAACCAAAACCAAAAAACAATTGGAAAATAGGGAATTTGCTAAAAAGCAAACCCTTGCTGTTATTGACTCTGTGTTGCCTTGGGGTCTTGCGTACTATTCCATGAGTCCAGAGAAGCCACACATGAAAACAAGAAAATACAGAGTAAAGGTAAGGGTCCAGTGCAACTGTAGCTCTGTTTTGTACTGTGCCTACCTGTAACAGGTAAACCTGCTGCCAGTACAGAGCAATGGGAAACTGTAGGACAGAGGATATTGCATTCCCTCGCTGAGGAAAACCTACCTGCTGGAGTTATGCCCAGCTGCCTCTGCCTGTGCCATGCAGCAGCATTATTTTACAGGAGAAACAATACACCCATGCATGCTGCCTGTCCTTCACTTGTTTCTGTCCTTACCGTTAACATCTTTCATGTCTACATTCGAGTTTCACGTTATTATATTATGATTTTCCCTATGCCCACCGTGAATCTGCAGGGACTTCCAGCCTCTTCCATCCCCCTGCAGATTTCTACCAGCGCAAACTACAGAACTGATCACTGTCAGGAAACAGCTTGGGTCTCTCAGGACATGCAGGTGTCTTTCTTTTGATTATGCACGGGAGGGGACAGGGAACAAGCAGACGGGCTCAAAGTCCCCTCCTTAAAACAAGAGAAAGTCCCATTCAACTTATCTTGACCATGACATCAGCAAGTTTCTCTGACTAATTCCCTCGCTGTTCGTTACAGCTATGCCCAGCAGAGAGAAAGCACCTGGCGTGGTGCTGCTGGTGATGACTGCCAGCTCCTGAGAGCGGAGCTATCTTTGTCGGGTACCTTAAATATTTCCTGGTTTACAAAAGTTGTTGTCTACTTGAGGTTAGTTTGCGAGACACCTCTGGCCAACAACAACTCTGAGCCAACGGTGATTTATTTTTCATATTTTTTTCATTATTTTTCATAAACACATATTTAGCAAAACAGCCATGACCTGCTCAAAGCAACTCTGAATTTGTCATGCAGGTAGAACTAAGCCTAAAAAAAGGAGCAAAGGAGATGCCAAAAGTTTGTACACTGAAAGTCTGAACACTGACTTTATTGAGCAGATAAATACGGTTATACATAAACAAATGTAGTCTGATTGCTGCTGCAGATATCCAATACACTAATTCAATGAGGGGGAGAAACAACTTAAATGTCTCAAGCTTTTTTTATGATAGAGACTTAAAATATCCAAATGGTATGCTTTTGGGGCAAAATATGTGGGCTTTCATTATGTATTTTTAAAGATAGGTCAGCACAAAGAAGTACAATCTTACTACATTTCTTACATAAATTTCTTTCTTTACTTATGTAATTTTGCATATAGAAGAGCTGTAAAAATGATAAGCAGTATAAACACTAAAACTGAAAATGGTTGAGAAAAAGAAGGGACAATTTTTCCTGTCACAGCTAAACATTGTTAGCAAATGGGAGTTAAGAAATAACTGATATCAGTGTGTGAGCAATTAAAAGCATTTTTACAAAGCATGCCAGACTGTTTTCTGCATGTACATATAGAGCTGCAGTAGTGTTCATAGTGTGATCTCACTGGTAGAGTTATCTAATCCAATATAAGAATTTGGATGGCATAAGAATGAGGAGTTTTTAATCTCTCCACTTATTTATTCCTGATTTCATTAGAATTAAGGTTTGAAATGAGACATGAGTGAATTCCCTGAACCTTGGGATGATGCAGAATATCAAGAATATCTTGAACCATCTGGTAGGTTTTTAACTCAAAAATCTAGAGAACTCCAAGTTCTGTTTCCAAGATTTGGAAGCTAATATTTTGTCCGTCCTCAGCCCTCTGTCTGCATTGGCTCTTAACTGCAACTTTCTTTCTCTTTTTCTCCTTTCTGTTCTTTTAACCACAAGAAATATCCCTCTCTCTTAAAACATGAATAATTCAATAGCACTCTCAAATTAAAGTCTTTAATGGAAGATGGAAAAAAAAATAAGAAATCTGTTTTTTTCACAAAATTTTCTGTTAAAAAAGTCCTTAAAATAATCACAAAGCTTAAAGATCTCTGTAACTATCTGACAACAGGAGTCAGTTGAAAACATTCATGTGAAACCACAACACATTTTGCATGACCTTGAATTAATTTTTGCCTCGCTACTTTCAAATTAATTATGTTACACACATGAGACTCCTCCTGGCACTTGGTTAACATCTGGATGCCCTTGTTATATTTTTTACCCAAAAATCTGTATACTCTTTTGGACCAAGTGATTATTATCCCTGGATGAGTTTCTACTCAGGTGCATTTTCATCATTTTTATCATTATTTTTTCCCTTCTCACTACACAGAACATTTTGTTTAACTCTTACATAAATATAAGAGGAGTATTAATTAGCATTAAACTTCTGCTAGTAGTCCCTAGAAAATATCAAGTGTCAAGGAAACAAAAGCTGCAGCTTTCTTCTTTAAGAAAGATCAGTGGATAACACCACTGAATAGCATACAGCTAGAACTTACTATCCTACTTTTTCACTCCTCAGACTTAAATTAATATTTTGTGGCCTATCTATTCTAACATTTCACATTACGGAGAGCTGACTGTTATTCCAGCTTCCTTAAGATCTCTTTTCCAATATAAACTAAACTTTGCCTCCTGCTGCCATCAGAAAGCCATTTTCAAATCAAACTCTGAAAGTGTAAGCACTGTCTTATATTTTAAAATATGAAAAAGGTATTTTGGACATGGGAACAGAAAAATAGGCACATAATGCAATCAATTAACTTTAATCAAGCTAATATTTCTCCTTAGAAAATGTCATTTGAGTTATGCACATCCATTAGCATTAGTCATAACTTTTTTGGAGTCAGGTTGAGGTATGCCAGCTGTTTGCCTGATTGTTTAAATGTTTCAAATTCTCACATCTTTTAAGAAGAGAGTTTTAGCAGAAACACCCTTGATGGTTGCACTTTCTCAGATCCCACAAGGAAAGGCTGTTGGAGCAGACTGCAGGTACAGACATCCAGCAAAACTGGAGTTATAAATCCTGTTTGATCCAAGTTGGCTTTATTCTTGGTCATGCAGTATTGTGGAAGCCACTGTGTAGATCAAAGAGTTGATAAAGTAACAGATTTCCAGGAAAGAAAACTAACTTCCATCCAGTGCTGATGTTTACACTTCATGCAATGCACCTGAACAATTCAAACAGATGAAAATGAAAGGGAAAAAGGCAGCCCAAACATCTGAATGCGATTGCCTGGAAAAGCATTGCAGTCTGTGCATGACTTGAACCGGTCAGAGATGATACTCTGCCTCTGGGAGTAGCTAAATTTAGAAAGAAAGAAAGTGCTTATTTAAATGAAAAAACTTGTCCAAATGTTTTAAAACCATTTCTTTCAGGGCATTAACTAATGCTCCGATGTCCATTGAAGTCAAACTTCCACTAAACTAAATCAGTGCAGTCTATTTGCACATACAAAATGATCCTGCTGAACTGAACTCCTCACTGTATCACGTGTCACTTGTGACAGCTGTGGCACATATCTGTAGCAGTAAGAAATAGTAGCTACGTTCAACACAGAGGCAATAGAGCTCTCATGTGCCAGCTGGCCATTTCCCAAACTTTCAGAATGTTTGTAATTCTTTGTCATAACAATGACATTCGCTCCCTTTGTGTTCCTTTTAGTGAGACAGGAAAGTTACCCTTTTGTCATTGCTGGAAAAATTATGCTTCTTCTCAGAAAATATTACTTTTTCTAGAATAGTCCATTGTCTGGTCTTCTCGTTACTAAGTCCAGATGATTCTCTTACTTTTTCGCCTTTTCCAGCTTATACTTACACAGATTATTACATTAAATCCTTTCATAATACTATTTTCCCTATTAAGAGTTCCTGTAGTAACTACATGCATGGCTGTGTGGTTAGAGAGGGAGGAAGAAGCTGTTTGGTTTGTGCATGCGCAAAATGGCCCTCTCTCTTTCATAAGATGTGGTGGATGTTGCAAAATAGTTTGACAGCTGGTCCAGCTTTTCTGATAGACTGGTGAGAACATTTGACTCAAGCTCCTGCCACTTAAATCCCCAAATGCTGACTATAACCTGCACAAAAGGAGATTTTTTCTTATGCCTGTCTAAACATCAGTAGTGAAATAAGCAACTCTAGTCTAAACTGAACTTTAGAATTTTGAAAAAATATTCTTTTCTGTCCTAACAGAAAAAAGTTATAATTTCTTTTTGAGTGACTTATTAATAAGATGCATTGTGTCAAGGTAGGATTGAGCTGTAACATAACAATACCCATGTCATTAAATTATCTGCTGATACCAATTAAAAAATTCTCACCAGAGTCAAATTAGATATGCATCTATTCACCTTATTTTATTTCTCATCCGTATATAGTTGTAGATTGGAATTTGCTGGGTAGAAAAGGAACCAGAGGCATGAAAAGAGAATCAGCTGACTTCCTGGTCTCCCTGTTTAATTACATTTGTAGGAAAGATGAATCATCCATGTATTCAAATGAATGTACAAGTATAATTCCACTCATGGTATTCAATTGCACTTCAGCAAAATAGCAAAATGCGTGTTAGAAATGTTCAATGTTCAAATCTTGTGTGCATCACAGTGGCTATATATGGTACATGAGAACAACAATACTGAAACATCACAAAGCACATCGTAGGCTAGACAGGATAGCTTTCACTTGAATTTAATGAGGCAGTAATCATAATGAAAGACAAATTAAATCACAGTTTGCTGAAATTCTCCATTCTGAAGAGTATTAATGCCACATTGAGTCTCTGAGTTGCTGCTAACTGCTTGAGATGATACAGCATGCTCCACTGGTTGATTCTAAAAATGGTAGAAAAAGGCTAAAGCCACTTTATACCTTCAGGCATGTACACTCTGTTAACTCTCAAATGGTGCAGTACTTCATTTGTAGCAACAGCAAGACTGAGGCATTGAAAAGTTACAGACTGAGTATTGAAGACTTTACTCGTGTAAGTAAGCTCATTCACCTAAATGAGGACTGTTGGGGTTGAGGCCAGGAACTCTATCAGTATAATACTAGAAAAATATATTTAAATTACTTCACAATAATGAATTGAGTGAGAAACCTAATCCCAATAGGACTAAGATTTCCTTTCATAAGGATTAATAATATTGCATCACTAACGATGATTTTGTATTCAAAATTATTTCATGCCGGCACAAAATCTTTGGAGGGGGAGAAATCTCACAAGTATCCATTTTATTGCCTTATCCAGACTCTGTGGGCTATGCATATAAAGCAGACTGTCAATCAATTTGAAGGAACTATTGAAGCATCTTTGTGCCATCTCTGCTACATGTTCCTCTTCCTGTTGTTGAGTGACGATTAGTGATTAATTACAGCCTATTACCATAAAACTGCTTTTCTTTCGGCATGAGTTGGCAGTTTGACGTGGGTTAAGCAACTCAAATGCCAACCTACAGGAATCCTAAAAAGGCAAAGCAGGGCCGCTCAAGGCTACTGAGCGTTCCATGCTACTGAAGCCCCAGTAATTACAAATATCCCTTTGGATCCACCACTTGATACAACCTTGTCCTTTCTCTCTTCAGCCAAGAAGATGAGGGCACTCCTTGGTCCCACAGTCATAGGCTTGCACCACGCAGGAGCCCTGCCAGGCCTGGTCATCTCCTAATGGGTGCAGGAGCTCCTCCCAGGGGGATACGGTGGCTGAGCAAGGACTTGGTATCACTTCTCCCAGTCCCATTGTTGTTAGCACTCTTCCATACTATTAGAAGGGAACTACCACTGTTTGTATCTAGCCACATGGCTAGATGTTACACAATTGAATAAGAAAATAAATATGGATACCAGATGATTTGGGGCAGCTAGGCAGAAGGGGGGATGGGAGTAGCTGCTATACAAACCTTACCATTTCAAGTATTACGACAAATCTTGAAAATTTCCATTTTCATAATGGTAAGAAGTCTGTTCTTCCATGTCTTGAGTTACTTGCTTTTGCTTTCTCCATTCCCTTCTCTGTACTTCACTGTTTTGACTGGTAGCACCATACGTTTTCTTTGGACTTACAAAAGTTTCATTGTTCATCTCTGTTTCTTCAGCAAGTTCATCCTGATCAATTATGCCACATTTCTCTTCATTGAGGTTTTCAGGGTCAGCCCATTCCTGCTTCTCCCCAGAAGCAAAGATAGCGTAGAATATGACTCCACTGTAATGCACCAGGGCTGCGATCAGAAAGACATTTTGCCATTCTTCCCGGGTCTGAAAGAATAGTGCAGGTCTGACTAAGTTTGCAGTAAAAAGAAATATTGTTCTCTGAATTAGATCATGAATTAGCACATATTGAACAATGACCATGACCGTTGTTTGATTCCTGATGTTACAGGTAGAACAATTTATGAGTCATTGTGAAGTTTTATTTTTTTTTCATAACAACAGTTAATAAAATAAAACATGGGATTTTTTTTTTCTCACAGTGAAGTTTCTCTCTTGCATGTGAAATATTCGTGGAGTTGGAAATGCAGGGATTTCTCTAACAACTAACTTAATCTTATTGTAGATCAGTGGTTGCTTAGGAACCCTGCCAGGGATGTGTTGTAGAGGAGTTTCCTAAGTCTTATAAGCACTACCCGGTAGTACAAAGATAGTGCAAAGACCCAGCCTCAGGTGGTATAAAATAATATCTCTCTACACAGATAATTAGTTTGTAATAGCTAAGAGTCTGCCCCACTGTGATATTATAGAAGTGAATGTTTAAAACAACTGAAAACAGCTGCAGAGATCGATGATGAAATGGAGTTCCCAGGAAGCTTCAAAATATCTTAACTTTTCTTGCATTACCTAATCCTTTTCCTAGAAAACATGGAGAAATATTACCTTATGTTTTGTCATCGCACCAACAATGAGTGGGCAAACCATGCCCGACAGCGTCCCCACACCATTGGAGATCCCCATCAGAATGCTGGCATAACGTGGGGCTATGTCCAAATGATTCACGTTGAATCCTACAATGTGCGAGAGAGAATGGTCAACTATACAGCTTTGTGCTACCAGGCTGTCCTGGTTTGAGGTAAAACAGAATCAAGTTTCTGTTCAGTAACTTTACTTTGCAGCTAACCCTCTTCTAACTAACGGGCCAACAGGGCTTTCTACAGCCATTCTGGCTGAAGAAGCCTGAAAAAGCTGGGAAACCCCATTACTCTACATATGAGAAGGAAAGGTAGTATTTTCTTCGTGATAAAGATGGAAGATATATTGCAATTCTTTATTCCTTTTCAAAACCCCTTTTTTCACCACCTATGGGGGATCATATTGTATAGAAAATATAGTTTTGTTTTGGCTTCGCTTAAAGTATCTGTGCTTTCCATCTTCTCATACTGAAACAATGCACTCAAGAAACACTTTTAATTAAGGAATGAAAGCCTCATGTTTGTCAAGTGTCTGATCTCTTTTGATTTAGGTAGTTTTTAAAACACACTTTCCAGTACTTTAAGTAATAGTTTAACAACATAATAAAAAAAACCAGAATGTAAACCAGTAGGAAAAATCATTACCCTTACTGTAGCATATCTTCTGGATACATATTTTATCAAGAAATAAAAACAATAGTAAAAATCATCTCAGATAATTATCTTGCTTTAGCTAATGAAAATTAGTCATATGAGCTATGGATGATCACAAGAAAGGATGATGAATCTCAAATCCACGGGATTAAACACAGTAAAAAGTTGAGTACTGGGAAAATCCTGCAATAAAAATTGATGGATTGAAATGGCCTGCTATGCAGGCACTTCATAACTGAGTAGCAAAACTACTTCCCATCTGCATAATCCTGAAACAACGGAAGACCAGCAGTTTCTTTGCCAGTCAGTTTTTCTCAATAGATCCATCTTCTTGGCAGTCTGCTAGTTGTTGGCCTTCCATCATTATAATAAAAGGGGTTTTTTTGATAGCGGTTGTACTGGAGGAGTTACAATAGTCGGTTTGAGACTGGTGGGACCCCTGAAAGTGTTAGAAACAGCTGTTCTGGAGAAGGGTTGGTTACAGAACACAACAGAGAGAGGACTGACCTAGAAAGCAGAAACTAGCAGCTAGGGCTGGGAGTGGGGCTGCGACTGATAACCTTCAAGCAACTGTTCATTCCAGAGTTATTCTCTCTCTCTAATTTCAGGCATACTGTTTATTCAAGAAGAAAAAGTGGCTGTAAAAGTATATTAGAAAATAACAGCACAAAGCTGATGTAAACTGGAACCAACAGAGTGGGTTCTTTCAAAGCTTCATATCCTAAGTCCAACTTTTCATAGATACTGAAGTAAATTATTTCTGATATATGAAGGAATAGGGAATACCCCATAAGCAGCCACATTAAGAGCAAACAGAGTAATAGAAATTATGACAGTAACAATGAGGATAATAACATCACTTTTATCACTAATAGTAAAATCAATAATAAGATTAATTCTTACCTGAAATTGCAAAGCCACTGAAGCCTACTGCTAACACCAGAAAGGAAATGGCCACACCTTTTGTATGAGAATAACCAACCACCAAAAGCAAGGTTGCTTCCATCCCGAAGCCTTCAAATGAAACACATGGGAATAAATCACATTTGAATTACTATTGGTCACAGAGATACCAATAAGTTCTAGTCAGAATAGCAACTTAAAATGAGACAAAATTCTTTCATATCTCACAGCTATTCTTGAACATACCTGGCAACTTCGTAGATTCACAGAAATATTTGAATATTTATTGTTTGAGAATTTACTTTTTTCTCCTCGTTGCTGTACAAATGACCCAAACCATTGACGACATTAACTCACTGAGCAGTACAGGGAAACAATGAGAAAGTGACTCTGTACAAAGCACTGAAAAATTCACAAACACGCGAACATGGAAAGGAAAGGAGAAAAATACTTCTTGTCTTCAATTTCTCATTATTTGAGACATTTTTGGAAAATGGAGCAAAAGACCATTTTTCAGACATGCGTGCCACCAACACAGGAGAACAGCCCTGAGTATCACAGGGAGCTTCCAGTCTCCGCCATTACTGCAAATTAACATTTTCTAGTATGTAACATTACAATCCTTTGTTTTGGGTTGGGTTTGGGTTTTTTTGTTGTTGTTTTACTGGTTGTTTTTTTTTGAATGGCACTGAATTTTTTTTTGAATACGCTATGAAAACACAATGACTCTGAGGATCCTTTGTGATGATGCATAGCCAAGCTACACAGCATCTCTGACTGCAGGCATCTCTATTTCAGGCAGCCTGTGCCATCTATAAATAATGTAAGTGAGGGACTGGCAGAGGAGAGCAACTCTACAGGCTATCTGGCTTGAAATATTTGCTCTAATTTAGTATCTTCCTTACATGTAGATGTCATTGATCTTTCAGCTCAGTGACTGAACCGGAAATAAATTATTTTGTGCAGAGTGAAAATGAGTCTGTTTGTTGCCCATCTTTTTTTTCACCCCAACCCTTCCAGCCTAAACTTGCAGTGGGTTCTGCTGGAGCAGCACGTGGGAACATGTTATTGCAGGCCAGTTATTGCAGGCTTGTATCCACTGGGAAAGGATCTCTCTAGCACCACAGTACGTGGTTAACTTTGTCTGTACAAGTTTGCAGGATGAGCCGTATTTGATCACACTCATCTTCTAGGCCAGTCCTTTTAATTATTAACCAGGCTTCTTGCCTCCTCTCTTTTTAAAAGTGTGCTCGTATGAGTAAGGTTTTATACCACGAGGACATCTAACATCAGCTCTCTATAAAATGCTTCAGATTAACCAGCTGCAGATGCAATCTAGAGTAATTTGTCTCCTGTTACAATTAAACATGTCCCGAAGGGTGATATTTGCGTCAGTTGCAGCACTCAATTGAAATATCATATTTTCAGAATCCAATAGTACCTCCACAGTTCATGACCTTCCTTACAGTGGTAGTGGTTAAAATCTTCCTGCTCCGTAAGAAGTCAGCCAGCTGCCCTCCAATGGGTACGATGATTGTCATGACCATGTGAGGAACTGCCGACAAAAGGCCAACCTGCAATTAGACAACAGAGTGCTTACAGCTGTTGTCCTTTCTCAGGATTTAGGTGCAGGAGAATAGGAACCATATCTCTTCTTCACTCCTCCCCACCCTCCCCCTCGCCC
>JAOXNO010000001.1:51232232-51261299 GCA_028565335.1 Limnodromus scolopaceus | reverse complement strand
CTTCTCCAGGATAAACAGTCCCAACTCTCTCAGCCTTTCCTCATAGGAACTGGGGAGGCTCCAGTTCCTTAATCATCTTTGAGGACCTTCATTGGACTCTCTCCAGTGTTTCCATGTCTCTCTTGTACTAGGGACCCCAGAATTGAGTGCGACAGTCCAGGCATGGCCTCATCAGTGCTGTGCAGAGGGGAAAGATCACCTTCCTCTACCTACTGGCAATACTTTGTCTAATGCAGCACAGGGTACCATTTGCCTTCTTTACCGCAAGGGCACATCACTGGCTCATGTTCAACCTGGTGTCCACGAAGAACCCCAGGCCCTTTTCTGCAAAGCTGCTGTCTAGCTGGGTGGTCCTCCCAGTACCACTGGGAGGTGGAAGTACTGGTGCATGGACTTGTTCCTCCTCAGGTGCAGGACTTTGCACTTCCCCTTGTTGAACTTCACAAGGTTCCTGTCAGCACATTTCTCCAGCTTGTTGAGGTCCCTATGGATGCCAGTACATCCCTCTGGTGTATCAGCCTCTCCTCCCAGTTTAGTGTCATCTGCAAACTTGCTGAGGGTATACTCTGCCCCATCATCCAAACCATTAATGAAGACGTCAAAAGGATCAGACCCAGTATTGACCCCTTGGGTACTACACTGCTAGTTATTGGCCTCCAGCTGAGGTCTCCACTGACCACTACCCTCTGGACCCAGCCATTTGGCCAGTTTTCTGTCCACCTTAGTGTCTGCTCAACCAGCCCATACATCAACAACTTGTCTATGAGGATCTTTATGGGAGATGACATCAAACACCCTACTGAAGTCTAGGTAGACAATATCCACTACTTTGTCTGCCAGGCCAGTCATTTCATCATAGAAGTTCATCAAGTTGGTTGATCGAGTGTGACTTCCCCTGACTGAATTTTCTGCCAAAGGGTTATTACTCTTAGCTCTGGTACTTATACCAGATATGGGAAAAGACTATTTTGTGGAGTTTTAGTGATCATCGTTCTAGATGCTTTTCTTTGAATAAGTAACTAGTAAGAAGTTTGAGTTTAGTTTTTAGGCTGTGCAACTACCTTACATTTTCACCGAGTCACTCGTACATTAGTTTTTAATTAGTGAGGTACACGGAGGTGCAACTCTAGCATTTATAAAAGGCAATTCAGAATAAACAAACCTATTTTGTCTTAATACTCCTGTTCTTCATTTCCATGCTGTTCTTGGCCATTCAGAGTGTAATTGCTACCATGACAGCACTGCAGAACCTGGGCACACTGGTGCTCCCAGAACACACAGAATAATTATGGGGTTTGTTGCGAGTTTGCAGGATTACTCTTGTTTGAAAATAATTTACAATGTAGCAAGCAGGTTTTTTAAAGGAATGTTGGGAAAACTTGTCTGGAACAAATATTCTGAAGTCATCATTCTTGCTCTGAAGAGAGAGTGTAACCATACTGGCTTTAATGAAGTGGCAGTGGCAGGGAATATCAATCCATACAGAATTTGACCCTTTGTTGTCAATGAAAAGTAATGAAATAAAAAAAAAAAAAGAAGATGATAAAAATTGCCTGGCAAGTAATGCTAAACTCCCAGCACTAAAAAAAAAAAAAAGTGCATTTCTGTTTACTTACCTTGTGGTTTTCATGATATATGCTTTTCTTAATCAACTCTATCCCAAAACCAACTTTTCAATTCTTTCCTTTTGCCAATAATCTGACGCTAGAAAGCTTTTATTTCTATCAGATGACCAGAAGTATATCATCCCAGCTACTGTGAATAACCTCCAAAGAGATCTAGGGATCTTCAAGCACTCTGCATCTCCTAGGGTGAGGTCTGAAGGTCACTTCTTCATCTCAGACATTTACCTTACTTATTGCAAACCCAAAGACTTCTTCAAAGTAAGCGGGCTGACTTATAAGGAGCAAATAGAAGGTCCAGCTTCTGCAAAAGTTTGCCACAATGATTGCATAAACTGGCATTGAAGTGAAAAATCTCTTCCAGGGCGTACTAAATTTCTAGGAAAAAAAATAAGAAAAAACTGAATGCATTTTTGAGTAGGCAGGAGGGAGAAGAAAGAGCCCAGTATCTTTTAGTATCAGGACAATCCAGTACATCGCATCCAATTTACGCTGCAAATCACTCACAATGCAAGTGAAAGACATCTCCTGGATTAGTAGCAAAAGACAAGCAGAGGAACTTTCTTAGAATAGTTAGAATTTTTAAGATCACTACTGTACTATTATTGCTCTACTTACTGAAATTACACAAGGTCTTCTGGGATCCTGCTATTGGGATAGCAGGATCAATAACAGAATGAAAGAAAACTAGAGAAAACCTTGTGCTGTTCTCCACTTTTTGGCATGATGCAGTTTGAGACATTCTGCTGAAAGGATTGTGGAAAAAAAGGATTATCCCAGCTAAGAAACATGTGGTAGCACAGCAACAGGCAGGTACCTGCTTCAACCCAATTCATTTCACTCACAAAAAATGTCTGTGGTAGAGGATTTAATCTCTATAACTTGCTTTTGGCATTTTCAGTTTCTACTTATGCCTCAATACTCCATACAGCAGGAACAAAAACCACTTCAGATCCCTATTCACTTATAATAGAATTTAAATCAGAAGCTGAAATATATAACTATGGCAATATACATTGACATTCTCCCATTTTTTTTTTTAATAGTAGTTGTGTTCTACAGGCAACCATATGCCTGTGATCATGTGTAAAAACATGGCGGAGGGTCCTCTGCAGTAAAACCACTGCACAGCAAGGGGAAAGCCATGACCTGGAATGAGTGTGTGTGCATCCAGCCAAGACCTGATTAACTTCAGCCAAACTTTAGGAGCACAACCAAAAGGAGAGTCTGGTTCTTTACACTCTCAGCAAGTCTATTACACAAAACATGTAAAGGAAAGAGTTTGGAGTTATTTTGCTTCAGAATATTCTAGAGTAAAAGTCAAGAAGGAACACTTTATCAAGAAACAGCTTTTGTTTTTTTTTTTCACCACTAGTGAAATTGAGTTATCTAAGGAAATGGAGAGAAGTTTGATGGGAAAAATGGTTTTAGTTTTAAGTTCCCAGGATCTTCCAGGATCCCCTCAGAGAGAGGTGAAGTCTTAAAACAATGAGCTGAGCTACTCTTAGAGCTTACTCTTACCCTCTCCTCGAGTTTTCAGAATTTCAGTCACCCTTAATAAGTGCTCAAAAGGCAGCTGGATAATTTAACATCTGCAGCCAGTTTCTGATTTAGCTATTTCCATTAATATTTTTTAGAACAAACACAATAGTTATTCAAGAGCAGGAGATCAGTGTGTGGTTCCCCCTCTGTCCCCAACCCCCTCCCCTCCCTAGATTAGGGAGGTCCCATAAATTGGGAGTTGAAACAGCACCGCGTGTTTTGCCTGTTGCTGAACTTGTCTTCTCCAGCTGCATGAGCCTTATCCTGTTATTTTCATGAAAGGAAAAGCCCCTAAACATCAACAGCAAATATTCTGCTGATCTTATGCAGCTAATAGTATGCATACAGTCATACGTTCATCTTGTGTAAAGTGCTCGCAAATTATATCCAGAAAAGCCTTTTTTACTTACACTTGTACTCGCTAGGCTGGCTCCTTCTCCAATACTTGTTTCTATATATATCCTTTCTTCGTTGGTTATTGTTGGATGTGCAGCAGGGCTCTCATAGGCATGAAGCAACCAGAACATATACCAAACAATCCCAAACATTCCTGGAGAGACAGGAAAAGCAAAGCTTGGTTTCAAAAACCAATGAAGCCACACTTCAGTACCTGCAGGCCTTGAAGTTTTTTTCAAGAGTCAGTTAAACCAAATCTGTGTAGAAAATATGCCTAGGGAAGGAAGAAACTATGATAAGTAACTCTGTGTGTATTGTATGCCTGCTTGCAAAGTGCTTGAGCATTTTGTCACTTGTATTATGTGATATGTGTAGGGCAGAGAACGGGCAGAAGCACAGCTTGATGTGGGATCTGGGGAAGGAAAAAAAGCAGACTGGTCATAACACAGTCGCAATCTGCACAAAAGAACTTCACGATCAGATTGTGACGACAAATCTTACAGTGCGTTCTGTGTCTCCAGAGAAAACCCTTCCTAACTGGGTTGCCAATGTTCAAGGGCAGGTTTGAGCTAGCTCTGCTGTGTACCACGGGGGGAAGCACAAGACACCACAGACCAGTCTGTGGTGGTTTCAGAGGCATTCAGCTCGCCATCAGCAGCATATGTTGCAGTATTTGCTGTTAGCATGTGCTCTGGGACACCTATCATGAGTGTTTGTGCTACAGAACAACCTTTGCAACTGCATGCAACCCTGTCACTGGGTGACCATGGGCTGTAGCCAGGTCATTACAATTTTAAAACATTTTACAACAGATGATTTCAAAATAAAAACTTTCAGAAGCTGCAGTAAGTAGGGAATAAATTGGAATACTCATTTGCAACATCTTCATTCCCCAAAACGACTTTGATCCATACTTGTTATACAGGTTTAACAAAACTGCTGGCAGTACCAGTCTAGTCACAGAGATCCTTTATGTTAAGCAACTCACCATAAATATAAAAGACTGATGACCATCCTATATACTGTACCAGCACACCTGCCAGTGGCATGGCAACCACCGCACCGGCATAAGACCCTGAGGAGAAAAAAGGATTAAGAAAACGTCAGCTATAATAGGTGAGCCCAGCCTCCAGTGCAGATGCTCACGGAGGTAGAACTGGAGGGACACCTCTGGCTGATTGGCACCATGCTTTCTTGTGAACATGGGGAATGGGATGACAACTGTAAAATTTAGCTTGGGGTCGTGGGAAGGACTGGCCTTCACTGGTGTGGGGTCACCAATCTCATTTTGCAGCTAAAAGTGCTGTGCCCTGTAGGTAAATGGGATTTGCAAAGTAGAAACTAATGGTAAACCATTATAAACTGTATGCATTGAAGTGGGGAGTCCCTCCTAACCCTGTTGCGTATGAGGTGAGCTCCAGAGAAGCCAATGGCCCAAACTTCAGAAACCTTAGTGTCCAGAAATCCTGGTGGTGGCAGATACGCTGGGAGGCTCTTGTCATCCCTCTAACCCAGTGTTACTGGTGGAAGAGGTGTTCAGACGAACCCTACCCTGAGTCTGTTTAACCATGTTTAGTTCATGTCAGCAGCATGAACAAACAGCTGGAATAAATAGGTAAAAGTTGACAGGTAAAAAAAAAGGATTTAAAAAGTGGCCTGTGCCAAGGTTTCTGATTGGGAAATAGATAATACTGGTGAAATATATTTCCAAGTGACTTGTAGAAAGAGATTAGTATTTAAGTGCCTGGAAAGGAATTTCCATGAAGACCCTAGGGACAATTCCTGCAATATAGACATTTGGGTTTAGTACAATACGGGGCTAATAGCTTCACATGCGGGAAGCGTTGCTTTGCATTAGTCTGGGAAATGAGATACTTGTAGTTTTGAGAGTATGACATACTTTATTAACGAACATTTGTTAATACTCATCAGCAAACTTCTCTTCAGTGGTTCACAGTAACCCTTCTCTCTCCTCTCTGTGTAATTTATTTTTCCTACAGCAATAGCAAAACCACAAACAAGAATATAGTCACAGAAGCCAGGAACCTGGTTAACATGGGGTTTCCTAATTTTTCCACTGTTCCTGTGCACCTTTTGAGTGCAAGAATCAGCAATCTGTAGCCACTAAAATGGGTGCTGGGCTGCAGGATGGGTCTTTCTCTACCCAGTGCTAGGATTTCAAGGAGAGAGCATTGAGGGTAGAGGGGCTTCTCTTTCGGTCTGTTCTGAAAATGGAAACACCTAAATAATCCCTAAATCCTGGAGTCATCTGTAGTAAAAATAAAATTCCCATCATATGAAAAGCTGGGTTTTTTTCTTGTTTCATTCCTCCTTTTACCATTTCTCCTGTATTATAATGCTGTATTTTCCCTAGTCTTTCAGTTCCACTGCCAATGGACAGACTGGTTTTTTCCTTTTACATTTTCTATTGAATATTTTCTCTCACAAACATCAATCTTCAGCTGGCTTTACCCCACCACCTACATTTATTGTCATTGTTTTCTCATCCACCTTTCCTAACTGCTTACTCTTCCAAGTCCTACTATTTCTGATTTTTCTCCAGTATTATTAGACATCCACTCACCATTACAATTTCCCTGTTACAAACATGAAGGGACACACCAAATACAGATGATGAGGATGTCTTAGAGGGAAATGACAGAGTGAAGTAACTAGCAGTGCCTTTTCCTTCACTGCCAACACAGTGCATTTGAAATTACAGCAGAACCATTCCTGCCCTGTATTCTGCATATCTGGATTTTTTAGGGTAAAAAAGCAAAGGGAGTACATTTGGATTATGCCTTACCTTCCTTACATTTAGCCATCTACTGAAACCCAGCCTGGAGCTGGTAAGGAGATACTAACATTCACTGTTCTCCCTGGAATTAGCAGCTAATTGAAGATTGCAGGGTTACCGAAAGAATGTGAAGACATTAGTGTATGAGGAGGGGACAGCTCAAACTAGACCTAGGAAAGGACCAGGCAGGTCTGACACTCACAGTACTCTTTTCTGGCAAGTAACTGTGGTAGCACAGAGTGGCCTGTGGCAAAAACTGCTACCTGGAGAATAGAATTAATAATAGAAAACCCTTTTATATATATATATAATTATTTTGAATTAGTGTGGCTGTAAACAAAAAGAAGGTATCTTCCTTGAAGAAAAAGGCATAAAACCTCAGGATTTTTCCTACTCCCTGCTTCATAACAAGGTTTGTCACTCTTTCCAGAGGCTAGAAACATTCCAAGAGGAATGAGAGAGTTTGATTTCTCCCATCTTTCCACTGGGTTCCTCTCCCCAAAGTCTTCTGAAATTTCCCATAAGCCATCTTCCAGAAGGCCAGCTGTCAGCATTGGAGAGGGACCCAGAGAAGAGAGCAAAGTACAAGCCTGGTTATAATTTGAAACAAAGGAAAGCAGAAAAGCCAGTGGCAACAAGTTACATCACCTCCACTGCAGTATATTGAGCAGTCAACCTAAAGTATTCAAGTCTTTTTAATAAATCTTTTAAGTACATGCTTGTTTAGGAGGGTCGGTTCAATATGTATAATAAATGCAATCCCAAATAACAGAGCAAATGAGAAAAAAAAAAAAAAAAAGAAGTGATTTCTTCTGTGGCACCTCTAGACCGCTTTTAGTTTACTATGAGAGTAATTCTGAGAGCTGGATTTAAATGATAAAATGGTGACATACTAAACAAGTATACAAAAAGGCTCTCAGGTTCCTGAGCTCACAGTTACACGCCAAATGCAACAAAGGGCAGAGGGTTTGCATTTCTCTTCAAAATAGTGAAATTAATAAGATACATCTAATAGGAAAATGTACTTACCTAAACCATATAAGCCTATTAACTTACCACAGAACGATGTGGTGGCCAACCTGCTTCTCTCCAGTGGAGGAGCCCACTTACTCCACATCCCGTGGCAAGCTGGGTAGGTTACCCCCTGGCAAACATTTCACACATCATATAATTTGCTTTCACTACATTCCTACTTCAAGCAGATGATGATACTGTCCAACCTGTCTAGCTGTTTGTAACCGTGGAATGATGTGTTAGATAAGCATGGAAGAGCTCCATTGTTTGGGTATGAAGATGTCAAACTAGTTTGGATAACCACTTAAATGGTAATGTGTTCTAGGGTAACAATGCTGTTTGGTACACGCACTGGACAGCAAAAGTAAACTACAATAGATCGAACTACAGCACCAAAACTTAAACTTTTCCTTTCTTTTTAAGTAAACTTGAGAAATATAAATTGGTATGGTTAAAAGAATTGTCATTCTATCTGAGTAACAAGTAAAAACGTAGATTTATCAGAAAACTTGACCAAAAGATCTTACGATTTTTTAAAATCAAATCTTCAAAACCAAATGATGTATGAAAGGACCAAAATAGTGAGTGTTCCTACCTCCACCAGACCTTGCAAAATCCTTACAAACATCACACAGCCATAATGAACTCTTGCTGCAGAAGGGATGAACATGTTCAGTGTAGATGTTAGAAAGATAGCTGCTCCAAATACCCTATAAAAAAAAAAGTAACACGAACGGGAATATAGTTATCATCTACTTTTCAGAAGCAATTGGGTACAGTTGCAGAGACAATCTCACATACCATGATCTCACCAACCCAAATACTTTTAAAGTCCCCTTATTGGCAAAAGGGGATAAATCCCCATATGGTCAATACGTTTTCTTCTCTGAATGGAACAGAGGTTTTATACGTACTTAAAGCGGCTGGATTTTTCTTTGTATCAGAGGAATAGATATGGGTGCTGGTACTGGAAGCTAAGCTGTTTATACGAGTCCTGAACTGAGAGAAGAATTCAAATAATGGGAAGTACTTAAATTCTGTTATATCAATAGGGTTTAACTTAAATCAGGTAAAGTTTGGTTGAAATGTCTCTCTGAACATGGGTGTGTCCTGCTTAGTTCCACTTGCTGGTGCTATAATATATAGCAGGGCTGCTTGAGATCAACTCCTTTCCAACGTCATTTCTCTAAATAACAGCTACAAGTGTCCTTTGTGACTATGACATGGAAGGGGCATTTCTACAAGACAACTTCTGTGAAAAACATGCTATAAACAACATGTTACCCTGCTTGGGAAGAGCACTTGCTGCAGCTGGGAACAAATCAATTGAGGCTCTAAATGCATCTGGAGCCCAGTGCCTTTGGGAAATCATTTGCAGCCTCCCAAATGTTAGCACCCATTAGAGAAACAGGCAGCAGAAACCTCTTTGTAGTGAAAATGGATTCAAGCAGCATCCCTGAAAGACCAGGCTACTCAGAAGTCCTGGGGTAGCACTCAAAGCCATGTCTGCCTCATTCACCACAGTCTGTGGGAGCTTTTTGCAGCATGGACACGGGCTTTCCTACGTTTAACTGAAGAGTGGTGCACGCTTCCTGCCCCATGTCAATAATAAACAACAGTGACACCAGACATCAAAGACAACTGGGCTACTGGGGCAGTCATTTCAGCGCGCCATGGGCTGCAGGTTTGCCAGGCACTGATGCTGCATCTCTGTGCGCACAGCTCGTGAAAGGATATCTGAGGAGCTTGTTTGAAAACTGAGGCTGCTGTACCACAAAACACACTACTGGAAACCAAGAAAGAGACGAAATAACCAGCTGGAACAATCACTTAAATTACTACCATTCATAGGAATGAGCTGTACTTGATTGATTAGATTTCATATATCTTCACATCTGGCTGACTGTAGCCTCAGGTTTCCTTTCTGTGCAATGAATGGGGTTCAATAGCTGAGTCACGTGCTCTCTGAATATCAAGGGTTCATTACTCCAGCACCTGTCGAAGCTGATATACGTGAGGATCCCCTCTAAGATCCTGTTACAGCACTGAAAAATATCAGAACTGGCAGTAAGAGTACTCCACAACGGCCAAGTACCATTAAAATGAATGGATTACTGCTAATCCTCAGTAGTTTACTGTCTTCTTTGTGTTGTCTGCAATTCAAAGCAACCATGTCTGGCTCCCTGTGGACTGCCTTTGTGCAGCATATGTTTCATTCTGCAGATAGAAAGTTGCAGCAGTTGGTGGCCCTGGGGACCACAGCACTTAGGATATGGGAGGTCAGCCCAAAGCTGCCCTCTCTTGCTCACTCAAGGTGACAACCTGAGAATAAAGCAGCCTCTTTTGATCAAGGCCCTCAACTCCTAGCTACGCTGATGTTAACTAGCAGCATGCTGCTGTTTGTGGACCATAATTTATGTTCCTTTTTCAAACTACCCAAATTCAGTGACATTTAGCAAGCTTTGAATTGTCTTGCTATGTGAGTGGCATTTCAGAAAAATCCATTAAGCTTCCTTCTGATAAATATATGGTATTAGACAAATATTTGATCAGAAATCATATGGTTTGGACAACAGCAGATTTCTCTCCCTTTTTATTTTTCTGCCAGAGAAATACACAGATCTTATTATGCATAGCTGTTTATCATGCTCCACTTCAAAATATTTATAAACTTTTAAAATATTTGTTGCCGTTCTTTTCTTTTTCTTCTATTTTTTTTAAGGATTTCAATTGTTTACATTTCAGTTTCTTTTTGAAAACTTATTCATAGGAAATAACGTCACTTTATTTTTTGAATCTGGGCATATTATTTGCAAGTAGGATTAATAGCAGCATCACAGAGCAAAGAATCTGCAGTCAGAGACGAACACCCTTTTATCTGAATTCTCTGCACCTATTGACAAAAACAACAGTCCATGCCTAGACAGCTCATAATCTGAATGACAAGAAAACTCTCAACAGAAGAACACAAAAGCAAAGAGGGTCGGTAGACTGGTGGAGAGAGGTGACAAAGGAATAGATTTATGTAGAAAGCAGTCTGAAAATCTGAGCTAGAAGACAAAGCCTATGATCATATCTTGACATTTAAGAGACTGCTTTCAAAGCCAAGTAAACATTCAACCGAGAAATAAGTATTTCTTAGCTCTCTATTATGATCAGTGAAGAAAAGAGTTTTGCACCTTGCCTCCTTGCCACTAATAGAAATATCAGGTCTGTTATCGTCAGTCTCAGGGAACTACCAAAAATTATGTAAATGAATATTTTTAGGCATGTGAAAGAATAAGCTGCAAGAAAGAGAACATGTTTAATTAGCCAAACAGCTGGCTCTAAAGACTGAGTTTCCAATCTCTGCTTCTTCATTTAGCGTCAACTCTAAATATGCCTAGGCTGTAAATGCATCATTTATACTGAATCAGAACCAGTCACTCTTCTGCTACTATTTAAGAGATTGAGTAGTGTTTCCACAAAGAGGCAGTGCCTTTCCAGCAGTTTACTGCCATTTATCCCAAAGAAGTTGGTCTCCACCATAACTAAAAATATCCCAGTTCTTTTCAATTCATTCACGGGTTTTTCTCTTCTCACTGCCACGATCCCCAGCCAGCTGCCACTTCAGGATCAAACCAGACTTCTTCAGCGACAGACTCCTCTGCCCAGCAGGGTGCTGTTACTGAACACCAGTATCAGGAGGTGCCTTATGTTTCATATATCCCTGTCACCACCAAACAATGATGAAATTACGTTTAGATGCATGTTTGAGCATAAGCAGCAAGTTAAAAGGATAATTCCACTAAATGGTTCATGAACTTTTTGGTGGAATGCAGACCTACAAAAATTGAATGAAAGGATAAAGAAAATGACATGGTGTTAGATGGCTTTGGTGCAAAACCATAAAGCACTCAATATTTTCAGCTGTTCTGAGATTCGTTTGAATCCCACATTATTATAGATACTTATTTGCATTAGAGAAGTGCCAGGGTGGGGGCATCCATGTATATGAGAGTTTGCACAGTGTTCATTAGGATTTAAGCAGGTGACAAAAGAGCCTGTATGTAAATCTGCAATGTCAGTAATCAGATAGAATAATAGATCTCACTGCCAGAGTGCAGCTGGGACAAAAGAAATCACTTGTTTATCTAGGGGTGGTGTGTTCAGACTGTCCCCAGATCTCCTGGTTTCCTGCCCTGTGTCTTAGCAAGTAACCCCTCTCAAACAGAAACTCAGCACCACTGGTGAATCCACCCAAGCTGAAATTGGTTGAGTAAACAGGGAATAAAAGAAAAACATGGAGTTAGCCAGACCTGTGAATCCTGTTACTGCAACAGAAATTCTCTTTGAGGCCAGCTTTTGGGATATTGTTGTTCGTCAGCAAATTCTACTCCTAAACCCAGTTATGATAGTCAAACCCATAACGTGATTTTGTAGTATAGTATTAGATCGAGTCTGAAACTCTCACAGGGACAGAAATACAGCTTTCTGTGCATATGCACAACACATACCTAAGGAAATAGTCCGCTGACAGAAAACACTGAGTTACAGTGTAAACATGGTTGATTTTACTGTTTGCAAGAAAATTAAGGAAACAAAAGCCAAACTAATAATATGCTGAATTATTCAGCCAACAGTGTGCACATCTGTGTTTTGCAGCCCTTCTGCTGCAAAAGCTGGTGGCAAGATTAGAAATGCAGGGAAAATTATTAAGCTTAGCTAATTTGTTTGGCTTATTCGGCAGATGGAAAAATACTCAGTTTAGGCACTTTTGTGTGGTAGAGAAATGAATAATTGAGGATGTTAGTAGCGTTGAAGAAGCAGTGCAAACTGAACTCTGCGTAACTTTTGCTTATGGACAGAGGGGAGTTGGGACTGAAGTTCTGGGCAATTGTCTGTCCTGAAGTCATTTCCATAGGGGCATATGGGTGGGAAGAACACCCAGGCAGCCTTGTAACCCATATAGGTCTTTGCAGAATGCAGAGAGAAAAGTATTTTAATTTGGGGCAAAACTATATACAGCTGGTCTTAAAGACCTTTTCAAATTCTGAAAGCATTTGTAGATGTCATGTCTTGTTTGCAGAGAATAGCATGAGTACCAACCATCTTTTTTATCTGAAGATCCCAAATGCTCTTAGCATGCGCATCTCATGAGCTCATTCACAACCAGCTGTCTTCAGAAAATCTCCCTCTCTCTAGTGATCATGTTCCAAATTCTGAAGACTTTTTGAAGTAAAGCCCAAAACTAAAGTTAGCTTTGGCAAAATTAGCTACTTTTTTTACTCTCGTTTTCAAAAACAGTTGAATTAAAAAAAAAAAATCAGCCCACAAACACAATGAGCACAAAAGAAGTCTGTATAGATGCTCAGAGTCCACCAAACAGAAATCATGAGGCTCTATTAGAAGTTCTAGGCAATCCTACTTACAGCCAGTATTGTATCAGCCATGGCAAAGGTATTTGTGTGCACAGGGATGGATTTGTGTCTTCAGAACATAAATAATTCTATAATTCTCACATGCCCAGCTTCAGTACACAGGGAATTTTTAAAGGAGAAAGGTCAAATTTTGTTTGCACATACTTGTTTGGTGATAAATTGAGCTAAAAAGCACTAAGGCAACTTCTGAAAGACAAATGCTACAATCATTGTCTGAAGCATTATGTGTGATTTTCCTAACTCTCTCCAGAAAACATTATTGTTTAGAGAAGAAATGTGTAAATATTGGAGATGAACAAAGAAAATTGGGAGAGTCAGCAATAGATCCATACTGGAAATCTAGTTCCATTTTTGGTTATAGACATAAATACTGCACGCTCAGTTTCAGATGTGTATTTCTGAAACACATTAATTCACTATTTTGGTAATCATAATTTAAACAGTGTAAAACAATCGTGAGGCTGCAAAGCTTAATTCTTTTGATTATTGTTTTCTTACCTGTTAGCAGCCAGTTTGTTTGAGATGAACCCCCCTGGAATTTGTGTCACAATGTAACCCCAGAAAAAAGAGCCATGAATGAGTCCCACCGTCTCTGGATCCCAGTTGAACTGGGCTTTCTGTAAAGGAGATAGAAAAAAAGCTGTAAGATGAAGCATACTCATTGTAAGATAACCACTGGTTGGGGGCCACACAGAAGTCATCCCATCCTCCAAATCAAGGCAGCCTCTTTAAGCAGGCTGGTGTTGCTGAGCTTGAAACCCACCAGTTAAGGCCAAAGGATGTCAGACTCCCATGTGAGATTACTGCTTTACTCTTAGCTTTCGATAGGGTAGACAGGAGGGGATAAGGTTTCAGAAGGCAGCTAATGCTGGACCTTCATCTTTGCTGCTTGTCACTGGTTCCCCCTGAGCTGCTTAGTCGTGAAACCTTTGTTTCCAAGCCTTCTCCATGTTATAAGAAGGACCTGATGCCTTTCAATAGACATATCCATTTCCCCAAGATTATCAAGGTTGCTTAAGTCCTTTGGGTTGATCAGCTTCCTCCTCAGGCTTATCTGTGGTTCTCTTTGTCAGGGTTTCTTGTCTATGGTCTCCTTGTCAGGATGTGTCTGACCATTCACCATCTGCATTAGGTGGCATGGGGGCAGAAAAGGCAGGGGGAGGGTGTTGGGGAGGGGTAACATCTGGAGACAAGTCAATCTGGAGATAAAACTAGGTAACTCTAGCTATCTGACCCATTTATATTTTATTAAAAGCCAGTTGTAGGGCTGGATTTGGGTACAGAAGGCCACCCACAGGTTGGTCATAGATGGTTTCTGGCCAAAAATATCTGCAGTGAAGAGAAATGCTTTCACCGATACGCCTCATCATTGGATACCAAACAGTTTCAGTCTTCTCGAGGCTCTTCCTGAATATGGACATTCCTGTTCTCTGATGACCCTGTTTGACATACATTGTTCGGACAAGAGATAGCCAAGCCCAGGGCAAAACATAGAGGAAGTGAAGAAAAGAAAGGCGGACCCAAGCAGCACTCCTACCCTCCATTCTGGGAGGTCAGACAGGGCCTGGCTGAGTATAATTACACTAATGTAAGGCCAGTGCCAACTTTTCCTCCTTGAACCCTCAGCTCAGGGGAACTGTTTTGGAGCAAAGAGAAACTATGATGGCTTGTTTCATGATCATTTTTATGTTATTCATACCATAGCGAAAAGTGGCTAAGTATCATGTGAGGAAGCAGCACAGATGTCTTTTAGATTCTGAATTAAAATTGTCACTAAAACACTACAGAAAAATGAAAACTAGAATGATAAACCTGAAGATCTCTTTTTTCTATATTACTTTCTATGTGGAAAAAGAAGAAGTTTTCCCCAGTAGGCTGATTTTTTTTCCTAAACAAGCAAACTAAAAAGAGCTCCTCATTTGACCTGGAGGGAAAAAGATGGCATTCATTAAGCAGGCATATTTACAGAGAGCTAAAGGAGTTCCTTCACCATCAATATGCATTCTGACAAGAGATCCACTTTCCTGTGCTGAGTTACATTTCTGTTTTAAATACCTTATTTTCTACTAGTGTTTTCCAGCTTAGTTTCTAGGTAGTGTTAATTTCTGAAGGCAGAAACACCATAGGACATGGAAAAACCTCCTGTATCATGAGGTGCTCATGCCCAAAGAGAATAATTTGAGATTTGTGAGATGAGTTTGTCTAAATTTCCTCAAAATGCCTCTTCTGAGCTTTCCATCCTATGCAGGCCTTTCTTTTGCTCCAGGGTGAAATATAGAACCAAGAAGTCACAGCAGGATCCCAGGGACCAAGAATTAGACTGAATAAATACGAATTCAGCAGCAAGTCTAAGCAGCAGAAGGTGGTCAGAGGAGACTGCAGATGTTCATAAAAAAGTGTAGTCTACGCTGCCCTTTCACAGCCTGCCCAGCACTAATTCATCACAACACCAAACAAAACACCAACAAAAACTGGAAAACCGTTCATTAACTTCACTAAATCTTTCTAGGGTTTAGTGAGTCGGATTAGAAATACTCTTTTAACTTTGGAAATTTACATTCTACAATTTTCTTCTACCAAAAGTTAAAATATTTGGGACAAAACATGATGAATAATTTTACAGCTTTTTCATTCACCTCTAGCAACATGAGAGAAGGTATCAGCCTCTCTGGGACATGTGTTTTGTTTTAGAGAATGTGCTGACAAACAAAAGGTGTCGATGGATTGGAGGAAGCCTCTATTCCCTAGGAGGGTCTGATTATGCTTTGTCCTTCTGTAGTGGCTTTTTTCCTAGACCTCAGCCCATGAAGAATCCTCAGGTAAGAGTCAATATTCCTGTGAATAATTTGTTATGACAGACTTAAATAAGAATCAAGCACCTACACATCTGTGTGAATCCAAATTCACGTCTCTGGTTTTGATCTATGTACACACGCTCCTTTGACACGTGGCACTCGGAAGATTTTGCAGTGGGGTCTGCTCAGAACAGTGAAAGGAAGATGTTTTCTCACCTGCAGCTCTGGTTTCCCATTAACATAGACAGTGTTATTGTTCACCATTTCCACGATGGCAACACCCAGGTTGCACCTAATCCCGAAGGAGATGCAAAAGCCCAGGCCGCTCATGATGGCGATGATGTAGCGCTTGGGCAGCCCGCAGCAGTAGCAGTCACAGGGTGCCGGCTTGCGGGTGCTTGCTTGCACGGGCCTCCCCTCTTCTGTCAGCTCAATGTGGTCCTCCTCTACGTTGGTGCCATCGATTTTCCTAAACGGGGAAAAAAAAAAAGTAAAATGAAAATGCCTTAGTGTCTCAGTAAAATTAGGTGAAAGGGAGATGGGCAGTTCTCCAGTCAGCCGCTAAGTCATCTCCTTGCGAGGCGCTTGTCTCCTGGTGTTGTGATGAATTAGTGCTGGGCAGGCTGTGAAAGGGCAGCGTAGACTACACTTTTTTATGAACAACCTCTGAAGTTTGTAAATCCGAGCAACCTAGCTGGACAGCTAGCTGGGAAAATGCCCACAGGGTATTCATGAGCATAATTATGGGTACTAAATGGAGCTCTGTTGTGATAAATTCTGCTGGTTTTTAGGAAAATATACATATGAAAAAATTGATCATAATTTCTAACCAGATCCACTGACCAGAGCTAGCAGTTGGTTTCAAGTAAGAGGGCAAATACAGCACAAAGCATGGGTTTGCTCAGCCCAAAACTCCCTGTCAATTTGTTTTCACCTCTAGGACAAAAATCAGGACTATACTGAAGGGGAGAAAAGGCTCTGGCATCAGAGCCCCTGTTAAAGATGTAAAAGAGCCAGGAACAAACTTTCTCTGCCTGAAGGGATTTGAAGCTACATGTCCCCCCCTTCTCTGAAACATCCTCTTGCTACAAGAACTTAGGTCATTGCAAGGTGAACCCCTGCAACTCCTATAGTTGAACTTGTTGCCTTTTGTGTAAAATACTTAATATTAAATGAGATCTAAAGGAGGACAGCAACTTTCTGGGCTCCTCAGTAGTGGAGGTTAAAAAGGGCTTTGCTTGGGATCAAATTTGGTATGGCAACTGCAGTACAGTTGGGAGGGAGGATAGGAGATAGGAGCAAATAATACCCAGCCATTTCAGCCTGCAAGAGGTTGCCCACAGGTTAGCAACCAACATGGGAGTGCAGCTCCTTCGCCTTTTTGTATCCAGACTTTCCTTTTCCTACAAGCAGCCCAGCTGAAAGATTCATATTAAACAAAATAGCACTTCCATGTAATCTAGAATTGCATGATAGGGCAATTAAAAATTAATTTGCTCTCCCAATCTGATTGGAGCTATTGACATCCTGTGCTGCAGGACCAGGGAATGTCTCTGGTAGAAAAGGTGAGGAGAGAAAGAACTGAATACGCACCCCTGGACAGGAGCTAAATGCTTCCTTCCCTAACATTAACTTCCCATGCGTTTGTTTTAAAAGCAGAATATGGGTTTTCTGACATGCTGAAACACTGAAGCACACGATTAGCTGTGAATACATTTGCCACTGAACACTACCCATGAGCTTAAGGTTAAGTGTTTACTAAAAGGAGACCTCGATCAGTGGCTGCACTACAAAGTCTTTCAGTTATGGCATTACTCTGAAGCAGTGAGCTCAGGATCCAGCCCCTTTTGTGTCTGCCATGGAGTGACTCCCAGTACTGTGAAAATATGAACAGTTACTTAATCTAAAGGAAGCCCAGCTTGCCTTAGAAGATGATGAAATGATTTCATTCACTCTTTTCTGATACGGAGTAACTTATTTCCTTCTTTCACACATCTGGCTGAGTGTATTTGAAATCCAATGCACTTTGGTTTTCCATATAAAAATCAGCTATAAAGAAATGTTGACAGAACATATATGGATGGGCTACACCTGGCTGATCTACCCAGTAGCTGGTTGGGTCTTTTGGGAGAACAGTGTTGGTTTAATCGCAGCTTTCTCCAGTTGTTCTACGTCTAATGTACTACCCATAATCTAACAGATAGTACTGCATACTAAAGGGTTTGCAAATATAGGTGGTAAGTATGGCTTCCTGGGTTGCTTCCTGTGGACTTAAATATATCTTTCCAACATGAAGTTTCACTTTAAAATCTCAGCATTTCTAGGCTTTAGAGCTACAGGCTAATTTGTGCATCATTTATTATATTATTCCTTTATACCTCAAATCATAAAACCATTAATTCAGCTTTAGCCTTAGCAAAAAGAAAAATGTCCATCAGCTCACATTTTCAAGAAACACTAGAATCAGAGTGTTTGGGACCAGAAGGGAACTCCCAGGATTATTTGATTTAGTCCCTTGCTCAAAGCAGTGCTAACTGCAAAGTTAGATCATTAGCTCATTGTCAGGCTGGAGGGAAGCCTTTGCATTAAAGCAAGGTAACACAGGAAATGTGATATTACTGTGGTGTTATTGAAGGTGATTGAGATCTTATGATTCACTGGCAGGGAAACAGCATTTGTTAGTCAAATGAGAGTGCAGAGAGTAATGCAGTCAGGCACTTTAAAAAGAAGACACCATATATTCCATGCTCTGCGTGCTAATATAGGTAGGTGTAAACTGAATAAAATGTCAAAAATTCAGGAAATGAAAAGATAATTGAATAATGATTTTTTAGAACTGTTGTCATCTCTAAAGTGTTATTAACAAACTGAAAGAAGAATTTGTCTTCCTCTAATATAAGATGCTGATTGAATTAAATCAAAGCACAATTTCTCAATTTTTTATACCTTTACCAGGCTCTCTATTTATAAGAGAGACATTAGACATTAATTGGTGCATTATTTTGGGCAGCTGGCAAGGATTAGACACATCATGCAAAGCCAAAACATCTGTTCCGATCTGGATATTTTCAGCTGGCTGTCAGTTCAGATAGGCATGAAAACATCCTTCTGCTCCAAATTCACTGTTAAAAGTGGTGAGCCAGGACTAGCACTATGCGCCAACATTGCCTCTGCAAAGAAATTAATTGGTTTGCTATTGTATTCAACTACTCATTAAAAAAAAACAAGTTGAGGACTGGTCTGTGGCCCCAAATCCACACAGTATATTCCACACCGCCAAAGCTTTATATTCAGAAATATTCAGTCCTTACATCAGTCAGTTTCCTTTTTTCAGCAAACATACAACACTTGGCATGTAAGGCGAGCTAAGCTACTTGAAGATACCATGGATATGTTCTGTGCCTAAATGTCATAATAATTGTATGCAAAATTTCTCTTCTTTATTGAATGGCATTACTCTGGTATATACAGAATTTTGGAAGAATGAAAGAAATTTCAAAAATTCCTGTCAATAATAACTAAAATCCCTAGAACATAGAATCATAGAATCATCTAGGTTGGAAGAGACCTTCAAGATCTAGTCCAACCATCAACCTAACTCTGACAAAAAAACCATCACTAAACCATGTCCCCCAGTACCATGTCAACCCATCTTTTGAACACCTCCAGGGATGGTGCCTCAGCCAAAACATATATGCATTCAGCAATCTCTGTTTATGGGATTTTAGCATAGGAATTAGTCATTTCTTAAAATTATAACGTAGGTGGACTAGAATCATACTACTTATTTTCATTTGATTAAAAACACATAGATTCTACAATAATGGGCAAATATTAATGCTTGCCACGTGTTGGAACACATTCTAGAATTACTTTTACCGGATATTACAGTCTTTCACAGGCAGCTGTAGCACGATCATACACAATGTTCAAATATCACACCAACAAATCCAGCATCAGTCATCACATGCAACAATTACTGATGATGCTGGCCTAACTTAGAAACTACACACTGACTGTCGAAAAATAGCATTTATCTGAAAGCAGATACAATCTTCTGAGATCTCGTTTACTCTCTAGGGGTTTTCCCAGGTGATAACTTTCCATACCATGTCCTGCAATTGATGCATTGGTACAAAATCCCAGTACAGACAGGCAAACCTTCTTGAGTCACTCAGCGCGTGGGAGCTCTCTGGCTGGTTTCTGCATGGTATTTGCATGAAACTTACGGCTTGTCTCCAGCGTGTGCCCTGTGGGACTGCATCTCACAGGTGCTGCACTCCCAGGCTGCAGGGCAGCCTTGCAGTTTCTCCTCAGCATTGCCTCAATCTGCTGGAGGGATGCCCCTCAGGTGCAGCAGCCCAGCCCTGCACATGTGTATTGTGCCCTTGCACTAACACCGTTGTACAAGAAGCCTCTCACGAGTCTCAAACCAGTTCAGCCTGGGCACCCCGCAGTGTGTTCACAGTGCACATGGGTTTCAGTGCACTAAACTCTCTGTACTTGTGTGCAAAGGAAAAATTTGAGAGGACAAAGGCTATGATCCAGCGCAGGGGGAGGAGCCCTGGCCAGTGCAAGGGTATATGGCCCAGCTTCAAGTTGCAGTTTTTAGCAGTTTAGGCTGTATAATTCATCAAGAGCCATCTGCAGCAACCAGAGCTGTACCTATCGGGGTCCAGGCTACATACAGCAGCTGTGTGACATGGCCCATGTGACTTTCCACATTATCAGTAACATTGACTTGCAAACCCACTGAGTCACTTCCCATTTCATCAGTAAGCCCACAGTTGCCGTTAGCTGATCCAAGACTCCTGAAATCCTCAGAGTAGGCAGAGCCTGAGATTTTGCTTTAGTTCATGAATTTTTCTTTTACTACACTAAATTCACAAAAGGCCCAAAGTGTTTGTGCATGCCAAGAAGCTCTGCAGGAAAAGCTTTCTTTCTGGGAAACCTATAAGGCTTGCAGAGCACTGGCTCTAATATCCATTCACCATTCACCCAAGCCTTGAATCCTCTAACTTTTTTTTTTTTCTGCCCCACTGTATATAACTAAACAAGAACAAACCCAATTTTGCACAGAAAATTATTTTGTACAAAATATCTAAAACATTCTAGGATCTCACAAATGAAACTGTTGGCAACAGCCTAGAGAGAGGACACCTCTCCAGTCCTGCTGGTTCAGTCCCTCTTGCCTTCCTTCCATGATTCAGCAACCCTAAGGTAACCTCCTGTGGGCAGATCCTTGTTTTGGAGCACCCACAAAATAACATGAGGTTGTTACAGAGCTGTGAGGAGGCAGTGAGTTGCTTTATGCGGCCTGTGCTTTAGCAGTTGAACTTGTCCATGGACAATCACTACGGATCAGCCAGTATCTGGCAGCTGGTCTTGCAGACACTGGCTTCTGGATCTGCTCTGTTGTTTTCCAGGCAGAGGAAATGTGGTAGGAAGGCATAGACTCGTCATATTTACCAAAGCTAAAAAGTATTTTTCTACCCACTTTGCTACTAGTTTTGATCCCACATGAACACACGGCAGCCAGTGAAATCACACTTGCAGACCTAATCAAGAATACACATTAATATAGTTAATCACTTACCAGATGCTAAAAGAGAAACCAAATTCTTTGCTGATTTACACCATATTAAAGCCAATTGGATCGGATCAAGAGCAAAGTTGGTGTTGCAGCTGGCACGTATACATATGTACCACCATGTAGAAATAAAAGTGTATGCTCCTGTTGGCATGCTAAGCTGTAGAGAATTAAGTTAAAAACATGCCTATTTCACTCCTTACAGAAACCTTCAAATATGACTTTATACTTCTGAAGAGACTGCTCAACTTGCAGCAGTTCTTACTTAGATCTGATTGCACACATAGTAAAAAAACTTCTGTTGTTTGGATTATTTCCTCCACTGGTTAGCACATCTAAGACCAACACTGGTATACGTATGTTTAAAACAGAAAATAATTAAGTCCAGAAAACTTACTTTTATCTCAACTCAGATTTGGTTTGGTTTGATTCTGTAGCAATGTTACTGAAGCTGGATGCCAGTACTATCAACTGCATAAGAACCGGCACGACATCGTTGATACCTGGCTACAAGAGGAGAGTAATCTGGATAATTTAAAGTTTGCATATCATTTCCACATCGCAAACCCAGCATACTGCCACATCATGTACTCATTAAATACAAACCCTACATGTATTTGGTCAAAGTGGCCAGCAGAGCCCGCAGCAAAGAGAATTTATGATTGAATAAATGACTTAACTTGATATTTTAAAAGAAAAACTGAATCCCTGGAATTACTGTAGAGTATTCTAAAAGTGAAAAAAAAAATAAAAATAAAAATCAGACTTTATCTATACTACTGTAAATGAAGAAAAGTTAAGTTGAAACTGTGGGGAATACAGATACTCTGTTCACACGGTATAGAAATAGTGTAACTGGCAATCTACCAGTGTATATTAGTAATTTCTTTAAAAGAATATGTGCCTATTTTCTTGCATATACATGCTGTAGTATAATACATATAAATAATACATATAAAATATACATTTTCTTGTGATCAAAGGCACATTCAGATGTGCCAAGAACTGTATCTTGACTCAAAATAGCATTCCCAAAAGAAAGTAATGAGAGAGATATAAAAGCAAATACAATTCAATCACTAAAAATACATTCAGTTAAAATGTTGGCCTGATCCATACAAAGATTTGAAACACTTAGTATCAAGCATGCAAGAGATGCCATTAAACCCTCTGTCTCTCATCTATTGATTACACAAATAAATATTGTCAGTGGCCATTACTAATAGAAATAATCTTTCATTTAAATAAGAAATCTCTTCCCCTTTATGAAACGGGCCATTTGTTACACTGTAATTTCATTTATCAAAAAAAAATAAAATCTCCATTTGTTGTTTCATAAACTGTCAGATTAAGATAGAAATCTTTTATCTTTTTTCTGGTTTTGCTAGCTAACAGCTGCTTCTCCTGTTTCTCTTTCTAATTTGTTAGTCTCAGTAAACACACACATGCACATCTATACTTAATAAATTTTCTCTTATTGATTTGGAACAAGATTTTCATAAAATCCTCTGTAATTCAGGAACATTAGGTCTAATTTCAAGAGTGGTATCATTTGGGACTGTTAATTCCCATTAAATAATCAGTTTTTCGCATGCAAGCTAAACCACAGAATTATTCATGTTTAATTATTTAAAATTTTTTTAATTAAAACACTTTTTCATGCTCTTTGTAATATTAGAACACTATTTTATAACTTATTTTCACCCTTTTTTTGTTTAATATAAATATTCTATTATCTACAGTCATACACCGTTTAACAGTGTTCCTTTTACATTTTCTCTCTTGCAGCAAGGTGTCCCTCACTACCTGAACTCAGACATTAATTTTGCAACTCTAATTTCTGTTTTATATTTCTACATTTTTCTGTCCTTCATTTCTCTTTAATAAATTGAACCAATGGACCTGTCCGGGAATTTTCTGTAGGATTTTACCTTCTCAGATTCCCCAGCGAGTCACTAAGGGTGTTCTTCACCTCTTCCTTTCCTGGGTTAAAAAATCTTTCCTTCAGGGAACCGAAGACTTCAAAAGGCATTTTGTCTTTCTTCTTCAGTAAATCCTTTATGTTAACAAGCGTTCACTTCTGCTGTCATCTTTCCCGATGCCAGACTCGGGAGCCTCCACCAGTCCCCTCGGTGACCTCTGCAATAACAACCAGTTGCTCAAGAAAGGAACATGGAAGAAAAGAAAAAAAATCAAACCAAATCTTCCAAAGCCAGTAAGTCAGTTGGGAGAAATCTCTGGGGCAAGACCCCCTCGGAAGCGCTCAGGGACTCTGTGGTGCACTTGCAGCAGCTCCGCCGTGCATCTGTGAGGGGTCGGGTACCTGTACGGGGGCAGCAATTCCGGAGGCTGCAGCTGGGGAGCTGGAGGTGCTGCCGAGGGCCAGTGTCCCTGGCTGGCCAGGACACGGCTGCTGGCTCCACGGGCGAACCTCACTCAGGCTGGCTGGCTGGGGCTCATCCTCGGTGCCTCCCTCCCTCCTTCCCTCCCTCCCCTGCTTCTTTCACATCGAGATCCTGTGCAAGGTGGTGCTATAGTAACGGACACAATACCTGTCCTCAAGCCACTCCAGTTCGTTAATAAGACCTCATCTATGGCAAGGGCAAGAAGTTTATTAAACATTTACGAGGCCTTTCTGTAGGGAGGGGATTATCGCAAGCTACAGTTCCCATTCGCTCTGTGCCCCCCCAATGCAGCTGCTGGTTTGAACCCAGAGCCACCTTCCCCAGCCTGGTCATTTATTATTGATGTTCCTGGGCCCTTGGGCAGACAGACACAGAAGTGCATTGGTGGGATGCTGTTTGACTAAGCAATGAAAGACAGGTTTGAAATTAAATGCATTACATTTTTGAAACTCGAATTGGCTGAAAGAGGTGAACCCGTCCAACTCAACATGACTTCATGATGACAATACACTTTTCCTAGCATGACGGAAAGTATTTAATGAAAATATTTGTAGAAATGCATCTGGCCAGTACACTCATCAAGCCTGCGTGTTACTGGAGTCAAATGAAAAAAATTCTGCATTTGGTAAGGCCTGAGTTATGGTTATGAAAAGAAAAAAAAAAAAAAGAAGCCCCCTTTCATATTGGTTTTGGGCTACTGTCAGCCCTTCTCTGCTCCCTGGGTGGAGGGAAAGGCAGAAACCTCCCAGGTTTTTCAAAAAATGGAAAGCTTTGTGTTTTCGATGTTCTTGTCTTGCTCTCCCAAGGAATGTTAAATCAAGAACCTGTCTGTCCCTCATCAGGCCAACAGCAGGAGAATTGATTTCCCCTGGAAGCCCCCAGCTGCAACTTGCCGTGTGGAGGACAGGTGAGCAGGCAACTGCCCACCCATGAACCCTGGCCATCACTCTGTCACCGGCCAAGTGGTGCCCCCGAGCAAGCTGTTGTGGGTCTGCTCCCTTGCAGTCTTCCTTCCAGGCCACAGTTTCCCCACTAACTTCTGTACAGAACTTGGTCTACTCAGACTCGACAGAGAGAAGGAAGGAAAAAGAAAGCGAAAAATCGGTTCTTCCAGAAGAACAAACAAGATCCGAGTTGTTTTCACTTACAGACTCCTCATTTGGGTGTTTGAACTGAATGAGTGGGATGTAAATCTGGGCCAAAGCATGGCAAGGATTGGACTTCTGTCCCTCCATTCCTCCTCCAGCTCCTAGCATGGGCCCACCAGTCTCTGGGTTTTAGATGTCTCCATAATACAAGTACCAAATATCTGGATTGTCCCGGCTCCCCTACAAAGAAGGGAATATTGGAAAAAAAAAAAACACTTCCTCATGGTTGGGTGAGGCAGGCAAGGAGCCTGCACTGAAATCTGGAGAGGGAGAGGAAAAGGGAGAGGAGAGGGCAGTACTTGGGAGCTGAGAAGTTTTGCTTGGCCAGAGTCTCTTTTGTTGCAGAACTGGTTACAGTTTCTTCCTCCTGTTTGAATAATTCATGTGCTGTAAAGCCATGTTGGAAAACTCCAGGCTCAGCACAGGTAACTCACACATTTTTCCTAGCAGACAGTACTCACATAGTGAGCAGTAAGTGCAGCTAGGGCCGTGGGGCCAGCCAGCTCCCAGCACTACCTACCCGTATGGCTGTAGCAAGGCTTCTCTGGATGTATTTCTGTCTAGTTGGGTTGAACAGCAACTGCTCTCACTGCCAACTCAAGAACCACCTGGTAAACTCTCCCTGCAGCATCTCTTGCTGCCCTGGGAGAAGCTGCACCTCCTCCTCCTCTTCACACTGCTCAGGCTTGAATCTGGCCACCTCCACAGCTGAGCCAGAGGAGGAAATTCTTCCTGGTTTCTCATTCTAGTCCCCTGGCCGTGGTGCACCCTGGCCCAACGGGGCGTGCTGGCAGCAAGGTCACCATTGTGGAAAGGAGCACAGGCCCAACACAATCACATACACACATTAAAACATGGTCTCCAATTTCAGAGGTCACACAGAAAATGAACACTAGCAGGCTAACTGCCAGACATCAGGGGCATATATGCTTTTAGGGATATATACGAATAGAAGTATATAATGAAATTGTCTTCCATTTAAACAAACATCCATTTGCTAGTATTTGGGATAGTTTCCTGCGTGCTCTTAAGGCAGCTGAACACCTGAAACCATGCAAGAATCCAGGTCCAAACTGTAAACAGTGCATATTCCAGTGCAAGGAATTCACCTTGGAAGACTGAGGCTCAGGTTAGGAAGTGGTGTTCTAAACCGGTGTCTCCCAGCAGCTGTGGAACAGAGGTTTTTCAGTTTGCCCTTCTTCCTGGACTTCTGGTCCTGCTTCAGTTAAAGAGAGCACATAGCAGACCCAAGAAAGGAGCTATGCTTGAAATTTAGTGTTTTGTTCGCTTATACACACATCCTCTATTTGCATTTAGCATGGAAGTCTTAAGTCTGTCCTCCATGCATATGGGAATGCTTCAAGCAGCTCCCTCTGTCCTGGCTGGCATCTGTCAGGGTACATTCCCCTCATGGAAGAAAGGGGCTCTTATTAACGATATTGCCCACCTCACCACTAGCAGAATTGTACATTTCTCACATCAGGTTTCACCTCTCTCTCGTCTTTATGCTTTGCAATCCGTCCACTGCCTGCAGCTCAGCCGTGCTGCAGTGGTGGCCCCTTTTGAAATTCACTGACCCTTTCACTAAGGCTTAAAGGAAGGGTGTTACTCACTCTTGCCTCTCTGCTGGGAGGCTGCTTGACAGGAGCAGCGCAGCTCCTCCACTTCCTGCTCCCCAGGTTCACAGAGTAGTAAAACGCCCAGACTCCAGAACTCTCCGGCAGAGAGTGTCACAGCAGCTTTGCAGGGCCCTGCTCTGTTGGGGCTCGGTCCACAGGGGCACCACCCAATTCCCAGCAAGGATGCGTTGGATAACACCATGGCAATCCCTATGTGACTAATCTCCGTACATGTTTTGGAACATCAGCTGAGGAAAATCTTTTTTCTTCAGCATTTCCTAACATGATAGCCCTTATGGACCCAGCTGTCATTGTTCCTAGTTTTTTCATTCCTCTTTTAACCCTATGCTTTAATTTTCTTTTACAGATGTTGAATTACCCTGTTGTGATTCTCCTTCTGATATCTCAGACCTTCTTAAAACACATTGTAACATATCGTATCATTGTAAGTCTGCTGCTTGCAGGTTGGAATCTAAGTCTGAGACACAGCATGATTAGGGCCTGCATTTGCACAGAGATATTTTGCAAAATTAAAACTACTCCTAGCTCATACAACTTGCAGCTACTGCTGGCTGAAACTACAGATTCTTGCCCCCAAAGACCTCTAGTAAGGCTGTATTAAAACTGTATTTTAGAGCAGTTATGGACATAAAACCAGCATGCAGACAGCCACTGCTGTGGGCTCATATACTATCATTACCTCGGGTGCTCAAGAATAAAATGAGTTGTAAAAAAATTTGGAAACTGGTCAAATGCACATATAGGAGATGTGCCATTCTAACAATAGCTGTGCCTTGCAGACACGAGGCTAGATTCAGGATTGCAGCATCCCCTTAAGAAAACTAAGCATGAAAATGTCAGAGCTAGCAATAAACACAACTCTTACCTGGAAGAATAGTTTCTACAGGGGCAAGTAAATGTACACCTAGAGGCTATCTAATTTGTTACAGTTATTTCTTTTGTTGAAAAGCCTGGGAAAATCACCTTTATGCTACTCCTACTATTGATTCCTCAAAATAATGGTTGAGGTAAAATCTTTGCCACATTTAAAGGGAGAATTTTGCTACTGGCTTCAGTGCAGACTGGATAGCACACACATCTCATACGCAGGTGTCATTCAGACAGTGTGCTTCTGGTCACTACAATTCCTGATACAGCCTTGCAAGCAGCCACTTCTCCCAACGTTCGTAAAATATAAAATTTTGAACTCTTTACAAATATTAAATCATCATGGTCATTCACACCCTGACACTAACATCCCAGGAAAGAAAATGTAACCATTCGGTGTCTTTGCTGAACTAACATAAGGATGCTTCACTTCATGCTGTGTGGTCGGCTTTAAAGATAACCAAAGGCTGCTGGGGGCCTCCAGTGGAAACACGCGCAAGTGCAAAGCATCACAGCCTGGGCAGTTGAGGTCAGACTAGAATAACCTCATTAATTTTTAACTGGTTTCTTTTCAGTTCAAGGCCCTGTGATCGCATCCCTGGTGCTTGTAGCTGCTTGTTGGATCACAGTTTGCTCTCTTTATTCCTTCGGAGAAACTCTCCTTTGGTAAAGCAAGTTACTTATCTGTGGCTCTGGGCTTCCCAGGTGACTTTGTGTTCTAGCTCTTACCAACAGCTCAAACACTAGAAAATCCTGGGTGCCCTGTCTCCCTAACTTAAGATTTCTTAACATGAAATTGAATTAAAACATTTCAATATTTCAAAATGAAGTGGTTTTGGAAGTTTTAAATACCTACTTTTTCTTCCAAAAGGAGCAGAATAATGAAGTAGAAGTGATGAACACTGGTTTCAGCTGCATGTAGGCCATATGATTGGTACACTTTGAAGTCTACAGCAGTGTGAGTTTAACAATGCTTTTACCATGGACATGACCTTTGTAGAAGTTGTCTTGTATATTTTTTGGTATCTTGTCAAATGTGTGCTACCCTGCTGCTTATTTTTTATAAAATGTAGCAACTTAGGATCCTAGAAATTTTTACTCCTGTAAAAAGGATTGAAATTGTCTCAAAAGTTAAGAGAGGATAGAGAGGAAGAGACAGGATGATCATGTATGTTTTGTATCAGCAGGACACAAAACTAAAAAGCACATTTGGGGCCCTAAGAAATCACAAGATTATAGCTTAGAAAGCATGAGAGTTCTTCTCTAAATGGTTTATTTTACCTTTTTCCTTCCTGAAGTTTCAGGGAGCATTGAAGTCACTCAAAGCTGAAATTGTCACTTCACCTTAGGAAGCAGAGCATTAAATCACGCAAATAAAAATCCTCCAGTAGGAGACAAGAGTGGTAACACTGCACTTCTCTTGAGGCTGAGGCACGGCACTCAGGGAACAAAATTCCTCATGTGATTCTTGCTTATGGTCAGCTTCTTCATGGGAGGGGACAGCAGCAGCCTTAGCTTTCTCCTGAAACCAATTATTTCCAAAGAAAAAATATTAAATGTGGTTTTCACAGCATCACAGAATATTCATGGTTGGAAGGGACCTTTGAGATCATCGAGTCCAACCACACCAAAAACAAACCAAAACAAAAAAACCCAACACAACCCAAACCAACACACACACACACACACACACACCCCACACACACACAGACAGACAAAACCCAACAATCTTGGGCATTAGAGCATGCCCTGAGGTGCCATGTCTACATGTTTCTTAAATACCTCCAGGGATGGTGACTCCACCACCTCCCTGGGCAGGCTGTTCCAGTGC
>JAOXNO010000001.1:51219311-51232132 GCA_028565335.1 Limnodromus scolopaceus | reverse complement strand
GAGGCACGATGACTTCCCTACTCCTGCTGGCCACGCTATTCCTGATACAAGCCAGGATGCCATTGGCCTTCTTGGCCCCCTGGGCACACTGTTGGCTCATGTTAAGCCATGTCCACCAACACCCCCAGGTCTTTTTCTGCTGGGCAGCTTTCCAGCCACTTTTCATATGAGAGTATCTTTCATCTTTCATTATACTTCCAACAAAAATCACAACTGTAGATACAGTAAATAAAAGAAACAAGGAAAAAGCGTCCAGATATAATAAAAAGAACACACATTTAGACATGTCACAGAAATGGCCGTGTAAAGGTAAGCGTGAGTGAAGATCATTTCATTCATCATGAAACTGAGTATCAAGCAGAGTTTAAAAGCTAACCTAAGCAATAACACTTTTCAAATCGCAGACCTCACCACCACATGGAACCTGCGTCAGCTATGTGCTCCCTAGAAATATGAGATTTTCAGCATCAGGGTATGAGTTCAGGATTCCAAGGGTGAGATCAGGGTTCCTAGGTGAGTTTCCATACTAACTTCTCAAAGGAGTTTCTTTCAGCACTTTGCACGTGCAAAGGGAAGGGACAAGCATATTTAATCATTAGATATAAAACTTTGGGATGAAATTGTTTCTTCCTTTGTATTTGTATAGTGCCTGGTGTACTGGAGACCCTATTTCTATTGGCATCTGTAAGAGTCATTGTTATGCTACATAAAAAAAGTGTACTATAGGAATCCAGTCTTCAAGATCTACAGCGTCTGATGTGAAAGATAAAAGGGATAACCCAGGATATCATGTTATACAAGGGTTTCGATTAGATGATCAAAATGGTCCTTCAGGTTTTGAAATCTATGGCTTTACAATGTCTGCACTTTTCCTCCATAAATTAAGATGGATTCAAAGACTTCAGGATTCTGATTTATATTTTACCATGTATAAGAACTGAGCCCTTTCCAGCTGTGTCAAAACACTTTGCATTGATTCAGCCCAAATCATATTTTCAGATTATATGTTTGTTTCCCTGATATGTGGCAAAATCAGCATTAATTTCAAATGGTCAAAAAAAATCACCTTTAGTTTCTAGTTTCTGCTTCCTGATCAGGTAGCTGATGGGAAAGAAATTTGGGCAAGAAATAAACAGTTCTTGCCCAACACTTGGGCAAGAAATAAAAATAGACGTTCCTGTGTTGCTCACAACAAATAAAACAATAATGGAAATAGGAATTCTGATTTATAATTTTTCCTTAATGGAAACTACTAATTAAAAGGTAATTTATTATACCTTATACAGTAAGTACGAGGGCTTTTTAAAGCATTTCTGTGTGGAAAGCCATTACATGGAACACTTCTGTTTCCCCTCAGAAGGACAGAACTTCTCTATTATCGCACTAACTACTATAGATATATTTAATGCTAGAAAACATTTTTTAATTTTAAATTTCATACAATTTCACATTTTAAATTTTCACATGCTGAGCATGAGCCTCTTCAATAGAAGCCCTCTCTAAGGTAAAAAAAAAGTTCCATATATAGAGCCAGTAACCACTGTGTAAAATGTAGTTTTCTAAACCTGATACTTCTGTGGCTAACTTTGCAAATACTCTTCACTGCTCTCCCAAAAGTGAATGGGTCTAAATGCTAAGAAAGGGTGACAGTACACCCACCACCAAAAAAAAAAACCAAAAAACCCCCCCCAAAAACCCAAACCAAAGCCAATGTATTTAATATGGTGATTTTTTGTGCATACAGGAATTCTCTATGCTCTTTAAAAATAGGTCCTGTTTTACTTTCAGAAAGGAGTATAACAAAAGCCTTGTAGCTGGATAACAACATTTCTATAATGCAATTTATTTGCAAGTTGCTTGGGTTATAGTGACACCTTATGGTAGTTTTATTACATTTTACAGATCATTTTGAAAATGATCTCTTAAAGCCTGTTAAAGCCTGTCACTATCAGCAAGGAACTGTTTTAATGTTTCTAGAAAGCTTTTTGTTACAAGTTACTCAAAAACTCGTTTCATCCCTTCAATTTGTCTATTTTCCCATATGTCCTTATTAAGAAAATAGATTTTAAAGGGGAGCAGTCTTTGGTACTGTCTTCTCTCCATGTGTAACAGATAATCTGTGTCAGGCAGTACATCCATAACATGCTATTCAAAACTATCTGTGGTAATACCTGACTTGTGAATGCAACCTCTTACTGGATTGATCCACCAAATTATACTGTATAGTTCATTGTGTCCCTCTAATCCCAGCTCTGAACTGTTTTATGGAAAATATCATGAAAGAAGTTAAAAAAATTCTGTCAAAACCCAAACCTTTCCAATATGTAAGTAAATATCCGAACCATCTCCTGTGTGAAGATGAGAATTTATAAAACCTGCCTTCCTGGGGCTCTGCCTTACATTAATTTTCTAGCGTTTAATAGGAGCAATCTCACTCTACAGCCCTCCCCTCACTTGAAGTGCAAAGTTGGTCCCTCTAATGAGCCAATGGTTTCCATAAAACTTATATGTGTTCCTTACCTTTAGTATTTCAATCACCCTCTCATCAAACAAGGGTTGAAAGTGGGCAATAGGTTCAAAGTTGCAAAGAGCTGAGAAGAAATGATGGAGAAGGATGACTGAGCAGTCACATTGGTCTTAAAAACAGAGTTTAAAGTGCTACAGTTTCCTTGGAAGTAGGATTTGTGTTTATGCTGAACTGCAGGAAGGCTTATTTATATTAGAATAAAATTCACTTCAGAATAAATTTTATATAGCCCCTTCCGATTAAAAAATTCATTCTGGCATAGAGGCACAGCTTAAAATGGCAAGTCAACTTTTTGTTTCACTGAGCAAAATAATTCTGTTTAAAATTGATATTTTAATTGCTTGCAATCTCTGTTAGTGCCCAAATATAATGTCATCTCTTACAATCTATAAATTAGAAAATTCAAAAAACCAGATGTTTTTGCAAGACTTCTAATAATATTGCTAAGGTACCTGAAATCCCTGGCCAAGCACCTAGGACCAGCTGCAGGTTTTTTTGAAAGAGTGGAAAGGCTATCAGTTCTATTTCCATTTAAAAACACTAGTTTTTCCAAGTTAAGAAACTGAGCAACACTGAAGAAGCAAAACCTTCTCTTACCTTAAAATGCACTCATAAAAAAGAACATTGAAGAAAAATGCAATTCTTCAACTGTGGCACGTTGAGGGACACAGTGATCAGTAATGCAAACTTCAGGACAGCGCTTGTAATTACTAGTAGTAATACTTTTATTCAAATAAATTTGTTTTAAAACACACCATTTTAATAAAGTTCCTATTTTATCGATCTAATCTCTATGTATTTTTATATACTGAGTATTTTACTTACCTTTCACCAGAAAACATCTGCTACAGCAAAACAGGGAAAAAAGTGAGTAATCTATTCAACTTTCTAATTGCAATCATTCAATCTAACAAAGTAGTCATTTCCAACCCAAAAAAAAGACACAGAACTGAAATGTCCCAGTAAGTGTGTTATGGCTGAATTAAAGCTGAGCTCCAGCAGCTGCCTGGCAGCAAGAGTGGTTGTCAGGACGAGTTAAGCTCTTTCCTGAGACAGCAGCCGCCAGCACCCTCTGCACAGGCAACTCAGGAATTAGAACGGAGCGGGTGGGCAGGGGACACTGTCTCAAAGAAAACAGGTCCGTGCCTATGGGGCTGGCACTGGATATTCTGTCATTTTGGCAGATGACAGTTTCCACTTGCTTTTTTTCTTTTTTTTTTTTTTTTTTTCCCCAGCCCTTCCCTGAAACCTGCCTCCTTACTCTGCACCATTGCTGCATCAACCACATCCCGGGCTGCATCAAAAGAAGCATGGCCAGCAGGTGGAGAGAGGTGATTCTGCCCCTCTGCTCTACTCTGGTGAGACCCCACCTGGAGTACTGCATCCAGCTCTGGAGTCCCCAACATAATAAGGACATGGACCTGTTGGAGCAAGTCCACAGGAGGGCCACGAAGATGGTCGGAGGGCTGGAGCACCTCTCCTATGAGAAGACAGGCTGAGAGAGTTGGGATTCTCTGATACTGTGATTTTTCAGCCTGGAGAAGAGAAGGCTCCGGGGAGACCTTATAGCAGCCTTTTGGTACTTAACAGAGGCCTACAGAAGAGATGGGGAGGGACTCTTTGTCAGGGAGTGGAGCGATAGGACAAGGGGTAATGGTTTTAAACTGAAAGAGGGTAGATTTAGATTAGATATCAGGAAAAAATTCTTTACTGTGAGGGTGATGATACACTGGAACACGTTGCCCAGGGAAGTTGTGGAGGCCCCATCCCTGGAGGTGTTCAAGGTCAGGCTGGATGGGGCTTTGAGCAACCTGGTCGTGGCAGGGGGGTTGGAACAAGATGATCTTTAAGGTCCCTTCCAACCTAAACCATTCTACAATTCTATGAAATAGTAAAAATGTGGATGAGAGATGCAGAAAGACTTGGAAACCAGCTGCTTCTCGTGCTCTGACAGTTCCTGTAACCGATGCAGCCAGCAAGGGCAGGAGAGAGAGATCCCTGCAGTTTCTGCAGTTTCCCTCCCAGCTTCATCAGTGACTTTGCCCTCCAGCTCTCTCCAAGTGTGATGTTTCCCTTTGCGTACCAAAAGCTTTGTAGATGGTTCAAAAGGTGTTGTGGGTTGTGTCCCTGCCCACAGCAGGGGGTTAGAACTTGATGATCTTTAGGGTGTAATGATCTTGGGGTAAGCATGGCACAACAAACTGCAATCCACTTTGCCACCCTGCAAGCCAGTTTTCCAGTCTACTGAGCAATGGCAGTGGTTTCCAGCTGGTGACACACGTGCAGGGAGCTTCTGCTGATGCAGGACAAAAAGGCCACTTGTGTCTTGCAGCAGGAAGAGAACATCGAATGAACTATTTTTCTTTGCGTAACTCTTCACAAACAGCTCGTTTCCTACTGAGCTGCATTCTTCACCACTGCTCTAAGAAATGAACTCAAAATTACATGGCATAAAATGCATTTCGAACAAAATACAAAGTGACAAAGTTTTCTAAATAAGTTACTATTAGTTAATTTTATGGAAATTTTAAATGAAATATCTTCCAACATGAAAATATGAAAAGTTCATTTATTTCCATAGGCAACTTCATTCACAGTACAAAGTGATATGAATTTCTTGAAATTGTCACTGTACCTTTTACATATCTTTTAAGTAGCTGATCTAAAAGTTGATACAAGAATAAATTTGTTTTTGAAGAGCTGTCCAATAAACCGGGTGTACACTAATGCCATGCTATGACAGTTCTAATTATGAATCACAGCTGACACCACAGTAACATCACTTTATAAATCTCATGAGAATTTTAATGTTTTACAATCAAAACATAAAACTGCCACTAGTACAGAGACTGTACGATTAGACAAATAAAACAAATTAGACAAGTATTAAATATTTTGCACAAGGCCTGAGTTCACTATAACACATTTTGATTTACAACTTCATCTCAGAAATCTATACAGCAGTTAGAACTGTTTCAGAGAACTTAAAAGACAATGCAACTTTAGGGACTTATTTGTTCTGGTGATATAAGTGTGAGGCCTGGAAGGCAAGAGGATTTGGTGTATGAATCCATGGTTTTACTGCCTTGAGTAATTTCCTTTTAAAGCAGTCAAAACCTAATGGAAAGTCAGGTACAAGGAAGGACCTCACTTGACAATCAGCTAACTCATCTGAAATTCTCCAGATATGTTTCCTCACAGCTATTTCAGAGAAAAAGTTCACAACGAGTATATAAAATGCAGCATATCTCTTAACAAAGAACAAAAAAGGGTCACATATACAACAGGGTATTTTTTCTGTACTTCCCCCCTCCCATTTCTTACATTGGAAATGGCACAAATCAGCAATATATCACCCACCCCCAATAAAAAACTCCTACTCAATATGCAAAGGTCATTCTAAAGTCCAAAAACATCTGCAATGAGAGATCCAGTGTTCATAAATTTTTATTTTAAAACCTTTCCTTTTCTGCTCAAGACATGTAGATATCAGCAGACTAAGCACGTGAATTTGTAATAGACAACAAAAGCATCACATAATCGTTGGCCTTTATGGAAGCCTTGTGGAATTTCATTCAAATTTAATCTTTCATTTAATTTAATCTTCTCTTTTGGTGCAACTGAACTGAAAAATCTAAAATCCTGTAATCTATCTATATACACACTTACTTATCTATCTACAGACATAGACTACATTATAACAGGGGTTATAATACAAAAGTTAACACACATTTTACTCACTTTAAAAGGCCATTGGGCTATTTGTCAAAGTTCTACATAAATGTGAAACAGGTGTTGATAAAAAGACAAAACTTAACAGAAAAGGAAAGTTTTAAATAATAAGGCTTGAAATGTTCTGCACTTATACATCCAAAAATTTGGCCTTTTACTTGGGGTACTCAGCATCTGTGCAAACCTTTAAGGCCACAACTTCGCCATGACATTTCTAATTCACATCACCATTGAGAGAGGAAGACATAGCATCTTCATTTAAAAAAAACCTAGGGCATTCTACCCATGTTCCCAGTAAAACTTCTCTCCCCATCTCCCAAATAATCGGTGGACTCCTTTATCTTTCAAAAGACTCCCCTGGTTCTACTGTCCTCCTGCATAAGCAGGCTCCACAGGCTGTTCTGTGCCTCAGTCACACCACCTGTGTGAAAAAGAACAAAATCGGCTCCCTCCTCCATCCTTAAATGACACTTGTGCCATTTCACTCCTTATTTCTTTCCTCTTGAGAGAGGCAGACCTGGGGGCTTCTAAGCTATCTGTAACTCAGTAGTTTCAAGGGTCCTCTCCACCAGCCCCAGGAGAGAAGGTTTTTCAAGACTCTTTAATACAATTCTTCCATCTAGCAGGATTACTTTGTTTTCTACGACCGAGTTTTCAGAGGATGCCTCAGGGACTTTCATACTTAAAACCAAATGGAACCAACAGTCGTAATATGGAACAGACCACCGTCTTGGTGCAGTCAGGTTCATTTAGCAAACACCAGAGAAGCCAAAGCACAACTGAGGCTTATACTTCAGATGTGCAGCTGTCTCCACTTCTTTTCTCCTTTTGCAGTAAACATAATACAGATAAATCAATTAAAGAATAGGAAGTTATTCTCTTCCCTTTACCTCTTCCTTACAAATGAATGCAAAGTAAACCAGGTGGGCTGGGCAGTTCAGCCCAGATCCTGCTCTAATTTCCACAGTAGAATGCAGATCTGCTCGGGCGAGTACAGTGGGTGCACAGGGTGGAGCCTGGAAGGTGATGATATAACCTGCCAGGCTCCCACATTTTTTCCTTTAATTAGGTTGAATACAAAGGGCAGAAATTTTGTGTAATTTACAGTATTGTTTAAGGCATTGCAATAAGAGCTTATTTTGTATCAGGCTACTTTTTCAGCAACAAAATTTGCAATTTCTTAATCAGATACTAATTTCAATACCTGTGTTCTCCGTTTTGTTTTGCATTAGGAATAGACAGTCCCGCTGCTTCAGGCCAAGCCAGATGCAACACTGCTTTCCATCCATGTCCAGAAAGAGAAGGCCCCTGGAATGTCCACGTTTTCCTCCTACCCTTTTGCAAACCACAACCTGGATGTAAAGTACAACTGTTGCTCTCAAACAACGGTATTCACTCTGGCCATGACATGAGTCTTCCAGCCTCTTGCAGGGCCTCAGAACGACAGCTTCTAAATGGAGAGATCAACTGGACAAGGCTTCCTAAAGAAAAATTATTGCAGCAGGAGCCAAGTGGCACAAAGCCTTGGTGACTTACCTCTTGCAATTCCTCCTTCCTTTAAGTCAAGAAGAAACAATTAGAGAACTTCATACACCCCCAGTTTCCTGACACACTAAGCAGGAAGAGGGGTTTGGCCCTCTCAATTTCACTGAAGTTATTTTTTCTTTTTTATTTTTAAATAACTGGAGAATTTTGTTATAACTTTCATAAGCATCCTTTTCAGTTTTCTTTGTTGTTATTCTTCTACTCTGGTCATTCTGAAAATTGCAGCAAACAAGATTATGTTCTCAAATATAAGTAGAAAAAAAATCCTATTATTCAAGCCAGATAAAGATCTTATTCCATCACATTACCGCTGCATCCAAGAGCATCTCTTACGTTGAACTTGTAGGATTTTTTTGATTTTGTTCTTACGAAATAGATTATATTCTCAGATAGCCCATGTCAAAAACAGATACCCCAAATCCCACAGTTTAGGAGCTCTAGTATATAAAATCAGATCGGTTTTTTTTCAGTTAATTTTCCCTCCAATAAGTTAAATTAAAATCCAGTTCCAAAACGCCCCCAGTCCAGGGGGCTCAGTGACTGAAACTCCAGATCAGGACACTGACATTTAAGACTGCTTTTACCATGGACTTATTAATTTAAGACATTGTAGAGTCCTAAGAGATGTTAATTTTAATATAAACTTACTTTCCAAATAATTTAGAGGAATACAGATTCAAGTAATTCTTCAAAGGCTTGCCTTAAGTTACCCTAACAAAACGTAGCTTTCAAAAGTTGACATAAAAGAAGACATTAGTGTGATTGAGAGTATAGAATACTAGTAACCATAAATGAACTTAAATAGTTTAACAGTTCTAGTATTGTACTTAAGTTTACACAGATATCTTAACATAACCTACAATGTTTACCATGAATATTAACAGCACATAAGCATCACGTGTTAGGTATTGTTTTCTAAATCACAATTTCACTGGTCCCAGGTATTTTAAAACAACAGGACTAAGGCAGCAGCTATAATACAGAAACAATTCTTTAAGAAATATGCTTAATGCTATTACCGCTTAGAACCATGGAAATATAACAAAATACAAGTCACATTTACAGCATAAGGCCCTTTGGTTTCTTAAGCAGCAAATGAAAGAACAATTTCTTCAGTGAAAGGCTTTGAAAAATAAAGCATGTAGGCTTTCCGTAAAAAAGGGAACTAGTTCTTTCCTTCTCAAAATAGCCAGCTACAGTCTTCAAAATATTATGTAAGAAAGCTCCTGAAAATCCTAGGAAAGAAAAAGTTAAAATCCAACAGTAGTATCTGACAGAGCAGGGATTCTATCATGGGCAAGCTGAGCATACACCTTCTGGGAAGTAGAAGAAACTACTGTTTGGTTTTCTGGAGAGCTTTATTAAATTTGGAGTAATACAATAAAAAGGATCTGAAATATCTATGTATTTACCATATATTCTAGAGCTTACAAATCTGTATTTGAGAACTCATTTCATATTCATTTATCCTTCATAAGGACTCGAGTTAAAACAAAATTAAAATGAAATAGTTTACTAGTCAAGGCAATTTATGGCACTCTGCTTTTTCACACAATCATGTGCAACTTGTATGAGGCAATCCTTTTCCATCTTCTCAACAGAGCCAAAAATCTATGAATTAGTTCAAGATATTTCTGTGTAACTGAAGAGTGTGTGTTTAGTTACACAGAACTGTTTAGTTACACAGTTAGGGAAGTCAAAATCTGAATTTTACAGAGAAAGTTCTTTTTAGGAGGTTCCATAACTATTCTTTTTTCACACTGGTTAGAAGCAGTATCAAATTAGCCAAAACACTGGAGTATATAATAAATGTGTCAAAATACATGTGACCACATGTATTTTAAAATGCTATTTATGTGGTATGCTGCTTTTGCTATGCGGCTGGTAACAAGGATCTGGCATTATAAAACAGATTTAAAAAAAAAAAACATGACCATTGAAATGGTGTCCTAACTCTGTCCCAAACTTCCACAAAATTTTAAAACAACTTCTTATGCCTCTTGAATCCTGTTATTGTAGTTTACTACACATTAATTTTAATTATCTTGTAAGAGAAGAAATAAAAATATTTTCTCTTCTTGCCTCTTACACAGTTACTGGTTAGAGATCTTCCTATGTAGCATGGCTGTCAAAACTTCTCAAGGCAGCATAAGAACTTACTTTTTGCAAACTGTCATATGTGTTTGGCACAAACAACAGTTTGTGCCAAATTCAAGCAACACAAATCATCAATAAGGATTTAGCAGACAATGAAAGGACTGGGCTGCAGGATTGAATTCACTGGTGTTATTACCCCCTAAGCATTTTTGTTGAATTTAAAATTAGAATTTTGTAGGAAATCTCGTAAGAGTTGATTGAGTACACTTCTGAATAATTTTGAAATACTTAGCTGCTTCTTTTTTGATTGAACATATGCATACTACCTTCAGTGCTCTGATGCTCAGTAAAGAGACAGGAAATCTCTAGCACGTAAGATGACTTTGGACTTATGCAACTCCACTGTAGTACCAAGTGAATGCAAAATCAAGCCTTTTTTCCAGCACAAATGTCTTTACTTTGCTGGGCTGAAAGTTTCCCCAAGTCATGCTTTTACTAATCAAAAAAAGATGTTAATCAGCTTACCCATGATCCATATTTCATCGATCTTTGAAAGAAGAAAACAAAATGTTTTACCCAAAAAGATCTTTTAAGTCATTACTAGCTGAGCTGCTGTTTGTCATTGTGTTTGCTGGTTGTGCAAAGTTCTGAGGAGCAAAGAAAGGATTACCCTGTATACCAAAGCCAGGCTGTCCTATCATGTTCATCTGAGGTCCCATGACTGAAGTGCTCGCACCTGGGGACCCTTGCGGGGGTACAAACTGATTGACCCACTGGCTTGATTTCTGTTGAGCCAACTGCTTCATGCTAACTTTGGGTTTTTGAGGACCAAAAAGATTATCTAAAGCCGACATATCTGGGGGTCTGTTTTGTTGTGTCAGTGGAGAGATTGCAGATGCAGCATTCATAGGACTGTAATTTGGCATACTGGCAGTCGGTACAATGTTCATCTTGCTTGTTGCTGTTGCACTTGGACCACCGAAGAAATTCTGAGGGGTGGGACCAGCTCCCATACTGAATCCAGCAGTCTGAAAACCCATATTAGTATTTAGTCCGTTTGTTATATTTCTCTTTGTATTGTCAATAGGTGATGAAAATCCCATTCCAACGCCCATAGGAGGGACAGACGAGAAGCTGTTTGAAGATGGAACTTTAGCTTTGTTGACAGAATGGCTAGTCAAAGACGACATATTATCTATCAAGGTATCTGTCAAGTCTTTAGTCTGCAAAATACAGAAAATGCAGTTAAATGCTACTCTTGTACAAACACCCTAGCAATAGTCTTTATCATTGCTCCTGCAGAATTGGCATTCATTTTTCAGAAATTAGAATTTACTGCATAGAACTGGGCATGAAATGTAACCATACACAAAAGCAATTAGCTTATTTTCATTCTTTGCTACTTAGAACTGATTGTTACGCAGCTTTAATTTGACAAGTAAGACCATACACGAAGTACTACTGTGACATTTGCTTACATGCCTCATTCCTATTCCCAAGCCCTTTATATATTTAGCTAATAGAGTCTTTAGAGCAAAATCCTTTTTAATATGTTCTTTTTCCTTATCTAGAAACTGTAATTTAAAAAGTGGGAAATATTGCTAATTATGTAAATGGAAAGCAGATTAAAATTTATTTTAGTTTCTCTCAGCTGTACCATTGTACTATCAGTGAAAACAAAGGTGACTCACAGGAGAAAAAAATGCTAAATGCATACGACACTTGAAAAGAAAAGCATCACAGCTCCAATGAAAACAGTGCAGTAGTTTGTTCTTTCTCACCTGCTTCACTGGAGGTGTTATTACAGTTGCCTGTGGCTTAAGAGGTTGCTGGCTTTTCAGTTTCTGTGCCTGTTCTTGTTCTTTAGCTAACTTTTGCTTCTCTTCAAGTGTAAGTGATGCCTTTAAAAGGGAAAGTACTGACACTAAGTTGCACAGAATGGTTATTCTTACACTTGTATTTTTATTTCATAAATAGCAGTGTCATTTCAATATGTGGTAGAACAATACAAGTTATTTATACAAAAGAGAAAGTGGATAAGCACAAAATCTATTTTAATATTTATCATATTGCTAAGAAGTACTTAAAAGTAGCATAAGGAGAAATTTGAACAGATCTCAAATAAAGAGGTATCACAACAAAACCATTTTAGCTTTGTCTTCTTAATGTTGGGCATAAGAAAAAATGTCCTTTGGAGTTTTTGTTTTCATATGGTTACCAACTGGCACTTGACATAGAACTGAAACTCACCATGGAGTTGGAAAGGGAATTTTATTTTAAGATTGTTCAAGAGACTTTTCAGGATGTTAACTCTACTTTTGTTAATGATGATTATTCCCCCTTAGTCTAAAATTACTGAGAGGGTTCAGATAACTAGAAACAGAAATGATAAAACATATAGATTCTGGGAAGCCATTTACATAATTAATAGCATGAAAAGAAATTTACAATAGTTTATGCTTATGTTTAATATTCTATGTCATGTCACGCTTTCTCTTTGCTTCTTGTATTTATCTCCATATTAACTGTTCATTTTCACTTATCTTTGAATTGTACGGCAAATGTTAGTGTCTGATACTACATGAAATTCAACATTTTATCTTCATCTCTGTTTGTAATTTTATCATAAAGTTGCCTATTTTGACTTCCCTATCTAAATCCACCGCTGAAGTTTCAGTTTCATTGAAATCTATAATTAAGGAGAAAGAAAATGACCAAAAATTTATAATCATAATTGCCACCTACTTCGTACAAAGCTATGTCCAAGGAAAGGCTTTGAAAGAAATTCAAGGAAATGACTTGAATATTTTCCAGTGGACCTTCACATGTGGCTGTGCTATACAAAAGCAGTTAGTTTTTCTTCTAAAGCTTTAAATATGATAACTATCTACACATACTCTTTTTATGCAACCCTATTAGC
>JAOXNO010000001.1:51165044-51219211 GCA_028565335.1 Limnodromus scolopaceus | reverse complement strand
GATCTAACATGATTCCAAAACAAAGTAAAACACACCTTTTTCTGTGTGGATGACATCTCATTCTCTTTACTCTCAGATCCACTAGTAAGAAGGTCAGTTCCACTAGTACTAAATACCTTGTCAATCTGTTTAAATTCAAAGAAACAAAACTCAGTAATTTGAAATTTAAGGTAACATAAATATTGAATACGTAATTTTAAATTTTAAATTTCAAATTTCTATATGTAATACAATAAAATATTGTCACTTACCTGATTACTTGTACTACTAGATTTTGCCTCTTCAGACACGCTCATTTGGTTAGCTATATCCAAAGATCTATATAGCATAGAGTATACATATCATGAAAAGATAACTTTACGGTTACATCCACAGCACTAATTCAGGAATGCAGATTATTCTTCTGCATTTAAATAATCAAAAAAAAAAAATGCATATGATAGCACTGCCATTTCTACAGCATGCATGTAGGAGGCTGGAAAATGTTAATATTCTAAATGATAAAGGTTTCCTAATGATCACTTCACATAGTCTTAGTTCCTCTTCCTGAACGGGGCAACACAGACTTTGTGTAGCCCAAGTTAATTTAACTCAGAAATCTCACCTCATATCAGACTCCATAAAATAGCTCTAAATATCTTCAAATATCAGTGCCTTCTAAAAGGCTGCGATGTTTATGTTTCTCCAGTATAGTTTATGTTCTCAACAAGTACAGAAAAGCAATTTAGCACATAGAAGAAAGATACAAACGGTACTAGTGGAGCTCAGTATGAACTCTTACATTTAACAAATTAATTAAAATTTATTAACTCAAAATAATAAACTGAGACTGAACTGTATAAAGGATTTCACTCAATAAAGCCATTGGCGTCACAAATGTTATTTTTATAATCTTTATAATCTAATGAATCTTTGCTGGTAACTGTGGTTATTTGAGGTAATTCTCCACTATTGAAGTAAGAATTACCTAGACATTTTATTGCTATGGCTGGAGTTCTCACATTTGCTAAAAAATTAACTGAAATTTATCTCTGCTCACTTGTTATTTCTCTAATACATACATAAATAAACACTTACTTCTGTTGCTCTTGCATGACATGAAGTTGCTCAAGTTTTGTTTTATGCTCTGCCTCCAATCTATTAAGCATATCTTTTATAACACAAATAAAAGAATTGAACTGTAAAAGAAATACACAAGAAGTTTGGATTTTGCAGTAATGGAATTCAGACATGTATTACTTAAAAGGTAGTATCTCATAGAACTTACAATACACAATGTCAGATAAACTGCAGATTTTTAAATAATTTATAATCTAGCTTCACTACCTTCCATTAGACAGCTAACTACAAGCAGAGTGTATATTGAAACAGTGAAAAACATATATCTAGCTACGAAAAAGTGGGACAACCCAGACAAAAAACTACAAATGAGTATTACCAGATTAATTTCAAAAAAATAAATCCTGTGATTGCACTTCTACATTATCTGCAACATTTAAAAACAAGAGCAAGGGAAGAAACATTAAGATGGTACGTAAGCTTTTAACTTGAACTGTAATTATGTTAGTAGCTAGCTGCTTTTGCAGCGTATTCTGAAAGTGATAGATTCCTTTTGAAATTTTATACCAGATCAGTTAAATCCACTGAAAAATAACAAGCTTTAAACACACAAATACAGTAATACTGGTAGATCTTTTGGTTTTGTTTGTTTGTTCTTAAAATGAACAGACATGAAGTAATGTATGAATTTTTCTCTGACAACAGTTTAAACCTATTTTCTGCAAATTTATCAGGAGAAAGCACAGAACGTAGTCAGGTTCCTACCTGATTGAGATTAAGATTGTTCTCAATACTAAGAGGAATCAGATGGGGCAATACTCTTCCTGCAAGCTGTTCTTTGGTAATTCCCAACTTCTTATGAGTAAATGTACATTTGTAAATACCTGACATACAACATCAAAACAGCAAAAACTGTTAAGTTTAGTAAACAACGTGAACAAAGTAGTGCACTCTATATGTATCAGTCATCTGAACATACATTGGGTCTGTGTGCAAGCAGGGACAAACAGAATCATAAAAGCTAAGTACTCATCCACAACACAAGCATATTATAACAAGAGGCTTTGCTAAAGTTCAGAACAAGAGCAGGTCCAAAGTAATCCTTTGCAGCTATGAAACCTGGTATTAGGCAATGTATTGTCCTGGTCAATTATCTGAGAATACACATCTTTGATCACAAGCAACTGAATTATCACAAACTGACAAATTGCCACTGAGAAATTAAGCTGCATTAACCAAGGATGTGTTCTCTCCTGGTATACTTGTCTAGGAGTAACTATCACACTGCTCTCTGATCACATTTTACAAATATTCTTACCCAAATGTTTGGGGTTGTATTACACATAGGATCAGAAATCATGCATAGTTTTTATCTATCCTAAAAATCACTGAAAGAAAAAAAGAAAGAGATACTGGCAGGCACGAGGGATCCAGTGTTAAGGCTACAAGTTCTATTGTGTTTCTGACAGCAGGATTTCTCTGCCTAAATAGTCCACCTCTGGTGGCAAACACTGAATATACGAGCACAAAAGAAGCTGCAGCTTTCCTCACTTTCTGTGGTTAGTATTAGAACAGAACTGTCAGCTTGCCAAAGAAGCTATCACACCCAAGATGGAGGGTAGTATGATTACAGAAAAAAGGAGAGCCCAAGTCTGTAAACTGATTTCAGCTTATCATTTCCAAACTAGGACTCACTTATGCACTGTATCCAAGTAGTATTTAGAAGTAATACAACTAAAGTAAAAAATACAGTGTCCCTCCTTCAGAGACAGCAAATACAAGGCAAAGCTGCAAGGATTAAGAGAAACAGGCAGCTTTAAATTAGTACTGATAGATATCTTCTTGCTGCTTTTGAGCAAATCAAAATAATGCTACCACTTCATATTATTATAGTGTTTAATGACAGCTGCTGCAGGTACAGCTCAGCTTGTTACAAATGGTCTTATGTCTACTACTTTGCTGTCAGTAAGAGAAATGGTCACCGTCTTCCAGACTTGGCCATGCAGTCACACCTTTTTCTTGGCAGTGACTCTGGTCATCTGGTCCCCTTAAGCCCATTCAAGTTGTCAAAATCAAACATCCTGAGTTAGACAAGTGCCAGAGTGGCACTAGGAAAGCACAACTGCGAGTGTGTCCGCCCCCTCCAGAAGTACCAAGCCGTAAGGTTTTGTTAGCTGTTTTGTGAAACCTCACCCAGACTATGCTCCATCTCAGTGCAAAGGCAGCCACGGTTGCTTAAATGTCCAACAAAATGAGCCTAACAAAACCTGCAGTGAAGAGCAGCAGATTTGTAGACAGCCATTTATAGCATCTGACATGCAAGAGCACTAAGAGAAAACAACAGTAACATCTTAAAAGCTCCAGCAGCATCTGAAAGATGACAGACCCTATACTCTTCTGAGGAAAACAGCCTCTCTGGATGTGTGGACCGTACAGTCCACAGAAGTGTCACAGCCCAGGAACTGCAATGAGCACTCAGAACTGCACTGGGCCTTGAAAACTAAAAATATATACACCAGTGATTGGCAGTACCAGCAATACATAAGGTAGCTGAACAGGGGCATATTTAAGATCCAGAAACAGGAATTTTTTAATAGTCATTTTAGCAATACACTATGTAAACATTATCAATGATAATACAGAAAGCTCTGAGATTTACAACATCAAAGCACAAAAGAGCAGAAAGTTGAAAATATTAATTACCTAAAATTCCCATTAGCACTGCAGGTTCCTTGGATGGAATTTGTTGTAGAAAAGGTAAAATATCATCAAGCACAAACCATTTATCCAAGTACTCCAAAATCTTGCCTAAGCAAACTAGTGAGTTTACCCGGACCTATGAAGTATGAAAAGAATTAAACAAACTCTTTACTATATTTTTGCCTAAGAAAAAAAAACAAAAAACATACAAAACTCACACTTAGAAGAAAACAGGTGCTGCTGAAGCTATGACCTTCATATTTGAAAATTCAAGACAAGTCAAAAAACCCCTTTTGTGTCATGAAAGGAAAATACATATAGTACACAGTGCCTTCAAAACCTTGGCTTTTCTGCAGGACAAACACTGTTATTCTGGAACAGACTTCAACAATTTTTACAATATTGTTAACAACAATAAGTTGCTAATAACTTTAAAAATTATTAGAGTGAAAAAGAAAATGGTGCTTTTGTATTTGTAAAAAGTTAAAAAAAAGGCTCAAAAAGAAATCAAGGCACACTGATGGGCTTTTCTTTAAAGACACAACAGCAGAAAAGCCAAAGTAATTAAGGGAAACATCGTCTTCTGAGGACTGAGAAATAGATAAAATTATTAGGATACTTACAGCAAGAGAAGAAGTTTGTAAACATGCATTTTTAATTCTTGGAATTAATGAATTTTTCATTGATGGGTAATCTATTAAATTGGCAAACGTGGGAATTATGTTTAGGCAAAGCTCCTATGAAAAAAAGTGCATAAGTTTAAAAAGAAAAATGCAAGTTTTTTATAAAATTACTGCTAATATTATTGAAGATCAAAATTTGTTTAAAATGTCTGCTTAAGCTTTCTTTTTAAGGAAATATTTAAGGGAATATCATGATCAACTAAGCTGACCTTAATCTATCAGACTTACTTAAAAATAGCTGGAATAATAAACCATAATGATATGCAGATAGAAGCCTGGAAAATGGATTTTGAAAACAGTATTCATAAACTTATAATAAAATATTTGGATAGCAAGAATACCTTCCATTTTCACAAAACACCTTTATATTAAAAAAAACTTTTATTACATCAAACTGTAACATTTTCCTACATAAATCAAGCAAATCTGAATGAGTACTATCAACAACACTGCAGCAGCACAATGATAGGCTGAAAGATGAAAGAGCTCATCAAGATTAAAAAAACTTAAGCAACAGAGAAAAAAATACCCAATTTCAGCCCCATCTCAAAGGGGCTGAATTTTTTTTTTCAAGTAAACAAACACAGGGGTATACAAACAGCTGGCACATCAACTAAAAGAAAAGAGAAAAAAACTGCATGCAGGCTGCAATTACTATACCTGGATCTGAATTGAAGGTGCTTCCAAGGCTCTATAAACCATTGGTAGGACACTGTTCTTTATTTCATCTGGTGGAGTTTTGGTTAGAAGCAAGTCCATTTTTTGCAGGAAGATCAATAAGATCTATTAAAAGAAGGACAATTCAGAAGCCAAAAGTTTTAACTCCAGAAACATATACTTATGATTTGAAGTCTGTTGTATCGTATCATAAAAACTTCAGAAGTTTTCTTGTAACTCAGTAAATGTGATCACTTACCATGTTGCTTGCCTGAAGGCATGGAAGATAAAAAACACTTTGACATATTATTGCATTTCAAAAACAGCAAATACAAATCAAACAAAACATGTGTGTTCTAGACTAATCTTTCTGAAATAAATCATAATGGCTAAGGAAGGAGTTCTTGTTTCTATTTTCAACACAGTCTTTTGTTAAAATCCGCCCACAGAAAATCTTTATAGACACATCACTATTGAAAAAGCTGACCTTTCAAAAACCTATGGCTCAAATGCTGTCTTTAAAGCATTTGATCATAACTCCACATATAAAAGCTGCATTCCACCTGTATCTAAAACCAAAATAGGGACACAGTGAAAAGAATATCACAGCTACTACATAGACACAAAATAGCTTCATTCTATTTCACATAGAAATACTAGATCATAAAAGGAAAGATCTCAAACAAAAATATCTCATCACGATAACTGAAAAGCAACGCTAGAATAGCACATTCACACAGTGGGATTCACCTTCCTTAGGCCTAGCCATGTAAAAGTTAGCTGCTACTCTAAATTACTCATCCAGGCTCTGTCTCCAATACAGAGAACTATGTAACTCGTAAGACTCCTGTCTCATCTCAGTTAGGTGAGACAACTTGCTACAGGTGACACTGATTATGCACTGATACCTAAACTCTTAGAAAATACATTGGACTAGATAGATAAATTGTGGTGAATGGTATCACATTCATAATAAAAAGCCAAGTATTTCATAGGAGGAAAATGTTTCAATTTTTAAGTCTAAAAATATGTAGCAATCAGTGCTTTCATGTCAAATAAACAGAAGCATCAGAGTGTCGAAATACAGATGTACTAAAACTGCATAGAAGTTTCCCCTTTCATTTGATTCCTTTACAGAGAAGAAAAAGAAATTCCCTTAAACTGCAGTTAATGTGTGCTTTCTTATTTTATATTTATAATTACCTAAACTGTACACACACACGCAGACTCATTCATTCATTCCATGAACATGGATTCTGATGCAATATCCCCAAATCTGGGAGGATTAGAGTGAGATGGACCAGATCAGTTTTAAAGTTGGATTTGATACTTATTCTTGAATAAAGATTTTTTTATTTGTCTTAAAATTGGCTTTTTGAAACATCCATATGCTTGTAATGTTCACTTGTCTAGCAATCCTGTAATACTGTGGCCTGACAGCTTTTATGTTAGCTAAATACTTATTTTTGGAGAAGGATTGTTTGATTGTTTTTGCAAATTTGAAAAGGACACAAATGAAACCTGTTATTTAACAACTAGAATAGCTTCTTTAAAATAAGAACCAGATGTCTGAACTTCTAACAGACTGCTTTTAAGTTAAAAATTGTACTAGTCATTTAGATTTCACTGAAGCCGTTCAGCTGTTTTCCACTGGCTGTCAACGCTTTTCAACTACAAAGTTTTTGATCTCTCTCTCTCCCTCTCTCTGTCTCCCTGTCTTTAACTTGAATGTAGTTCATGCTGTTCCAATGAACCCCTTTTTATTTTTAGCTAAGATCATATTTGATACTTTTTATCTATTTCAGTAGAAACTATGATGCCACAGTCAAAGATTCAAACACACCATCTAGTAAGCAAGCAACAGCAGGTCCACTCTAAACAATAACGCTAAAGATGTGCTTCATTCATTAATACAGAACCCAATACTTGCCAGAGTACACTTTGGTCTACTGTGTTAGAATAAGAATTTACAGTACTTCACACGCTCTCTCTGAGTTCCCCTAGATATAAATTAAGGGTTTCTCTACACTGGGAAGCCATGTCAGAGTAAGGGAGGATGGTAATTTACAGCATACCAGTTATTCCATGCTAACTCCAAGAGTACAGTAAGAATAAGTAACTGAACTACATATTCCATTTTCAAATTATAAATTCCCATATACAAAGACATAGTTAACACTGGATAACAATTTCTTGATGCTGAATTACAGTACACTACAATGTATCCCTACGATACATTCACTTCCTAACTCAAGTACCCTATAAAAGCCAAGTAACAGGCCTCATACAAATCTAAAACATCTTGGGACAGTGTTTGGAAGAAACACTGATACCCTCCCCATTTGCCCCTCTCCATGAGTAACAAACACACAGAAACTGGTGGACATTTTTTTCTTGTACAAAGACAGTCAGACCTGGAATTTTGTTCTCTGGCACTATGAACCTTTATATTTTTTTTCCCTGAATTGCTGGTATATTAACTTTGAAAACCTGTCCTGGATTACTTAAACTTTATGATACTAAAAAGACCATAGAAATAGGAGTGGAATAAGCCATCTTTTTTTTTTTTTTTTGCCGTAAGGGTTGTCTCACGAACATGATGTTAAAGGTAGCAAAACACAATGTTACCTTTTAGGATGAAACAGCACAAATAAGATGTTCACTGGCTTTCGGGTGGTGAGATGTTTAATTTTTTCAAGACAACAACAAAGCTAACATAAAGCCCCAGTGTACCAAAAGTAAAGAACATTAAGTAGTTCTAATTTTCTGAGGTATTCTCAGCTACACAATTGCCCCTTTTCCCCCCTCCCCGGTATAATGAGAGTTCTCTGATCCAGTTTTTGAAACCCAGAAATTAAAGGTCTGCTTGTTAATTCCTATGTTTATCCTGCCCCTACATTTATCTATGTTCTGCAGAGAAATAACATGATCCAGCAGTAAAACCAGTTGAGCTAGAAGAAGCGCATAGCTGCCTTTTACCTGTGGAGGCACAATGCCTAACTTAGTGACAGAAGTCTCAAGAATCATCATGCACATGGTGTTGACAAAAGGTGGCAAACGTTTTGTTCCTTTACAGTAATAATGTCTTACTACTTTTATGCATGTGAACAACAGGAAAAAAAGTGTATTTTACTTACACAATACATTTGTCAATAAAAATTAAAGAAATTTCACAAATCTGTGCGCAGCCCTCAAATAAACACTATTTTATTATCATCAACAAAGAGCACTTTTATGAATGTCAAGGCTAAAACTTTTCCACCCCATGATACCAGTATCAGCAATCTGGATACAAGAAAAAAAAAAATTATATGTTCAGTTACTGGTAGAATATGTGCAAATATTGTACTGTACAACCCTCATCAGATTGGCTAGATAAGTGATAAAATGCTTACAAATACATCTTCTAAAATCAACCAACAGTAAGAATTGAGTGGTAAATCAAATGTTTGTTTGGTTTTTTTTTCTTGCTAATCTTATCTCATCTCTAAATGCAACTATACCCTCACAAAACTCATCTAAAAAAGCAGGGGTAGAAGTTTTTTGAATTTCCTGGAAAAAATCGATTTTGTATGAATCAAGACTGACTGAGCAGGTTGGGAAATCTGTGCGAAGCTGGAAAAGGGAAATAGAACAATTAGTCATTTTTCAAGGAAAAAACACCAAAGAGAAAAGTTGTAATCTGAACTATATTAACATACCTGGATTGGTTCTTGCTGCTTAAAAACAGGACCAAGATCAGGCAGAATGAGCCTGACATATTCTTCTTTGGTGCATTCCTCAGCAATAAGGAGAACGTTAGGCAAGACAAAGGGTACCATATCAGGATTTACAAATTCAGAAGTCAAGCAAGGCAAAATTCGCTGAATTATAACACGCTAAAAGAAAAAAAAAAAAAACACACACATGCATCACATTGTACTAAGTTACAATTGCAGTAAGTTACTATTGTGCCAGCTCAACAGCTTTTGTATTAACTTGGTATTTACAAAAAAGCACATAAACAATTTTCAATTTTGAACTCATATATAAACTCTTACAACTCACATATATGAACAGTATACTTTAGCTAATTTACACTATGCTGCTTTGTTTACCGTGCACTGAAAACAGAACTGGAGACTGTAACAACTGTGAAGATCAACAGAAAGCAATTAACTGTACAGAAAATGGGACTTTCAGTCACGTACATGAATTTTGAAAACCTTATTCTATATGCTTTCTTAAAAAAAAGACCATAAAAAGACGCCTAAAAAAGGGGTCACCCCCTCAAAATAATCAGTTTTTCAGTACCTTATCACTCACTGAGCAAACACATAATCCTACTATACCACCCTGTAAAACTCCAGGTACATTCCCTAAATGGGATTCTGCTGACAAAATAGGTATTTACACTGTATATGTCTACCGTAGAGTTGGACATCCTTAAATGCTTTTAAAGTGAATAAACATACAGTTCAAGGGCACAGTATCTTTCCTCATAAAATATACTATCAAGACAGACCAAAAAAGAAGAATGCCCTAAACATGATTAGGTCAGTCAGTGGCTGCCTAAAGTTAGGTGAAACATATTCCATCTATTTCCAAATTCAAAGCATTAATGATTTCTGATCAAAGGAAAAAATTACTAAATTAAAAAGAAGAGACTACTAAACATGAAATCTGAATTTTGCACCGTGTAGTTCAAAACAGAATTTAAAATAATTAAATGCAATGGTTGAGAAGCTCTGAGCTACGAAAAGGAGTCCGTCTAGACATATTATCTAACACTACACAGAAGAAATGTGTAACGACAGACGTTTGCCTTTGAGGTTTCTGGGCACTGTTAGCAAAGCAAGTTCTGAGTCTGTTGAGGGAAGGAAGTTTTGCATCATTCAACATTAAAGTACTGCCTTGTTATGAAAAAAACTTGAAGCAATCTTATTGGAAGAAAAGGTGGCAAGATGACTTCAAAGAGCTGTGATAACATCTGGAAACAAAGGGAAAGCCTTGTAAGTGGAAAGAAGAAAACTCCCTTTCAAAGTGGGATGAACTACAAGAGGACATGCAAATGATGGCTCCTTACACACACTGATAGCACAATTTGCCATTTTCCGTTTAAAGAATTATTGACAGCTGAGGAGTATTTCCACACTAATTATTTTCTAATCTCCCCTTCTTTCCTACTACTCTATTCTAACAGTCTCATGGTAGTCTATTACGGTACAACGCTACACAAAGTCCAGCGTTCCCAGATTCAGAATGTTAACAACAGATGCTCACAAAGTGTTAAACTCACTATTTCAAGACATCATACAGACATACCTTAGGTAGTTTTGGCAGAACCTTTGGTAGACCTTTAAAAAACTGTGATTTCTGAAGGTTATCCCTTTGAAATAATGAATCAAAATACTGAAGTGTCATTGCTCCTACATCATCGAAGAATGGTATCTAAAAATAAGATTAAAAGCTTGTGATCTGGAGGGAGACAACATTGACACTGTTACAAAGATTCCATAATATAATCATCTATTTACCTTCTCAATGGACTATAGTAAACCTTTACAATGACGTCTGCAACTAACAATTAGAGAAGTACATTTTTACATACTAAGTAGTATAATATTCACAGATGAAGGCTGATAATTAAGACAGAATTTTCCTAGCATTTTAAAGAAACCCATGCATGTTATGTCTGAGATAACTTATTTTGGATGAAATAATTTTTGTCTACAAAAAAATGGAATGAAAAGCCATTTTTTTATCTTTAAATCTTTAAATGATTAAAAGATCTCCTAGGAATAATTTAATATTACAGCAAAGAATTACCAACTACACCATCCAGATCTAGCTACCACGCCTGGAAACTTAAAATGAATCAAGAAGCATTTATGCAATAAATGTTTAATTATATAAATTTCTCTCCAATGTTCAGACGCATTTGTATATCACGTTCACTATAATTACTTCAGCAAAGAGGGCACAGGTCTCCTGAAGCATTGTGTAACAATGTCTATACATAGACCAGGCTTATAAAGATGGCACCATAGAAATAGCAGGGGGTTTCATCTATAGCTGTGGGCTATCATATTAATACTGGTAGAACTGCTTCATTGTTAATGAAAGATTAATAAAAATGCATGATGGTAACAAGATTGTTTATATAAAAATCCATCCCCAAATATACAGCTTTCAGTTAGCAGCTGAATAAAAAGAGTAGAAGAGTGGCAATCCCAGACCTACAGAGACTGGAATGAAAAATTCTACATCCAAAAACTTGCATGGATGAGATTCCTCCTTCCTGTTAATTCTCATTTTTAGGGAGGGATATATTGAAACTCATGGGCTTGCAACAGTTAAAGCATGATTTCTCAGGCTATTTAGAAACATTTTCAGTTGAAAAATTTGCGCAAAAAGGATATAAAAGCATTTTAAGAAGGTCTGCTGTAAGGCAGAAAGAGAAGCTGATAAGAGTAGGACAATAAAGAGGAAAAGAATTAAAAAAGCAGACCAGAGTAGGGCAATACATTAAAAAACAGAATCTATCATCAGAGAACTGAAGCTAGTCTGCACTGTGGACTTAAATTCTGTCTTCTAGGTCGCACATCAAAAGGTACGTGATCGTGGAATTCTATACAGACTAACACAAACGAGTTAAAACTAGCAAGGTAAACTTCCTCATCTCAAGCTTCATGTTAGCTCATGTCACGCTGGCCGTAACAAACTAATTTTAGAACTAAAGCTCTAATATCTCTACCCAACAATTCAGTCTGCAGTGCAGATGTAGTAAAAGAGACTTAACATCTTTATAAAACCATATGGCTTCAGACTAGCGAGTTGAAGCCTGAGTAATATTTTCCAATTTCCTCACTTCTCATCTTTCAGCATATTTGTTGGCAGAGCCATTACCTGTTCCCCCTCCCTTCTTCACTCACTATTTCTTCCAACTATTAAGATACTGATTTCTCTCTCTGCACACAATCTTTTTAAATGACAGGAAAAGAAGAAAATTGTTTCACAAAGCAAATCTAAGCAGGAACTTGAAAGGCTATCACATATGAGAAAATAGGGTATAAGACAAAGGAAGAATCATGGTTTTAAGTTCTATTCTCAGATAGAAAAGCAGAGGAAGAGTTTGTCAAATTAAAACTTAAATTATCCTACTTGTGATTAATTTTTGATTTATTATGGCAAGTAAGCTCTGTATATATCTTAAGCTATTCTTCTGCATATTTAATAATACACTGAAAATCATAAACCCAAAGTTAATCCTTACATGTATTGCCCTTTATAATTTTATGGCTTTAAAATCCTTCCAATACAGTTTTAAAGACCAAATTGTATAAAAACATAACATAGAAAATACTTCCAACTGTATTGGAAAGCAAAAAAATAGTGTTGCATTGCATGATTATTCTAAATTCTGTCTCAGCACCCACTTCATCCATATCATACAGGTCAGCATAAGTACAATTTTTGCCATCAACATCATTATTTCCAAAACAGTTTAAAAATATTCAACATTTCAACTAAAATGATCACCAGGAAAACACTTTAAAATAGCTCTATTGTTTCTATGAATCAAATACTATTTTCCCTCTTTCCTGTGGCTACTGTATTTTCCATGAACTGACCTTAGTCATTTGATCTGCGTCTGGTCTGACTGCTGGAGCTACATTTAAGAGTAGCTTTACATGTTCACGCACCTCCTCTGGTATATTCTGAAGAGTACTGGAGCTTAAACGGCTCAGCTGCATAAGTAATGTAAGCACATGTACCATGAAGTCAGAAAATCCTGCACATAACTATCTCCAATATACATTAGGACTATACTTCAACCTTTTGATGGTATCTCTACCCACACCTTTGATATCCCTCCCTTCACCCCTTTTGCAACCCATTTGCTTCTGACCCCTCATAGTCCTATTGCTGTCTCCCAACAGTGTACCTGCTTCAGGTCACATTTCCCTATTTCCAGCTTCTCATTGCATTCAGGTTATCAGAGAACACAAACCAAATATTTTTAAACAAGTACAAGTTATTATCTGAGATGTCATCTACACCCATTAAAATACAGTACAAACAACAAAGGCAATGGGCACACAAAGAAGTATGACCTGGACACTTGCATATATACACGATGTCAGCTGATCTGATTAACGCTCTTCTGCTAATATTCATAAGTCCACGAAGAACGTGAAATAGCTGATAGTTAAGTGGATACCAATTGCTATGTCAAGTGATCAAATCACTCTAAACTCAGCCATCTTCAATGGTCCTTCATAGGTCATTCACTGTCTTGTGTTTCACACTGTTCATCCCAACAGGTAAAGTACTTATTTCACAAGACCAGCATTCAACAGGCTTACAAAGAAATCATGTGAAAAATGAAATTTGTAGTTTATAAAGTAACCTTCTCTACACATATTTTTATTTCCCATATTTTTCTGGGATTCTTTTTTCTTGTTATAAAGATAGCATGCAAGGTAAGACACCATTAGTGGATTGTTTATGTTGGAACACTAGTATTGTATTATAAATATTTAAAACTATTTTAAAACAGTAACTTTTCAAATATGAAAATCAATGAATAATAGTCACAAATAGAACAAATACCTGATCCAGCTGTCTACTAAAGCTTTTATAAATATCCTGTTTGTTGACCTCAAAAATTGGTTTCCCTTTATTAAACACTGCATACATAACAGCACCTAGAGAGTACATATCACTGGCTGTCTCACAGCTCACAGAGAGAATATATTCTGGTGCCAGATATTCAGGATTTGGAAGACACAAGGATGGCAAGTTTGGATCCCATTCCTTACAAGGGAACTTTGGCTGCAAGAGAAGTAAGAAAGTACATTTATTAGAGATTTTTAAAGAACGTTTTAAATATTAAACTCCAGCAGCAAAAAATAATTAATCCACTCAAATTCAATTATGAATGAAACAGAAATGGAGTAAGGCAAAACTGTTAAGAATCTGTGTCTGTAGCTTAGAGTGATTAGCTAATGCAGTTAAGTCTGAATATTAAGAGCTGGGAAGTGTAATATAAAATCAAAGCACTGCTGTAAGAGGGAAACATGAGCTATAATGTGAATTCATTTTAGGAGGCAGCAACCAGACACTGAGTGGATGCAAGAGACTAAATTAGGCAGCTTTGCATGTCATCTAGCATGCAGGTGAGCAGAAGTGGCCCAGGCTTCAGCCTCTGTCTGAAACCATCACTAGTCTATTTTGACTCCACTAAGCCAACTGAGACTCTTTTTCTGTGATGACCAAAGGCAGCACTTCAATCCAGACCTGTGCCATATGTTCACACTTCCTACCAACAAAATATAGATGTGAATATTAAATAAAAGATTCTGTACTGAAATACAAGGTCATGAAACTGGTTTCAGACAAAGATCTGAATTCAAAATTTAATGGTGATAAATATAAGATCTGTTACCTCCTGTTCAGATGGATTTGTTGACTGGATACAAAAATCAAAGCCCATGATTTTCCATGCTCCACTCTTATTCAAAATAATATTTTCAGGAGTAATATTTCCATGGACCATTTTCACACTACTATGCAAAAATGACAAGCCTTCAGAAACCTGTAATAAAAGATTATTATTTCAGGTTAAGTGTTTCCCCAAATAGCCTGTAAGACATTTCCAAAAACTCTGTTTCTGTTTAAATTTAAATAAAATTTAATTTTATTTCACATTTTCCATGTCAGAATAAGCAAAAAGAGTAGCAACTTAGAGCCTCCAACCTCTTATACTTACAGTGATCAGGGCACTATCATCTCTCACTTCCCAATTATTTCATTTACCATAGGCAGACAAAACTTAGGCAGTTTACAAATCTATAAAACAACGATTAATATTAAAAGCTTAAGAAAAAAACAGTGTCATACCTGAAGCAACCCATATTTGGTCTCCACATCATAAAGTTTGTATTCTTTGATGTCAGATGGTAAAGGAGAAGGTAGGTTGTCCCAGCTGCCAAGAACGTTAGCTAAACTTGCACAGACTGGTTCTGTACAAAATGCCAAGCAATCCCTATAGAGGAAATACATAAAAATGTTTCTTTTAAAGTAATGTAATAAATCTCTTGACTGTGAATAAAGAACCATACAAACATCATATTATACATTATCAGAGCACTTCGTGCTACTTAAAAACATGTCATATTTCAGATTTTGAATCATTATAAGTAATATTAAACTAGACAGAAATATATAAATATCTGAAGTACTAAAAAATATTAGAATGTAGAAATCAGCCTTATTTTATTCTCTAACATTCACATACATCACTAATGATGCACACAACGCTTCATAAAAAGTTTTAACAAAATAATGCTTTTCTTATCCAGTAAATCAAACAAATAACTCTTATTATTCCTAAAACTTGTAAAATCAGGCTTTTAGCTGTGCCTAAAACTGACACGCCCCTGACTAAAGCAATACTGAATGTGGTCAGACAGTGATCAGAAACAAAGTTAATAAAATGTAAGGTAGCACTTCAATAGCCTTTTCTTCTGCAAACGAATAGAAAAGGTGCAAACACAAATACGCTCGTTGTATGAACTGCAATTTGCACATGCAGTGACTATTTTCTAAATTATGTTATGTATTGTTTTCATCATTAAAAAATACAGGTCTTTTTTGTGTTAGCAGTGTTTGAAAAGCACAGATGAAGCAAACATCCACACATAAAGTGAACTGGTTGTAACACTGGGCTTCAATTTTGAAGTCCTGAAAAGAATGTATGTCTCAGTTTCATAAACTTCATAGACATAGTCATTCTTTATATCTACATGCTTTATGCTGGTCTGCACAGCTTTTTTGGAGAAAGCATTTTAAGTTTGGTAGCACACATACCTACTTTAAGGACGAGTAATTCATGAGAACACTATCAGTATGAAAATATAAAACTGAGCCTGAGTAACACTAATGACAGAATCATAGAATGGTTTGGGTGTATTTTATATAAATCTTTATAAAGATAAAAATGTCTTTATATGTATAAATATATATTTTTGAATATAAAGTTATAGGCAAGAAGACAGAAGCCTGACTTTTTGTTCATTCCATAAAAATATCACAGAGGACACAACACTTCAGCATGAATCTACCACATCGTTTTTATGTATCTCTGTAATTAACAAGCTTGCTCTTAGAAGTGAAATAAAGCTGATGAAACATGGAAACCCCTTATTACTCATCCAGATTTTAGTTTTACCTTAGTTTTCTGTATTGCCTTTCTGAAAGAAAAACAGATAAAAACTAAAATCTAAATCCAAAATACACTGAATCACAAGTGTCAGCAAACCTGACATAACTTCTTTGCTTGGTTTCCTCTCTACCACTCTGTTAATGCCATCCCTTTCGTATTTCTATTAACACTACGAGGGCTATAAAACTTGTTTCTGTAGTAATCACAAGGAAGAATCGGAGACAAAGTCCTTCATTTTCAATCTGACTTACTTTACATAGAGCTTATAAATTTAGTTATGGTTTAGGCATAGATGACAGAATATAACCCAGGGAACAGTTATTCAGTGATTTTCATAACATAAACTCAACAAAATGCTGTTGTTTTGAGGGACTAAAAAGATGACTGTTTATTTTTTACTTTAGGAGCTAATTAAATAAGGACCAAATCCAGAGTAATGGAAGGATGGGACAAATCTAATTAAAGCAATTGAATATTGCAGAAGCTGATGTTTGCCGTACAGTGCAGCTTCTTTAACAGTTCCCTGAATAATATCAAAATGACATTCAGAGTAACACAATAAAAAGAAAACAAGTTACAAAAAAAAGTGGTGGCCAAAACTGCATACACTTTGGGAAAAACCGCAACAGGTAGAATATCTAGTAAATTAAGTGTCTGGGACTCTTTGCACTACTACTATTTTTAGTGGGTATTAATGACATTATGAGTGAACTTATAGCTTGGCTTTTTTATCCTTCTCTCCAATAACAAGTTAAATATATAATTACAGTGCTGATCTGTGCTGTTACTGGAATTCAAGACCAGTTGTAAGTAAATATATTGTATTGATATTAAATATTAAGCATAAATAAATAGCTTTTTATTATATAAATGCATGTAACAATGTGTACATCTTAATATCTATATTTCTATTAAATATAATTATATTGAACACCAGTAACGTGGAGTAGAAAAAGAGCGTTCCACTATTAAGAGTGGAAAAGCTACCTACATACTAGGGTCAGAAAGGTATGGTTTTTCTTTCTGTATCTACTTCAGCTGTGCAAGTACACCAAGTATCCCTTTGCTCCCCAAAAGAGGAATAAAGAGTGACTTGCAAGCAGTTCAGCACAACTGTACGTTACTTTGAAGGCACAAAAAAAGATGAGGTACAGTCTAGACAGAAGGAGCCCATGACAGATTTCTTCAAGAATAAGCCCTCTGGAAAGACCTGCAATTCTAAAGAAATCTTACAGGCTGCTCGTACAAGGTTACACACACAAATGTTCTAAGCAAACTTTTCTTTTATGAACCCCTGGCAAAAACCGTTACATCAGTTTCTGGCACATCAAGCAACTGGAGAGGTTTTGTGCTACTGCTGTTTCTACCAGTAGCTGAGTGTGCCGAGTATGGAAAGAAGAAGAAAAACTGGAGCAAAGCATAGTGCATCACTAAAAACTCACAAACGGGAACTCTGATATAACTACACTATTATTTTTACCCAGAAGGCTTAAATTCTTCACAAGAACACCAAAGGTTTCTTAAAACTCCAAGGTATGAATCTTAGCCTTTCCTTCTGAAGTGGAGAGTTCAGGGAAAAAATAATTACAGATGCAGTTGCTGAGTCAATCAAAATACTGTGACAATTTCAGGAAGAAGTCCGGATATACTCTGGGATTCACTTGCAAATGCTATGACTGAGATGACCCTAGGCCCTTTAGTGTGTAATAGTTTATTTACTGTTGTAGAGTACTGAGAGCTGCCTTCAATTACCTAATTAAATCTTCCTTAGGCTTTTGAGACGGGCACACTGAACCACAGGGGCAATGACAGCTCTGAACCCTTGCTAATACGAAATGTGTTTAGTACTGGAGGAAAGGTATATTTGAATATGCAAGTGTCATTTAATCCAAGAGATCTTTCCCTAAGTAGGCATCACAAAGATGGAGAAGCATTCCTACAGCATTCTCAGCTCAAGAAGCCAGTATATCTGGAAAAATGCAGGTTAACAGACACAATCAAGAATGTGGAAGCTTGAAAGGTAACGTACATGAATCTTTATTAGGCTACCATTTAGAAAAACTACTTTGGAAAAAAACCTCTGAAATCCTCAGGATCTTCCTCAGTAGGATCAGCTTTCTATTTTAACATGAAACTTCATTTTATTTGTTAGATTTTAGTATGCTGTTATCACTACAGTTGAATGATAAACGTGTAAGACTAATCATTATTGTGCCCCGTGACCAACTTCACGTAAATCAAATAAGCACTCCCAAAACACACTGAATTTTGTCTCCCTCAATTGGCATTTGAGGACCTTTTAAACACATACGTGGCCACAAAACATATACCAAAAATCTCCAATCTCACATGCAGTAAGTACATACATCTAATAAATGGAACAAATGTATTGAACAACCATTTGAAATAAAATAATTTTTAAGAGATTTCTTTCAAACTGAAAAGAGTTCTTTTAAACTGAAAGAGGGTAGACTTAGATTAGATATCAGGAAGAAATTCTTTACTGTGAGGGTGGTGAGACACTGGAGCAGGTTGCCCAGGGAAGCTGTGGATGCCCCATCCCTGGAAGTGTTCAAGACCAGGCTGGATGGGGCTTTGAGCAACCTGGTCTGGTGGGAGGTGTCCCTGCCCATGGCAGGAGGGTTGGAAATAAACGATCTTTAAGGTCCCTTCTAACCTAAGCCATTCTATGATTCTATGAAAAGCAAAATTAATTGAACTACAAAATTTTCATGCTCTAAAAGTCACGTGCAGCCTTATAGCTGCAACTGGACTAAGATCATGCAATATATTAATTTAATTCACTAGATTCACACCAGAAATGCATGCTATGGCTTGGGGAAAAAATAAATAAATCTGAGAGTGGGGTGAATACTATTCTCACAAGAGTAAATACAGTAAACTCGAATCTCATCAGATGTATGTGTTGAATGTTCCAAATATTTTTCATCCAATAATAAAACAATGGCTAAGAAAGTCTGCTCTCAACTTTACTACAGGCTTACCTGGATTCTTCCAATGGATGTTGAACTGTAAGTAGTCGAGGGTGTCGAAGCCTGGTTAGCTGTTGAACACCTCGTTTTAAAGAATCGATAATCTGATCCTTTTCAAATTTTTGATACTTGTCTATTAACTTCTTATCAAAGACAAAAACAGCCACTTCCTAGAAATAAGCAACAAAATTCACTCCATACATAACACAGCCAAAACCCAAGCCTATACACAATTACATACACACATTTTTTTTTATCAATAGTACAATCCCACCAACACAGTAAGTATTTCAATGTATATGTGTATATATGTATTGTCCTTACTTTGTCCCAGTCATAATCATACTGTATATGAACTCTGGAATACATATTTTAAGAGTTAAGGTACTACTGCTCCTTAGCTTACAAACAGTAATACATAAACTATAACCACTATATAAACAGTGACAAAGCAGCGGTTTCACAGGACAGAAACCAGCTTGATTTTAAGTAGATGAAAGCATTTATATCAACTATGAACAATTAAAATATTCTGAGCATATATGCATTCGTCATTAAATATATCAAGTGGTACTTCATTAAACCAGACCCCTTCTCAGCATTGTGCTCAAAACCAGTACAATCTACATAAAACTAGACATTCATGAGAGATAATTTATAGTCACAGTAATCAATTAATCTAATCAGACCATTCACATGATAAAACACTAAGAATTTTTTAATGCTTAAACATGTGCAAAAAGAAGTCCCAGAAATGCAGTAGATGTTCAAAACAGAGAAAATATTTCTTCCAACCAACCTCTGCAAATGGACTAGGAGAAAAACTCAGGAATTTATATGAAAGTTTGAAATTACAAAATTTGGACATTAGATTAGATCACCACCTTGGAAGCCAGTAAAGAGAAATAAGTCAATTGAAGAAAAAAGGAATTAAAGTCTTTACCATGAAACAGACTTTCTAATACTCCTGCAAAAGCATTATGAATAATAATAAAGGTTAGAAACCAGTAGAAAATAATATAAAAATACAGTTTTCAGTCCCAAGAGGAAGTCTATGCTCTTGTACTGCACATTTTATAACCATTATTCTAATTAAAATCTCACAGAACAGTTATATTATTGATTCTTTTTTAAAAAGACTTCTAGAAATAGGGTATATTAAAAAAAGAAATTTAGTCCAATACACAAAAAGTTGGTTTATATTTTTTAGCTGGTACTTGTTTCATTAAGCCATTAGCAGGCGAATGCGTGTAACTAACTCAACTAATTACACTTTTCCTGCTTCTATTCCTACCAGCTCCCTGCTCCAACTCTTAAGTGTGATGGATCAAACATTAACATTGACACAAGGCAGGAAGGAACCCATTATAGGAAGACATATAATTATACCCACTATTTAAAAAATACATATTTTCCAGTACAAAGTGTGAACATATTGAGCAGTACATGGCCAGTAACAAAATTTCAAACTAATGCAGCACTTCTGAAAGCACTTCTGTTTAATGATATGTCAAAAGAATCAGAAAGTGAATATTTAAATCAGATAGCATGGGACACCAGCTATGGTTTGAATATTTTATGATGGCTATAAAAGTTTTATTAGTGCTTGCTGCAATCCTGCATGGTTTGTGTGAAGTTTGACAGAACTTTTACATATCCAAAATCTGCTCGCATACCAGTATGTATACAAAATTGTAGTACGAAAGGGATTGCTATCACATTGATTTTGTAGACTTGGTCATTGTGGAGTGTTAAGAACCTGAATAATTTGAGCTGACAACTTCCTTTCAATACCTTTATTTTCATGAAACACTAACGGACACTAAAATGTTCTGATATTAATAATTCAAAATAGGCTACTCTGAAATTCAATTTCATAAACAACATTGATTTTTATATGCAGAAAACCATATCAACAATTTAGTATCTTAACCCTTGTAAGTCACCAGATATTACTGTACAGAAGCATGAAGAGAGAGCTGAGTCATGGGCCACAGAACACACACCCAATGCACAATAATTACTGAAACCATATAGTATGCTGGGAAACACCGAAAAGTGTTCATGGTTTTATGTCACATGAGCCAATAACCCTGTCAAATTTTGACTGTGAACATGTTGTTTATGTTTTTCCTTTTCTGCTTTACAAGAACTGATATTCAACGCCAAAAAGGAAGGCTACTGACAGGCATTCCATTGCCTGGAATTACTCTCATGGAAACTTCCTGAGATGAAAGCCTGCAAAGGCTTTACGTAGTTACTTCTTTCTACAGAAAGCTCTAGGGGAGCTTTCACTTTGCTTTTTTTCATTTCATAGGTTTGAATGAAGAGTAGCTTCCTCCTGCAGATGACTACTTGTTATTTAATTCTGCAGTTGTGTTGTAATTCCAACTTTGTGATATAAAAATAAATTTAACATAAAAAGACTAAACTATATTAAAGAAGTATGACTGCTCTCCAAAAACAAAGTGAAAAAGTACAGACAAAACAACCCTTTAGCAACACAAATTTTCACTCATTATGTGATAGAAAGTATACAAACCTCGCACAACATGCTTTTGTTTCGACACAGTATACTGGTAATGCTACTACCTGGGTTAGGAAGTATGGACAAGTATATAGGGGACTAGATTGGCCACTCTAAGTCTGAATCTCAGTTCTATACACAAACACGAGATAGTCCACACCACCCGTCTCACCTTCCACATGTTTAAGCCAAGCTCTTTACTTCAAAATGAAGTTAGGTAAAGCTCACTGCTGACATTGAGCCAGCTGTATGTTATGATGTGTACTCTGTAAATATTTGCCTGGATGAAGACTTTCAAGAAAATATCTGTTGTTACTGCCAAGAATTTAGAATTTTTAACATGAATCACTGAAAAGATCAGTGTTTTAGTTCTATAATGCCTTTACCAAGAAATTAAATGTCACCTATGCAAACAGGAATAAGCATTGTCCACAATATGCAAGATACAGGACATGGTTTAATTGGGCTATAATCGTATTAACTCATCTAGAAAGTTTTTAGACACTGAACAGAAAAGTGTAAACACTCTTTGACTGTGCTTGTGTTGACCATTGTCCCCCAAAACTGGTATTCACTAATATACTCCTTCATAAAGGTCTTTTAACCTTGTAGTTTTAAATCACTAAATGCCCCAATTTCCTTTTTTACATTTTTGTGGCTAAAACAGTGTTGATAACACACCAGCGCTTTGGTTATTGCTGAACAGTCCTTGCACAGGGTCAAGGGCTTTCTCTGTTTCCCACTCTGCCCTGACAGTGAGTAGGCTGTGGGTAGGCAGGAGATTGGGACAGGATATTGCCAGGACAGCTAACCTGAACTGGCCAAAGGGCTACTCCACATCACGCCCAGTGATAGAAGAAGGGGGTTTTGGCGTCCAAAGTGGCTGTTGTTTGGAGACTGGCTCGAGCACCATTCTATCTGTGGGACGTGGTGAGCAATTTCCTTTGCTTTGCTTGTTTCTCCCCCCACCTCCCTTCCTTCACCTATTAAACTGTCTGGATCTTGACCTATGAGTTTTCATGCTTTTCTTCCTATTTTCTGCCCCCATCCTGCTGGGGCTGGGGAAGTGAGTGAGTAGCTGTGTGGGTGCCTGGTTGCTGCTGGGGGTCAACCCACCCACCACCCTTCCAAGTCCATTTGCAATCCTGCATTCCTCATGAAACACACACCAGTTTGAAACACACTGACAGTTTAAAACATGTGTCCTTATGTACCCATATAAACACCTTATAAACCAAAGAGAATGCAAAAATCCTGCTCCTATTTTAGTCAATACAACTGCTAAAAAGAAAAAAACAGCGGAGGGGGGGAAGGGCAAAGAGAGAGAGAAAAAATTATTCTCCCTAACCAGAAGAAGGCAACCCGCTTTCTCTCCTGCCCCCAAGAGGAAGGTAAAAATTAGGAAACACAGTGGGTTTGTGTGTCAAAAAAGATACAAATAAAACTAGAAAGTATTTCTAAATTAAAGACTCTAAAAGCTGTGGAAATGTAATGATAACGCAATAGCAACACTTATTCCTATTCATCTCATTGCATACTGAAAAAACATTTTAATAATACCTGTAAAACATTCAAGCACTATAGTGATTAATGCTACAGAAACTCAAATCCTTCTATTTTCAATTACATTTTGAATAGCATGGAGTAATAATGCCGGAGACTAAGCACAGAACAAGGAATAATAAAAAAAAAAAGCTACAAAATATTTAATAACTACAGTTCACCATCTACCCTGTGAACTGAATGATGCAGTGCTCTCAAAAAAATAAATGTGATCATGTTAAAGACTAAGTCATGAACGCAAAAGCAAAGGAAACTTTAAGGTAGCTGTCAAGAGTGCTTGATTTTAGAAACTTTGTGTTTGTTTTCCCTTTCAGTTTTGTTCTCTATTTTACCCATATGCACTCACACATTTTTTAAATGAATAATCAAATGTAACTCAATATGAAAACACATGATGTTTTACCAAAACCTCCCACTGTGCAAAGCAAAATAGTCTCTGAACTAAAATACTGGAAAGCATTCCAGTATTACTCTGGTCTTTTGCCAGAAAAAGATTTTCCTCCAGCTTTTTGGGGGGGTTATTTTTAGAAGCTTGCCAATGTTTTTATTATAACACTACTTTCCCATCAGTTTGTTTCAGTCACAAGGTATACAATACAATTATTTCAGTGTTAAAATTATTTATCCTTTTAAGTTTGAAGAGTAGGAAGCTTTCATTTCAAAGCTACTCCATGCAGAGCCAAAACAACAGAAGGCTGATTTACCTACCATTAATTCATGTAGTAATCATAGAATCATAGAATTGTCTAGGTTGGAAGGGACCTTAAAGATCCTATAATAAAAGTTAAATACAACTACAGTAGTCTTGAAGTGAAAACCATTATAGCCTTAATTCTGCTATTTTTTTATGACTGAGCTGCCAAAAAGAACATTAAGTGACCTTACCCTATCTATTTATGATCACACTTTCCAAGCAGACAAAAGGCCAAGTGCCATATTACGCCAGGAAAAAATTATAAGTGCGTAAAGCCTAAGTTACAAAATCCAAGATGAGCAAAAACACATATTGTAAAATTAGCAACACCTTACTTCACGTATACATGTATGACCAGAAAGACTCATAAATCTTTCAAACAAACAACAGCAAATCAGCTATCAAATAGGAGCACACAAACATATGCACACAGGTAAGTAACTTCCTCACATTCTGTTACCTTGTTATTCAGTCATCTACAAAGTAAGCAAGAAAAGACAAGACACATTTTAAAAAAAATAATAAAAAAACACAGAAACTCTCAGAAATCCAGGAAAACCAGCAAGGCAAGAACCAAGCAGAACTCTGAAAAGAGGAATAAAATCATACATATCTACCATCACCAGAGATGGAATATTTGTAACTGTCCACTGACTTAAAATAAAAACCAAATGAATCCATATTTGAAATCTTAACTTCAACTGACCAACTTCTGTAAGACTGCTGACTTTCATTTGCCCCGAGAACAAAAATTTCTGATCAGCTCCACTGCTGCAATGTTAAAACTCCAAATTTAGCTATTTTATCTGGCTACAGTGACTTAAATTATTGCTTGTGTTGTTGTAAAGTGACAACAACACGGGCAATTAAGCCCTTACATCCTGCTTGTCTGATTACAATACCCATTACTGTAAAAAAGCTAGGTGCTTTTAGCTTCAAATTAGATATACGCACTTGCAGTATAGCCAATATGTGCATCACTTCACAAGTGACTGCTCCCACTTGGAAAATGACAGCCAGCCACTTCCATATTGCCCAGCCAACATTCAAGAGGTACACACAAAAGAAATAAAAAATAATGTTAAAGAACAAATATATTGCAATACAACATAAACTCTTTGTATTGCTGCGTAGTCTTATTTTGCAATGTCAAACTGAATGTTGACATGACGTTACCAAACTGGCAATATTAATGAATGGTAATAGCATGTGAAATCACCATCCATCTAAAATTCCTTGCAGTACAACTTCTGCTGTATTTTTAATGACTACTGATGGTGCAAAAACGTACAGATGTTAGCCAAGGTTTACAGAGATACTGCAGGTGTGGTAAAACCTGAACTAAAACTCTGCAAAATCAGTGATCAAAACACCTACTCAAAGCTTGAAGAGCATGATCGACAGGAACCAAGTTATATACGCTGTCAAGTTAAAGAAACTCGCTACAACTCTCCAGACATTAAAGCTACACCTGCTACAGGTCAAATGCTTACTGGGCACAGAGACTGTATAAAACCTATCAAAACTACCATACTTTCGATGTTATCACTTCTTTGTACAGTTGAATAAGACCAAAAAAAAAAAAATAAAACAAACCCCAATTGGTACGTTGGATAAACTCAGTAAATACTAGTTGTATAGAGCTCTGCAACAGCTACACAGATGCTTGAGAATATGGCAGAAGTACCTGCTTAACATTACTTGGATTCTTTCACAATCAGGTCACACATTCTCCACAGATTGTTTATTCTGCATAGTATATTTCTTCTCTATTTGCTACAGTTTATTTTTCTAGCATCTAACAGATTGCATATATGTTTCCCAAAGTTATTCCTTTGTGTCCATTTCTTTTTGGTACATCTGTAGCAAGCTGATTCATTGTCTAAGTGACTTCAGATCATTTCAGCATCAAGTTTAACTGAAAGCCATAGCTTATTAACACTTCTATTTACTCACTGAAAATTCTATTTCCTTTCCAAGTTTGAAAAAAAATAAACTTCCCACATTTCTCCAGCACAACAAAATAATTTTTTGTAATAACAGTTCTTAAACTCTATTTCTGGCAAACCTTCTTCCCAAGTCACAATCCCACTTTCATTTACATATGTGACTACTACTATATAGAGCACATATAGTAGTGCTCTAAACCCTAATACTTTAAAGAAACTAAAAGGGAACAATAATGATCTGAAAGCAGCACAGGGAAGGCACAACTCACTTCCTCCACAGCTGCCTCCTCTATCCCATGCCTTCCAGTTACTGTCTCATGACTTAACAGTTCTAACCCCTCAATTTCTGTGTATGGCAGCTGAGCAGAAAACTACAGTCTTTTTTGCTGCGAACAAACAAGGGCATACTTCATCATTATTTTAAACTGTAAAATGCCAGTACTGCTGCCAAAAAAGCTGCAAGATAAAATAATTTGGGGAAGCGATCCGTGTTAAAACAAACTTCTTCCTTCTTGTCAGATCACTTTTAACTCAGATTAATTCTTGATCTTGGTCTCAAATTGTATGCTATGAATGCAGAACCACTTCTTTCTCCAACAGTGAAGGCTTAAAGCAATTATCACCTATGTAGCTGAGAACATTATATTTAAATAATGTTGAGTTCTTTGTTTCATTTTACTTACCCTTAGCACTAGACTGCCTGGTTGGATTTCGTTTTTAAATGCCACTTACCAACTGCAACCTATCAGTCTGTTATCTAATGCTTATAAACTTAAGTCCTTACTTGATAACCCACCTGTTTTGTTGATTTTTTAGTTCCGTTAAATATCTTCCAAGCAAGACCATTACCACCACTGGCAATATGTCGGCCAACATCAAATTCCCTGGTAACAGGATTTCCCATGACTGCACTGGTGACATCAGCCGTTACCTTTGTAACGGTGCTCTTCAACTTATTCAGCATGGACTCCATTGTCTCAACTGTACAGCAACGTATTATCCTACAAAGACAAGAATAAAAAGCTTCACAGTCCTTTCACAATTTCTATTAACGTAAGACCTATGTTGAAAACAGTAGTATTAAAGGACATCTAACCAAGGATGCAATAGGATACAAAAGTAACCCACAAAAAGGATACTGATATATAACTTCTGAGGCTTTGTAGTTATACACATTCGCACTGCACGCACTTATCTGTGCACACACACCTGGAGATTCTATGTCATTGCTTCTACTACTCGTCCAAAATTTTTGAATCTGTTGATCATACTTCCTTAGATCTAACAAAGCAATTAAGAACTGGGAAATTCAACCATTTCTTGAAAACAGGTGACTGAATAAAGCAGAGAATCTATAAACTCCTCCCATAAAAGGAAAGGTTCACACCTTTTATATCAGTATCAATCAGTTAAGAAAACCAAATCTGAAGGAAACCGGGCTTTTTTACTTCCAGTGCTTATGGAACTACACATTTCTGAGGGGAAGGATTACTTAAGATCCCAGACAAGCGAAAGAATATATGTGTATAATACAGAAAACAATTTTAAAATGTGTTCTTCCCTACACTATGCCTGTCAAAACACAAGCTCACAATTCAGTATTTCACCCATCAGATTGCTGCCATTACTATCTGTATGGCCTAAGTATTAATGAACTGATCAGCTACCGCAGAGAAAGGACACAAGAAATCATCTTCTTATGCTTTATTTTAACAAAATTGGATAAGGAAGTTTTTTTACATCACCTTCCAAATTTAGGAGCTAAAAGACTGTGGCAACTTAAAATTTAGTTCATCTTCCTCTGTAGTGTGTACTTCCACAGCTTCCTGTGTTGTCACAATTAGTGCCAAAAAATCTGACTTGCTTATTCTGCAAGATAGAAGTTCTGAAGCCTGTGTCCCATTTATACAATTGTCTCTCTGATAATGGATATGCAAGAAAAATGAACTCAGGAAAGAACAGTGAAAAAAAGAGATAACCATTAATCTTCCTTATCAGTGTGAGAAAATGGAGAGAGAATGCAAGAAGAAATGATTTCCTGGAATCAGTATATTCAAAAGCAACATTTAAGGATATTTCTTTATATGCTCTTTCAACTAAGGTGTAAAGAGTACAAATTTCTCCAACCCATAATAAAATAAACCTAAGATAGCAGAAAATGTAGTGAAATTTGCAGAAATACTATTTTCATTTATGACCTTATTTGCCTCAACTCATTGGCATATAATTTGCATACAATTACTTCTTTGAAAAATAGAGAATGTCATTCCTATTCAAATGGAAGAGACAATATTCTGTAGCAATGAAGAAGATGTTTACCAAATCATGGTAAGAAAGACAAAAGAAGCAGAAGGCACTAACAAATAATCCAGTGAGCACTGAGACTAATCAGCCCCAATATCCTTTTGATCTGATGCGAGGTGCTTGCTTGTATGAATTAAATTTCTTCCCACCGTATTATATGCATTTATAAGGCAATATTCTGGTCTACACAGTTTATCTGGTGTCTATTAATATATATATTTATGCCACATTTTTTTCTACATTCAAGACAAAGATGGAGTTTGTTTCCTCTCCACAGCTCTTTAGTCTCACAAAACGTGTAGCAACTTATTTTTGACACTTGTATACCTCAGTCAAACTTTACTGAAATCAACCACACTAAAGTTGTTTGGACATGCACACCTTCTCCCCCCTGGTACTATAGATCTAATTCCATTAGAAATCGGGACGTATAATCTGATTAGTATTACATTGGAAAGGTAGACTTGATTTCTAAAAGAGATAATAAACATACTAAACAAAACTTCTTAAAAAGTGATATGAGTTACTGAACAATTCGCTCCAGTATAGATGTATGTAACAGTATTAAACTAGTCCTAATCAGACTCTATCACAATGCTGGAAGCAACACATCTATGCTGCTCTGTCTTGACTATTTTTGCAGTTATATCCCACCTTCAGTACTCTTCCATAGTGAAATCTACAAATACACTAATGCTGTGGCTCCACAGATATTTCTCCAATTTCCCTGTCGGCTGAGTGACACAACTTTCTGCTACTAAATGAAGAATCAGACTACAAACTTTAAGAAAATATATTATGATGAAGAAGAAAGGTATACAGCTGCACAGATCTCAATCTTGCAAATATTCAACTTTAAAATCAGAAATAGTAGTTACAGCTTCAATGGGACTGCTCAGCAGCAGACCCAGATATGACTACAAGCACGTTCAAGGTGGAGTTGGTCTTAGTTGTGGGGACTGTGAGTTTTAGATATGAGAAACAAAGTCCTAATAAAATGAGATAATCTTAAGAATAAATATGTACTTGCTTGACTGTATTAAGTATTTTGTTGAGAACATAGCTGGAAATAAATTATGGAAACACAGAATTCCTTTATTAAGTAATTTCATTACAGTGGGTGACATTTTATTGCAATATATTAATTTTACTTTATGAATTGTGCTATGGAAAAATGCATGCAATTCCTAGCTGTGCAGCCCACGACCAAACAGCTATTAGACATTGGCTAATATCCCTATAACGGAACTTTTCATTAACCTGATAAATAAGTAGAAACAAGGATCATGGAGTATTCTAAATAGGAGCAATAGGTATTTCCAGCTCTCAGAGATTTTATTCTGCAGCTGTTCCATAGGGACAAACTCTATATGCTAAAGGATTATAAAATCAATCCTAATGAGTTTAAGATAACCACAAATCTAATTAGCTGGTTTTAAATCTTTTGCTTTTTGCATTGTTTCATTTGCTCTCAGCCATCAGACCTTCTCCAGTATCAATGCAACACAATCTTGTGTTAGAATTCTCAAAACTAATGAGACGCCTTGCAAAATTAATTGCTGAGATACTATGAAGAAAATGCATGCGCATACGTATTAAAATTCCTTTGTATAAATCTGAAAGGGGGATTCTCTATAAAGGTGGTGGAAAAAATGATGTAGTATTGAATAAATCAGAAGTGCCCTCTGCTGTGGGTGACAGACTAACTGCAGTGAGAAGCCTGGAAAAGCCACTAGGTGAGAATGTTAACAGCATTCCATTGTCTGAAGGATTAGGATTTAAACATCAAGCATGGTAGGCCCTGTCCAACCTGTTCCTCTCCATCCTGACAGTATGCAAACTATTGTTTAATTAAACTACTGAGTAAGGAGTACTGAGAAACTTACTTCTCAATAAGCAGACTGGTTTTAAGTTTACATCCATCTAACTGTAAATTTGTACAAATCCTCATGTTGACATTTGGACTGTAATCTAAACTAGATATTTTGCGTTATAAAAACAATTGTTATTACCAACTTTAGTTATGGTTAGACTCCATATAAGTCAACAGGAACAATGTACCTAGAAAATCCACACCAAAAAAAAAAAAAAAAAATCTATTTTGGGTAGTTTCTATAATACCACAAATCATGATGATTTAACCATATCTGAAATATGCAACTTTAGTTCTCACCTGTATAAAACCAGGTTTGTTCAGTTCTTTTAAGACTGAACTACTATTTATAGGAAAATTAACAACCACGGGACAATAAAGTCAGTCACCCACAATGAAACTTTCATTTCACATTAAAAGATAATAATTGAGAAATATATGAGATCTTACGAGTTCTTGTTTTCAGACAAGCAACACAGGACAGGCAATAAACATGTAAAAACCTTGATATCTTCTTGTTTGAATTTCATGGATAATATTAATGCTACTGATACTAAGTCCATAAAACCTGGAACTAATCCTAAAAAGAAACAGGGATGGTCAACGTGTTGTTTTCATGAATTTCCCTCACAATCGATAATGGTCTTTATGTTGAACATCAGCAGCAACAAGCTGCAATAAGACAGCATGATGACAACCAATTCACTTGTCAAGGTAGCAAGGAACAGCCAACAGAGCAAAAAGAAACAAGGCAAAACATTCAAAATATTGAAATAAAGGTAAATCCAAAACAAAGATTTCCTCACCACTCTATAATTCTCACTCGTGTAAAACAACGGTGCGAGTTAAAACTATTAATTTATCCTTGAACTAATTCATAGTTTCATCTGATGCATGGATATGGGCGCACACTGTACAGCAGTTCACCACACACTCTGCCTGTATTCTGACCTGTAACGGGCTGGGATTCTGCCTTGTGAACCACGGCAGCAGGCAGGTGCACCAGTACTTCATGCCACCCGACCCAAACTCCGGTCCCACCAACCAATGTGGTGCAAACAACGATGAACTGACATACGAAAGAGGTGCTGGAACAACTGAGTCTTACCAAAATAATAATGATAATAATAATAATAATAATAATAATAATAATAATAATAATAATAATAAAGTTCAGGCACAATGAAGCTTTTGCATCCATTACAAAAACAACGGGGTGATCAAATGCAACGATGCGCTGCTGTGTACGGTGTAGCTGCCCTCACTCCAAGTCACCTTCATTACATTTTTTTTTTTTTTCCCAGTATTTCGGGTTCCAAGCTGCAACCGAAATCCTACCAAAAACTCCTGGAACACGGGGGTCTCTCTGCCGCCTGCTGACAGGCGACACCCAAACTACAAGGCTGCACAAACCCCTGGGCTGTCTCTCACGGGCCAGTCCCACCCCACACGCCCCCCCCCGCCCTCCCCCAGGGAAGTATTTACTGTTATTTACAGTGAGACCGGACTCGCACGGCGCAGGGAGCTCCCTCCTCCCCGCTGCCCGCAGGGCCGGTGACCGCGCTCACGGCTCGGCGGGGCAGCCGGGAGGAAGCCTGCCTGCGGCGGGCGGCGGCGTTTGCGGGCAGGTGACCCGCGATCCGCCGGCTCCGGCACCTCCACGGTCCCCGCCAGGCCCCGTTCACGCCCTCCAGGACGGCCCCTTTTTCCCTTTCGCCCCTCAGCGCCGGGCTCCCAGCGGGCCCTGCCCGCCCCGCGTAATGCCATTAGGCCACGGGAAGCCGCTGCTGCCCCGGGGCGCGGGGGACAGGCCTCTCACCTGAGCCCGCGGGAAGCTGCCGGCGCAGCGCCCGGCTGTGCCTCGCCCTGTGGGCCCCGGCGGGCCGCCTGTCACGCCGGCTCCGTCTCTCGCACCGGCCCCAGCTCGGCCCCGTCCCGCTCCGGCTACTCCATAGCGACGGCGACAGCCTCAGCGCCGGGGGAGGGCAGGAGGGGCGGCCGGAGAGCGCCTCACTTCCGCCCCGGAGGGGCGGTGCTGGGGCGGCGGCCGGGGGGGGGCGGCGGAGGGCGGGAAGTGATGCAGCTCTCCGGCTTCCGCCCGCCGCCGTTATGGCGGTTTATTTGACTCCGCGGTTCCGGAGGCTGCGGAGTCAGAGCGAGCTCGAGCCGGCGCGGCGGCGGCGAGGTGGGGGGGAGGCAGAGGGTGGAGCCTTTCTCGCCTCGGTGGGGAGCGGAGCGGGCTCTGAGGGGTCCGTTGGGTGGGCCTTCGGGTGGCTCCAGAGGGGCGAGAGTGGGGGGCAGGTGATTTACAGAGGAGAGAGGGGGCTCCTCCGTCTGTAACGCCGCCCACCTACCCCCGAAGTCGTGGTTAAGGGGGAGTGGCAGGTTTAATGTGTTGCGAATGTTGGTTTGTCTGCTGAGGTGAGAGTGGTGCGTGGAAAAGGAGCTGGGGACTGGTGGAGCATCTCTCCTAGGTGAGGCTGAGAGACCTGGGACTACTCAGCCTGGAGGAGAGAAGATTCAGGAGGTCCTCATCAACATCTACAAGTACCTGAAGGGAGGGTGCGAAGAGGATGGAGCCAGTCTCTTCTCACTGATTCCTAGGGAGGTTGTGGACTCTCCACTTTCAAAAGTTGTCAGGACATGGTCCTGTGTGGCCCTGCTTGAGCAGGGAAGGTTGGACCAGAAGGTCCCTGTGGGCCTCAGCCATTCTGTGATTCTAGAATGAATTAATGTGTATGTGTACATACACACAGTATGTGTGGTAATAACAACACCAAAAAACCTTTGCCTGTTTTTGTTCCCTTCTGTAGACTCTAACCTAGTGGGTGTGAGTCAACTTACAAGAAGGACTGATCCATGAAGTATTTAAGCTCATTTCTGGAGAAATTTTTAATTCATATGTATATATATATAACTGATTGCCCAGAGTAAAAATATGTTTTAAAATGCTAAACTTCGTAAACATCTATAAACTTCCATGTAAATATTTTGCAGATTGTGATGGTCCTTTTCAAGCAACTCAGCTGTGGAACAGTATTATTCATGCTCTTCACAGTCAGGTGGAAATCAAAAGACGTAGACAACATCTGAAAACCTATAAAAACTGTTTCACCGGCTCAAATGCTGTTGATGTGGTCCTGGCCCATCTTATGCAAAGCATGTACCTAAGCTGTAATGATATTTCTCGGCAGAAGGGAGTCCGTGTGTGCCAAGCGTTGATGGATCATAAGGTGTTTGAGCCTGTTGGAGCAAAGCTTTGCTTATTCAAGAATGAGAAAGAAACAGAGTTTGAAGACACAAACACTAGTCTCTATAAATTTGTAAATAGCAAATCTCCTCTTCTTCCAAGAAAGAATGAAGACAATGAGAGCTTGTCTCCTGAGCAAATCTGCAAACAGAAGATAAAAAGACGTTCCAAGTGAGTTATTCTGAACTATCCTGATTATTTTTTTTTTTAAGTTAAGGTGGGTTAGCTGTAGATGAAGTTATATCTGTCTAACCCAGGTATTAGAGACTTTAGAAAACTGTGTGCTAGTTTTGAGAAATGTCAAGCTTAAATAGCAGATGCTACCTAATATTTCTTGGTAATGCTTTGATCTGCTTTTTGTTATTTAGAATAGAGGCTGGCACAGTAGCATGAGCCCAGGAATCATTTTGTTTTGCAATCAATTGTGCTGAAATCTGAGAATTAGCGTGAACGAGCTACTTGCTGGAAGCTGATAAAAGAAATGGAACTAATAAACAGTATTTGGAATCAATATCCTTGCCCTTTCCACAAAGCAGATGTGAATGATTGGTTTTCTAGCAGCAGGATAAACACCAGATACAGTGAAGCCCTAAAGTCCTGATTTAACAGCAATTTAGGAAGTGACAGGAAGATAAATGTGTCCTGATCATATTTGTTATATATATAATTCTTTTTTTTTTCCCCCTAAGCAGAACAAAGTATGAAACAACACTTTCTAACCCCTTAGCATTAGAAGCAGCCAATAAAAAGAGGGTAGAGGAGCTTCTTCAATCAATAAATGTTCGCGCATCTTTACCTCCAAAGATTGTGGTTAATGAACCAGCTCATCTGCTTTCAAAAAGAGGTGAGGATTGAATTTTTCTTTTTAAAACTTGATTGTTCTTCACCACATCTAATTGGAGTACCTCATTTCTGTTAAACACTGCCCCTCAGAATCTTGAATTTAACATGTCATTAATGACAAAATGGCTAAATGAATGCTAAATGGATAAGTGCTCATAGTAAGTAAACTGAAGGAAACAACTGGATTAAATTTTTGCAGGATGTTGCTATTCTATTTATGCAAATACCACTTCAGAAGGAAATTAGGTTTTAAGAGTAAGTACGTCTGTATTATATGATTCCTTTCCTCTTCACTTGTCTTTTCTTGTACGTATTACTGATTAGAGTAGGTTATAACTAATTCTAATATGATGGGGGAGAGAGATGTTTTCTTTAATGCCTTCTTTCTTGGCATTCCAACTTTGATCCCTTCTTCCCCAACACTTCACGCTATGCTGTTACCTTGTTTTCTTTGAACACTTAAAACATTCCTGAGTGAGTGAAAACAATGGCAGGTTAGTGTTTAACATAAAAGATGTTATTTCTGAGGGTGGTTTTTTTGTTTGTTTGTGGTATCAGTAATAGATGATGTCTGGAAACAGCAAACTGTGCTACGACTGCTGCAGTTAATTGATGTTCCGCTTCTAGAAGATATCTTGGTGTCTTCAGTGAAGACAAAACCAGACTGTTTTGGTAAAGAAGAAGACCTGATTATCTCAAATACATTCCTGGACAGAGAGGTTACATGTAGCTTAAACTTGCCTGAGTAAGTTATACATCTATAAAACGGATTTGTTAGTAAATGCTTGATTTTACTCTTGATCAAAGATTTGTGTTAAGTGAACAAAATAGGCATTTTTATACTTGTAGACAGGGGTGGCATTAACATACTTTAGTTTGACTTCTTTTCAAAAGTGGTAGGGGAATTCACAAAAAGTTTATGTTTAGGATTGAACACTTGAGGATTTTAAGTATACATTAAAACTTTAACCTCAAGTGTTGAAGAAACTAGGGAGTGTTTAGATGAGACACTTCACTTTTAGCTCTCTTCAACATATATTAGAACTTGAAAAAAATTATTGTGAGTTTTTTTGTTTGATTGTCACAGTGCCTGATGGTGGTGCTGTGAAGATATAAAGTCAATAAGGCATTTATTGTTAGCAACAGAATAGTAGAAGCTAAGCTGTGGTGCTGAAGAATGCTTATATCATGAGAACATAAAAGTGAAAGTGGCTGCACATCGTCAGTGCTCTCTTTCTTAAAAGTTCTTATTTTTGTAGTGTTCCTGTTGATTGCACTTGAGCTGATCTCTATCTTAACATGTACTCTTGATGAATGTCTCCTCATGTGTATATGTCTTAGTAATGCTTATTTCTGTCAAATCAATACAATTTCTATCTGTTGGTGATACTGAGGTCAATCTGTGTACCTAACGAGACTCTTTCTTACAGTTTTTATCTATTCTTGATTTAGGGAGAAAATATTAATAGAGTTTTATATAAGCTAATCAAACTCCTGATTCCAAACTAGGTTTATTGCTGGGTGGTATCTTAACTCCACAGGTTTTTCCTCCCAGAATGGCTTAATGAACACTGTTTGTCTTGAGCTTTATGCTTCTGTTGTACTTGATTCTTGGGTGATTGGTGGGTTTATGTCTCTTAAAATATCTCAAATATAGTTATTACTCTGTATTACTCTGTGTCAAGTGCCTCTAATATTTGTGAATATATCAGATGAGTGTTAGTAAAATTAAAAGTTTGCTTCATTACTTTACAATTAGTTAAGGCGGGGGGGGGGCGGGCGGAGCTGGAGTAGCATCTTTGTAGACAGTTCATTATTTAGGTCTCGCTTATAGCATGCATGAGAAATGGAAAATTCCAGATGTGAATAATAGCGACCAGTATTACAAGTAGGTGTAGGATTAAGTGCCCCCAGTATGAAGAAAGGGAGTAAGCTTAATCTATATCTCAAATTTTCTGTCTTCAGTTTTCAACTAGCGTCATGTTGTCCTTGAAATATTCAAATACCTGCTCTCCATGTAGGTACTTACAAACTGTAAATCAAATCCTGCTTGCAGTGATTGCTCTGCTCATGGGATCATAACTAAAGGGAGGTCATGATCCTATTTCTGCTTTAGGGTATTACCCCATTTATGCATCCAAGTTATACAGTCCTTGTTGGCGCAGCACTTCTAGCAAAAGTTCGTGTTTATCTAGCTGTCCAGCAGCAAGTTCAATATCTTTGTTTCTGCTCTCCATGATAAAAATAAGATTCTGTGGATCTTAAATAATATTTACATCTTCACGTGAGTTACTGATTCAGTTCAAATTATTTTCTATCTAGAGAGTCAGACAAAAGTAATTCTTCTTCTGCCTCCCACAGGTCTATTATTTTTAGATTTCTTCTGGACAAAATGGTTGTTAGTGTCTTTTTCCTCTGACTTTCCAGCCTCTTTGAACAGTGAATGGTCTACCTGGATTTTAGATTCGCCTTAACGTTTTCTCTCCCTTAGTTAAGTTGTACAAGCAACAAATACTTAAGAAAACTCATGCCTTTATAGCAGGTTGCATAATAAGCTGCTTCCGCAGTCTTCTGGGATTTCAACTATTTTTATTTTATTCTGTTTTCAAACTAATTGTCTTGTGTCTTTTCTCTGAAGGTTTAGCCCCTTGCTTTTTCACTCTGGTTAGCCCTGGTGGGTTGTCATTGTTTGTGTTGAAGTAATATAAATACCAGCTGAATCAGACAAGTGTCCTGGGGTCAGTGACAGTCTGACATGCTTACGGCTTGTTTTGATCTGCACATACCTCAGGTGTATTGTCTGTAGCACAGGAGAACTATGGAAGCTGCTTATGTTGAGCAGGTCCGTGAACTAATACGGTGAAATAAATTACATAAACTGCTCAATAAGCAACGAGTTTAATGCTGTGGTTCAAATATGTGACTATGCCTGCATGGTTATTTCTCTCTAATTTTCTTTAAAATACTCTGCATGTTCTTATTTAATCCTTTGAAGTAAGCACTAAAACTAACTTTTCCTTCTACAGGCTTGACAAATGGCTCTATGCTGCAATTGAATGCTTGGAGTATTTCCCAGACCAGTTCATAGTGATGGTTAGTCAGCAGCTACCTCAAAGCACTAACAAACCAAGCAGTCCGAATACATACAAGAAGATTCTTTTTGACACTATAATAAAGTATTATAGTCAAAAGAAGGACTCCCTTCTTGCCACTCAGGATCTCGATATTCATTCAGGAATTATAGAACTTATAGGTAAGAGCAACCTGGAACAAAAAGTGCAAGTGAAAACTGTATAAAGGATGGAACTTACTAAGCATTAATTTATTGAATCATAACACCATTTGCAGTGCTATTGCAGATGCACTTTAATTTATAGGTTGGAAGGGAACGCTCAAGGTTGCTAGTCATAACCTCTGCTCAAGGCAAGGACAAATTTCAAAGTTAAATCAAGTTGCCTAGGGCCTGATCCAGCTGAATTTTGAAAATCTGCAAGAACAGAGATTCACCAACCTCTGTGGGTAACCTGTTTCAATATGTAACTCCTTTCATTGTTAAAATTTCTTACCTCTAGTCAGAATTTCCTTTATTGCTACTTGTGACTAATAAATCATTGCTATAAAGTTATGTTTACTTTTTTCTTGTTTACCAAAAATGTTTTGTAAGTTCTGAATCTAGGTTTTTTTTGGTAATTTTTTTTTTTTTAAATTATAAAGGGGGCTATTCAGATTGTGGTATTCCCCTACAAAAAAACCCCTCCTTACATATGATCACAATTAAAAGAGAAAGCTTTACTTTAAATACTAGTTTAAGAATAATCCTACCCTAAAAAGGCCCCGTTATGTCTTCAGTTCTGTAGGTTTTATGGAGTGTTACCAAGAGTTTCAGTTCTTAGAGACTATGGTAAGCTCTCTGGCATAGGAGCACAGCTGACCTGTGTAAAAATTGCAGCAGTGGTGGATCCTGTTGCCAAAAGCCCATGAAAATACAACAGGCAATATTTTTATCAGTGATGTTTTGCCAAGGAGAAAAAAAAAAAATCAGATTATAGTGGAAGTCATGAAAGGGAAACTAATGCAAAATTACATAACCTAACCAGAAAAAAAAAATGCTTATTTGAAAGAACTGATTTAGCTACTAGTAACTTCTGCTCAATGTTCACTTATGTTAAAGATGTTACAGTTCATATACAAACTTTAAATACAAAACTGATATAAACCAATATTAGAGAATATTACTAAATTAGAGAATCAAACCAGGTAAACCTGTAGGCAAGGGAAAAGACAGTGTCTAATTCTGCTGGATTTATCTAATGCTTTAGTTGCCTGTAGGTCTTTTTCCTTATTATCTGCTTGATCTAAATTATGTGACCCAGGAACCTTCAGGGCTATTCTACTTATTCTTGCTTTTATTTTGTCATCTTTGCAACTTAAGTTTGTGGTTTTGGGTCCTCAGCTGTGTTCTAGCTCATACTAGAGCACTGTTAGGAGGTTGTGCTTAACTATTTTACAATTGGTTTTCCCCTTTCAGTGCTATGATCCTCAGTGCATAAAAACTTGGATTCTAATAATAATTTTTGAGTAGCATCCAGTGCAGTTAACCTTACCTTGATAAAGTGCTGTTGTTCTGACTATAGCGCGAGAGAGCTCAAACTAGCTATGAACACCTACATGTTTAAAACACTTTCAAAATTAATTTGAGAACTGCTGGAGTTAGCTCAAGTACAACTTCATTTTGTTATCAACATATACGCAATTATAACTGTATTTTCCTCAGTTGTTATTTTGATTTAAGATGACTGATAATACAGGTCTGTTGTGAAAGTGAATGTTGCTGTGCTTGTTGGCTTTAAATGGATTTAGAGTACTTTAGTTATGTTACAGATGAATGCAATTGGTCAAACTAGTCCACGTGGTTTATTGAAACTTTTTTACATTGGAACATTTTGTTTTTTACAGTCTTTTAAAGTAACTCAGTAAAGCTTTAATCACGGATCAGAGAAACTCTTAGACATTTCTTTAGAAATTATTTCACTTTCTGTCTTCATATCTATACTTCTACCTGTCTTGATCATGTCCTTTGACAATTCTCTTTCCTGCTTTTTTTTTATCTGCCCTTCCTTTGGAAAAGGGTTACTTACTTGCTCTTTCTCTGTTCTTTTTTAACAAAGATGGTTTCAAATGGCTTGTGGTACACCCCTGAAAGTCCTGGATTATTTCTTGTCAAATATAACCTCTGTCCCAATAATAGGACAAAGGCCAGAAAATTGTATGTAGGTTCTATTCCTGTATCTGCCCTCATCTTGCTCTTGCCTTAGAAGATTACTTGGCTTTTTGATTGTTCTTCACTTTCAAAGTGAAGATAACTAGAATTATCATCTAAAGGGGTTTTTATAGGAGAGTATTTCCACTTAAGCACATTTGCTTGAGAAACTTAAAACCTAATGGCTTAAAAGGAGGGGTGGGGGTGGATGAACGCCAACCAACAGCAAACAAACAAACCAACCTTTAAAGCAATGAGAAAGCTAGAATTGTTGCACTCATTAATTACTTTGAGATGAATCCTAAAATATAACACAAAGACGTGTAAACACAGTATAAACATTACTTCAGTGTTTGCACATTGTACACAGAACATAGTAATGCCCTGTATATATTGTCCAGCTACATTTGTTCCCTGACTAAGTATGGGACAAAGCTTTTAAGTTTATATTGATTAAATTCTGCATTGAGCCTTGTCAAAAGGTTTTAGAAGTCCCTGAGGTAACCTGCTTTGTTTGGAGAGAAAAAGAAAAAACACCCAAAATTGGATTAATAATGGAATTTAAATATGTGTTCTTGGCTCTGAAAATGAACAGTTGCACTGGATACAATGTTTTACTTCATTGCAGAGAAAGGAAAAACAAATCAAGCTCTAGAGGCATCACAGCTTTATTTAAAATTATTAGCACCAAATATACGAGAAGAACTACATAGACTCCTGACATTCATAGCCATTGCATCTGAATCAGAGGGCTACAAATTACAAAAACAGGTAAGTATCTGTTGTGTTTAGTGTGGGTAATAGCACTTTCCTATAGTAAGCTAACTTTTTTTCTCCAGAGTTAAAGTATTCTGTTTACTGCCTTCCAATGTGGTATGTTTTAAAAAAGTATCAAGATGTTCATCCCACTGATAGCATCCTATTATACTTAGTCTTTGCTGACACACTGCAAGTAAATCTAGTGCCAAATCTGAGTTCTTCTTTTTCTAGTTTGATAACAGATCGGTGATTGTCAAGACTTGCACAAAGTTCATCTTACAAAATCAGACATTGTCAAAACCACAAGCAGAACTGCTGGCTCAGTTTCTGATGGACAATCACTCTGAGCTTTTCAAGGTAGCATTTTCCTTTCCTCATTGGCCTTGTCATTTTAAATGTTAAATGCCATGAAGTGCCTTTTTGGAGATGAGAGTTCTGAGGAGCAGAGTTTAACATTCCATCTGTTACAATGTCGTGGTTTAACACAGCCGGCAACCCAGCACCACGCAGCTGCTGGCTTGCTCTCCAGTTGCCTTGGGGGAGAGAATCAGAAGAGTAAAAGCGAGGAAAAACTTGTGGGTTGAGATAAGGCAGTTTAACAGGTAAAGCAAAAGCTGCACACGCAAAGCAAAACAAGGAATTAATTCATTGCTTCCCATGGGCAGGCAGGTGTTCAGCCATCTCCAGGAAAGCAGGAGATGGCCTGACATCACGCCTAACAGTTACTTGGGAAGACAAACACCATCACTCTGAACATCTTCCCCCTTTCTCCTTCCCCCAGCTTTACATGCTGAGCATGACATCCTATGGTCCAGAATAGCCCTTTGGTCAGTTGGGGTCAGCTGTCCTGGCTTGTCCCTCCTTCCATCTTCCTGTACCCTCCCAGCCTACTGCTGGCAGGGCAATATGAGGTGCAGAAAAGGCATAGGCTGCCTAGCAACAACTAAAACACCAGTGCGCCATCAAAAGTATTTTTCATCCCAAATCCAGAACTCAGCACTATACCAGCTGCTATTAAAAAAGTTAACTCTATCCCAACTGAAACCACAACATACAATTTAATAGTACAGTCAAGTAGGGCGAGAATCTATTTCAGACTATGGAGGACAGCTTTCTGGGAGCTTTACAATCCTTTATATATAATATCCTCTCTCTTTATTTTTATAATTTCTGTTAAGAAAATATTTGAACTATTAAGAAATTTTTATTGAGGCTTTTTGGCACCTTGTTTCTGATGGCTGTCTACTAAACTTTTAGGTTTTTCAGTGTCTTTCTCTTTTAGAAGTCAGCTGATGTACTCTGAGTGATACATAAGATGGTGTGCTCTAGTGCCCTGGTGTACATGTACAACTTTGACAACTCTTAAGAGTTCCTTTTGGTATTTTGATATGTTAACTTCTAAATTAAAGAAAATAAATAGAACCACAAAATGTAATGGCCTTTATATTTAACTTGATCAGTTATCTAAAAATACAGATATATTTTACAGTCTCCATTATTTACATACTATCATATTGTCACACATTAAAAGATGCAACCTTCTTGGACCCTAAATTGACTTTCTGAATTCAACTGGCACGTTACAGTTGTGATGCTTTGCTACCGTTTTCCTTGACTATAAAATTTCTCATTAAAACTAGACAGAAATGAACTAATTGTCTCAGCTGTTGCAAGATAGCTGTAAAATTCTCCAGACATTTATTGTCCAGTTACAAGTAAGCCTCATAGAAACGTTGATTTCGTTTCATTAAAATATTATTTTTAGTTCTTATACAACACATTGATTTCCACTTCTGACTTCAGCTAAAGAGACATGGGAGATTTTTATTTTTTCTAATTAGCTCCAGTTTAGCTTGAAAGTATCAAGTGGTTACTGTGAGTTTTGTATGTGTTAACATGCAACCAAAACCAAATGGTTTTGGTTTGTTTTTTGTTATTAAAGGTTCTGACATGAGGGTTAGGGCTTTTATTCATGACTGGAGGCAGAGCCAGATCTGACAAATGAAGTGTACACTGCTTCACAGCAGTGACAGCAGAGTGGATGGTGGCTTGCTCTTTCACAACTGCAGTTGAGAGCCTTGTGTATTATATAAGCTGAAACCAGTTGAAGGTCTACACTCCTTTATTTACTTTTTTGTTTTGCTGTAGTTCAGTGGAAAACAATATCTAGAACATCTTGCCTTCTATTTCTTTGTTCAGAAATAAACACGTGTATATGCTTTTTAGCCTGGAGAAGAGAAGGCTGAGGGGAGACCTTATCTATGTTTACAAGTACCTAAAGGGTGGTTTGAAGGAGGAGGGAGCCAGACTCTTTTCAGTGGATTCCAGCGATAGGACGAGGGGCAACGGGCACAAGCTGGAACATAGGAAGTTCCATTCAAATATGAGGAAAAACTTCTTTAGGGTGAGGGTGACAGAGCACTGGAACAGGCTGCCCAGGGAGGTTGTGGAGTCCCCTTCTCTGGAGATTTTCAAGACCCACCTTGATGCAGTCCTGAGTGATGTGCTCTAGGCAATCCTGCTTTAGCAGGTGAGTTGGACTAGATGATCTCTAGAGGTCCCTTCCAGATCTGACAATTCCGTGATATGTGTATTAGTGCAATTTTTAAGATATTTTGAATGTGTACCTGAATAAATGTAGGCATAGATTCTTTAGCAGTTAATGATGTTATTTTTAAATTGATTGTCTGAATGCTTTAGATTTTCAAAAATACAGAAGTATTGTTTTTGTAACTTTTTTCTCTGTCGGATTGTATTTTCAGACGCCTTTAACTCTTCTGGAACTGACTAGTAGGAGACTTGAGAATTTGCTGGAAGGTCAAGATCCAGATATCAATTCAGGTAGGTGATGTGATATGCATTTTTATGTAAAACATTCTATACATCAGTTGACTGTAATTTTGCGTAGACTGCATCCTTTTCTTTTATTGGAATTGAAGCGTTAAAGTGACTAATGGCTAACTCACCAAATAATTAAATTTTCTGCTATAATCAAAACACTGACCTCTGGATATTAGAGAACAAGGATTCTATTAATTATCTACTTTGAAATTTTCTACCAAATAATTGCTTCTGGAGAAATTAATGCAAAATGTGCTTCCTGAAGTGACATGCTTATAATTTGATTTGTGAATTTGCTATGGTTTTATATTTAGGAACAGCATTCTTATTTCTGCCACAAGACACCTAACAATTCTCATAGAGTTCAGTATTTTGGGGTTTCTAATAGATGTCTTGAGCACAGACCTTCATCATTTAGTGTTTTGAAGAACTCTTTTCCTTTTCTGGGTAAGCACAAAGTTTACTAAGAGTTTAAGACTTACAGAACGGTAATGTAGCCTAAAAGGAAAGCATTTGATGCTCAACGACGTGTATGTTTTCCAGCTCATTTCTTTTACAAGCTAATATTCCATCTGGCCTTGATGCCAAAATCATCTCAGCACAGGGATTAAAAGAGTTGGCTTAAATAATTTAATTTTTCTCTAACTTTTCTCCTTCATCCTTTTGACTTCTCTACTGCCAGTGCATTATGTGCTTAAATGCTGAAGAGAAGTCATGGGGGCACTGAATAATACTAACTTATTGTGCTGTTTAATACTATATTTAATACTGTAGCTGCCTGGGAAGCAGATTTGGTACAGAATCCGTTACCATCTGTGTTGGGTTCTGGAATCTCTCCAATTTGCTTCCGGTTCAGTGTTCTGAGTATCACATATTGTGCAGCCAAAGAACACAGGGATGAGCAACAGAGGAAGGAGTTGCCTGTCTGCAGTACTCTTGGAGCCTGTGTGATCTCCATCAGCACACTGAGCAGACGATTGAAGTACGAACCCCATGCTATATTCTCCCTACTAAGTTTTGGAGTTTCAATCTGTAAATGCTGTATATATATCTGTAAATTTTATGTACTTGTTGAAACAACTAGTTTGTTCTGACTGTAAGCACTCCAGCGCAGGAGAGTGCGCCTCATATTTTGGTGTCATTTTCCCTTTTCTCATGGAGGACACAGCAGGAAAATCTGTCCTGGTAGCTACTGAGCTTTATTATCCAGTGAGCTTCTGAAGGGTGGGTGGGAGCAGGAGGGGACCCTGATAAGAAAAGGGGTCTGTTTATTGCAGGAAAGTAATCCTTAGGTTTGCTGGAAATACAAAACACTTAAAAACACTGAGGGAACTCTGGTGTTGGTTTTAATCTAGTAGGCCACTTGAAACCACTGGCCTAAAGGACCCACCCTGAAGTTTCAAGAGTTAATCTCTGTACTGGAAGTTGTTAAGCTTTCCCTTTTGAAAGAGCTATCTTTTCTTGATCTGACTCTACTAAACCATAAAAAGTATTTCACATTTCACATTTGACAGACTCATGGTAAAGGAAGGGAAGGACAGGTCCGTGTGAAAATTCTGGCAGCTCGGGTTCCTACCACTCTCTATGAGCCATAAAAAGATGGTATTTGTACAGAAGGAGTAGTAAGAACTTTTTCCCGTTTTGGCAACTGACATTTGTTCAACCTAGTTGCTCACTAATTTGTGGAATAGCTGAATGCCAGCCTTTCCTCAGGCCAGAACTCACTTGCCCAATGATGGGGCTTGAATCCTTGCAGGGCAGTGCTCTACTGCATAGGTTCACAACATTTTTATAGCTAACTAGTGGTGAAGTTGTGTGATTCTTGGGCTGCAGTTCCTTGCTCTGCCCTCACTGTGAACTGCTGCCTGTTCTATCGTCTCTGCTTTTGGTGCCCAAAACATGCTGAGCTGTATAGTCACCTAAAAGTTCCTGAATTCAGAGGTGTGGTTCAGAGGCAACTGTTTCTCTGAAGTATTTATTCACTCGCATTACTTACTGGACCTCTCTATGGATCTGATTCACTTGCTGGGAATCACTGCATCATGACAACTGCGAGGTGTTGTTCTTGTCATGTAGCATTCTTCATTATGTCTTCTGTTCACAAGAACTGTATTGGCTCTTTGTCTTGTAGGCCTGATTGTAATACAAAATAATCTGTGATAATTGAGATTGTAACACTGCTTCTGCTTTTCAATTTTATTTTTGCAATTAATGTTTAGATGTTCATCCATGCTCAGTGGAGGGCTATGTGTTTCACATTGTCAAGAATTCACATCTGAACTGGAATATCAATATACCTATGTTTCTGATCATATTTTTAAATCAGGCTCTTGCATCATGCATTAAGATTAATCTGAACCTTTGATTTCTTACAAAGGCTTCACCTTCTGTCAGCGTGTAACAACTAAAGAATATGAAGATCAAAAACAACAAACAAGTCAATATCTTCTTGCATTGGTTCAAGAGATAGACAATGACTCCACTATTCCTTTGAAGCAGAAGAAGAAATTAATTAAAGAATTCCGAAAACACCATTCTCTCATCTATTGTGGTGGTTGTAAAACTACATGTAAAGTTTGTACTCTAAATGGTTAGAGATCAATACAGCCATTTTTATTTAAAGGGGGATGCATATGAAAATTGTTCATGATACAAACCAATTTCTTCTTATGTCCTTACATCTTCAGTTACAAGAAAGTATCAAAATTACTATGCTGCTAAAAAGCATTAATTGTAATTAATGTCTCTTCTAAGAAAATATACTTAATAACTTTTAAGTTCGTAATAATGGCACACTGCTTGTGCTGCTTTGAGTTTGGGGATTGGCACTTTTTTCCTTGTCTTACAACCCCGTGGCTTTCTAGCTGAGCCACGTCTGCATTCAGAGCCGTGCTGGTGTTCATAACCAGTAAGATTTTTAATCTTTTCTATCTGTAGTTCCTAATTTAACTGTAATCTAATCTTAAACTGTAGATTATGACTCCTGTGAGTATTGTAAAAGTGTACAAACTATGTCAAAAATGTTAGGAGCAGGTCAGTGGGTTTTGAATCTGTGGCAGGAATGATTGATTAGGCCGAGGAGCTGTCTGTGCTTGCAGTCGGTAATTACACCCTCTTGCTCCTTCCCCACTCTTGCAGACCAAGTGAGCTGCTGCTAATCTGGTAATTATGCATAAGCAACTAAAAAAATAAATTTTGAAAAAACTTGAGGAATGATAATCCTGTTTTAGATCTCTCAGTGTAGTTAAGCAATTTATTTTAACATGAGGATACTTTGATAGTGTCCAGGTGTGTGTTATAAATACTTTGATGCTGTTTATAGATTCACAGGGCAGAGCTAGAAAGCACGTTGGCCTGTCTTCACACGTTGCTGGTTAACTGCACATTGACAAGGAAATGTGGATTCAAATCATTAAATAAATATGTAATATAATGTTATAGGGCTTAAATTATTTCCATCTTCATGAGAGCTTTTTGATCGTGTATTGGACATAGAAAACTAGAACTGAGATTGGAAGGGACCTCTGCTCTAGTCCCACCACCCAGCTCACAGTGGAGTCAATTAGTGCAGGCTCCTCAGGGTCTTTTCCAGTTGAGTTTAGGGTATCTCCAAGGGTGGAGATACTGGTACTGGTTGTACCAGCCTCACAGTGTTTAAAACAAAACAAAACAACACAACAAACCAACCCAACAAAACAAACCCTAAACCAATAAACAAACAAAAAAGAACCAAAAGAAACAAACAAAACCAAACCCCACCTTATGTTTAGGTAGGATTTCTTGTGTTTCTTGCCTCCTGTCCTTTCACTGGGCAGTGTCTGGCTCAGTTGTCTTTACTCTCAAGCCTTCTCAAAGCTAAACAATCACAGCTCTCAGCTTCTTCCTTATATGAGAAATGCTCCAGTCCCTTATCATTTTCCTTTGCTGGACTAGCTCTGCTCTGACCATGATTTTTTTTTTATTATTGTGAATTATGCTTCTTCAGGTATTTACATCCTCAACTGCTCTTAAAATGTGTGGTCAAAGTTACCAGGATACCAAAGTTTTCGGAAAACAAGCATTGTTTTCTTTTCGTTTATGAATTGAAATGTTACACTGTTTGATATAACAAACTATGTGTACAGGTAATAGGTCGTGTTAACTTGCATATTTCAAGTGGCCTTATTTAAACGACCTGGCCCTATTAGAAGTCAGGGAATGTAGTTGAAATCTGTCTGTGTCCCTGTTTCAGCAGTTGTTATTTAACCGTGACTGTCTAGTGTAAAATAACTAATTTTTGGAGGAGGGGAAAAAAGACCAAGTTTCACCCTTCAGAGGCAAATTCCCTAATTACTAGACTTCAGGGGCACATATTCTTTCTGTAGCCCTGTGTTGAGGTCTTGGTCATTCTCCCAGAAAAGGGAGCATGTACAGAAGTAGGATATTGAGAACTATAAACAGGAAAGTATTTCCTAATTCCTGATTAAGTGCTTCTGGTGTTGAGTAGTGGGAGAAGGGGATTTTAGTTTGTTTGGGTTTTTCTCTCTCTTCAGTCCCTTCACTGGCTCTCACTAAAAATACTGAAGCTGGTACCAGGGAGGGGTGACAACACAGTAATTTGTAGACTAGACAAACTGATAATTGTTTGGGGAAAAACCATGTTTTAAAAAAAAAAAATCCTTGCACTTTGTGACTTGATTAGAATTTTCTTGTGCTAATTTAAAGATGATAATAAAATATTGCATAAAAAGCACTGTATCAGTCTATCATTTAATATTGCTTTCATAAGGTAGAGGCAGCTCAGCGCATCCACCTTTGTTGGGGCGTTCACAGCTCTGACCATTCAAGTACATCACTTACACTTGGGTCACAGATCATCACAAAGAACTCTGTCCTGGCAACCAAGCAAGCCAGGTGGGGCCCTCCGAGGCTTCTATGTGGCTACTACCCTCTACTGTTGCTCTTTCCCCTCCTGCGTGCAGTGCTGCACGCGCTGATGGCACAGTAACAGAGCTTCTGATGCCACCTTTGATCTGAAAACAGAAATAACAGGTACAGCCTGGGGTACTTGTGTTTATCTAGAACACGTGGATAGGATACACGTGGGATGACCCAGGCCACAGCTGCAAGGTTTGTTCACCTCAGGCAGCTTCTTATGTCACCTTTTGTTGGAAAGGTGAGAGAAATGGCAGGAAACTTATTTGCTAAGACATTGGTTAAAACAAAAACCAAACAAAAAAACCCCACAACCTACTAACCCAAACCCCATTTTTAAAAAAGAATTGTTTGAATTACTCTTTCCTCAAAGCCTAAGTATACTTTCAACAGCAGCGGTCACATTTCAATTATATTCCTCTCATGGCTATTCACTAAAATAACCAGAATTTCAGGATAGGCAGTCTCAAAGAGACCTTCTGAGATGTGTTTAATTGCCATTCAGTTAGAATAATATTCATTTTGTAAAAAAAATCTTGATTTCTTCTCACCATGTGTTAGTGCCACGCCAGTACAAGCATTTGATGTTTTTATTGCTTCATGCATTGAGGTTTTGTGCAATAAGAATACAATGAAACTATCAGTAAAAAATGAGAACATAATGAAATGACAATGAATATATTAGGCTTGCAAAAATTTATTTTTAAACTCTGAAAGCGATTCTTTCCCAACCCACTTAAATACAGGAAAGCTAAAACACAATCCTAACTGACAGAAAACAGGTTGTAATTCAAAGAATTCCATTCTGGGTAAAACAATGGAATAACAATATACCAACTATGTTACCTATATATCAAATTTCTCTTCACAGATATTGTGTCCATGTTCTTCATAATCTTCTCTAGTTACTACCATGTCTTCAAAATCATCATTTTCAGAAATGAGCTTCCCACCTTCCCAAGAATAAGTAATAGGGCTGAAAAATTAACAAAGTTGTTGTCACTCATCCGTAAGTTCACTCAAAATACAAGTATGCAGCAATGATTTCAAAGACTTTACTTAGCCATACCTATTAAAAAAATATATTTTTGATTGCTAAATCAAACGATTCAGCTCCAGACAAGTTATGAGACAAAGTCCGAATTTTTTGCAGGGCTAACTGACTTTGCTTTTTATAAAAAGTAAGTGCCTCTTTGGAGGCAAGTGTGAACAGGTCACAAAGTAGAGATGCCTTTGTATTTATTTTGCAGAGATAATGATTCGTTAATATTTAAAAATACTCTTTTTAAAAAGTATTATTAAAGCGAGGATTTTTTTGTACTTTCAAGATAACACTTGTTTTGTCTCAACTGTATACACTCTCTCTCTGCAAAATGTTACTCCTTTCAAATCCCTGAAGTGGCTACATTAATAATGACATGGCAGCATTCAGATGCTGAAAATTCTAAGTAAAAGCCTAAACCCTAATCTTGCATGCTTATGGGTCCACTTAATGACAATAGTCTTATTTATCTGTTTACAATAAAAAGACCAAACCTGAAGATACTTATTTATGCACTTAATTTTATTAGCCAAAGTACAGGGCAAGCAGGTAGTCTGTAATTTATTTTGTCTGAAAATACGCTGATTTAAAGCATTCTTCTTTTACAATTTTGGTTCACTTAATATTTAAATTAACCCCCTTACTCAATCTATCTTTTTAATCAGCAAAAGAAATCCTACTTTAGAGTTTGTTCTGCTAGCAGGACAAAGCTTGTGCTGTACAATTTAGAACTTACTTTTCAGGAAGAACAACGGAAACATCATAATCAGTTGGAGTAAGACAGCGAACTTCAGAATAAACCCGATCTCTGAAGCCTGGAAAAAGGGTGTTTCCCCCAGTCAGAACTATGTTCTTGAAGAAATGAGGCTGCATTTCTGTAAAATAAAGAAGTAAATCTGTAGTTAGAGAATATATATTTAAAGGGGTTTTGCCCAATTTTGTTATGAATTGGAACAGAAGTAAGAAATATGCATAGAAGAATTTTATGTTCATCTAATGACCACATTAGTTAAATAGTTTTACTGAGAAATACAAGGAAGCGATCAATCACCCTCTGTTCTTCATGATTTTTAGAATTTGGCTTTGATAACTGCTGTTTTCTTATATTGTTTATTAAATTCCATGTCTACCAACACAATTCCCCTTTCAAAAGGGATTGTAAATGACTTTCTTAAGAGTACAAAAAATAACCTCAATGCTGCGATACATATGTGGTATCATAAAACCTATGAAAGTCTTCTTTGTAATAATAACACTAATTCCATGTACATCATCTGCAAAATGAAGGTTTTAGTGTTACTTCTGACAAACACAGCAGTCAGAAAGGTTTGCGACTTCGATGCTTAAATTACTGAGTTTGGTCAGTTTGATATTTCTCATCAGTTTGATTTTTCTCTTCTTCCAGTAAAGAGAGATAGTTTAAAATACAACTAAAACTTAATTTCAAGTATATTCCATCATCAGCGTCAAAGACAGATAGGTCACATTAGAAAAGGATGTTGAGAAGAATTAGGTCTACAGCAATTAACTGAAACAAGAGAAGAAACCAATCAATGAATCACCACAAAACTGTTTGCCTAACAGAGAATCTTGTAGACAATCAGTTCTAGAATACATGACAGGCACCAGAAGACAGACCGGTTCACGACAACTTAGTAACTGGTATGTTGAGAGTACTTGCTTCTTAAAACACTATAGATGCTTAAAAAAACCTGCCAAAACAAACAAACAAAAAACCATCCCCAAAACAAAACAACACACACACACTTTTCAAAATATTTTTAGGTCATACCTTCAGGTAAATTCTGAATAGAATAAACAATGGCTTCAGGAATTCCCATCTCTTGAATACCAATATCTGAAGGATGGAAGAGTATTTCTGGAACTGCAAATCTTTCATTTGCTAGACGAAGTATTTGCTCACCAGTCTTGTATTTTCCACTTAACACCATCTCTTCCCTTGGCTAAATTAAAGACATGAATAGTAGCCACTGCTTAAGAAAATAAATTACATCCTAGAGTATTCAGCTAATCTTTCTCATTTACTGCAGAAGCAGACAATATATTCTACATTAAGTAGTATTATCAACAAATCTTTTAAGAATAATAGATGTCCTGGTATTAAATCTGAAGTGACTTTGCTCTTATCAACTGCAGTTTTGCCTAAACAAAATAAAATAAATATGTTCAAGAGCAGCCTTAAAATATCAGGCCTGTGGCCAACTCAGTAAATGAGATAAAATTGTTAAACTGTCTTCACTTTTCAGGCTCTTCTATAACATGACTTTGAACCTTCTACCCATTAGGATATTTAAATGAAATTCAGAGAATCTTACAAAAAGGTATCAAAGCAGAGAAAACATTTTCGAACTTAACTTTAAAAAGAACCCAACAATAATGATGTGGATAGGTTGTATGACAGAGCACAAGCATAGAAAGCTACAAGTATTAAACAACAGAACATAAAGTGCAATGCTAGAAGAATAGTATCTAATTTTTATCTCAACTCCCTAAGGAAAACTTTACCAATTAATGCACAGCAAAGAAAGAAGTTACAATACAGCAAAAGAAAAAAGAAAGTCTTTCTAACCTCTCTATTAATAGACTTGTGCAGGTGAACAGTCCAAAAAATACTTCAAAAAACATACTATCATTACCTTACAAAATCCCTTTTTGATTGTGCTGAAATCTGGCAAAACATAATCTACCATTACAGTATTCTCCTCTCCCTTCAATCTGAAAGAAAAGAATGTAGAACAGAATAAGTCACAAGTTCAAAATCCCAACCATTTTATACTGAAGAGACTTCCCTTGACCTAACTGGAAAACTTTCTGATTAAGAGTATAGTTTTATTTGTTTGTACAAATAGATTATTCAGAAGTAGCAACTTTTACATGTAGTACCATTGTATACGTACTTGGCAATGTCCATGTCCTTGTAAAAGTCTTGAGAAACATAACACACATCTTCTTTCACTTGATTAATTACATGCGTTTCATCCATAACGTGTAGCTGCCTGGACAAAACAAAACAAAACACACGGAAGTTTGAGAATAATTAAATCTTAGCATCTGTCCAGAAACCGTTCCAGTTTTCCACCTGAAATGAACAACCATAGTTTTCAAATCACAGAAAGCTACTGTGTCAGTATTTAAAACTTGTATTCAATTTACAAAAGCATTCCTAGCCTACTGTTTAATATCTTCCTATTTCACAGTTCAATAAATACAAACATCTACCTGCATTTGCCCAAAGTCTTCATAAAAAGCATAGCCATAATCCTGCAATTAGTTCTACTAGCAAAGACCTTTACCTAGATAAAGTTCCAAGCTAAACGATCCTAATGAAATGTTGATACTATTGAATTTTATTTGTGGTATTGACAGAATCAGTTAGCCAACTGACTGATGATCTACTGAGACATCTCAGAAAACATGTAAGGACTTGGATAACCATGAACACATAGGTAGCCTCAGCAACTTGAAAGGCACTGGCACTTTAACAGCCTAATTCCCCAAAGAGCTTAAGATCATCTTAATTCATCTTCAGCTTAAGCTCAAAATGGCAGCCAGCTTATAACAGACAAAAATTCCCTTCTCCTTTAAACAGCATTTAATCTCTAGTTCACAGAAACAGTATGAATACCCCCACAAACATCTAGCATATTTCATACCAGGTCAGAAGACAACTATCAGCATGCTTTACCTGTAAGAGATGATCTCCTTTAGATGGTTGGTTAAGAGTTTTCCTCCGACATTAATCCTACAGAAAAAGAGTAACACATGGAATTCTGTCATTATTAACTTAAGGCCTAGTAAACAATTCCTTTAGAAAATATATACTGCAGTTTACCTGATGATTGCCTCTTTCTTCTTCTTACTTCTACAATAAGGTACAATGTGTGTAAAAGAGTATCCACTATCCACAATGATACAACACAGCTCAGATGGATTATCCCGGAAATACCGATGCGCACTAAGAGCTCCAGCTGAAATACAGAAAATTTCATTCAATTTTTATATGAATATACACTTTTAGCATTTACACTGATATGAAAGCGTACTTGCTTTGTATTTTAAATGCCTTTGACAAACTTCCAAGACCTCGCAACATAATACTACAGCCAACACATAAATTAATTTTGACAGTAGATAAATTAAGTATCATATATGTGCCCATTTATTCTTTTTCAGGAATTCCAGCCCATGGTCGTTTTCCTCTCCTAAAGTCCAAGCAGACTGATCACACCACAATTTATCAAACCTATCTAAAGGAGCATTCTATGTCCAACCATCTTTCAAAAGGGTTATGATGTTACTTCCACCTTCCCTGTAAGATACAATATATTTCGTGATTGTAACGCTGCATTGTATTTGCTAATACAAAACAAAACTAAACAAAAAACCACCACCACCACCACCTCAAAAAAAAGGAAATATATCAAAATCTTCATGCAAATCTTTGGTGGACTTCCTTAGAATAGAATCATAGAATCGTCTAGGTTGGAAGAGACCCTTGGGATCATCGAGTCCAACCATCTACCCTACTCTACGAAGTTCTCCCCTACACCACATCCCCCAACACCACATCTAAACGGCTCTTAAACACAGCCAGGGATGGGGACTCAACCATCCCCCTGGGCAGCCTATTCCAATGCCCAATCACTCTTTCTGTGAAAAATTCTTTCCTAATGTTCAGTCTAACCCTACCCTGTTGGAGCTTGAAGGTCCATTGGAACAGAAGCCAACTAAATCCCATCCTAAAAGTGCTGCCAATAAAGTGGTAATGCTGAACCACCATCCAGGGAAAGGCCACAAAAGCTCTCTACTCTCTCATGGGGACGCTGATAACCACTAGAGAGAGGACTCTGACAAGGACCACTCTGTCTTAGGTTACTGAGGAAAGAAACAAATGTCAGCAGACAGAGAATGCAATGCTTATGACATTCGAGACACCCGCTAGATTTTTTTAATTAAGACCTTCCTTTGTTCAAAGCTCAACATCTGCAGCTTCACAGAGAAGATGCCAAATCTTGTCACATTCACT
>JAOXNO010000001.1:51134786-51164944 GCA_028565335.1 Limnodromus scolopaceus | reverse complement strand
AAATGTACTCACCCCATATGCCCATGAAAATGGCAAAAAAGAGAGTTGCCACGTTGTCAAACAAATGGGAATACTGCGAGGGCTCCTTAAAAGCTATCCTGTTTCAAAATCCATCTGTTATGTCTGTCATCCTGACTCTCCTCAGATTTCCTTTAATTATATACCATGATACTCTTAAGAAAGTAGTATAAGAGTATTGCTGGAATTTCTTAAAAAAAAAACCAAAACCAAATAATGTGTAATCCAGTGAGTACATGTAGGAGCATATTACTCAAGAGCCAGGATGGAAACAAAGTAATTTCTTTACTATCTTTATATATAAACGTGTGCATATGCATGCATGCATATTTATTTATTTATTTACAAGGTTAACCTTCAAAATATATAAATGTGAACTAGAAGGAAACAGACTCACCATTTACTCTAAGAACTGCTTGAAATTGATATTCTTCAAATAGAATTTCATTCATGGATTCTTGTATTGAACTGAAGTTAAAATAAGGTTCGGTAATAATAATATTGGTATCTACAAAATCCACCTATGAAGAGCACATTAAAATTGTCATTACACAAAACTTAGAAATTAATACTCCATTACCATACTTTGCAGCAGTTGAGGATCATGTAAATCTCAAGACATGATTATCACTTGCTGCATCTGTTCGTAGAAACTAGGCTTAGAAAGTTTCAGTTTTGTTGAAGACTTCATTAGCAGTGATACAACTTTATCCAATTAATGGGTAAAAACATAACAGAAGGGAACACCTTCATACATATCCTCCTCCTGCAGAACTGTATCCAACATTTTAAAAAGACACCCATAGGGGAACACTACATACTAACCTAAGATACTCTACACTAATCCCGTCAACTACAGAAAGGTAAGTCTCTTCAACAGCTCAGCACTTGCATCACAGTCCTGCACGAAGTAGAATCAATAATAAAACTCCCAGTGACATCTAACGAGGCCAGCAAAAGATCCTGGACTTTCCGCATTTACTGGTATTTCAAACTTCTTTAGAGAAGACTTCAGAGGGTTACTTCAATCATAACTGGATACAGCCCTAAGTGTAGTACCAGCTGCTTTTCTCCTTAGTGTTCATTCATGAAAAAGAATTTAAAACAAATTCTCCTTGCAACCATGACTAAACTGAATCCAACTCCAAAACTAAAATGAAAGCTAAGTATCAAAAGCCAGCATTGAATATTTTTACATTTGGAGACTAAGATATTTTGAGGCATTAATTTTTTTCTCAGGACCATTCTGCCTCCTAGGTGTTACAAAAGACCAAAAACTTTCAGAGTATATAACAATACATTTCTTTTAAGAAAAAATAAAATGGAAGCCTTACTACACTTCTTGTGCTAAATCCAGTTTGTGTCATAAATAAGAGGAATTAAGTATCAGGTATTTATAGTTTATACATTCAACTTACCCATAGGCAGCAAATGGTTTGCCAAAGATGGTGCCATTGGCCTACAGACCTAGCTCATCGCTCTCTTTTACATCAGCAGTTTCTTCATCTCCAAACCACAGTGTATCCGTCTATAATTGTTATCATTTTTTACTAACTTGAACTCTTGATTATATTGATGTGAATTTCTTAACGTACGTAAACTTACTATGAATACACACAAGATCAAAAAATTTAAATGTTTTTTTAATTCTTACACCAGAGCTCAAAGAAAAAATTTTCTTCAGTTGCTTCAAAGAGAACAGTAAGCTCACCAGTTCTAGTATTAATATTTAATGCATTACATTAATTCCATTAGCAGTATTCAACCTACACATAATCTGTAATTGAAAAAAAAAGCTCTTACTTGGTACATTTCTTTTCCAAAAAGATAATCCCAAACCTGTCTCTGGACATCCCAGTTCACCAAGTAACCCTGTAGGAGGTTAGAAAAAAAATTAAAATATTTAGAAAATAAAATCATACTTAGAAAAAAACCAAACCAAACCAATTACTAGAAATTCGAAGTCAAGTGATTGATAGACTGGTAATATGAAGAAATTTGAGAGTAAAAATGTCTAAATTCACATTTCTATGCTAAGAGGCGAGTATTACATAGGATAAAGAATGTTACAAATACTCCCCTAACAATCTGTCAATTACTACACTACAAAACCAATGTAAATTGTGTTTCCTACCTACATTATTCCCTTCAACAGAAGCTTGTCAGTCCGACCTCGATGCCAGGGAAGGTTATGGAGCAGATCATCTTGCATGCCATCACACAGCACGGACAGGACAAACTGGTCATCAGGCCCAGTCAGCACGGTTGGGCTTATGAAACCTTGATCAACCTGACCTCCTTCTACGACAAGGTGAACTGCTTAGCGGCTCTGGATATTGCCTACCTGGACTTTAGTAAAGCCTTTGACACCATTTTCCACAGCATTCTCCTGGAGAAACTGGCTGCTGATAGCCTGGAAGGGCATACTCTTTGCTGAGTAAAAAACTGGCTGGAGGGCTAGGCCCAGAAAGTGGTGGTGAATGGAGTTAAATCCAATTGGCAGCCCATCACAAATGGCCCCCAAGTACCGGGGCCAGTTTTGTTTAATATCTTTATCAATGATCTGAATGAGGAGATCAAGTGCACACTCAGGAATTTTGCAGATGACACCAAGTTGGGTGGGAGTGTTGGTCTGCTTGAGGATAAGAAGGCCCTACAGGGAATCTGGACAGGCTGGATCAATGGGCCAAGGCCAATGGGATAAGATTCAGCAAGGCCAAGTTCCAGGTCCTGCACTTGTGTCACAACAACCCCATGCAGCAGTACAGGCTTGGGGAAGAGTGGCTGGAGAGCTGCCTGGCAGAAAAGGACCTGTTGGTTGACTGTCGGCTGAACGTGAGTCAGCAGTGTGCCCAGGTGGCCAACAGCATCCTGGATTGTATCAGGAATAGTGTGGCCAGCAGGACTAGGGAAGTGATCATCCCCCTGTACTCGGCACTGGTGAGGCTGCACCTCAAGTACTGTGTTCAGTTCTGGGCCACTCATGACAAAAAAGACATTGAGGTGCTGAAGCATGTCTAGAGAAGGGCCACAAAGCTGGTGAAGGGTCTGGAGAACAAGTCCTGTGAGGAACGGCTGAGGGAGCTGGGGTTGTTTAGCCTGGAGAAAAGGAGGCTGAAGGGAGACCTTATTGCTCTCTACAAGTACCTGAAAGGAGGCTGTAACGATGTGACTGTGGGTCTCTTTTCCCAAATAATAAGTGACAGGATAAGAGGAAACAGCCTCAAGTTGTGTCGAGGTAGCAGGGTTAGGATGGATATTAGGAAAAATTTCTTCACTGAAAGGGTCATCAAGCACTGGAACTGTCTGCCCAGGGAATTGGTATTTAGAAGATGAGTACACCTGGCGCTTAGGGACCTGATTTAATGGTGGACTTTGCAGTGCTAGCTGTATGATCAGACTTGACAATCTTAAGGGTCTTCAACTTAATTGATTCTGTGATTGTTAAACTTCCCACTGCTAAATCTGCTGCTTCTATGATACTACGCATAACCCCGCAGTTGGGGCATATTGTATGAAAACTATTCCTTAAAGCACCAATTTACAATGTAAAACTCAGGATATCTTACTTACTTTCTGAAAAGGGAGAATATAAAAAAGCCCAGAGGGATCTTTAATTTCATCCAGTTGATTTGCCGTGAAGGTTTTCAAGCGTGCAGTCTTTGATCTGAACTGACAGTTGGGAATAACGCTGAAAAAGATCAGGAAGCTTCCTATTCATCACGATACGAGACACATTCCTTATCTTTACACTACCTTAGTAGATAAAATACTTTCAATAATATTTTTGCTGCTGTGCTTTGGTTCTAATCCATTAATTGGAGAGAGGTACAAGGGGATATCTCTATTTTCTGACGCCTCTGGGAAAATCAAGCCAAGCCAAGCCAAGCCAAGCCAAGCCAAGCCCTCCTGCGCACTGCACCGAGGTGCCCCCCCGCCCAAGCCCCGCCACCCCCCAGAACTGACGGTTTAACGGTCCCGCCGGCGCAGGCCGCATGGGCGGAGCCCAGCACCCGCCGCAGGGGCGGGGCCACAGGCCGGGCCGCTCCCCAGCCGGCGCAGGCGCGCTGACGGCGCCGAGTCTCGGTGAGGGGCTGAGGGAGCAAAGGGGCAGCCTCTCGTGCTCCCGGGCACCGGCGGAGCGATGAGGAGACGCCCGTCCCGTCCTGCCCGGCCCCCTCCCCGGCCGCTCACCTGACGTTCGCGTGGCTGTAGCCGATCTTGGCGTTGTAGGCGCCGTTATCCAGCACCAGCGTCGCCATGTTCCCCACGGCGCCGCGGCCGCCGCCGCCGTCCCAGTATTGATCCGCCACCGCCGTGGATCTCTATGGTTACCATAGAGCGGAGGAGCGGCGCCCGCGCGCGGCCTGACGGGACGCAGGAGTGCCGCTGGAACCGCCTCCGGCACCGCGCCCGCCCCTGCAGCCAGTCGCCGGCTGCTCACGTGCCGCCGGTGACGCTAGCGATGCTGGGGAGGCTATTGGTCAGCAGCGACCCGGAAGCGCTCGCAAACGAGAGGGGCGGGGGAGATGACATGGCTTCGAGTCGTCCGGCGCCGGCGTCGTTCCCTGTGGGTCCGGTGCGCCTGCGCGGGCAGCCCGACCTTCCACCTCCGGGCTGCGGGATGGGGTGGCCGACAGGTGGGGTTTGAGCGGGTGGCGCCCTCCCGATAGGGGCGCAGCGAGTACCGGGCCGTTACCGCCAAAGCCCGGGGGGTGTGGGCCTTTCTCCGGTGTGTATCGTTAGTTTACCGTTGTTCTAAGCGTGCTGTAATTAACACTCTCTTATTATAAATAGCATAAAAATCAGTGCTATTGGTAGTCGCTGTCAGTGACCAGCTGTTGTTTACTTAAGTCCGTGTCGAATAGCCCGCTCACGTATGGAATCTCAGAGCCACAGAAAACGGCCCGGGCTGGGAGGGGCCTCGCAAGGCCACCTGGTGGCAATGGAGCCGAGATGAGGTGATCTAGCGCCCTGTCCAACTGCATCTTGAAAACTTATAGCGATGGGGGATTCACCACATCCCTAGGGAGTTTGTTCCAGTGATTAATTGTTGCCCCTATAAAAAAAATAATCCTTATATCGGGATGAAACCTCTCCCTGTTGCTCCTTATCTTCTTGTGATAAGAGAGCCTCCATCCTCTTTGCAATCAGGCTTTAAGTACTGGAATACTGTGATAAGGTCCCTCCTGAGCCTCTTCTTCTCCAGGGAGAAAACACCTAACTCCTCATAGGGCAGGTTCTCCAGCCCTTTGATCATCTTCATCTTTATTTGGACCCTTTCCGGGGTCCACTTCTTTTTTGAATTTTGGGGGCCAGAACTGGCCACAATATTCCAAGTGTGGCCTGACAAGCACTGAGCGGATCGGGATGAGCACATCTTTGTCCCTGCTAGTAATGTCCCTGCAGATTCGCCTTCGTTGCTGCAGCAGCACACTGCTGACTCCTGCTCAGCTCATGGTCCATCAGCACCCCCAGGTCCCTTTCAGCAAGACTGCTCCCCCACCACACAAATCCTGGCCTGCACCGGGCTCTTTGGTTATGTTGTCCCAGGTGCCAGATCTTCCACTTGTCTTTATGACAAATTTTGCTTTATTTATATGTTTCACTTACCATCACTGGTATCTTTGTTGTTATCCAATAAAACAGGAAGTGAATTACAGTTTTGTGTCTGTATGCAATCGGCTTTCTTGGAAATACCAGACCTTAAAAATAACTGCTATTCTACATGGTTACTCTTTACACTAACAAATATCAAATGTCTTTCCACGAGCCAGGATGTTCAGTGGAACACGACAATCTGATTTTAGACCAATCCTCTTTATGTGCTTACCAGTTTCTTAAGGACAGCATCCTTAATCTCCACTTTAGCATATACATTCTTTGGTTCTTGAGGAGAGGTCACAGGAATTATCAAAAGCCTGTTTTCCCAGTTCAGAGGTTTCTGGATTCTTTTAAAGAACACAATAAAGTGTTGGTTGTTCGTTCTCTTTGTCCACCAGTGGGTATAGGAATAGTAAATTTTGGTTTTGTGATCAAAACCCTAAACCCAAAATACACAAAACATACAATTGTGACAAATGCTTTAGGTACTCACAGCGTTACAGCGAAACATAAAACATTACTCTTAAAATCACATAATTGTTGCTTTGTCCTTTTATTAGTAATATAAAGTTCTTAGAAAAATAATTTAGAGACAAAAAATCATTATAGCTATTACTAGCTTTTGTCTTGTGAAATTAAAGGTGAAAGCCAGAATTTAATTAATTACTTTTCTCTCTACTAGATACTAGCTTCAGCTCTGTGAGATTTCATCTGTTTTCATTTAGTGACTCGTATTGAATTCAGAGTTACTTTTGCTTTTTTTTAGTACCTACAGGACAAGTGCCAGGCTCTTAACAGTTCACTTAGATTTATTTGTAGTGGTTAATACACATAAATATTTAAAATCTCTCAGAACTAAAGCTGGTATATTTACTGTCATTGCTAACTGAGGCCAATTCACATACATATTTATTGAGTTTGTTTACATATTCACTCATACATTGCAATGACACTTCTGATAATACTTTTTTGTTGTTGTTGACAGAGTACTTAACAAAGTCAGTAACCTAGCAAGGACACATAAACATAACTTTTAAATGTCCATATGGTAACAAACCTTGTGCATTGCCCCTTACAATAGCTTAGAATTGATATTATGTGATGCTTTTTGACTAATGGTCTGTCAGGCTACTTAAGCCTTGCACATCTGCATTTTAAGACAAATCCTTCATTATCTTTTTCATTATTCATATGCAGCCATTCCAAATTTCTCATTCTGCAGTATGAAACAAAGCACTCACTGAAAACAAAACAGAACTTCTTAGGTCACATTTTATTTTTCTTTTCCCACATTTTCTACTGCTTTACTTAATGGGAAAAAACAAAGAATATTTTTGTTAATTCTGTGACTTTTGTGTTTCTGAAGTTGCTTGGGCTCTAGTTATGTTTTGGTTTTTTTTTTTTTTTCTGTCAAGTCCATTCCAGTTCTTGCAGTTCAAGGAATCCACATGACCACATGAAAAGTCAAACTAAATCTGCACACCCTATACAAAGCACACAGCTGCTTATTTGAGCAGCTCTTGCTCTTGCAAGCTCTTGCTCTGTGAGCTCTTGCAGCCTCAAAACAACCAAATAGTGCCAACTACAGAATTTGTTCAGAGCATCCAAAGAAAGTTATCCTCGAGGAAGACGTTATTGCATGTTTTGACATGCTCTGACACAGGGGGGCGTTTTCCTGGATTTAGCATCCATAAATGTAACCTTTCTTTATCTAGGTGACAGTGAAGGGCAGGCTGGTGGATGAGATGACTGCCTGATAGGAAACTTTGTACATCCTTGGGTTCTTGGGTCTTCTGTTGAATGGAATGAGTTCACAAATAGGCCCTAGAAATTACCTGTGGTAAATATAAGCCAAAATTCTTCTTTGAGATTGTTTCAGTATCCTAGATAAGCTCACGAGAGGGGTTCTTTCTTGGTGACATGAGTGCCAGCTGCTCTGTATGGGAGGGAAGCCAGAAGGTGAGGAGAATACTGGGTCCCACCACCCCCAGCCAGGGAGCAGGGCAGGCAGGAGTGGGAGGACAGCCCAGAGCCCAGGTCATCAGGCAAGTGTCTGAAGATGAAGCAGGTCTGAGGTAAAGCACAGAAGTCAACCCTCAGGTCAGGGTCAGGATCAGGTCTGGTGGGATGAACCAGGGCCAGAAATAGCCCAGGGATCATCGGGGAGGTCCATGGTGACCAGGCAGGCCTGAAGTCAAGGTGAAAAGTTGGTGGGTCAGGGTCCAGATCAGCAGGACCCAGGACAATGCATGTGGTGATCTGCCACTACAGCCACCCCTTCTTTTCTTCTCCTATGACACAGTTTCTCCCCACTGGACGGGGAGTAATTGTGGTAAATCAGGAGCAAAAAGCCTTGGTTGCTAGATGAAGAAATCCTACATACCAATGTTTGTAAGTGGAAAGTAGTCAGGAAGGCTAAGCCACTTCTTCGTGGTTATCGTATTAGGGTGACAGCTGATGACACTCACAATTTTCTTCATAAATAGCTCCCTTGCTTTGGTTAGAGGAGGAGTCAGTCTTTGGGACTTTGTATAAAGCACCATTTTCACATAGCAGTGGTCTATCATGAACATAACACTGAGGCCATAAAATGAAGTGTCAGATACTCTGCTCGAACCAAGGGATAAACTGGGCTCTTTATCACATGCCCTTCTAATTTCCTGGGGTTGGGGGCTGATCTATGCATTTTCCTCCATTCCTCCATTCAGTGTGCACCAGATGGAGGAGAACGTGAGGTGATGATTCAGATCAACCCTGCCGGACTGGAATATTTCTGGTTTCCAATTCTGACATCAATGAAGAGCCTCTAGACTTTCCATTTTCTGCCAGAGCTACACTTGCAGGACACTTGCAAGGGAACATACAACATGCGTCCCGCTTTTCTTGCCCCTCATATTTTCTTTCTTGATTAAAAGATGGTCCATCATTATGGTGAACACTGTTTCTCCAAAATACTGGTAGATTTTTTTTCTGGTTGAGAAAATTGATCTTAAAACAGGAATAAAAGTGTTAGCTTCATACACAGCTCATTCCCACTTTATAAGTCTCTTTAAAGAGTATAATGAGGTCAGTATTACACAACTGACTGACTTTTAAATGCCTGGAAAAATCAACTAAAAATGTTCACCTCCTGACCTTTCATCTGTTATTGCTTCATAGTTCTGACTTAAAGGTCCTTAGGGTTTTGGTTCATTGCATGTAAATTATTAATCTGTTATGTATATGAGAAGCAAAGAAACTAGTATCTGATGTCTTTCCTCTGCAGCTCTAGACTGTATTTTAGAGCCAGTGCAGAGGTCACATCTGAAAATCTTGTTAGTCTTACAACTGTTATTTTTTTTCTTTTTCCAGTTAATACTACTATTTAGGGTACTCAGTGGCCTACCACTGAAATTCTTCATGATACTTTTTCTGAATGAGGGAGCCCCAAAGAAGAGCAACAAAATTATTGCCAGACATTTATTTTTCTAGCTGACTTGGAATTTTTGCTACAGCATGAGAAGCCATTCTCTCAAAATTAAAATAATCTATAGGCTTTATACTTGTCACAGATACCCACTGAAATGTAAACACACGGAACACACCTGGAGTGATTTTGGGGTTCCCAGATGGAAACAAATTTGAGAATTTATTTCTGTAGCTGGGAATAAGTATCACTTATAAAAGAGTGATCACTTTTATAAATGTCTCACTTGGCTAAGCAAGGTGAATTTATTATGAAAGAGCTAGAGTAGCGGAGTTTACCTGAAAAATTTAAAGTAACTTAAAATATTGCTTCTGTGAATGAGCTCTGCCAGCTCCAAGGCTGGGGAAGAGCGTGAGGTGCAGGTATTAACACACACTAACTAATTAACACATACTAACACACGAGGGTAATATGCGTTTTATCACGAGGAATTCTTGCCACATACTAGATCCATTTTGTTGTTGCTCCCCACGGGGGACGCGCTCCACGGGCGGGAGGACGGATGGTGCCTCGGGCGGAGACACGGACGCTGTCAGAGAGTTTTGGAGATGGAAAGGCTGAAGAGGGAGGAAAGCAGCAGCAGTCGGCGGAGCGCGGAGCACAGGAGGGCGGTGCGGCCCCGGGGCGGGCAGCGGCTGCGGGCGCTGAGGGCACTCGGGGGGGCCGGCGGCGCTAACCAGGCGGACCCCGACTGCGGCGGGCACCGGGGGCGGCCCCTTCCCGGGGGTCTGCGGGCCGAGGGGAAGAGACGTCCCCCCCGCCCGCATCCGCCCTGTCAGGGGCTGCTGCGTCCCGCTCCGGGCGGTGGCTCTGGGTCCGGCCCTCCCCGTTGCCGCCCCGCCGCCGCCCCCGCCTCCCGTCACTAGGCGATGCTGCAGCCAAGATGGCGGCGGGCGCCGAGTGAGGGCGAGCGGAGGCAGCAGCTCCGCTCCCGGAGGTCTCCCCGCCTCGGGCAGGGAGAGGCGGAGGGATGAGGCGCGTCCCCGGTCCCGGTCGGTCGTCGTGAGGGGCGCGGGCCGGCAGTCACCATGGCGGGGATTATCAAGAAGCAGATCCTGAAGCATCTCTCCAGGTCAGTGGGGCGCCGTGCCCCCGGTAGACGGCGGGCTGTGGCGGGGGGCGGCGGCGGCAGCAGCAGCTCCCGGCCCCGCGCCTCCAGGCGGAGAGCGGTCCCCGGGGCCTGCCGCGGGGCTGGGGGTACCGGGCTTCCTTCAGTCCGCGGAGAGGGGAGCTGGAGCTGCGTCCTCGGGGTGACTGCTGGAGGCGGAAGGGGCGGCCGGCGGTGACAGCCACCTCAGTGGTCACTAGTCCCATCGCTCGGTGCCCGGCGGCGCGCCGGCGGCTCGGTTTTGCCTGGCGCAGACAGGAGTCACCGAGTGAGTCACCGCCGGGCTCCGGTCGCTTCCCCGCCGGGCAGACGGTGGCCGCCTCCGCCGCGCAGCCAAGCGGAGCAGAGCCGGGCGGGGGCTACGGCGGCAGTGGGCCCGCGTCCCCCCGCCTTCCCCGGGAGGCGGCGGCCCAGCCCCTCGGCGGGGGGACGCCGAGGTGTGTGAGGAGGAGGGCGGAAAAAAAAGGGGGGGGGGAAATCCCAAACGCCGTCGTAATTCGGGGGCGGGTTGGGGGTGCGCAAGCCGAGCCGGATGGCTTGGTGGTGGCTGGGGGTGCGGGAGCCCGGCCCGTGCCCTTGCAGACATCGGAGCTCCGGCAGCCGCAGGTGGGGCCGGGTAACAAAAGAGATGCGTTCCGGTGCTCGCCGAGGGATGAAGTAACTTCGGCGTCTTCTGGGTGACTGAAATCGTGTCTAACGTGCCTTGTGGGTTAAAAAAACCAACCAAACAACCAACCAACTACCCTCCTCTTCCCACCCTCCCTCCCCCCCCCCGCAAAATTTTGTATCTGTCAGCGTTGTATGCTTCAAAGATGGAAAAACTGCAGAAAAGTACACAATCCGATGGACACAGTTTTAAAAGGCCATATTGCATTTCTCTCATTTTATGAAGAGAGATGAAAACCTGTTAGGTACTTGGATCTGTCATGATGTCACAGTGTTGTAATTCTTCAGAGCTTACTTTTATAAATTAAAACATATAACCTGACATATTGGTCCCGTATTTGCTCATTTTTTTCAAAATCATTTATTCTAATTTTGTGTGGTATTTCTGAAAGGTGTTTATTTTCATCAGTGCTAATAGAGAAAATCAAATGAAAGGACAGATTAGATTGTCATTTGACTGATCTGTTGATGATGCACAAGAAAAACAAAATTCTCATTCCAGATCCTTTGCTATCTGTCCACTGAAGATGATGTATGAAGCAGTAATAGAATAATTTTTTTCCTCCATGAGTTTTGTAGCTGGGAATGCTGGCAAAGATATCTTGTCTTCACGTGAAAGTAACTGAGCACTGTGAGAATGGAAATGCAGTGGGAAAATGTCATCAGCCTGGAGTCAGTTTTCTAAACAGAAACTGGCATGGAATCACTAGACTTAAATGACTGACACAGCTCACTCCCTATAGTGCTATTTAGCAAGCTGTGTGGAAAGAGAAGTGAACTCTGATCTCTGTGCTACAGGTTAAAGTCTAAAATGTGTCTCAGAACTGGGCATGAGCTGGTTTTCTGTCTAGTTGTTTCAAATAAACCTAGGTTATAACTAAGTAATTTTTAATGTTGATAAATCTATGTTTGCTTTATCGTGTGATGTGATAATGCTTATTCAACAAGACTGTCAAATGATTGTGACAAGTTTCGTCATTCTTAAAAAGCTTATGGGATATGTCTAACAGTCTGAGGTTTGCAGGTTCAAATTGAGTCTCACCATCCACACTGTTCAAATTAATGTTTGCTACCTAAAATATAGACAATGTTATTATTAAGCCCCTTATTATGGGTGTTCTTAATCGCATGATCAGATAGTATCTTTTCTCCTTGCAGGACTGGTGCTTCAGTGATTACAGAAGTTTGTTACACAAGAAAATACAGGTCAGGTGACAAGCACCTGTAAATCTGGTGGCTTTTTACATATCAGGAACTTGTTTTTTCAACAAAAGCGATAATGTTTTTCTTTATTTCAAGATTTTCTTTAATATGTTTTATAAGAATGTGATTAGGGTAGGCTTCACACACTGTTCTATTTCAGTCTGGAGCCAAATACATGAGGAATTTCCTGTAATACAGAGGGTGCCAAAAGCCACTTTTACTTTGTACTCTTATTACTATATTGGTTCCTGTTCTACAGTTTTCATAGTTCCTCAAAACTGATGCCTGTTTGCCACTTTCAACAAAGCAGGTATAAGTGGCAGGATTAAAATGTACTGGAAGAAGCCCATATATAATAAAGGAAAAATGAAAAGAATTGTCCTGTAATCTCAATATCCTTTCAGTTTTGGTTGTTGTATTTCTCTGTATGTTTCAACAAAGCCAAGTCTAATATGTACTTCAAAGAACAAATAGAAGAGATGAACTTGTACCTTCAGTTACAGAAAAGTACTTTTGCCACAAATCACAGAATTGGTGAACGGTGGAGATTGAAAGGGGTCTCTGGACATCATCTTGTCCAGCTCCCCCAAATCATTATTGATCTAGCAATATTTGCTGTGAAAATTGCTGCAATGTCTGTTACTCACATGTTAGCAATTTTCATCTTTCTTACTATCTAGATAATGTACATGCAAATTTTAAAAGTGTTGTGTCATTCAGCAGTATAGTTTCCATTTAGCAATTTACAGTGCTTTTAGATGATGAACTGATAGGGCCACTGGTGTTGTGAAGGAGCCTTAGGAAAATCTTTACATAGATATGCGTCTTTAAGGTCTGAGAACAAGAAGATGACACCCAAACTGTGTTGTGGAATGGTTTTGATATCTAAATGACTTTTTACCTTTGTAAAAGGCTTTCCTTATTGCTGTGTTACAGCTTAAGAACAGTGAAGGCAGCAGAGTTTATTTACTCAGCTTGTAACAAACCTGTATCTCGTGTCAGGATCTGGTGATGATGTTTAAGCTTTCTCACAGTCTTTTAAAAACTCTTAAAGCTATGTCCTCTCTCTTCAATGTGCATTGCTCTTCTCCAAGGTTGTGGAAGAAAATGAGAAGGAGGGAAGGGGGTGGGGGGAGGGAGAACAAAATACATATATTTTTTTTTGTTGTTGTTCAAGTTACGTGGTGCTTGGCATAGGATCTGAACTAAATACTAACTGCTAAGCTGAAGAGATGAGTTTGTCATTTGGAGACTTGAATTTTTGTCAGCTCCATATTGTGTTAAGTGTGTTTTTTGTGAATGTGGATGGTGGAGTGTCTATTTCATAATGTACGTGCCCTAAAATTAAACAAGTATCTGGATACTGGCATTTTCCTTTACAAAGGTAGGAATGAGACACTGGGCCTTGGAGTCTTCTGTGTAGTGTTGGGATCACTTGCTCTTACTGTCCAGGTCTTCCCTGGTGAACTGAAACTTGTTTTGAATCTTCATATGTTGTGTTACATGTTTTCAGGAGTGAGAGATTTGTTGTTGAAGAACGCCTTTCATTGCAAGAGTTTCTGTGTATTGCTCTGTATGATAATAGCAGATACCCTTCAGCGTTACTTCTTTTTTCTCAGACTTTGTAGACAACTGTATAAAACATTTTTCAGCAGGACTCTAGAGTGCACAACCCAAGTTCACAATAGTGTTCCTGTTATACTCTGCATAACCATCCACCATAGGGATTTGAATCTTGAGTTGTTTGGATCCAAGGTATCGACAGAGATTAGGTATTACTTACACAGATTTGTATAAGGGCTTTTTCTGGTTGTTTTCGTTTTTGGCTTTTAGTATCACTGACTGAAATTCTTTTCTAGCTAATGAGCGGTCTAACTGGGTCTTCTGTGTAAGTATCTGCAATATCCCCGCCTTTCTGTGGAAAACAGTGTTGTTCATGAAAATATGCCTAAGAAGCGTGAGGAAAAGCTTACAAACTTTGCCTCTACCTTGAGTTAACTAGCCCCACTGAATATGACATTCTTCATCTCAATTAGATATTAGCTCCTTAAGTTTACCAATGATAACACATACTTCAACTTTAAAAAGCCCATTCTTTGTTTGAACCTTACTTGCTGTTTTCACAAAGAAAACAGTAAGAGGTTTAAAAGTGTTTGGTATGGCAGAAACCCAAATTGTTTTCAGTGTGTGTCATTAATGTTCTGTCTGAACTTAAACCTTCTTTGCTTTTGCTCACCTGAGGCCATAGATGTAAAAATACTATGATTTCAATAAAAGAAAATTGCAGTAAATTTTGTGACAGTATTTTTCACATCATAGCTGGGAAATCATTCTGAAACACATATGAAGGTTAGTTTCACAAGGAGTAGCATGCTATTTGTATGGATATGAGGAGTCAGCTGATTCTGCTATAAAGTGATATCCCACATCATCTAGTACAACTTCATTGATACGTGTCCTACCTAAATATTTGACCTGCCTATCACCCTACTTTTATACCAGTAAGACATGCCTGTTTGGTGAGATGTTGCCATCTCAAGAGATGTGAGGTGACTCCTTTTTAGGATCTACCAATATAACTCCTTTATTTGGCCAGAATAGGCATGTTCCTTCCTGTAACGAAATGACCAAAGTTGTTTGGATGAACACTGTAACTTCTGCTAGTAGTGAAAGAAGTAGAATTTTTGCTTGTTTACAGTTTTTTATATTCTACTTCTATGTCACTTCCAGTTTTGTGAAAGTTATCCAATTATTTTAGCCAGCCAAAGAGCACAAAGTGTATACTTTTCTTAGAATAAATGTAAACCAGCTTCTCTCTCTGCTTGTATTCAAGATTTTACAGAGTGTATTCTATGTCACTGACTTTATTGGCTTGTGTAGTATGTGGGGAAAATTGCAAAACACAATGTAGACATAAAAATCTACATTGTTCTGGATTAATCTATGTTAAATCTGAATGCTTATGGAAAGTGTGAGCATAATGCCTGTCATAACCACATGCTACTGCACCCAGTAGAAGAAGTAGTCTGAAAAAGGACAGGTAGTAAAGCAGAACTGCTTAAGATGGCAGAAAAGAATGAGGAGAAAAGGGAATTTAAGAAATACAGGATTATAATGAAACTTTAAATTGCTCTATGTTTGTAATTCAGTACTCTTTGTACTCTTTGTATTTAAATGGAGACTTCACGCCAACAGTTTTGTCTATGTGAATGTGTTGGAAGTGTTCTGATCACCAAAAAGGCATCAATAAATGCTTTTTTTCAACAAAAATAAAAAAACTTTCATGTTCTTCTATTTCTGTTAGTAGCTTCATGCATCATATTGCATTTTAAGCTTCTGTAACAGAATATCTTCCAAAAGGCCAAACTGAAATTGCTGAATTGTTTTATGAAATTATAAAAGTATTTTGGAGATAAACCAGCAATTGTATTTGCTTGTGGGGGAACCTGGGTTTCTCAATTTGGTAGCTCCCACAGGAATTCTTCTGTACACCTTTGTGGAGCTGGTGCTAACCGTGGCTCAGATCTCTTCATTCTCTCCTCTCTTCATGAGAAGAAACTGTAGAGGAAAGTAAGAAAAGAACTCCACTCAGCTGGCTTTTAGTACTTCCAGGCTCCCCTGCATGGAAGTAGGAGCCTTGCTCTGTGTTGAGCATGACCTCAGCACAGATTTTGTAGCAGCTCTGCCATGCAGCTCACCATATAGCTTGAGAATACCAGAGCTTTTGTTTTCTCAGAGAAGTTGGCTGCTTCTGTTACCTTGAACCTTGGGATCCAGCTACCCAGCAATCTGGAAGTTATGGGGTTGCTTACTTGGCTGGGGATCTAGGCACCTGAGAAAAATAATCATTGGTAAATAGGCATCTGTAATGTGATAAATCTCTTAAACTCTGTTCAAATATCCCAACATACCACCTACCAAGGGCACTCTCCAAATGCTTGGATTTTATTGTACCCCAAAGGGTAAAAGTGTAGGAATTAATTATATTAAGGCTGAGGCACCTTTTCAAAGTGAAGACAGTTAACAATTTTTTTTTTTTTTAAATTACCACATGGTTTGCCAAATTAAAGATTCAGATTTTTAATTTTTGAGAAGCTTAATGTACTAAAATTTCATAGTCTGCAAAATCAGAATGTCAAATGTGTGCAGGTCTCTCGCACCACCCCAAACACAAAAACAAATCCGAGAAGTCCCGTTCTATTATGTCTGTAGAGTCACATTTCTTTAGTGTGAATTTTGAATAGGTGAAGTGGAGACACTGTGAAAAGGAACAAATAGTCTGGGCTGAGAAGTCTCAGGCTAAGCAAAGCAAAACTGAAAAGTTACCTCCCATTTGAAAATAAAAACCTCTTATGCTGTGTCTCTGGGCTATTTTCCTTCTCACATTCCTAATATACTTACTGAGTATCTCTGATTTGGCTGTATTATATAGACCTTTTCTGCATGATCAAGATTTTATCCACAAGATGTTCATTTAAACATGGCCACAGTATTGTAGTATCAGATAACCAGGGATATTCTCATGGGAATCTTGCATTTTACACAGGCCTACTTCCTTTTTAGTTCTATAATGTCGTGATGTGTAATAAGCTGTTGTAACTGCGGTTATCTTTTTTAGCTAAAACTCTCTTACATTATTGTATCACTCCTTTTTCCCTTTGAACTTGATCCCTTGTGTGTCCCCTGTGTCCCGTTCCCTGCAGCGATCCCAGCTGGCTCTGGTGGAGATTGGTTTGCTGCGAATATCCTTACTACCAAAATGAGTACCAGAAGCTTCTCAGAAGCCGTGGCAACTGACCACTTGCTTTCACCAGGAATAGGGGCCTTTTGTCTGAATACCTGGCCCTCAGGTAACTTCCCCTCTCCCACCTTTGTAGAGTTAAATGTAAGAGGTGGTATGCGTTTATATAAATTCGGGAGTGAAATGAGCTCTGTAAAATGTTAATTGGGTTTTCTCTCCTCTTTGTTTTTGTAACTTGCGATTCTGCAAAAAGTATTTGTTTGCTATGCAGCTATGTGTTTTGGTTCTTTGTTTTTGGTTTTTTTTTAACTTTTGAGGAATTGGTCAGCTTTTTACATAGTGTACATAAGAGAATAGCTGATTTTTTTTTTTTTTATAATTAAAATAGTCCTTATAGTTAATGTCTTATTGAAAAATATTATTTTTGTAATGCTAACTGATCAGTTCTCACAACAAGATGTCTGCTAATGTCATATAAATAAATGATGCAGTTTCCAGAATGCAGATGTCATGCTTTTACACTGCACCAATGTTTCTTGATTTTAAATTTACAAAATTATTTTTCATCAAGTGGCTCTTCTTTGTGTTGGGTACAGAATGCTATATTTTGAGTGGAATTTAATAGGTATCAAATATAAGCAAATTCTCAAAATGTTATTTTTGCTGCCTGCAATGTAGAAGTTGCATATACCTTGCTGCATATGGTTTAGTATATTAAGGATTTTGTGTTGTCTTGTACTCAACTATGCATTGAGGTCTGTCAAGCATAGAATTCTCATGTTTGAAACAAGTTTTTTTGGTTTGATAATATTGACTGTTTCTATGCTTGTGTAAGTGCTATGTGAAAAGCCCCATGGGATAGAGCAGCTAATAATGGTCTGTGTGAGGATGTATCATAAAGGAAAGAGAAATTGCTTGAGCAATATTTTGCTTGCAAGATGATTATCATTCATGCAGTGTAAGCTCCTCATTTATGCACAGTGCTTGCCTATGTGTGCGCAGATCTGCTGCATGACACATAATTAGATAATAGCCATTGATGACAGCAGCTGTTTCAGTTCTGCCTGTACCCAACGAGCAACCAACACAGTTTTTCCAAATAGAAAGAAAATAATTTCCTGTATATATTATTACAGAATTAACTAGGAGAAGCTTTACATACTGTCAAGAGAGTTGGTGGGGATGTCAGTATTTGAGACAGTATGGAATGGGTCTTAGAGTGAATGGATGAGTGTACAAAGCTGTTTTAGGAGCTCAGCTAGAGTAGGAGTCCATGCTGAAGTCCTTCTGTGTCATGATGAAATGGAAGCAATTATTTGGAACACATCAGCAAAGCAGATGTACTATTCAGCGTTCCACCTCCTAGGATGGGAGAGATAAGGGGGATGGTGTGGCACTGCACCAGACGTGTTATACAAGTATGGGCTGGTTTTTGAGTCAGGGTCCTAATCAGTGATTTACCTGGAAGGGAAGATCTGTCTTTAGACTATGATAACTCAAAAGGCCTGATGAGTGTTAGGTGGTTCAGGTCCTGTATAGCAGCCTGAAAAGTCCCACCTGAAGCTGTAGGGTTGTAGATAGATTTTTGGACTTGTCTAAAGTGCTGTAACTCATGGCCAGCTGAGAGCAGTAGGTCCAGGCTGGGTGTGCAAATAGGGGAATGCCCTGTCCTGCTCCAGAGGGTTGGCCTGTGAGCACCTTCACAAGATGATGCTCAACAGATCATGCAGATCCTCTCCATGCAGGCCACACAGGGTTCTCCATGTTGCCCTTAGCCACTAAATACACACCTGGCAACTCTACAGAAGTTCAAGGTGTGATTAGAGCATGCAGACATTCATGTGGGGTGGCCACATTACCTATGGGTAAAGGGGTAGCTGCTGCAGTTGGTATTGCCATTTAGGATTCCCTGTAGCTCGCAGAATGAGGGGATAGTAACCCTTGCAGTTCATCTACTGATAGGGGTCTCTTGGGAGGAAACTGCATGGTATTTGGCAATCCATGCAGGACACATTACTGATACGCATGACTTCTGGATAAGGGCTGAGGGTAGCTTCTCAGACCACCAAAGTTATGTTCGCTATAGACTTGCCTACTGGTTACCCAGTGGTGGTGGGATTTTGCAGTGCTATGGCAATGCTCCTTTCCTGCTGCAGACTGCCAGAGTGCCATTGTTTGTGGGAGGTTTTTTCTCCAGAAATATTAACATTTATACTCACAAATATTTATTTTTGACTGAATGTACTATAAATATTTTTAAGTAAAGAACTTAAGTGTTTATGTGTCAGAGTGTATGTGGTTAATCCTACAATGTTGTAGGCATAGCAGGTATTACAAACCCTACCACAAATGCCTTGATTTTTTTCTTTTTAAAGTTTTTCAAGCTTTTGATTTTGATACTGTGTTCTAACCTGATGTTTTCATGGGCATTAAAATGTTCTGCAATGAGTGTTTCCTTTTATTGTGGTTTTTTTTTTCCAGAAATGGATGTAGTGTCCAAGATGAGGGAAAGCCATTATATTTTGTGGTGATATTTTGCTGATACTTAGTACATTGTAGATGTGGCATAACTACTGCTAGAATTAGTTAAAAGGGATTTAAAGAATTCTTTTTTTANNNNAAAGCCATTATATTTTGTGGTGATATTTTGCTGATACTTAGTACAACTTATCATTCTTTTTTTTTTTTTTTTTTTTTTACATAGAAGTACTTTAATCTTCATGTATCCCAGGCAGTTTTTCATCAATTGGCTCTTACGTTCCAGCTTTGTTTTCTAAAAATGTATCTTTCACTTAGAACCCAGTAGTTTCCATGAATTGTATCTTCACATGTTCAGTATCTTGCATATCAATGAGTCAGTGTTGCTGCAAAGCCATTTGCTAATGTCTTGAGTTCCTCAAAAGGTCAGTTTTCTGTGGACTTGATCAATGTGACTTTAATGTTACCTGTCAACTTTTACACATTTTAACTTAGCCTCTGGAGCTAAAAGTAATTTACTCCAAATCTTATATAAACCATAGTTAATGGTTTATTGCTGGTTGAAATACTGCTTTGATACACTTGCATTAAAATTAGAACATCTCCAGGACAGCCAGGAATCACTCATAAGGTTTGTTACTTCGAGGTTCACCAGCTTTTTCTAGGGCATTACTAAATACATTCAGTGATTCTGGATTTCTGCGTATCCTTTGGACATACTAGATATTGTTGCTTTTACGGTCTTCTGACCAATTTCTACTAACCTTAAGCCTTTACAGTTAATTTTTGTAGCAGCTTTTGTGATGATTTTTGGTTGAAGTTTTTTAAAGTACCAAGAGAAAAGTTGCTTGATTCTAATCTTGTTTCATAGGTATAAAGGATTAAAATAGACATCTTTTGCAGAAGTTTGGGATTTGTATTTGGATTTTTTCCCTGGTCTATCACACCCATGCAAAATTTTCATTAATGCCGTAGTCTTTCAACAGAGGTCAATCAATTGTTGCATTTGGAAAGCCTGTCTTTATTCTGTCTGCTTTTCACTTAGCAGCTAAATCTTTAATCCTCTATGACTGTAGTCTCTCTCACCTTATTTCTCTCCTGTGATACCTGGATCAAGAAGGGAATGCTACTAAGAACTGTTCTGTCACTGTGCTTAATGTTACTGGTATGTAGAGCTGTTTTTTAACCTAGGGAGTCTGTCTTTTTGTCATCTAGGTCTTGCTGCCATCTAAATAGGCCTAAGCATCTTGGTGTTTCAGATGACTTAACTAATGATGTGCTGCCATGGGTAAAATGTATAGCAATGCTCCTGAACTCAGTATTTGCAGGTGATGTTTTGTTCCTGAGACACTGATGTTTCTTCTGACCACAGGAAAGAAAATACGAGAGAGGAAATGGTTATGTTGCCTGCAACATGCGTTTGCTGTGGCTTTTTTTTTTTTTTTTTTTCTTATTTAAAGGTGGGAGGGATTTAGATTGTTTTTCAGTTATTGAAAATCAGCTTTGATTTGTGGTATTACACCGGATGGGTGGAACTCATAACGATAAACATTCTGGTGACCCCAGTGCTTTGTTTCTGTAGCAGATTTGACAGAGTTAGTTCTGTTCCTCTTCTCTTTTAACACAAGGTCTTAAAATTTCAAGTAGTACAGTGAGCAGAATGAGAGTAGACCTCCTCCTCTCTGTTACCTAGAGTCATGGGAAGCCAGTACCTCCCTCAGAAACTCAATTGAAAAAAGGCTGTTTTTCTTGCTTCAGAAACTGTATAGCGTTCCTTAGTGATCTAATAACATGGTTCAGCCAGGTGAAACAGTTAAAAACCACATCATCCTTCGGTTCCCTTTCTGCTGTTTTATTATTGATACAGTTGTCAGTGCCCGGTAGTTCATGCTTCCCTTTTTCAGAGCCAGTTTTGAACCATATATCTTTTTAAGCAGTTGTAGTTCGTAACAAGGAAATAAGCAAAACATGGCAAATACTCTGCTTTAGCAGTCTGTCATGATTAGAACATACACTGAAGGAATTTTACTTAAAAAGCAGGGGAGGCATATGGTAGAGCCAGGTGGAAGAGTTTGCATGTTCAGCAGATGTGCAAAACAGCTGAGAATCCTGTGTCCAAATGAAATCCAGACCATTACTTCTCTGTCAAATCCAGAGGTTGGAGTTTCTGTTGACAAGCTTGTCAAGGCATCTGGCATTTTCTCCAAACCCTTGTGGAGCCCTGCTCTAAGCCTTGCGTGATTTGTGGCCTTCATTATACAAACCCTAAGCTTGTGCTTTCAGAGAAGTGTTTTCGCCTGTCTTCTCTACTGTTTTTCTGGTCATTTTTTTTTGTTTCTAGTTTCACTTCTTGGCTATCTTCTCTGCAAGCATGGTGGAGGACTCCATTCAGAGCTCCAAGCCTGTGTTGTCAAAAGCAAAACTTTAGAAAATAAATATATTGGACAAGGAAGAAAATGCATCTTCTGTGCAGATTTTTAGTTGTTTTAGAGAGAAAAGAACTGAAAGAACTGTTGTGGTTCTGACAAAATACAATGATTGTAACTTACTAATTTACATATGATTCTTACTGCTTGCTGTTACTGTGCAGTCTTTTACACTATTCACTAAACTCTTATGCTGTGCTTTGTAAATTAAAGTTGGACCATCTATATAACTGCATAGTAATACTTTGTGCATGTGTGTTTGTGTATATATGCATATACCCAACCTATGGCAGACTGCTTGTGGTATTGATAACTTCATATTTCTGGATTCTTGCATTTAAAGTGTAAAATATTTTATAGCATTAATCTACCTTATAGGATTGAATAGTAAAACTGAATTGAAATGCTATTGGATATAGTATTTCAAACCTCAAATGATATGTTTTGAAAAAGGAGTGGTAGTTTGTGAAATTGAAACTACATCCATGAAAACAGTTTTTCTAAGAATATCTTGTGGTATTAGCAAAGCAAGTATGTATTGTCCCAATAACAGTGATGTCTTACTGTCACAGCAAAACAGTGTAACAGAAAGCTTTGGTGAACTCAACTATCTCTTTTATTTCCATTCCTTTTGTCCTTGCCTTTTACTTTTCTCTGTTCCACTTTGTTCAGTATCAACTAGTGGGTATGAACACTCCGTGTGTTCTCTAGAAAAGGAACATCAGTCAGGAGTTCATGGGGTGTTGTGCAGGGAAATGGCCCTGTTTTCAAGACCTCTGCTCCCAGTTTGACCCAGGTTTTAAGAAGTAATTAACTCTTTCTAAGTAATGAACACCACTGTGAAAAACAAACGGCAGGCTGGGAGGGAGCTGTTTGCTTGTGCCAAGTCAGAGAGAAGAATGGGTGCGTATCATGAAGCTGGTGACATTGTTAGTTCTGAGTAGTTACATGAAAAGCTCATAGAGAATTTTTTAATGGTTTTCCCCGATCACAGATTTCTAATCATGAAATATCATGACATGATCAAAGATTTCTAATTACTACATATTCAGAATTACATGATTCAACCCTAACTTTATGGAAAGTATCTCTCTGCTTTACATAAAAATTGTATCATAAATATGATAGCGTAATAATTTCTCAAAGTTCAAGCAATTAAGCATTCTACGTTTCAGTACTAAGAGATAAAGTAGTTCCTTAGACTTAGAGATAACTTGGCAATTTCCAAAGCCGTGCTCCCTCCTCCTTAGATTTTGCCTGGCAATAAATGTTAGAAAACTTCTCCAACACCAGAATATTTAGAATAATATTAAAGCTTAATAATAAAATTAAAAGTTAATAGTAGTAAAATACTAAATTACAGATTTTATCTGGGTAACAATTTGTCATTGATGATCATACCAACTCCTGGCAAATTCATTAGAACTTGCTCTAGACACGCATCGGTGTGTCTGTGGTAAATCTTCTCCCTGAATCTCCATTGACTGAATGTGATGCACACCAGAAAGAAAACTAAAAGCACTCTGGCTCAGTGGAGCATGTCCCGGTTTGATGTACCGTGGGATCCTAGAACAATACCATTTAAAGAGTTGTTGTTGTCCTAAGGCTTTTTAAAATATTTTTAATTCAAAATGCTGGGTTGTTTTTTTTTTCTTTTTTCTGGCTCTTCTTTTAATTTTATGCATGAAGATCTGTATTCTTCTAAATTCTAACTAATGTGTGCAATTACATTGTGTTTTGTAGGGCTAGCTGCCCAAAGAGGTCAACTTCTCATTTTTTTAAGGCAGGGGTCACAGTATAAAACTAAAAGTTTTTCCCGTTATATCAAATCACATTAAATGGTTCTAAAGTGCTGAAAATATTCAGCAGGCAAACAAAAGTGTATTTTATGGAACAGCTTTGTTTAGAAGGAGCAGGGAGCTGGCACACAAAAGTGAAGTCTTGGCATCCTCAGTGGAAAATTGGCTCTGGACTAAGGAGATGGACAAAGCAGATGTGGTTGTTGTATATTATGAAGTTACTGTGGGTTTTGGGGAAGCACTCCAGTCTCCTCAGCATCAGTCACATTCCAGCCGTGGAAGTGGAGTGAAGAGATCTGCTGCCAGAGGTGCCTACACCTGAAGTACCTTCTCACAACTCGCCTGTTAAGAGTTCCTTTCTGGGACTCTCAAAACGAAGGGTGCGGTTTTACGGGTGGAGATCCTCTTGTGTGGGTCTGTACTGAATGAAGCAGCACTCAGAGCATTTTTTCCTTTCACTGACTGCAGGAGAGGTAACAATCTCAAAGCAATACTCTCAGAAGAATTAAAAATAAAATAAAATAAAAATGGGGGGGGGGGAATGATGCTCCTTATTGAGATTGCTTTTCCTGTCCTGCTTCTAGTTAGGAAGGACTGGCTCCTATTTTGTCTATTTGAAGGATGTCAGAAGTAACTCAAGGTTGGCTTTGCCGTCTCTATTCTCGTCCTTAATGGTATTTTGGTGTCTTTCTTGCTGTGAATTTTGGAAATCTGTTCCTGTAGATCCTCTGGGTTTCAGTTTGATGCATCTGCAGTTGAGACCAAGATGATGGTTAGATCTGTCTCCAACTTGAGTGGCATTTCTGGTGTGGCATAGCAACAGAGAACCCTGAGGTGGACTTCTTCCACAAAGCATGGGTCTCAGGAGGCTCTGTGTGTGTGTGTGTAATGGCAGAATGTTTTGGCACTCACTGTATAAATGTGACTTTAAACACCACTTTGTGATTCTTATGTTGACCCTCGTCTAGAAAGTCAAGAGTATAAGATACTGTGATGTGACTGAAAACATTCAATGCCTACTTTTCTTCTTCTAGGAATTTAAATTAGCTGAGTCAGATGAGACCTGTCAATATGATTTCTGAGACAGGAGGCTTCATATTTTGTGGTTACTGAAGGGATGCTTTGCTGAGGCAGGTTATCCAGCTCTTCTCATTACCCTTTCCTGTTAAAAGGAACAAAGAAGTGTAACCAGAAAGTTCAATAACTTTAAGTCCTTTATTCACTTTCGTGATGTTTCTAAATGGAGCATTCAGAAGTACATTCATTGTCAAGGAAAATATATTTGTCAGTAGCCTTATCTTAACATACTCTTAATACTGAAGTTGTTAAAATATATTATTCACGAATCAAAGTTCATTCCTTCTGGATAATTTATGCCTTGTAAGCAATACAGAAACAGCTGCAACACTTCTATCATAAGCATGTCTAGTATTATTTGCAAATACATGAATAATTTCAGACTTGGTATAGTAAAAAAAAACCAAACAGACAACTGAACTTTTAATTCTGAACAAGCTTCTTCCCCTGTACGCCTCCACCCCCAGATGTCTTGATCTTTGAGAGTTCCTCTTTGTGATTAAACTGACAGGTGATGAAACTCTGTAAGTTCATGATGTCTGGCTGAATGTTTCATAGGAGTAGGAAACTGGATGTTTGCATTTTGTCAGGCTTGGTAGATGCATTTCCAAAGTTTACCATCTCAAGAATGCAGTAAAGCAGTTGGACTGGGAAACTGCCTGCCATGTTTCAAGCCACACTTGGAAAGTATTAAAGATGACAGAGCTTGCCAGCCTTCCTCACCTTCTTCCACCATTTCCCCCCTGAGTATCTGACTTAATAAGGACCTCGTAGTAGTAGTACTAGTTGGGTTAGAAATTGGTCTTTTGAATGGGAGGGAGATGTTGGAGTTGCATCTCCTGGGGTGTTGCTTCAGGGCGATGTTCTGTCCTTGTGGGCAGACAAACCCACCCCTTTGCTCTTTGCCTGCAGAATATTGGCATGGGGAGATTTCGGTGGGAAAAGTCACAAAGCGTAAAGCAAACAGTAGTATTTTCTACTACCTGATCTTGTAAAAGTAGACCCAATTCATGAGCAGAAACAATTTTGCACGGCAGAATGCAAATGTGGTTAAATATAGCCTATTCTTCAGCTTCTGGTAGGTAAAGTGCTACAGCTGTTGATTTGAGGGTAGAGGACCCGTGATTTTTGTCATGTTATCTCTCAAGGATGTGAACCATTTGATGCAGTCACATAGGTTATTCTATTGTGTCAGCAAATTATAGGGCCTTTGATGTATATTGAAATTTATTGCATATATACGCCTTTAAATAGTTAAATTTTTTAGTCCTTGTATGTCAGATTGACTTTTCATCCAATATTTTATATACACTGTGCTGCTATATGTGTGTATGTATATTTCTAATTTGTTATTAAATTCTACGATTAAACCTAATGAATATTGTAAATAAAACTTTTCATTTCAAGATTTTAACTGTAAATATATACAGAAAGGTACTGTTTATAAAGAGTAGCTTTTTGTTACTGCTCCTAAGCGAATTCTAAGCCAGCCTGCTTACTCTAAGAATGACAGTTTAAGTTGCAGAGGTTTTGGATTTGCATTTCTTTTTAGGGTAAAATTGTACCTAAGAACCCAAGATGATTTCCTCACCCCCAGACCATTGCTTTAAATTAAATTGTCAGCTGTACGTGGGACAGCTCTGATTGCTTTATATGCATTTACTTAAGGTGTATGTTTGGTTTTAGGTTCACCAAAAATCTGTCACCTGACAAGATCAACCTGAGCACGTTAAAGGGGGAAGGTCAGCTGACCAATTTAGAGCTGGATCAAGAGGTGCTTCAGAACATGCTGGATCTTCCAACATGGCTTGCTATAAACAAGGTCTTTTGCAATAAAGCATCCATTAGGGTGAGTATTTTATTGTAGCAGAATGGTAATTACCCAAATCTTTCTGTTTTTTCTTTCTGTCTCTGTACACTTTCAAGCAACTTAGTATTAATAGAAAATTTTGATGAGTGCTTGAAAAAATTTTAGAGAAAAACAAAGGTGCTACCAGGATAATTTCTTACTCGTTTTTGTTTCTCATGTGATGACATGAAATGCATATAGAAACAATGAAAATAAGTAGTGATTTCTTTAAATATACTTTTTTTTCTTTCTGAGTAGAGTTTATTCCTGCATGTTCTGAAATAGGGGTAGAGATGAAAGCTTGTATTTGCCCATGGTAATTAGTCTACTATAATTATTTTTTGTTCTCTTTTTTTCCTGTGTTATTTCTTCTCTTTACCCCTCTCGTTCTATTGCTTTTATTTTTTTCCTTCCCTATTTCCAAAAATATCTTTCTGAGGGATTGTGGTCTCTGTGGGAAATGTGGAAACACTCTAAATCTAGTAGATATTGCTTTTTTGCTCCTTGTGGCTGCTAAGAGTTGAAGCAATGTATATCATTTCTCTTAAATTATACTAATATAAGAGTAAAAAATGAAGCTATGACAGAAATGATGATCTGGTCAAACCTTGGCACCTCTTCAGTCTTTTGGTGTTTTTTCTTTTTTTTTTTTTTTTTTTTCTAATGGGAGATCATCCTGATTTCTCTGAATGCAGCAAACTTGATGCTTTGTCACAGGCATCCAATTATTTTTAGGCTAACAATTGTGGATATTCTTTCTTTTTAAAGGAATGTGGAAGACAGTGTTGTTTTTTCTGATGCTTGACAACTTGGTATTCAAGAGACAGATTCTAGTTTGTTCTTCTGTTTGCTGCTCAGTAATAAGTAAATTTTGAAGTTCTGTTTTTAACACCTAAAGTTTATATGTGTGCATCAATTTACTACATGGTATTTTCAGATAAGCTTGATATTTTGAAAGTAATATTAATCTGAGTTAATGAGTTACAAATTTAATTTGTTTACATTAAAGCATTTGTTTAGAATATGGGGTTTTTTATTGTATTTTTATTACTTACTTTGCTTTAGAATAATGTTTTCCCTTGCAGATACCATGGACAAAATTGAAAACACATCCCATCTGTTTGGTGAGTTCTGAGATCAACTCCTAAATATATTCTGTGTAGCAGAATTTATCTCAAATATTTATGTATTTCTCTTGACTTGACTTTAGAAATAGTGAAATATTAACAGGCCTTTACTAAGTGTCCTCTGGGTAGCGGCAGATCAAGACAAAATGCCTTAATGTTTTTATTGGTAGGTTTGTTTTCTTAATCTGCGGCATTGGGCATCATCACTATAATTTTTGACTGGTAGCTAATTTCTGTCAAGTTCTTCAGTCATTACATCTTAACTACCCTTCAGAGGAACCCAAATTATTTGTCCAACTAACCCTTTTACAAGTTCCTGCCTGTCTTTTGGAGCTATCTTTTCTAAGGACTTTTCTATTCCACATCCTCACTCTCCCCAGTGATCTCAGTTATAACAGGTTTGATATACATAACATTTACAGGATTTCTGTAATGGCCTGGATATAAATAGGATGTGAAATGTGTAAATATGACTCGGCAACAACTAGAAGTAATGCTAATTCTTGCATTCTTTAGCTTTGTTCCTTATTTTTAAGTATACTAAGAAAGTCACTAGAAATTATTTGCTTGATGATGGCTAAACTTTCTTAATTGTGTTTGCTTTGAAATGAATATTCCTTTAACTGTCATGCTTCCCAGTCTTGCAGTGAGTTCCTGTATGTGCTTGTAATTCCTTAGTTCTGAATCAGACTTGGGAAGGACATGTTGTTTCTAATACTTGATGCATTTGCTAGTGACCCAGTTGTAGCGTACTAAGTCTGTACCACTTCTTCCTGACACACAGAGCTTAAAGCGTGGTAATGCTGAGGTGGGATGATTCAACCTCCTGACTGCAAGATGCAACTGCCAAATTAGGAAATCAGTTTAAGCTGTGCTATTCTGAAAGATTACGTACTCTGACCTACGGTAGCAACGCCTGATTGTTTGCTTTTCTACTATTGAATTTAGATTAGCAATCTTTGAGGCTAAGATAACTTTCAAGGACACCTTTTTTACATAAAGCTTTCCTTAAACAAGTGTTTGATAACAACAATTCACTCCTCAGTGGTAGACTGTACAACAGCCTTTTTGACTTCTAAAGAAAGGTGAATTCAGTGGCCTGAAGGTCAACTTCAGCTCTTTATTACATCACTGAACTTCCACTGTTTCGGTGGGGATATTTTTGTTACTGAGAGTTTGTTCAGTTTGTTACTGAAATTGGAATAGCATTCTCTACTTGCATAGTTTAGGAGGTAACTAGAATTCACTTGTCTAGCCAAAGGTACTTTCATTGAGCTGACTTGCCCTTTGTGAAAGTATGTTAGCATACTGGCAAATACTAAGTTATTTTTGCTCATAATCCATTTCTGTTTCTATATGATAAACTGTATAATTTTGAGGAGTGCTTTGGAGACCCAAGGATGCTATGTGGGAGTTTTTACTCTGTCAAAGTACAGTAGTTGGCAGTGAGAAAAGAATAGACAGATGATCTACATCCAGGTCTTCTTTGTTAACTCGTATTTATATTATGTGAACTCCTTAAATCACTACTGTAATGTTCTTTGCACTACCCATGTAGTGAAGGAAATGATTCCAAAGGTCTTAAGTTAAGAAACCTTAAAAGAGTGGTCAAACATCCAAAAACGTTAGGATAACAAGAAGAAATCTTGGCTCCCCCCTCAAAGTAGGGGATTGTGGTTTTTTCCTTGTTGTTTTTTCCTCTGTTGCTGTTTTGCAAGGCAAGTTACTCATAGAGACAGCTGAAAAAATAATTCTAAAATCTCCAAATTTACTGTTACAGTTAATGCTTCCCATTCAGCATCAAAACATAGTGAAGTATAAATAAATCCAGAGTAGAGAGTCCATTAATTTCTAGGTAGTAGTAGTCAGGGCATTTCATGCATAAGAGTAGCTCAGAAAAATGTTTGTGGAGCAAGTGGATTATGAAGACAGACGCAATAAATACCATAATGAAGTCCAGTAGGTGGGCTTCCCGGAGACGGAGAGGCCGAGGGAAGGCGGAGAGGCCTGAAAGGACTCGGGAATCGCGAGAGGGAGCGAGAGGCTGACGTGCCTGGGGGCGGGCCGGGCGAGCCGCGGCAAATTTAAAAGCGGCCATAGCGTGAGCTTCTCCCGGACCACGCGGACAGCGCCAGCGGCAGCTATAGCCGCAGCAGGGTCAGAGCGCGTGCCGGGCGCACGCGCGCAGAGCCTGAGGGAAGCAGCCAATAGGGGCTGGTCCCCTCCTGGTCCTAGACAAAATAAGGCCCCAACACGCGCCAAAAAAAAAAACAAAAACCACCATGGCAACGAAACGCCCCAAAGCCCCTGTGAAGAGGAATGTGGGAACTCAGACCGAGCTCCCACGCAAAGACGTGGCGTGCAGGGCCCTGGCTGCAGCGAATGCCTGAGCCTGGCTGTGGTACCACAGGGACCCAGAGACGCACATTGTGTGTGGTGTGAGCAGATAAATGAGCTGCTCAGACAGGTGGTAGAACTGAGAGAAGAGGTGAAAAGGTTAAGAAACATCAGAGAATACGAAAATGAAATAGACTGGTGGAGCTGTACCCTGACGCAAAGGCAGCAAGAAGAGGCTCCATTAAAAGTAGATGATCCC
>JAOXNO010000001.1:51082486-51129735 GCA_028565335.1 Limnodromus scolopaceus | reverse complement strand
GTTGAGCTTCTCATCCACAAGCACTCCCAAGTCCTTCTCCTCAGGGCTGCTTTCCAGCCATTCTCCACCCAACCTGTGTTTGTGCCTATTGATGTTCTCCATGATGTTGCTGCTTATAAAATCACTTATTTTTCCATATTTGGTTTTCAGTATCCAGCTGTACTTGCTGCTCTTGCATCATTACTCTAGCATTTGCTTGCTTTGTCTTCTAGAAATCCACATAATGGATTAAATCCTTGGGGGTTCTGTATGGCATACAATGTTTACCTTTCTCTTTTAAGTGAAATAAAACGCTCCTAACAACCTCTTCCATCCTGTAGCTTTGATTCCCTCCCCACTCTTTCCCGTATACTAGGATTTAGCATTTTGAAAGTAAACTGCACAATCTTTTTTTCCCTCTATGAAAAGCAACCTAGTATGCAACAATTGTGACCTTTATGTTCTTCTGAATATTTTAAATGCTGCATGTTACCTTTGCCTGCTTGGAACTAGCTTAACATTTCTATGTCATTCTGGAGGTAGGGAGAAGGATCAGGGCTTTACTTCCTGACACCTGTAAGTGGGATAAGAATTGTATTTGTTCTGTTCATATGGCTCACATGATACATGTGAGTGTGTGTGCATATATATGTGCAGATATATACATACACATGTACATACTTAGGTGCACATAAACCGTCTTACTGCATTAAGGTGTTTTTCTCTTTTTCTCTCTTTCTCTAAAGGTCTTGACTTTTAAAGAAATTAACTGGCAGATGATCAGAATAGAAGCAGATGCAATCCAGAGTTCTAAGCATGAAATCATGAGTGCTCCAGTTCGACTGATTACTAACCAATCAAAAATTAGGGTCACGCTCAAAAGAAGGGTAAACTTGAAAAATTTGAAATCTTTTTATTTTGTTATGAATTAATTTCTAACTCATTCTTGTAATGCATGCATGCACATAGTAAAGGTTTTAAATTTGGGCCATATAAAACAGAATTCCCTGAGCTACATTTGTAATAACATATAATTGGTAAGACTGTAGAGTTTACAAGAAATATTGCGGCAGTATTTGAAGATGAAGACCTTGCAATGGTCCTACTAATGAAATCATTTAATCTGCAGAGCTTTGTTTATGATGATGCATGTTGTCTTACCTTTCTAGATTCAGGCAATATTTACATTAATTACACTTAGAAAAATGCATCAATTCAATATCCAATGCATGCCAAACAAATAAGAAGTGAGGCATAAATATACTACTTTTATGTACTTTTTAGTTCGTGAGAGGAGTACAGTTTGAATTGATTTTGTATTGTCTGTTATTTATTTGGAAGAAATCTGCTTTTTGGGAAGTGTCGTTCTTCATTCAATGTTTTTTTTTTCCTTATATTTGATATAAGAAATGGAAGTATTTCATGGACCCATTTGACTTGTTTACATTTTTATCCTACAGTTAAAGGATTGTAATGTAGTGGCATCAAAACTGGTTCTGATTCTGGATGATCTGCTATGGGTGTTGACTGATTCCCAGTTGAAAGCCATGGTACAGTATGCCAAATCGCTTAGTGAAGCCATAGAGAAATCAACAGAACAGAGAAAAAGCTTGGCTTCTGAAACAGCTTCTGAAACAGCACAGGTACGATAACCGATTTTCTCACGTTGTCATTATCAGGTGTTCTAAAATGCAACTCACTGCAGTTAGTTGTGTTAATTGATTTTAGAGAATGTTCAGTTACTCATTTTCATTCAGCTGTATATCTTAAATTACACTGGGAATGAATCACAGTATTATAAAATAGACTTTGTTTGTATATTGGTGTTAATTTGCAGGAAAGAAAAAGTTTGTATTTTTTCATCCATGTACAGAGTATTTAGACTTCTGTATTTACTTAACAGTTGATTAACTGTTTAGTAAATTTGCTCTCCAAATATTTTCTGGTTATGAATTAAAAAAAAATAATAATACACATTAAGGTAACCTTAATGTGTGGATAGATATGCGTACTAATGATTTAAAGTGCCTATCCAGTTTGTTTTCGTGGTACTGAAAAATGAGCTTTTAGGAAGAGCTTTCCTTCATGCAGCTCTCTTGTTGGAATGTATAGTGAAAAATAATTCTACTTCTAACATATTTCTGCTGACACACGTGTGATATTGATGCTGCATGTAGGATAACCTTACATAATTCTTGGTTGTCTTGCAGCCCATACGGCAGACTAGACCAACTAGGTTTTGTGAGTGTTGGGGGAGGGACCTCTGCTTGTCTGTGAAGAAGCAGCACTAATACACTGACGAAAGACAATACTATGAAAATAAAACATAATTTATTACCAATACTGAAAGTCATTTGTGTAGAACCTCTTACAATAAAGTTGTTGTACTAGTAATGGAGAGTTCAGTTCTTGTGGTGGTCCTGATGACTTCCAATGTGATTTGATGTTTCAGCTACAGCAATCTAATGTTTGGCTGGTACTGAGCAGGAGGTCCTGATTCTTCAGTCCCCTGGTACTGGCACCAGCTCACGTTTGACCCTAATGTGATGTAGCTTGGGGAACTAAACTAGCGGAAATGAACCCAACAAAAAAATTGATAGATTGCTGCGGGTTTAGTTTTCTGAACAGCCTCCAACAAAAGTTAGAAAAATACCAGTGCTGCAAGTGACAGGGGTCTAAAGAAGTGTCGGAGGGGAAGGAGAGAATGGGGGATGCACTGGCATTGCCTCTTTGAGACACCTAGCCATTAGCTCAGCTTTATTCTAAAACAGCGCACTTAAACCTCAGTAACAATCCAAAGTGAATGCATGTGTTGCAGATTTTTTCCTTATTTCAAAGGCCTGTTTTGAGTAAGTGAAAGGATACTTATGCTTGAAAGGAAGGATAAACTTTATAAATTGATGTGACTAAATATTTTTTCAGAGCTCTGCCCCAGCACCCAGCTCTCAGCAGGTGAAAGCACACCAGACAACAGCAGCACCTGATCAAAATGACGCAATAGTAAAATTGTTTAATGATTTTGATGTTAAGGAAACTTCTCATCACTTAGTAATTTCCCATTTGGACCTACATATATGTGATGATATCCATTCTAAAGAAAAAGGTAACTTTTTTTTTAAAGTCACATGCCTGTGAACCGTAATAATCTTTAGAAAACCTTGAGGAGTACGATAATGTTAATCAAGAGTCTTTCTTAAAGGAATATTCAGAATTGTCTTCAGTGTCTGTAGACACGTTTAAAATGAGCTAGATGCCTCCATCAGGACATCATTTCATTATTAAATGTAATTATTTTAAAATAAATTCAATAAAAACTAATAAGAGTGCTAGTAGCTTCAGTCCTTTTTCTGTCTTCTAGAAACTGATTCTGTCCAGTCTGGTTGTTACTGCTGGTTTTTTGGTTTTTGTTTTTCTTTTATATTGTAAGTTAACTGGGTTATGAAGAATGCAGTGGCAACATTACTGTGGCTTGAAAGGGTCACTATACAATCTCCTTCTGTAATACTCCTATAAAATACATACTAATAAAAGAGCAGTCCTCTTTGTGTTACTAATCTAGAGAATTTGTTATGGTCTCTATCACATAGAAAGAATGGAACAAGTGTTCTGTGGCCTTATAATTTTGTGTGTAATACTTGTGTTTTGTTGTTTGTTTTGGTTTCTTTTTAAAGATAGACTATTACATATAGCCATATTTAGAACCAGGAAAAAAAAAAAAGACAAATGACACTTTTTTTAATGCCTTTCAAAAAGTGATCAGAAGACAATGGCATATCAGTGTATATCCAAGGAGCTGACTAGTCACTGAAAAATTTATAGAGGCATACAAGGTCTGCTGAAGAAAAAAATATTGAAAAACATAGGGTTTACCAAATGTATTTCCTTGATTAAGGAAGACATTTGCAGAGCAGCAGAATATAAGGTTCACTGACTAAAGACGTATTTCCTTACATGCAGTGTGTCTACTGCAGGTGGGATTTATCATTCTTAATGAGATCCCCTTATTGGTCCTTTATTTTTGGCCATGAAGTTAAATTTAGCAGTGGAAAGAATCAGAACAGAGGGCTCTGAAGATCTCTTCACTGCAATAATATATGTCAAATAAAACAAATTATATTTACACTACTCTTGAAAGTAACTGTTGACTTCGAATGACTGATCATAATTATGTTTTCAGTATGAAAAGTTTTTTTCAGGAAAACTGCAGTAGTATGTGTTCAAAGAGTTGTCTTTTCTTTTTAATAGCATTTAAAACAATATGCAATTTATTAGTAGTGACTGAGTACAGATCACAGAATTCTACAAGCTGATCTTTAGAAACCAGTGAAGACTACCTGAATGAAAATTTTGATGGAAGATAATGAGATTGTAAGGAGAGCCAGTAAAGGGGAGGAAGAAGTAACTGTTAGGCGTTTAAAGGAATGCAGCAAGATGAGAACGAAGATGCTGAATACAATATCTGTGGAACTGAGCATTGTTTTATTTTACAGACTCCAATAGACGTGTTACAGGAGGGGCGATGCAGCTTTCCTTTAGCTATTTGACAGTGGACTATTACCCGTTTCACAAAGCAGGTATGAAAGTGAGCATTTTGTGAATTACCTGTGAATGTAATTCTTTTGCTTGAATACTAAAAATTTGTTTGTGTGTATGTATACAACTTTGAAATACACACCTTTTTATTTCCTTCTATATGCAAAACCAAACAACAAAGGCAACAACTCAGGAACCAGTTTAATTTCTGTGAATGAGCTATTTTAGGCCAAATACTTTTCCTTTTTGCTGTTCTGTTTGGTCAACATAATGGTGTTTACACATTTCTGCCATGAAAAGAATTGTGCATTGACAGAGGAAGGCAGTAGTATGGCAGATTGAGAATTCACTAATTGGATATTTGCAGGAGTCAACCTGCTAGATCTTTCTTTTTTCCATATAGAATTCTATCATTTTGTGTCCATTACCAAGCAATGTTTCTTATTTTATTTTGCTGAGCAAGAATCCCAGTGTGTAGAGGTTCAATTATATAGCCTTTTGTCAAGGAATTGTTATTAAACAGATGTCAGCAATTTCCAAAGAAGCAGTTCTTACAATCATTTCTATTAAATATGTTTTTTGGAAATCTGCAATATTTAGAAGCAACAAAATCAGTTTGCTGTTGAATTTGAGATCAAAGACAATTCAGTACAGCGGAGAGGCTTTTAGTTGGTGGAGGAGTTGGTTGTGCTTTCTGTTACTTTTTACTTACACACACCAGTCATTTTGCATTAAAGATTTGAGTTAACTGTCCTCATGAGCCTCATGTCCTTCTTGTCACTTGTGGTTGTAGATGAAACCCTGTAATGTCAATCTATTTAATTCATAAGCAGCAAGTATAGTTTTTGCACCTTAAAAATTTAATTCAGCATAGGTCAAATAAACATACACAGCCACAGAAAAGAATATGCTTAAGAAAAACAGTAGTCTTTCTTTCCTATATATTGCCCTGATATGATTTGAAATTTGTGATATTGGTTTCCTGTCCTATAAAAATGGGACCTTAAGTTACAGAGGTTTAGCACACACCTGTCTTGTGAGCTAGCTATGTTTCTCATTTATTGTCACTCTGATTCCTTCTGTGTTTAAGCGAGGGTCTGATCTAGCTATGATTTATGTGTGCTCTCCTCAGAGAAAATATAAAGAACCAGGGAAATAAATGGATTGTTTCTTTTGGAAGGATGCTTAGCCAGATCGAACCATGCACTGTAGGCTCTTGGATGGGTGTGTTAGAAGCTCCCTGAGAATGCTTTTAGGTAATGGAAATAGAGGACATAATGCCCACTACAGGAAACCAGAGGTGGAAAGATCATCTGCAGAGCAGAGGTGGTGCCTCTAAAGATAGTGTTATCCTGCCATCTTAAATTGTGGTTTGTGCAAGTATGTTTAAGTAACCGAAATCTAGGTCTCACTAATAAACCATGTCAAAAAACTGCCAAAGGTGGTGGTGTTTGATCCAATAGGGTGTATGTGTGGAGAGGAAGGGAACATGCCAGAAGGTTTCTGTTTCCACTTTAAGAGGTCATCATCTCACTGCTTTAGAAGAGTGTGGCAATTCTATGGGCAAACTATCATGGACAGGGTAGAGAGTCCCTTTACTCAAAGTAGGAGCACATGTTAATCTTGAAAGTTCGAAGGGAGTTCTCTAATCATGTAGGTATCATGCCTCTCTATGCTGCTGTATCAGGCTATCACCTGATATGCAGAGGATTTCTGCCCTGACGTCAAGGCTCTGCAATATTGCATACTGAAGGACAGCACTGTATTAATACTCTGTAACAGTGGGCAAGAAGGAAACAGCTATATATATATCTGTGACTGTTACCAGACTGTTTTCTGGTTTTGTACCTCTCTGGCCTATGGAATATTTAGAAATAGCTCTTTTGGTATGGTCTTCTTGGAAATTGCGATTAAGCCATCAGGAGAAAGCGCTCAACAATTAATTATTTTGCAGTTTGGGTTCTTGTGAGAGAGGTTAGTTAATTTGGTTTTGTAAAAAGCCCCACCCAGAAAGACTCTAAAGGGAGTATGAGGTATAATTGCTGTAGGGCAATTTCTAACCCATTGAAAATCAAGCCTTCCAACAATAGCCTTTTATAGTACTTGGGAAAAATGAAACAGGTTGTGTGTCCATTGACTATGATAACCCTAACGATAAGACAGACTTACTGGATGTTGTAAACCTGTCTGTACAGTAGTCCATCACTTTTGTGGTATTCCTAGACCTGCTCTCATAGAAGCTTTTATCCAGATCCATTATCTGGGCAGCTGATGTATTGCTGGATGGTGATCAGAGAAAGCTGCTGCTTTGCCATCATGCAGGATATTTTGCAGCACAGGAAATTCTCAGTCAAGCTGATAGATTGAGACAATACAAGAAATTGGAAAGCATTTTCTTCCTGGGCAACCTGCAATAAATTCTGATGGTAGAAACATGAGTGCCAGCTCCACTAAAATATTGTTTTCTTGTTGCAGTCTGCCCTGCTCTTCACTTTCCACAGATAAACATGGCAATGACATCTACATATGTAGAATGTAGAGTAGTTGAGTCACCTCTGGAGATTGTCTAGTCTAACCGCTTTGATTAAAGTGATGTCAATTAAAGTTAGCTTCCCAGTGTTGTGCCCAGTTAGATTTTGAATAAGTCCAAGGGTGGAGGGACTACAGCCTCCCAGGGCAACCTAGTCCAGTGTTTAACTTCCCTCACAGTAGAAGAGTTTTGGGTTTGTGTGGTTTTTTTTTTAATGTTTAAGTGGAATTTCTTGTATTCCGCTTTGTGCTTATTGCCTCTTGTCCTGTCACTGGGCACTAATGAGAAGAATCTGGCTCCCTAATATGTATTTGCCCCATCAGTCATTTATACACACTGGTAAGTTCCCTCTGAGCCTTTTCTTCTCCCGGCTAAATGAGCCCAGTTATCTCAGACTTCCCTTGAAAGGTGTTCCAGTCCCTTAAGTATTTTTGTGACTGTTCCAAAGTCCAGTAAGTCCCTGGCCACCTTGTACTGGGGAGCCCAGAACTGGACCCAGCACTCCAGATGTAGTCTCAGTAGTAGAGTGGCCTTCCCGTGACATTGACCAGCTCTCTCAAGCACTTGTTTGCATCTCCTCAGGATTCCTGGCCTGGTGCATATCTGATCTGCTTAACTGTTTTCTAAGTTAATGCTTCTCTGCTGAGGGGAAGGTTTCCTTGCTCCAGACTTTCCCAAAGTTATCAAGGACCTGAAGGCAAGTGTTACCAGTGAAGACTGCAGCAAAGAAGGCATTGAGTACCTTGGCCTTTTCAATGTCATTTGTCACCAAGTCCCCTGTCCCATTCAGCCGCAAGCCCAAGCTTTTCCTACTCTTCATCTTGCTAGTGATACACCTGTAGAAGCCTTTCTTGTTGTCCTTAATGATCCTCATTATATTCAACTCCAGTTAGACTTTGGCATTCCTAACATCATCTTCTATATTCTTTTGGGTAACCTGATGCTTTTTCCACATCTTATACGCTTTCTTTTTATCTTTGAATTTAGTAAGGTGTTAGCGTGCAAGCATTTCAGAGAGTCGCCTACCTATACTAACTTCCCAGAAGGGGTAAAGAGCTTTCCCTGTAATGCTGCTGTTCCACAGATACTTCAGAATTTATATACATATGCTTGGGGTAACCTCACTTCAGTCCTGTTTTGGAGAATCTCAGCTTCATGAACTTGAATGTTATCTTTGTCCTCTTGCTCTATGTTTTCTTCCCTGTTCCTTTCTCTTCTTCCTTATCTAGAAAGATGTGAATAACCATCAAAAGGCTGTTAGGCAGGAGCATGGAGAAAAATGTCATCTCTTGTGATAGGCCCCTCCCTTAACTTCTTCCACGCTGAAATCTTTGCATTTAAACTTGAAATCACATTTTTTTGCCAAAGCGTTTTCCTATTTTAATAGCAACTATAACTACTCATCCCCAGAGTAAGTGTTCAAAACCTCATTAAGTCCCGAATAAAGTAAGTTTTCACGTACGGTATTTAGAGAATGATGTACCACTTGATAGAACTTATTTGTATTGCATCCTTATTATCAAACAGGTTAGTGGAGTGTTTTCACAGGGGCTGTTGGAAGAGGTCTCAGTTTCTTTCAGAAGTTCAAATACTTGACTAACAGGGACATGTTATGAATAAAAGAATTTCCACTGGGCTTGATTTTTAAGGCTGGGTGTGCTGCAGCACTGATTGAACTTACTTTCTTGTTTGTGTACCATAAAGGTGCTAGAGAGCCAGGAAAAATAGAATTAATTTTTGGAAACGGACCAGAAACTTCTTAGGACACAGTTCTGGCAGGAAAGATAAGCTTGGAAAAAGTGAGCCTGAGAACGTTGTTCTGTTACTTGCTCTCGCCTTTTTTTTTTTTTTTTTTTTTTTTTAGTGAAACTTTTTTTTTGCATGTTCTCACATATGACATTAATGTGCCATCAAACTTCTCTGAACTAGAAATATTCAATGATGTTTTGAGCATTAGTTCGTGGTGGCAATATATTGTTTTCCGAGTGATTTTTTGAAGCAGTGAGACTTGATTTTATGTAATATATAACTCCTGTTTTAACATCTCTTATAACTTCTGTTGTTCTATAATTACAGCATGCAATGAGATTATATTTTGAAGAAGAATTGTGAAACAGTAGAATCTTGTTATCTAGTTCGAAGCAAACTTTGAAATAAGTTAATATTTCCTCCATTCCTCTTGCAGGAGACAGCTGCGATCACTGGATGCATTATAGTGATGCCACTAAAACCAGAAGTGGATGGGCCAAAGAATTATTAAATGAATTCAAAAGCAATGTTGAATTGCTTAAGCAGGCTGTGAAGGACCAGGTCATAGATTCTCCTCCCAAATCACCACCTGCTGTATCTCCTCAGAACCTACAAACAGGTACTTTGTTTGCATCACTAATGCTCTACTTCCATGAAATGTTAAAACTATTCTAAAAACGACTGTGCTTTTCAATGATTCCATCACTATTCTTTCCTACAGGCAAGGAACAGATACCGAAAGGAACATCTAGGGCTTCCTCTGTATCTTCCCAACAACCAAAGGGCAAACTGATGTCTAGTCCTATTGTGGTTAGACTTGCAGATTTCAATATATATCAGGTACATTTCTTGAAGTTAGTAAAACTGGGGCTACTTTGCCCTTGACTGTTATTAACTATGGTTTTTAAGGGACAATTCCAAAGCCCATTAAAATTAATAGACATCCTTCCATTCATTGTTGGATTAGACCTTTATGGGCCTGCTTCTGCTTTATTAAAATTGGTGGATATTTTCTTACTGACTTTATATTAGATGATACGCTACCACAATTATGTTTTGCATCTGAGTTCTACTGTTCCCCAAATCCTGACATTTGGAATTTCATCTTTTCATTGTACTGTGTTAGGTAACCAGTATTTTAATATGGGATTTGTATTTTATGCTTTTCTTATTGTTATCTATTTAGAAGTATATGGAATGTTTTTTTTAAACCTTAAGAGTTTTAAAATTTTTTTCTCTAGCCTCTCCCTCCCCCAGTGATATTCTGAGTAGACACTTTAACTGTTCTTTTTTTTTCTTTTTTTTTTTTTTTTTTCTTCCTTTTCTTTTCTTCTTCCCCCCAGCCCAATTTGTTTGAGTGAGTAGTTTTAGTTGCTGGCTGTTCTTCAGATTCAGTCTTTGTTGCAGATAGGAGGCAACTGGAATAGCGAAGGAGTATATCTCAAAGGCAGAATGAGAGTGGTATAGGGGTATCTACTCTAAATTTCAGGTCCTAACAAAAATACTTAGCGTGTGCCCTTAGTCATTGTGACCTCTACTTGCTCTTGTTCCAGTTTTCAATGCTTTTTTGCCATATTGCTTCTGGTAGAGTGGGAGGTTGCAGCTTGCTACCAGGAGCCTTCATCTGGATTTGAAGTGGTTTTGTAATATCGTTTTGTGTACTATTAGTGTTTTCATTTGCATTCTACTCTTCAGATGCTTGTCTCCTCCTCCTCCCTACACAAATACATTTTCAATTTTTTAAATTGTCACTTCTATACAATTTATAAAAAGCTATTTTTCTAAATAGATCTGTAATTACTTGAATTTTTGTGTGTTAATACAGAGATGTTTGCAGCTTGACAACAGCTACAGAGTGAAGCAGGCTTATAAAGGTTATATATTCATTATTTCCAGTGAAAGTAATGCAAGTAGACATCATCATATAATCAGTATTAGTATGTTGGCTAGTTTTAAACTAGCAGTCTGACCTACTGTGTTGGATAAAAGAGCTTTGGTTTGACGGCATACTTTTAAAATAGGGTACATTCCAAGAAATCTAAGGTGAAATATGTATATATCAAAAGGTGATCTTTCTTGTTTTGTAATTTACATTGGAAGGAAACAGAAGTGGGAGGATTGCTGTTCTGTAGTGTCTTGATTTTCCTGTGAAGTAGACCTTCGGGCATAGCCAAGCACACGTAGCTCTGCCAGGTGCATGCTGAACACTGTGCTTAGCAGGGAACAGTCAAGAGTTGGCCCATGAACTGGAACCTGTCTTTATGACAATACAAGGACTTCCTAACATTTCTGTAATAAACTTCTCTAACTTACCTATCCCTTATCATCTAGATATGGGATCCTTTTGGACAGACAGTATGAAAATATGCCACGTCCTACTGTAGTTGCTTATACAGGAGCTGTGGTGTTTTCAGTAAAGATATCAAATCATTCTAGGCTTCTACTGAACGCCTTTAAAAGTGACCTGCTGTCTCCTGCCTCGCATGAAGGAAGGGAATCTGGTACTGTTACTAGTATGTAGTTTTCTCATTAAACTGTTCTATGCAGATCACTTTTACTAGAAGGGAATGAGGTGTTTCTCGTTGTCAGCACGAGATGTAGCTGGGCATCTACATCTGAGAGCAGTGGAATGTTACCCTACTAGGAGCAGTGCCTTGCAACTGCAAATGCTTAATGAGTCATAAAAATGTAATGTATTAATGAAACTAATCTTTTATCTTTTACAGGTTTCAACAGCAGACCAGTGTCGTTCTTCCCCTAAAGCTCTGATCTCTTGCAATAAAAAGTCACTTTATCTTCCACCAGAAATGCCAGCTATTCATATTGAATTCACTGAATATTACTACCCCGATGGAAAGGACTTTCCTAGTAAGACTTTTTTTTTTGATACTGAACCATAAATTTTATGTGTTACTTTCACCTTTATTAATCTTAGTACCAATTCCAGGTTGGCAGTTGGAAATAGGTAATGGCTTTTTACAGTGGAAGAACACAACACTGCTCCATTTCTGCAGTACTTGCTCCTGGCAAATTCCTATAAATACTGTTTTTAAGTGTAAACATGGTTTTTAAGTCTGAAAACACTCCCAGCATTTTTACTGATCCATAAATTATTCATTCTGTAGCATGCATGTATTGTTTCTGCGGTTCCACTGTCTGGTTACAGACAAGAACTCAAATTAGTGGTATCTAAGATGCAATGAAGGTCTGCTGGAGTTATTTTTATTAATGTGTTATGGAGCTGGCCCTGTTTTATATACAGAAATGTCAGGGGATTTCTTGAGGATGGGACTTGAGGACAGCATATCTCCTTGGTCCTGCCCTTCCTCTGTAATGAGGACATTCTCTGCCTTTCTTCAGACTTCATTTTATTCTAATATTAGCTTTTACATTCAAAAATTCAGTTACTTGCTTGGAGTGAGAGAAAGAAGCATCACTTTAGGTGTCCCCTAACAATTTATTCTCTGATGTAAAATACTGGTAAAAATGTAAGTCTGCACTTGTTTTAAAAAAAACAAAAAAAAAAAAAAACAAAAAAAACCCCCAAAAATCAAAAACTAGCCCCTAAATACTTTACTTATTCTCATGATTTTCTTTTGTTTTCTCTTTTAGTTCCATGTCCAAATTTGTATGGCCAGCTGAATGCTTTACAGTTCACCCTGGATGAGAGAAGTATTCTTTGGCTAAATCAGTTTGTGTTGGATTTGAAACAGAGTCTTATTCAGTTCATGGCCATGTACAAGCTAAATGACAATTCAAAATCAGATGAACATGTTGACGTTAGAGTTGATGGATTAATGTTAAAGGTATGCTGTCACTGAGGAGGGGTTTTGTGGTTCCTTGGAAGAAAATACTTTTATTCTGAAAAACTATTAGCAAAGCAGCTTAAGGAATAAATGGACAAATAAATGAACAAACCACCCACCCAATAAGCAATCCTGCTCTGGAAAACTGTGCAGAATATGATGGTTTGAAGATCAAACATACCATTCCATACTACTTCATCTATGTCCTATGGGTATTTTGGTTTTGTACTGAAGACCTGAATGGGAATATTAACAAATTATTTCACTGTGTTCAATGAAGTTGTCATAGCAGAAGAAAAACAAGAATTGAGCACTGAAGTAAAAACAACTAGGAAAAAATTCATATTTGCACTCTGTATTAATGCAAGAGCCCTCCCTTGTTCCTCTGCTTGTAGTATATCAAAGCTCTTCTGTCTTGTTAGTGAATGCCTGGAGTAAAGAAAGCAGTTCTTCTGAAGGTTTATTTCTTTTTTCAAAACCCATTCTCACTGTTCACTCTTTCATGCTGGCCCTTGGCTGTAGTTCAGGTACACACATTCTCTGTGTTTATTCCAGAGGAGAGGTGCTTGTTAACATAGCTGAACATCAAATTTTTGCTTCCCTTGTCTTCCCCTTTTGTGGAGGAGAAAGATTATTGAACAGACAATCCCACCACCACCACCTCCCTGATTTGCATTTGGCATTCTTTTCCAAGGTTCAGAGGTGAAAGTGTTCTTAAGTCCCTCAAACTTTGATTCTTATTAATTATTTCATCCCTCTATTAACTGCATTATTTCTATTCTAGCACATTATAAGTCTTGTATTATTGGTGTGCTTGATACTTACATATCATACAGTTAATTATATAGTTACATATTTAATTATTTTGTTCTGAGTCCTTTTATTTACATGAAGAAGCTTCATCACTCCTATCTTTTAAGTGTTTCTAGGATGACTTTTCACTCTGATCTTTCTAGATTCTGCATGGAGATGTTATGACAGAAGATAGTGTCACTGATACTGGCAAAATTAGTGTGACCAAGGTCCATGTTAACAACATCAAGTACAGGATTTGGCATAAAACATGTATTTCCTTTAAAACTTGCACTAAAGATATGGAAGTTAAATTAAATCCAGTATACTGAACTATTTTGTTTTGGGTTTGTTTTTGTTTTTTTAGGATTTGGAGTATATTTTGATTTTTATGATAAAAAAATTATTATTATTATCAGATAGTGGTCACTTATTCTGTATTCTGCAATGTTAAGAATATTGGCAGTGTTAGCATGCTTAACTTGTTTTCTTCTATCTTAACATAGAAATAATATACTGTAGTACTCAGTGTAGTGAACAACCCTATTTGACAAATCAGGTTGAGGAACAGAGAATTGTAACTTGAATTGAAAACTGTAAATACATAGAACACTTGAAGAAACTTTCTGCCAAGGTGTTTCTGAGTTGAAGTAATCAGAAACTTCAGCCTAATATAGCTGGCTTAAATCTAAATCCTTCAGGTAAGAAAATCCTGAGACTCTTCTGGTTTTGTACAAACACTGAGTTTCAGATGCCCAGCATCATTCTTAAAAATGAGAGGAAATACAAATGATAGTCTGTGAGCCTGACTTATCCCTGTTCTGTGTCAGTGTACTTGAGTTCTCATAAAATTCTAATTATATTCCTTTACTTTAGCTGTCATGGTTATTATTTTGTTTCTTGAATTGTATACCTTCTTAATCTACATATTTCTAACAAGACAAAATACATTTCTTTCTTGCAGTTTATCATCCCTGCTGAAAACAAACCTGAAATTCATAGAGATCAACCTCGTGCACTTTCCATTCAGAGTTCTGAGATGATTGCTACGAATACAAGATACTCACCAAACTGCAGACACTCTGATCTAGAAGCTTTGTTTCAGAACTTCAAAGACTGTGAATTTTTCAGTAGAACCTTCACCAGTTTTCCTAAGTCCCAGAGGAATTTTAATCTTTTGCATCCAATCTTCCAGAGACATGCTCATGAACAAGATACTAAAATGCATGATATTTATAAAGGTTACATCATCCCAAAATTAAATAAATATGCATTAAAGACATCTGCAGCTACTGATGTTTGGGCCTTGCATTTTTCCCAGTTTTGGATAGATTACGAAGGAACAAAAAGTGGGAAAGGTCGACCAATAAACTTTGTGGATTCATTCCCACTTTCACTTTGGATTTGCCAGCCAGTAAGATTTGCCAAGTCACAAAAAGAGCTTTTATCGCATAATCAGACAGCTTTGAACATTCCAAAAAGCGAATCTAGTGATCTTGCTAATAGACTGCAACGTAAAAAACTTCTAAAAGAATATTACAGTACTGAGACGGAGCCCTTCACCAACGGCATTCAAATGTCAGACACTTCAGGAGTGCTTGCTGAAAGCTCTTCCTGTGATGCAGATGTAAATGTTCTTGTCCACATTCAAAAACACGTAAGCGTGCAGATCAATCATTACCAGTATCTTTTTTTGCTGTTCCTTCATGAATCTCTTGTATTGCTCCTGGAAAACTTACGGAATGATGTAGAAGCAGTGACAGGAAAACCTGCAAAGCAAACGGATGTCTGCATTGGGATCCTACTGAGAAGTGCAGAACTAGCCTTACTACTCCATCCAGTGACTCAGGGAAACCCTTGTAAGTCTCCAGTTGTGGAAGAAGGAAGTCCCGTGGCATCAGAACTCTCCCCATTGGGAAATGGGGAAGCTCTTACTTCAGAGAGTAAAGTAGTTAGCAATAAGGTAGTGCAAGCTGGTATTACTAATTTTGATTATGTAAATGACTGCAAGCCTCTGAATGGTGAAGTTAATAAAGAAATTTTAATAGATCCTCTTTTGTTTAAATCGGACAGTAATATGGATTTTCAGAAAGGAACGTCATTTTCAGATGATGCATCAGATAAAGGTTTGGGAGATACAAGTGAAGGAGGAAGCAGTGGACTTTTTAGTAGAAGTGATTCAGAGGAGGTCTGTGGACCTCTATGTGAGAAAAGTAGCTTGCAGCCTAGGGATTCAGCATCTCTTTTAAATAGGAGAGAAGATTCTACTGAATTTTTCATTGATAAAGAGATTAACAAAAACATATTCTCGAATAAGTTAAATGAGCAGGAAAGCACAACTCAAGGCTGTCCTACCCAAGTCACTGACTTGGAAACAGAAACTGCCTTAGAACCTGAAGAGCTTGAAATCAACAAAGAGAAAGTGACTTCGGTTAGAATGTTTGCATCCCAGTCTGCATCAAGGTATAGAAGGTTTAATATTAAATCTATTTTCTTACTATATGAAAATATTTGTCAGTCTTGGCCGCGTGCTTTTAGTAATGGTCAACAGAAGTGAACATCTAGTAAATTAAAATTTTAAAAGTATATAAAGAAATAAGATATGCAATATCCAGCATTCAGTTAAAGCTAAAATAAATTGTTAATTGATTTAAACTATTTACTTTCAGCTTAAGTGCTATGAAATATGTATCAAGAAAAACATTGACATAAATATCTACAGGAATGCTTATCTCTTTTTCTTGCCAAAGGATTATTGAATGATCAGATTTTTTTCTTTTATATTTTAGCTGGTGTACAAGAATTTTTTTTCAAGTAACTTTTATGTGATTCCTTTACTTGGAAATAATAATTTCCTAATATCTTATTTTATAAGTGCAAAGCCTAAGGAACGCTGTCCGTCCAGCCTCCCTACATTCTCTGTTTCCTACAAGAACATGAAGAGAAGTCCATCACAAGTCTCTCTGGATACCATCTCTATTGATAGTATGATGCTAGAGGATCATTTGATAGAGAGTGATGGAAGTGACAGCCAAAGCTTTCTGGAGAAAGGTAAGCAGGTTTAACGAAATATTTTTAAGCAATACATGAAAACATCATTTATTACTAAAATAATACTCAGAAGAATTGTAGTGCAGCAAATCCGGGGTACTTTACTGCACTGTTTTTGTTAGCTTCTCCGGTTGGTAAGATCAAGTGTCTCCATAGCAGATCATTTCAAGGGAAAACAGTAAAGTGTACTGCTTAAGTAGTGCTTCTTAATTAAACACTATTTAATTTTCCTCTCTTGAGGAAGGTAAAAGCATTGCAGTGCTATGTTGCAACTCTGAATTAAGCAGAAGTGTTCCCTGCTTTGCTTAAAAGCTATTGCTCTGGCTTTAAGCGTTAACAGGTTTGTACCCTGAATCGGTGTTACGCTTGAAGGGGTAAAGAAGCTTTAATTTTAAATGTAGATGAAAAAGAAATGGATTCTCACTAATGGTCACCATGTCTAATTACCAGGCAGGTAGATTTGGTAGTCTCCTTGCAGCTTGTTCCTTATGGAGCAGTTCTTACCTATTGACTGTCTAACAGCAGGTATTTGTCCAATTTTTGCTCATCTCTGCACAAGCGTTTGCTCCTGATCTGAGGGAGGAATTCAGGCATCTGGTAATTATGTCTATATAGTCTATAGTATTGAGGATTATGCAATTGTAATGATCTAGTAGCTCTCTGGCAAAACTGATTAAATAATTTTCTAATGTCAGAAAATATGGTAAGACTTTATTGATACCTCTTTTCTGATAAATTCTACTTTGAATGAAGAGTGACCATTTTTTTCTGTGGGATTTCTTGTCAGTCTAGAACAACAACGGGAAGAATGCTTCAGCCTGTTATGTATTTGGTTTGTAGGAGTATTCCTGCATGGGCTTATGTGGGAGTATGCCATAAAATACATTTTCCATTTTAAATAATCTTTATGTGTCTTTTTAGTTTGTTAAACAATATTTAACTGCAGGTTAAGTCTGCATGCTTTCTAGTTGTCAAGGAAACACTACCACGTTCACTCTAATGAAAATTTATATAGCTTATTTCTCTCTATATAAAACTGCAAACTTTTGCTCTAAAAGTGTTTTAGATACATCACTTGGAATCTTTAACCATTTTTCTGCTGGATCAGTTTTGTATTTGATTTGGAAGACTGACAAAGGCCCTTCACAATTTTTTAAACAATGCATGTAGAGTGCCGTTTTGAGTTTGTCACTATACACTGCCTTACTTGCATAGCATCTAGAACTTTGAACTCTCAGTAAGAGGAATGGATTTGGCAGTTTAATCATAAATATTTGTTTAATAAACCATTCAACTCATCTTAAAAAATGAGTTAATGTATGCATACAATAACAGACTCTGACTTTATTCTTAATGCAGGAGTGATTCAGGTTATGCTATGCTAACTTTGCATTTTTTCTGATGTATATATGGAAGGTATTACAGCCACAAACTATGAAAGCCTATCAGAAAATGCCCATGAAGGAGGCACAGTGATTGAAAATTGTGATGGGTCATCTCCAGATGCCATGAGTGCTGCTTCAGAGAATGCCCATGAGACTAGTGAAGAAATGGTAATATTATTGAATTCCATTAGAATACATGCTTCAGTAAATTAAACCTTAAAATAGAGCTAAAATGAATGCTTTCAGAGGTGATTTTTTCAAGTAGTTTTGGGAGCTTTTGTTAGTGCATTATGTAAGCCTATGGATCTAGCGCAGTTGTATTAAGTGCAAATGAAGATTATAATCCAAGTTACACTGAGCATTCTTTGTCCTGGTTATCTCCTCTATAGCCACTGTTGATAAATGGCAGTAGCCACTTAAAAATGAAATATTTCTGCTTCAGTACATAGGAATATTTTATAACATCATGATGGTCTTCTACGCTCTGATGAATATGGTATTTAAAATGGGCTTTTTAACATCATCAGGTATAGATAAAAGAAAGCACCATAACTGATATCTCTTACATGGAGATACTTCCGTAGCACTGGTAGCATTCTGTAGTGTTTGCAAATCGGGGTGTAACAACTGCCCTCTTGGATCAGATCACAGATGCCGTTTGTCCAGGATTATGGCAGGACAATGCCCAGTATTTAGAGAAGATTATAAGAATAGTGCATGTAGAGAGAGATTTCCTCCCAGAGAACACCATGCAGGGTCCAGTTTTTTCCATCTGCCTATCTACTTACTTCTTGCTGATCCTTGACCTAATCAATGCTTCTTAAATTACATTCTTGTATCAGTTAAGGTCATGAACTGGAACTCTAAGAGTATGTAGGCCCAAAAAAGTGAATTTTCTGAAATCTGTTGTGTGCTTGCTGACATATTTTACTTTTTAGTAATGTTAGTCATGTAATCCTACCTTTAAGTATTTGTGGATTGCTTTCATTTTAAAAAAATACGGAAAAAAGCAACTCACTGAAATGATTGTTTCCTTTTGAATAAGTTTTCAATTATCTGTGCATATAGGTAGTATGGGAAAAAACAGGATTCACACAGATTGTTATGTAAATGCATGTTAGCATATTTTTTTCTACTTGCAGAATATAACTAAAAAGTCATTAGAAGAATGACCCCAAAATAGTGGTAACAATGATGGACATTTGTCTTCTGATACCAAAGCTGACTTTTGAAACTGACTGCTACTTTTTTTGAAAGATACTGCAATCCAATAAATAGAGAAAAAGCAGATAGCCAAAGTTTAGTAGCCTATCCTGGTTCTTTAACCAGATCTGATTCACAAATGCTTGGTTGGGCTTAGGATATGCATGAAGTTAAATGCACCCCTAGAAAATTTCAAGTGTCATGTAGGTCAGATGCTTCTTAGAGTGGGGAATGTCTGTCTCACTTTCGTAGCTTTTCTGGCCAATTCTGAATTGGTACTCGTGGGTTATAAATACAAGTGTCTGTCTTTGGACAGGCAGTTGAGAAACCAGCCCCATTGTCAAGCCAATGGGAAGAAAAAGAAAAGAAGAAGAAATGAGAAAAGTTTGTTCTTTTCTGTGAACAAGGGTTATGGATACAAAGATTCTTTTCTTTTTGTAGGGGGAAAAAGTTTAGAGAAACAATAATCACTGTAAATTCAATTTATAATCTCATATTGTTTTATCTTGATTTTGTTGACAGATGTCTGTTGTGGTTTTCCAAATATTTGGTGTTAATGGTGAAATTGACATCAGAGGTGATGACACAGAAATATGCCTACAGGTCAACCAAGTGATACCAAATCAACTGGGAAATATCAGTGTTCGACACTATCTTTGCAACAGAACTGTTGGTAAGAGCTAACAATGAGATCTCGGTATTGCGAAACTGGAATTGGAAACCTTTGTTCTAAGTAAATAAAAACACTGTATTAGCCTAAAGGCACAGAACTAGTTTTATGTTAGTACAATAGCATCCTTTTTATGCTGGTTTAGAATATTTACTCTAATTTCTTTCCTAATTGCCATACATTGAAAGGGAAATAAAAATTGAACTATTTCTGATAGCGTCAGTAAAAAAATGCATTGCATTGAATTCTGATTAAAATCAAGTAAGTTGCATTACATTATGTTATTGTTTTATGAAGATGGAACTCCCTTACTCTCTAATGATACATTGCTTAAATGTACCTTAGTTCAAAGGGCTGTTTCTTTTCTTCAAGTTCTATTTCTCTAGGTTAGATTAACACCCACGGTTTAAACAGATTCATAATCTGTGGTTTAAGAAAAGCTAAAAGTTGAGTCTGTGTCAGGAAAGATGAGCTGCAAGGACAGCTTTTTTTTTTTTTTTCCCCTCTTTTTTCTTTTTACAGCTTGATAGGAACACAGGGTGTAGTTTTGTGCCAGATATTTGCATAACGAGATCAACCAGTGTACTGTCAGAGCTGTTCTTGGCCATGAGTACATATATATTCCCTGCCAGAAAACCTAGTTCACATACTGTGAGGATTTTTCCTTGGCTTGATGTTTTGGCGTGCCACCTCATGACACAGTTTGCTTTGCTCCTCTCTGCCAGCCTTCCACACGGATTGCTGGATGCCAGCTCTGTTGCACTGTAGGGTTTTTGGGGCAGATCCCTGATGCACCTGCTTCTGCTTAATCTCCTTTCCCAGGAAACAGCTATGGCAGCTGTTGGCTGCCATTTATTCCTAGCCTTCCAGCAGCATGGATTTTCTTCAGAAAGTTGTGCTTGGTGGTACAGCCTCTGATGCCTTAGCTAAAGAGCCCATTTACTCTGGTAAGCTGAGCAGGTGCCAGCAGCTGCTGCCTGAGCAGCTGTGGCAAGATGTTGCGTTGTCTTCAGGCATCTGAAGGCAAGAGGGAGGTCCAGCAGGGAAGACTCATGGCTGCCTTGCAGTTTATACAGCAGGCAAACTGATTTCTGGCTATCTGTCATATCTTCTGTAAAAGCAGGAGGGAGTAAATAGTAAGAACATGCCACCTCCCTGCTGTCATGTGGATCTAAAACTAGAACTTGCTTCCTCTGGTTCAGCTGATTGAGAGGCTTGTGCACTGGCTGATTATTCTATAGACAAAGAGTTACAAATGTGAATGGAATCTCCAAATGCTTCCACTTCGTATCTCTTCCTTTCTCTTTCTGGTGGGTATCTAGGTGGGTGGGCCAACAACACCTTTTTGTTTTTTGTACGCTGCTGGTCACTCCCATTTTTCTTTTCTTCTCTTCTCCTCTCTCCACTGATCTTCTCTCCACTGTAGGGCTGTGCTTTCTGTACTCAGTCAGGAATCTTGTGCAGCCGCTGCTGCTCCCCATCTCCCGCATTCCTGCTAATAATAGAACTGAGAGAAAACAGTTTAGAAAAAAAGGATCAAGGTCAGGAAAAAGCTTGAGAATTAGATAAAAAGAAACAATTTAAATGAATTAACAGTAACAAAACACAACTAAAAGAACCAGTGAACAGAAGTGTAAGAAAATATCCCAATAAAAGCAACCCCCCTTCAAGACCTTTAATAAAACTTACTCAAGGGCTGAACTAATAATTGTAACCAGTAAACTGAGGAACCGTGCAAAGCAATGAATAATCAAGTCACAATTACAGTCTACGAAGGTGTTCTGGGTAAAAATATCCATTTAAAACCTACTAAATTGTTACTGCAGTAGGTACAGAAAGGGAAAAGCATGTCTAATAACTTTTAAATTTGAGGGCCACGTGGCAGCTGTGTACTTCCCTGCAGGGCTGGCTGCAGGACAATGCCTTTAGCAGCTCTTGTCTGGCAGCAGTAACAAAAAAAAGGGAAATGGAATACGGTAGAGGTACTCTAGGAAGGACAGTGCTTCTACTGAGACCCTCTTATTCTTGGAGGAGAAGAGACCAGCAGTTCATAGCAGCTTCCAAATTGTTTAATGTAATTTTTACTCCATTTCTTGACTGTGCCCCTTTCAGGTATCTGCAAGATAACCAAGCTTGACTTCACGGCTGAGACTGAATGTGTGGTCTTTTGTTCTGCTGTTTCTCTATACTTTGGTGGATTCTTCCAGCAATGACGCAGGCACTCTTTTCTGGTCTGGAAATACTTGCAGCACATACTACTTATTTCTTTCTCTATATTTGTGGGAAGGATATAAATCATTGAGGGAAATAAAGTTTCCCAAATCAGTTCCGGGGACCCATTGGACAGAGTGGTCATTGGTCTCCCGTCTGGACAGCTGCCCTTCCTCCCAAGGACTGTTAGTACCTAATTCTTTTCTGCCTGGACTAGATCCACAAAAGGTACCTGATACTTGCAGTGTGCCTTTTATTTTTTATTTTTTTTTTAACCCCAGGAGAAGGAAATGTGCAATTTAGCAATTCTTCACTTACACATTGGAGAGATTGAATGATGGAGTAACACCTGTTAAGTGTTGTGGAAACCTCTATTCACATAGGTTGCAAAGGGAGACGTTCTGGCAGAGGCTGAAGATTCTTATGTTCATTTACAGTTCTTCCCATTGGTCTCTGTTAACCCAGATGAACGATATGTTCATCTACCCTGACTCCAGTGCCAACAGATACGTGCATATGCTGTGACTTTACTGCTGTGCTAAGTCATCCCTGAGAAAGGAGCACCATACAGAAAAAGGAACCCAACTGATCTACAGATAGGAAATCAAATTAGTTACTCTGGACTGCTGTAGCTCCAGGCACTATCTGTTGCATGTTGAAATTACAGTTTTCAGTAATATACTGCAGTATATGTTCACATGCTGCAAATGTCTTTTCTTTAACAGGATACCTGAGTATGTCTATAGACACTTGATATCTCAAAAAGCCTGTGTCTCACAAATGTAACACGATCAGCAGTGGCACCTTGGACTTTCAACCAAGTGCCTTGTAAACCAGATGTGTCATTTTAGAAGGAACACTATTCCTGTGAAGTATGGGTGTCCTTTATATACGGGCATCCAGGATAAGCTTTACTGAAGAGAAGCAATGTAACTGCCAACCCACCAGCATAATTTTTTTCTGTTGCAGTACATGTCAGATTATTCGCAGTAGGTTATCTCTGAAATGGAGGGGTAAAGCATTTGTTACAGTATGCATTATTATTTAACATTAGATAGTAGACAGCAAAGAAGCCACCACAGAGGAAACCTGCACTTCACAGGATCACAGGATAAGTGAGGGTAAAGGAGCAGAGGCGGTGTCAAGATGTCTCTAGTCCAGTGCTGCTCTCAGAGCAGGGTCAGCTCTGAGATGAGGCCAGGTTGCTCAGGGCTTTATCCCACAAGGTCTTGGAAAGGACCTCCAAGGGCAGAGACTGCACAACCTCTCTAGGAAGCCTGCACCACTGCTTAATTGTCCTCATTCCTTACATTCAGCTTGAAATTCTCTTGTGATTTGGGCTGTTACCTGTCAATCTTCTGACAAGCACCACTGTGAAGAGCCCAGCTCTGGGTTTATAACCTCATCGTAGGTATCAGAAGGCTGCTGGTAAATTTCCCGTATGCTTTCTCTTCAGCTTTCAGTAATTGCTCATATACGCACAAGCAGAAATCAAGGAGAGGTTACAATAAACTGCACATCAGTAATATGGGGAGAGGAGAAAGAATAGTATTAAAGAAACGAAAATAGAAAAAGGCAATCTTACTTCATCTCTAAATTTAAACTTTATCCACGTCCTTTTTCCAACTTCTAAGCTTGTAAACATTGGACTTCCCTGAGGGAGACAGAGTTTAAATCAAGAAGCATTTTTTTGTTGTTTTAATTCTCTCAAATTTGTTTAACAGTTGGATGCTCTACTAATACAAATTGACATAATTAATTTGATTTTTACATGGGTTACTTTGATTTCAGCTATCTTTCAGTGTTTCCTTCGTAATATAATTACTGTGAATACTCATTTTGTAATATAGGTAATTTCTGTGGGTCAGCCATCACAGTGACCAAATGACATGAGAATCCCATGGTGTAATTATTTCTGATGGTGAACCCTCTTTTTTGTACAACAAATGGATATTGGCCATCCCCTACCTCTCTATATGTGGTTAACATAAATATCTATTTATTTATTTTTTTTTTATATTATTTTATTTATTTTATTTTTTTATTTTTTAAAATTTTATTTTAGAACTCTTTAGTTGAATGTTGCCATTGTCCTTATTGGTTAAAGATACTGAAACTAACAAGGAACTGCTAGAGGTTCTTTAAGGTTCAAATCTGCTGGCACCCAAATAATGGAAGCACTATGTGGTTGTGTTCTCCCTCTTACTGCATTGCTGTTCGTGTTCCTTTGTGTTAGCAAGTAAGTTCCTGAATCAGGAAATTCTGCCTTTCTAAGAGAATAGCTGCTCTCCTGAGAGGATGAACAGACTTAAATGTTTTTCTGAATTAAAATTGAAGGAGCTACCAGAAAAGTATGCAAAATAATTTTTTTTCAAACATAAACAAATTGAGTAAATACACTTTTTTTTTTTTTTTTTTTTTTTTTTTGCACAGCCATAGTTCTGTATTGTCCTCCTCTGTTGTCACAGTGAGGTACTACTCCTTGTATGTACTGCTTATTTCTCTTTTATAATTTGAAGTCATATACTTAGAAATTTCCTCAGAGGCTCTGTATTTGTAATGCCATAATTCGTGGCTATTACTTCTAAATATTTTAGGAAAATCACTTGGACAATAGAGGCAGAAATCATTGCATCATAATTGCTTTTTTTTTTTGTACATTGCAAAATTTTAATACAAATTTGTTTTCATTTTCCAACAGGTTCTGACTGTAAATCTGTGGCTGGAACAGTTAATTCATCACCTGAGATCAGTTTGAGATGGGAAAGTGGGCCTAGTGCTGTCATACATTCTCTGCTGGCTGTGAAAAATGGTTTTCTTCAGTGTCATGTCGAGAATTTCAGTGCTGAATTTCTAACATCTTCTCTCACAAACATTCAGCATTTTCTGGAAGATGAAACTGTCGCAGAAGTGATGCCTATGAAGATAAAAGTTTCTAATGCAAGGATTAATTTAAAAGTATGTTAACATTGAGCTATGTGGTTGCTCTAAAGAAATTGTGTTCTTGTTTCTTTGATGATAAACTACTAATCTGGATACAGTTAAGTTCAAAGACACTGCTATCATACTCTGGAAGGTTTTTAGATAACAATAAAACAATTTAAAAATCCATAGATTCGGTTAGCTGTGTGGTATGCCTAGAGGGAAATTCTCTGCATGACTAAGCTATTTATATGAATTAATATTTTATACTTTTTTCCTCTTTTCCCAGTCTCTTTTGTAGAATGACAGTGTCTGGGAGTTTTACATGTTAGGTATGCCAAGTTCTTAGAGGCACAATATGGGTTTTTCTGTTTGGGCTTTTTTGCTTAGCATAGTAATGGGTTTCTAATTACAAAACCTAGATTTTTAGAGGTTAATATTCTTTCCTACATAGAGGATAGTTCTTTCAGTGGAAGTTCAGTACAAAAGGGAAAAGGTAATGGGAATTCCAGTTCAAGCCACTTGAATACTGTTTCTTAGAACGCAGATCTCATGTTCTGCCCTACCTAGAAACAGATACTAAATAATGCAAACTTTTCTCACCATCATAGCTTAAAATAGTAACATTAAGAGGATGCTCCTGCTCAAGTCTCCTAGGGGGTTTTCTTTCAGGCATTTAAAGGAGATCGTGAGTTATTTGTTGCACAACCATTGAATATAAACATAAGGACACCTTTTTGGAAGTGGGGGGATAAGAGGGAAAAAAAAAACCCAACCCAAACGTAAAGATAAGATAATATTAACATTGCTTTAGAAATTAATGATTGCCCATATAAACTTTGTTCAAAGTGAGGACTGGAATAGCAGCAGCTCCAGTTCTGCATCTGGGGCTGAGGCCTTGATTCTTCTCATTCTTGACTGGAAGGGCAATTGCTATCTTTATGGTGTTCTACTCAAAGTGCATCTGTGTTCCCTCCGACCGTGATGCAGCTTTTCCATCCCCTGAGGATCCTTAGGCACTTCTTTAGGGCTGTTTCTACTACAGGATTAACACAAGACTTTGTCTAGGAGCTGTGGATCTATTCCTCGGATTTCAACATATCACAAATCTGGATGCCCAAGTGCAGAAAGGAAAGTCTTAACGTATAATCATTTAAATTTAAAAACTTGATTGTGCTGGTTTATTTGCCAGAAGGCAGACTTAAGCAAAATGTTCTTGAGAAAGCAGCTGTTTGAGGTGGGGAATCATAGAATGGTTAGAACTGGAAGGGACCTTAAAGATCACCTAGTTCCAACCACCTGCCATGGGCAGAGACATCTCCCACCAGACCAGGTTGCTCAAAGCCCCATCCAGCCTGGCCTTGAGCACCTCCAGGCATAGGGCATCCACAACTTCCCTGGGCAACCTGTTCCAGTGTCTCACCACCCTCACAGTAAAGAATTTCTTCCTAATATCTAATCTAAATCTCCCCTCTTTCAGTTTAAAACTGTTACCCATCATCCTATCACTACACTTCCTTATAAAGACCCCTCCCCATCTCTCCTATAGGCCCCCTCATAGGTACTGAAAGGCTGCTATAAGGTCTCCCTGGAGCCTTCTCTTCTCCAGGCTGAACAACCCCAACTCTCTCAGACCATCTTCATAGGATATACATTGTTAAACTAGTAACAAGAGTTGTCTTGGCAGCAAAAGCACTGGAGTGCTCACTCAGCAGTGCACACAAGTTGCAATGAAGTTACTCATGATTGTTGGTAAACTGCAAATTTCACATATGGATGAATTTTTGGATAATAAAGAATGAGAGGATATGGTTCAAATTGCTTGTTCAATGCAGTATATTATTCTGTTTCTTCTGCATTCTTGATTCAGTGTGTTTCATTGGGGGGTGGAGAGGGAAGAATTTAAGAAAGGTGACTATTTTTTGCATTTCCGACTGCAATCTCAGTGCTGTTATAAGAAACTTTGGAAGTTATATCTCAACAGCTTTCATGCTACGTACTTAATTATACTGGTAGTGTTATTCTGCTTGACAGGGATAATGAACTATAAAGACTTCCTGGAGAGACCCCAGAAGAAGTAATTTGCGAAGTATCTCTTCTGTTGAATACAGTAATATAACTGAACTTCAGCTGGTGTCATCCCAAACTAAATTCTAAAGAGACAAAATCCGCTCGAGAATGATAGCTGTACTCATTCAATCTTTAAATAGTTCAAGGGAAAATCAGATACTATATAGTGCAGGTTTCTTATCTCTGACTCTGTGAGCTCCTGAGCTAAAGAATGTCTTGAGTTGGGATATAATCTTATTGAGATGTCTGTAAAAATACTTTGAAGTATTTTAGTCAAACTGTATATATTGAGTTCAGCAGACTTACGGCAAAGATAAATTCAGGCCTTTAATATGATCCCCAGGAAAGAAAATTGGAGCAGAAGTCTAGTGGAGATCCCATTAGAAAATTCTGCTCTGAAGTGTTCCTTTTCAAGATTCATTAAATCGACTTATGTTTAATTGAACATATTAATTAACTATTTTGATTTCCTGGTAAACTCAATTTTGAATACTTGTATTTTTTAGGATGACAGTCCACATGAAAATCTCAAAGCATCTGAGCTGGTCCCCATAAAACTGCATATTGACATACTTTGGATAGAAAGAAATGATGATGGCACTTTTCTCATTAGAGGTTTGTATGTTCCTGTGCCTTGATATCTCAATATTATAATCTAATTATTGTCAATACTGTTTTTTTTTTTTCCTTTGTGCAGACATGTGGTTAATAATGAAAAGATAACCAATGATAATTTGTGTAACTTGTGTTGCCATGTACCTTAATTCAAATTGTAGTCACAGACAAAAACTACCTTTTTGAATAGTGTATTGGCAAAGATAACAACCTAGAGCTGAATCAATCTGAGAGAAATAAAAATATGCATATAACTTCATTAGGATAAGCTTCACCAGTGCACAGCACTTCATCATGATAAGTCCAAGGTTCCTTTAATTGACTACAAACCAAAGAAAAAAATTAGCCTTTCTTTACAGATTACCAAGGTGATTACTTATTGTCTTTTTGGTTCTGTGTTACAGGTAGTAACAGAGAATACTGTAAAACAAAAGACTATTTGAGAAGTACAAGTAGCAGTTTTCAGTTCTGTGTATTGTGGTGTCTGGGCAGCTCATGGCTGGGATAGTACCAAGACTTGTACTTCAAACAGTGATTTAACTTTGTGCTTTTCATGAAACATCTATGCACTTAAAACTTTTTTTTCTACGTGTATGGGAAATACTAAATACTCATAACAAGGCAATACGTTGAGAGCTGGAGCTTTACTGTTGTCTTTCACAAATATGTTGAAGAATCATAGAGTAATTTACGTTGGAAGAAACCGGTAGAGGTCATCTGGTCCTGCTCCTTGCTCAAAGCAGGGGCAGATTAGATCAAGTTGCTCAATGCCCTGCCCAGTCAAGTTTTGAGGATCAAAAAGTCAGTACCACAACCTGCCCTAAATAATCTGTCCCAGTGCTTGACCACCCTTATAATTAAATTTTTTGGTATTGTCTAATTGGAATTTCCTTCATTGCAGCTTGTGTCTGTTCCCTCCCATCCTGACACCTCAAGACAGAAGTGCTTGAGCACTTGCCAAGAATCTCAGGGAAGTCTGTTCCACCTTCTCTATACCCTTCCACTAGGTTGGCAAAGGCAGCATTAAGATCATCCCATAGTTTTCTCATCTTCAGATTTGACAAGTGCATCTCTCTGAGCCCCTCATTTGTACATCGTGTGCTCCTGGCCGCAATTGTCTTGGTGGTCCTCTGCTGTCAGTATCTTTCTCGCACTAGGGAATCCAAAACTGGATTCAGTATTCCAGGTTTGATATCACTGTTCCTGAGTGATAACTTCCCTCATCTTTCTAGCTGTACTCTTGCTAGTACAGCCTGTATGTGTGTGGTCTTTACTCTCAGAGCTGACTGCTGGCTCATGACAAATCTTGTTGACCAAGGCCTACAGGTCATTCCCTGCAATGTTGCTTTCTGTCCAGTTGGTCCCCAGCCTGTGGTGGAGCAAGAGGTTGTTTACTTCCAGCTGCAGGACTTCACAGTGGCTTCAGCTGAACTTCATGAGGCTCCAGTTGGCCCATTTCTCCAGCCTGTCCAGGTTCCTCTGAAAAACAGCCTTGCCCCTCAGTGTGTCAGCCACCCTTCAATCGGTATTGTTCACAAAATAGCAAAGCGCACCCATCCTTTCATCCAGGTCCTGAATATATTAATCCAACAATATGCAATGCATTGTATGACTCGAGGAAGAGGAGGCTGCAGGGTGATCTTAATGCCCCCTTCACCTCTCTAATGGGAAGGTATAGCAAAGATGGACCAGACTTCTCTCAGGTATGCTATGGCATGATTTGCTTGTATTTTAATTTCTCCACTTTATCTAATACATTGTTCAGATATTTAAAGATGTTCAATGCATTTTGGTCATCTTTTTATACTAAACATTGGGAGAAATAGTAATTTAGTGAGGAAATACATAGTTCTAAGGTTTCTTTCCACTCATATCTTTTCCCCTTTTTGCTCAAGTGCTCTAATCCCTGTTCTTGGCATGGACTGCTCAGGTACAGTGACTTCAAAGGCTTAGGTCAAATGCTATCTGCAGTGCAGTGATTTATGTATCTGCAGTGCTACGTTTTTGAGACCTCATGTGTGTGTGTGTGTGGTGGGAGGAGGGGGTAATGAACAGAAAAATCTTGGGTAGAAGGAGGTGTTAGAAAAAAAAACAAAACCCAGAGTATTTTTTAGACTAGTAAGAACCTTGATCCTTGTTTTTTCCCTTGGTGCACAGCAGTATATTTTAATAGATGTTACAGTACACTTCAGTTACTAATGCTAGAAAGTTTCTTTAATGCCGAGCCATTTAAGTTATTTTCTAATTTAAAAACTTGATCCTGCAGGTTTATCTCACTGTGTCTTCAAATGTAAATGCAGTCTCCAGATCTGATTTTGATCTGGAGACAGTATATTAATAGCAATGTTAATAGTTCTCAAACTTCTAATTATTCAGAATGCATATTCTCTGGTGATGATATTCGTCAGTATAAACATGTAGTACTTTACTTCAAGCTGGAAGCTACATATTGCTTCTTATGCCGCCTCTCCTTCCTTTCTCCCTCCAAAAGGGTATATGACTTCTAATTAATTTTTTTTATTCTTGAATTTGATTTTGGGAGGTAAATATAAATGTACGTAATATTACAAGTATATTTGTTTAAGTGGTTTTAATTTTGCACTGATGAGAATCAAACTTTAGAAAAAAAAAAAAAGCCTTAGCCACTATTCTTAAGTATCTTTCTGTGATACAGACAATCAAAGAGTAAATGATGTGTCAAAGATGAAGAATTCAGGTAGTGCATTGCAGCAAGCAACTGGACCTGCTGGACGTAAAACACAGGATCAAGCCACGCAGACTGCTTGTGAAATTCCCAGACCTTCTAAATCAAGCAGGGATTCAGCTGACTTCATTAAAAATGAGGTATTAAGAATTTCTTTTGACTACTCCCTCCCCCCCCAAAAAAAAAAAAAATTTTGTTACAATCATTAACAATCATAATTGTTAGTTTATCTAGGGGTGGGCTTTGGAATTACATCTCTTTATAAATTGAGATGGAAAATATGAATTATGGATATTATAGTATGGTTTAGTAATTAGGTATGGAAAATAAATTTAATAGTATTTACTTAATTTCTAAATAGGATAATAAAGTACTGCAGACTAATCCTTTACATATGAGGGATTTTTATGAGGGAGCAACTCCCTTCTTCTCTGTCCCTCATCCCCGTACAACACAATTGCCAAAGACAAAGGACTAGACTATTAAGTCAGACCTTTACTAATCTGTCAATCATACCTGGATTTTGAATCGATGATGACAGAGCCCACACATTAACTTGGCTGTTTTTCCCATTGGGTAAGAATCCATTCCTAGAGCTTAGAACCTGGCGTCATTTCTACTCCACTCCAGAAGGGAAATGGTGTAGCTAAAGCACTGGGTGTCTTGCCTTTTGAGCTGACTGCTTCATCTTTCTCCACCTTCTACGCTCTCTGACTGGGAATCAGTTGCAACTGACTCAGCCCCAACAAACCTGCACTCAGCAATGAATGTGAACATATGGTATTTTAAAAGTTACTGTAATGGAAAAAGTCGAGACCGTGCAGGAATACTAATAACCCTCTTTTCTAACTGGATCATTTCAGCTTATTGAAGAAAATGAATGTCTTAAACAGGAACTAGCCAAGGCCAAAATGGCTCTTGCTGAGGTCCAAATGGAAAAAGATGCCCTGCTTCATCGTATAAAGAAGATGAATGTTGATCATCAGTAGGACAGTGTTCTGTTGGTGCAAGGCATCATCAATAGAACTTCAGGTGACGGTGACGTCTAAGATACTGTTTGTGAACCGCTGGAAGACACGGTTATTTTTTTGTCACAAAGTTTACTCATTGCGAACAAAATGTTTGTAAGCTAGTTACTATTCTGAAATTATCATTAAACGTAACCTTTTTCAGCCCATTTTAAACTGAAATGATTTTGGAAAAATCAGTTTATACTGTACTTTATTAATTTACTGAAAAAAATCATATCATCTACTTTTAATATTATCAAAGGAGATGTTATTTTTAAAATGTTTTCTGAAAAGCAGATGGCTCAGCAATGAAAGAATGTACCTAGGTGCATAACTGAGTAAAATGTACCACACCTCATTAACAAACTGTACCTCTGTTTGTTAAGGTTATGTTGTTTTATTTTTACCAGAAGGTATCTACATTTGCACTATGATGATATAGGCTAGATCCTCTAGAATAGTATAGCTACTGAAAATTAAAATACCAGCTCTAAACTGGCCATAAATTCAGTGTAATTTGCCCAGAGAGGGTTTTAAAAATAATCCTCTGGTGCTATACAGTTCCACGTACCCTTTCCACACCCACTCCTAAAATACCACAGCTAATGCTGGAGAATTTAAGTAACAGGGCATACTACTGGGCTTTTCTTCTGCATGAAGGTCCACTGTATCTGTACAGCTGATGTAATTTAGACATTCACAGTTTGGGTTTTCTTTTTTCTCTCTCTGTGATGAGGTTATAGCCCTGCAATAGGATCCAGCCCTTTGTGAAAGGTGAGCTTTGAGCCATTTTGCATGTCTGATTTCTCATCAGACATGCCCAAGGATTTGGTCCAGTGTATTTAAATATGTAATGTCAATGCTTGTGAGGTGGGGGGAAGAGGGAGGGGGAGAAATCCTACAGGGATTCATTAATTGTATATTGCTTTTTTTGATAAAAAAGCTGTAGAGAATCATTTAATTACCCAATGAAATTGTGAGATTACATGAAATGTAATTATACAGTTTAAATCATGGGTGATTTGTACAAATTGAACAATAACTTCCAGCTAAAACCTGGTACAGATGAACAAATAAAAAAGCACAACACTGTAAAATAGAAAATATAAGAGTGTGCTTTTAAACAACTTAGGAAACAACGTACAAAACCATACAGGCCTGTAAGGGATTGTTTTTGCTAGAAGTAAAAATGACTGAATAATTTAACTAGTGACCTTGGATCTGACAACTGAAAATCTTTTGATTGCCACCACAATTGTTTCTGCTCCATGGGATGTTTGAGGGAAGTTTTGTTTGTAGGTAACGCAGAAAAATCTCAAAAAGTATCTTGTGGTTTGACTTTGCATATTCGGGCTGTCAAACTAGTTTTAATTAAAATGGTTTTCATTAAAACTTTTTGGAGGACACATAATTTACACTGCTGAAAATAGTTATTGAAAGTATGTAGATTTTAATCAAGAGCTCTATGGAAGAACTGGTTCAGGCACTATTTTAAAGCCTGCCTTATGAAACCCTTGTTGAAACTACCTTTAATGCCCATGGAAAATTTTTATCTTACAATTCTGAATAAGATGAAAAAAATATACACACAAATGTTTCTAACAGAGAAACAAAATATTTCTACTTCAGAAGGTATTTAGAAAACACAGTATTATATATGAGTAGTCCAATTTCACGTAAGTATCATGTCAGATTCAGGGGAGGAGTTCTCAACTGGTTTAATTCTCATTGGTACTATTAAAGTCAGTAATTCTTACTCAGTTTATCCCTGCCAAGATCTAGTTAGAATTATTCTGAAGAAAGGAATGTATAGAGTGCTTAGTAGTGTGTTGCTAGAATAATACATTGAGAATTGTCTTAATTTTTAAAAAGAAATAAACAGTAATATCAAATGCCTGTCCTTATTCGTCTGTACAAGCTAGTGCCCACTTCTTTTGGCAGAAACGTAACACAAACCAAACCCAAAACAACCCTAGTCAGCTCTTCTCAGTACACATGTTGAAATTCAGGGTATCACTTTCTTGCACTTCTTCATAATGGAATACATTTCTACTTCATGGCAGTTTTGCAGTTGATGAGCATCATCTGTGGACAGTGTAGAAGAGATCGGTGTGCTTGGTTGTGGACTTGACATCACTGAGAGTGAGAGTACTGTGTCACTGAAATGAGTTTTGCTATTGAAAAAATGCAGAGGGAGAGGTAGTTTATTAAAGTTTGAAAGTACAAAGTTAAACTAAGCCTTAATAGGTTATACTAAAAATAGCAATTAAAGGCCTCAGATTAAATAAAAAGGCTTGATTCATTCTCAGGGCTCTGCTAGTGCTCATAACCTCCTTAAATCCTAGATATGAAATGTGTACCATCAGTCGAGCCTCTTAAATGAATCACCGCTTTTGTTCTGCAAAGAACTAAATGGAACAAAGTTTGGAGACCTTCAATGTATACAGAAAATTGACTCCAGAAGTCTTGCAGGCAAACCGTTACCAAGTTTTATTTCACATTTTCTGTGGAAATTTAAACTGGTTTACAGTTTAGCTGAACGCTCATTCAGCTTATTTACAAATACTGTTTTAACATCTAACATTGCTTTCGATTTAGCTCACCTTGGAGAGGCTGTTCCCTTTCCCGGGCTTGGTCATTGAATCATTCTGCATGCACTGTTCCAGTTCTCCCAGTAACTCTAACATTGTTGGTAAGCACCAATTTTAAATCAAAATTACATGGCCTTCCAGAATTACTTGTGAAAGGCCTGTTGGAGTGGCAGCTTCATAGAGATCATGCCTGTTCTCTCATGTCCCTGCTCCAGCTTCATGACAGTAGCTATTCCAGTCCCTGGATATTAAACCCACCATGGCTTTTGGCTGTGGGGACCGTGGTACTGGCTGGGAGGGTACTGTCTTTTTTTTTTTCTTTTCTTTTTTTTCTGCCAAAGTCCTTTTTTCTCCTGGTGCCATTAGCCATGTGTGTTTGTACACTGTCTCCTCTAGGAATTGACTTGGAGTCTTAAACTGGGATCATAATTAATCTCTAAAAGGATAATTGCTAGCTACAGAACACTTCCTAAGTCTGACATGGTAATGGTTACCTTTATTCATAATAAATGTAAGGGGAATGTGATAATAAATTCATCAAGCATCTAGAATTCCAAGAATTGTGCAGGAAATGTGCGAATGTATTGCAGAAGCAAGCTCCTTGCAGTGACGGCATTTCAGGTAAGTAATGATGGAGAAAATAGTTTCTTTATAAAAAATCTGCTCGTATTGGTCTAGTTCTTAAAACATTCATCACAAATTGCATTAAGTAGATTTTTCAGCTCATTGTTGCTATCTGCAAATTTTGGAGAGTACTCCAGATCCTGTTTCAGCTGTTGATATAAATCAGTGTCTTTTTATCTGCTGTAGGAACAGAAAATGACCTTGCTAATACGTTAAGTAGCAATGGAGTTGTGGGCACTTGCTGTGAAATCCACTAATTCATCCCTCTCGGTAGGGAAATGATTTTTTGACAGCCCTGCAACACCAAAAACCAACTTACCTGTTGGTTTTTTGTTTTTTTTTCTTTTTCCTTCCAAACGTGCCACGTCACTTTTGCTGACTGTCTTTTGAATAGCAGCCCCATTTCCTCTGCTTCAGTGAAGGTACCTGTCCCTTGTGAACCTCATAGCAGGCTTTGCAGCGCTGAAGCACATCTTTCGGGTATTGAGGCAAACAGGCGGCTCGGAATGGTGCAGGCAGTCAGCCCCGAGGCTGCGCTCTCTTCCGTTTTGTGGTGGTGTGGTGTAGCGCCCGATCTTCTATCTCTTACTAACGACATGGAATCTGAAAGCATGAGCCGCACAAAGATCCTGTTAATCAGTACCAAAGGGATGCAAAAAATGTGTAGTGAATGGCTAGGCATAGTGGTCATGTGCTGGAGGAACAAACCTCTGTTTCTCAATCAAATTAAGGAAAAGCATAAATCTAAATAGTAAATAGAAACTGCATAGTTACAGTTCGTTCTTTGCATTTTTTTAGCATTCTTCTATAAAAACCTTAAATTTCTAAAATTATTCTTCTCTTTGAAATTTGTTTTAGCAAATTACTTAAATTCAGTGGTCTCGTTGCATGTAGAGGGCCAAACCTGCTGTCACTTCACGGAAGCATTTACAGATTTATACAAGTTTAAACTGCTTCATGAGTGTACACAAGAGTTGGACATTGTATCTTTGAATTGGCTGGTTACTAATTCAGATCTGCTTATTGTCTAGTATGTATTTTGGATATAAAAATCAGTGATTTTAGTGACAGGTATTTTTGGAACACTTTAATATTAAAGAAGATTTTTGCAACTTTCAGCTTTTCAAATACTATAGAATGTCTTACAAGTATGTATCACGCTACTTGCTAGCTGAGACAAGCTGCAGGAAGTGAATCTTTGAAAGACAACTAAACTCTTGATAGCCTGTGTTCTGTGCCAAAATTAGGGGAAACTTCTGCATCCCAAAGAGGTAAATCTCTCACACTGCCAGCTACTTAAGTGGATAAATATTAATTTTGTTAAAAGATCATTTTCGTTTCATTTGTCATTGCCCAAGCCATACCTAACCAGTTACATTAACATATCTGTATTTTATTATTTCTTCACTATCCTGCTTTTCTTTTTGTTGCGATCACTCATTTTAGTATGTGCAGCAGTGGAGTACATGTATTTCCTAAATCCTTCCCCAGGTCATCTCAGTATTAAAACTTTCATTGTCTAAGAGTTCTTGGGGGGGGGTCATTTTGGAAGTAAAAATGCATCACAACTAAGTAAGAAACCGTTGAAAATGCTGATTGCTTTATAAGGTGTATGAGATAAGGACTGGTGCTGTATCTTCTGTGAGGCTAAGCTGGTAGTGTGGGGAGCATAATGCATTAACTGGTTAATGCAGTTCTTCTAGGTGAGAGTATGTTCGAAACCACCATGATTTAATTTGAGTTAGATAATTGGCAAGTATTTTAAACATTTGGCAGAGAAACATGAACAAATGAGCACTTCAGAAGTAGTACTCTGAGACAATACGTGCTGAATAAAGAATAAGCCTCTAAACAACTTATCTGTGGAACAAATCTGGATGTCTTCACATTGTCTGCAAACCCCAATACACCATTATGATGGAAGGTGCAACTGTCAGAAATGCTTTAACCACAGTGCAATTATATTGCACAAGTAACTGTTGAGGTTTTTGACCACTGGAAAATACTTTTGCCATGCAAATTTTCATATTGAAGTCTATGATGATTAATGATTTACTAATCAGAAATAACAATGCTTAACTAGTTCTCAGAATTATCAATTTTTCGGTCATTCTCTTTTTAAACTTGAATCAAACATGGTGAGCAAGACTCTCCTCACCAGGCCACCGCTAGATGGCAGCCCAAGAAGTCACTTGCAGCTTCATTTTCTCGTGGGTTCCAGTATGTCTTGTTCCTCGACTCAAGAACAGTCTCATTAAACTAGAAAATGTCAGGAAACAATTTGGAGTTTTTGTAACTTTTGATGATTAATTTCATAATATGATTTCAAATCAGGATTTTTTCACATATAATTTGGAGAGCTTGTCTGTGTTTCTACTGCTTTACGGCATTTTAGCTTTTTCCTCTTTAAATAAATCATAAACTGCCTGAACATTGTTAGAAGGCTTTCTTTCTCATTTTAGGCTTAAATACATTCTAAAAACATCTTTATGTACATATGATAAACATTTTACTATAAAAGGGACAATATTTGTAGTGCTTCATTATTATCTGTTAAAATAAAAAGTTTAGGAATTTTTTCTGGTTTTCCTATCATTGCATAGATGAACAACTCCACCTTGAGATCATCAATTTATTTTTTCAATTTTCTTGCTAACTAGAAAAAACTCTGATTTTATTCTACTAATTTTTAATAAAAGGAGCATATATAGATGTTTCCTATGTTTCTTTGGCAATAACCAAATGTAATCCTTTACAAATGCTTACTTTACCCACCTTCACCAGATGGTAACCTAACAAGATAGTTTATATTAACACTATAGCGTGTGGTAAGGAATCTGAAGACATTTCTTTTTATATCCTGTTTGGTTATTCAAAAACTTACAGTCAGAATGACTAAGCAGAGAGAAGAGCAACCTATATAAAATTTACTGTAGGAATCGGGTCGCTTTATTTCTGTCAAATAGTTAGAGAAAATAGCATAGAAAGCAGATGTCTTTTCATTCCTCTGGAGTCGTAATGTGGCTTGTTCCCTTCCACTGATTTTTAAATTTTGTTTCTAATAGACTGCAACTTGGGATACGTACAATGGAGAGGGTTGTATTTTTAAAGTGTTGTCCTGCAATGCCACGTACTAGAACATGTTGCAGAATGTGACAATATACCAGACACCCAACACAATCACAGCCACTTACCTGAACTGAATTTGATGTAGAAATGAAGCTTCCCTGGTCAAACTTAGCACAAAGAGTCCTGAAAAATCATTTGAATCTAAAACATGCGATTCAGTATTTCTGCAATATTCACCAAAAATAAAAAAATTTAAAAATTACAGACTATTTACAAACCTCTTGAGTACTTGAAAATACAGCAGCTTTCTTAAAAACTACAAAAAATACTTCATCTCCAGCATTTAATTTCTTATCTAGGAGTAATGTGAGAAATATGGTAAGTTGCAAAAAGTAATTGAAAAAGTGTTTAAAGCAGTATCAGAGCTATTTGCTTTAACTGGATCCTAAATCCTTCCAAATCACTAACAGCTGGCGACTTGTAACGCTCCTGGAAAACTGCAAGTTGAGTTTCCAACTCATATGCACCTGAAGATATATCAGAGAGTGGTCATGACCTAAATGCTGAGGTTCTTAAACCTTCCTTTGCAATTATCAGAAGCGTTTTCAGCTTATGCAACAGGAAAGCATTTCTTCAAAGTCATAACGTTAAGAAGATTTAAGATGACTCCTTGAAATGGGACTTGACAAAATATTTCAACAGGCAAAGACAACGTAGAGTTAATCTCTTTTACCTTTCATTATGCAAAACATATCCCTTATTTAGCTGGGATATTACTGTTAGTCACTGCTGTCAGGAAAGAGGAAAAATGGAGAGTATTTGAAATAAATGTAGGGAAAACAATACACTAGAACAAATTCTGGGCACCTTATTAATGAAAACTTGTTCCTATCTGGCTGAACGCTGTCATCCTTAATGTCATTGTGGCTGCCTTTAAATCTACAGCTGCTGGAGTCAAAGTAAGGTTTTTACCTGGCAGCAATTAGTGATTTATCAGCAGTAACATTATTTCTTTTTTTTCTTCCTCATCTGGTGATAGAAACTTGTACATGGAGCAAGACCACACTGTACAGAGTAGGTGGCTATTAACTGACAAACACTGCCATTAGAGTACCACTGCCATAATATCCCATTTTGCTCATGTCCCTTCATTTTAAGAACACTTGGAAGCTTCTTAATCGGGAAAAACTACATCAAGTAAGACTTAGTTATATCAGACACTGTGAGATCTCACCCATAGTACTGTTCCTGAGATGCATCAGAAATGGACCTGCCAGAAGAATCTCAGACCCTGAAGCACTAGAGGTGAAGTTACTGGCTGAAGTTAACTGAAGCCACACGTACTTAAAAACTGTAACCCAAACAGGTCCTAAGCATGATGTACCTTTTCAATATAGCCACCTAACAGGGTAATATTCCCTGTGAGAATTGTGGGGTGACATTAAAGAAGAGGAGGAAGTAGAAAAGGATTAGGCTAATTTTAGGGTAGTAACTTCACTGGGATATCGCTCAGAGAAGCAATAGTTTGATTCAATGCTGCCATCAAAATAAAAATAGGCAGTTCCATATTTTTCTGTTTCAATTTAAAAAATGTTTTATGGGATCTTCACCATAAAAAGGAATGACGTGATGAAACAGCAGTATCACAGAAGCTCACTAATCTGCTATTAAAAAACCTATTTTCAAGAACCTACAGTGCTTGGCAGGTTCAGAGGTGTGAAAGGAGAAACAAATGTAAGAAAAAATTCATCACAGCAGTCATAAGATTTATGCAACTTAAGTATTTTCCGACTTGAATTATTCATCCTACTTTAGTTAGTCACTCCGCTTTAATACAGTTTCATACACTTTTCTTACACGGCATTCTTTATTGGAGGGGGATCTTTTTAGCTCCAATTTATGGTATACTTAATTATTTGATTAAAGATTACTTTGCATTAATTATTGCATATTTTTCTAGGATGATGCCAGCCTATTTGCATATCCATAGCAGAGTATGTCTCTGTACTCTCTATGTTCTTAATAGAATATGGAAATAGAACATCTATCAAGAATAGCTGTACCATTTCTCTTTCTATGGAAAAGAATCCAAAGATTAATTCCTAAATGTGTTTTGCTGAATCAGCTCCAGTTAGAAGAGTGTCATGGATATGCTGGTATTCCTGTAATCCTTTCTGCTACCTTTGATACTGATGCTCTGGTGTAGGTCAATGTGCTATTGTGTTCTTGAAACATTTATCTTACATTTAGTATTTTTTGTGTATGTTTCTGCCTCTGAGCATTTAGCTTCAACTTAGCCACTGAATTAAAATTAGTAGGGCTTTTTGCCTGGGATCAATAGTCGCCTTTAACTCAGATAAATAATGAACGTAAATCAAATTGGCTGGTTTAGCCGTAGACTTTACCAATTATTATTTTTGACCAAAATCTATTGTGTTGTCTGAAGGCTGAAAATGAGAGATTTGTCCCATTAGCAAACAAATTACTCATGCTAATATTTTCCCCTGTAATCCAGTTACACAAGAGATAAATGAGATTTAGAAATTCGCTGCATAACCACATCCTCTCATGCAAAAAGCAATAACTTTCTTCCCTAGGCAGTACAGGACTAGCTTTCAAATTTTAATAAACACTCTAGAATGTTGTTTTGTGGGGCTTGGAGAAGTAATTAAGAATGGAGAACCTTTTTACTGTTGGGCTAACTGAATAAAATATGTCAGGGGCCGTAATCTTGTGCTGGGAGCAAAGCATCAGCTTCACAAAATCACTCTCTGACAAATTTGGTATTAATTGTTCCTCTTGGCAGACAGAAGTACCCTTAACATCAGAATCACTGTGTGGTTGTATATGTACTGTACAAAAACATAGTAAGCGATACTCTGTGTATTTAAATTTACATACGAAGACTATGTTAAACTACCCTCTTACACAAGGCAGCATCCCGAGCCAAAATAGATTAGCAAGATGATAAGCAAAGCTTACATGCCTATTGGTGTGCACCCATCGGTAGCAGCCTCCATGCTAAAAGGTAATTTATCAGAGTAAGAGCACACACAACCAAGCATAATACAAAGTAACACTAAGGCTATTCTGAATTAAAATTTTTGAATCAAAAAATACATTAGCATGTTGTAAGCCTGTCCCCTGAGAATTTCATTGTGTGTCCCTAGTTCTCGTTTAGGAAAAAAATAATAGATAATGGTTTTATATTTACCTTTTTCGTATCACTTATGATTTTATCTGCTTCTAGTATATCTCCCTATGGTTATAATTTTTTTAAAGCTGAAGTGGCCTAGTCTATTTAGGCTATACAAAGGCTGCACTATACATCCGGTTGTACCTCTTCTCCTTTACTGTATCTTGATTAGTTCTGATGTAATCTTTTTGAGACAGGACAAACACAATGGTTTTATATGTTGATATAATGATGCTCACTTCCTTTCCTAGTAATTTCCAATGGTTTTATTTGTCATTTTGATTACCGTATAGCATTAAATGACATTTTCATAGAAATATCCCCAATGACTTGAGATTATGAAGAAGTAACAGCAGTTTTGGAATTGTAAAAGATGAATCCAAAATCTCCACATATACAAGACACAATTTGCTTCTCCAAAAGCTGTCCTGAATCTTCACTATTGTATGTAACCAGATGTCTACCAATCTGCCAGGCATGGAAATCAGACTCAGCAGTTCTCCAAATCCCCCTTCAAACCCTTAAAAGTTATTAGCATCATGTTTGCAATCTTCCACTCATCTAGTACCAAGGCCAATAAAAACAACAGCTCACACCTCACCATTTTAATTTCATATCTGAGGTTCCTTCAGACTCTTTGGGGAATTTAATCCAGTTCAGGCAAGTTGGTTTTATTTATTGATTTGTTTCAAAAAAACTTTTCTTATGGGGCTGTAACTTGAGTTAGCTCCTTGAACTTGACCAGTAAAGAAAGACCCCGGTAGTTGAAATGGCAACCAGTTTTTCACCTCAAATAGTTCTGTTCACTCAAAAAGAACTGGCTAGACCCAAGAATCCAGTGCTAAGTTAGTTAGCTGCATCGTTTGTTTCAAGATAACTATCAAAACTAGAAATTGCAAAGATTTGGTAAATTACAGCTAGTAAGAGAATCAGTGAAAGATTGTTCCCCACTGTATATTTGACAGCACTATACCCATTTGGTTTTTGAGGAAAAAACCTCCAGTATTGTTCCATTTGATTCCATGTTAATTCTGACTGCAACGTTAATCATAAATTTCTCTTTGTAATTTATTTCTCCTTTCAAATGTCTTTTTATTATTCCTAGTTGTATCAATCTCTTACCCTCCAGCTCTCAGTCTGAGATTTATACCTCTTAAATACATATAGACAGTTCTTAGCATTCCCAGATCATTACCTAAATATATTCTATTTCCTTCTGTGTGCGTGATTCATTTCCAGTAATCATTCTCTCTTTTGGACCTAATGAAGTCTGAAGCTGCGTGTTGCAGAGCAGCACAGTTGGAATTTCAAATACATTCTGCCATACTGGTCATCATAATGTGCATCCACAAGCATAAACACACCTGAAGGATGTTGATGCGCAAGGGTTTGCTCAACCATTTCTGTTAATCCTGAGAAGTAATTTACCACTATATATTCCTATATAATAGTTGTTATTAGTAGAGACAGAACAGAAACCATTGGCAGAATACCTCCAGCCATGCTATTGCCTTGCAGGCACCAGTTTCCCTGTGGTAGCATTCCTGTATGCTACTGTTCAAGAGCCAAGGATAACATTTGTGCACAATTTTAACAGCTGTCTGTACTTTCAGTCGCAGTTCCTCATCACCAGCATGTTTCAGCTGAGATTTCCCTATGATCCTTCTTTCAGGCAGTCAATATCTGATGTGTTGGAATGTTGTACGTATCTTAAAGGCAAGGCAAGACAAGAAGGGAAAGATATTTTAAAGTCTGGAAGAGGTTACAATATATCAAAGGTAGAAATAAGGTGGTTTTTTTATTGCAACAAGCTGTGCATTGAGCAGTACCAGTAAAGCTTTAATACTGTATTGTATCTGTCAGCACATACTGGATTGGAGCATCTAATCAGCATGCTGCTCTTACCTACTTGTATTCACTTTTCATTCTGCATTTCTCTCTAATGCATGAAAAATAGTCTTAGGCATATTTTGATAGCAAACTGATGTAAACCTACGGCAGAGCAGAAGGATTGGATGAATAATTATACTCCTAATCCCACCTGCTGTCACACAAGAAATACATGTAAAGAAATGTACAGATATACCAGTTAATCTTAGAATCTGCCATCAGAGCAAAATTGCAATTGCTCTGGAAATGGCACAGCAGACAGATTTGACTTACCGTCAGTACTATCCCATCACTGTTTTCTGGAGGCTCAGCTCTCCAGCACAGATGCAATCTGCAGCCTATAAACACTTGAGACTTCCGAGCAGTGGGACATCACAGCCCTCTGGGGAATGCAGCACACTTCCCATGGTATCTTCAGATGACTCTGTAGGCCAGTGTCTGGGTGACAGAATAATAGTTTAATTTCTTGCTCTTCTTCAGTGTATTCAGTGCTCCATGAGAATGATGTAGTGAGATCAGTCAGTGCAAATGCTGAGACAGCGTCTTGCTGCTGCACAACATCGCTAAGGGACCATTTTCTTGCATGTTCTTTTCCATTACAAATTTATGCCATGACAACATGCCTGAAAGCAAGCATTTACGGAAAATGTGATCTAGTCAGAATTGTATAGTCAGAGATTGTTGTGGGTAAGTCAGTCATCAAAAATGGCTTTTTCCTTAAACGTTACTTCAGCTTCTACTTAATCTGATGAGTCCAAGTATTCATGCTGATCACTGGGGAAGACCTTCAGAGGAAGGCTGATGTTCTTGGTTCCAGCCCAAAAGGGAATCAGGACATGATGGGCAGTGGCACGTGGCCTCAAGAGCTCTGATGTACTCCTGGGGCCTCCACTTTGGACTCAGCCTCTGAGCCTGATGTTTAGGTATATCTAGATGAGCAGTGCGCAGATAAAGGTAGTCATGGTTGTTTGAAGTTCACTGTATCTTTTTTACACTCTGTAAATACTGTAAAGAGTGAAAGACAGTATCAGGCCTGAAAAACTCTTGCCAACCAGGTGCATGAGAAATAGTACTTTCTCTCGGGCACCTTGCTACCTTTGTCCCCAACTTATCATGGGTATACAAAAATGAGAATAATAATTAGGTTTATTTAATGCAAATATATTTTCTGCTGCCAAACTGATCTGATGGTTTATTCCAGCATTTTGAGCTCTGTCTCAGAATATCTGTCAGAATTTTTAATAGGGATCTTAGACCTTCCTTACATCTTTACATGAGAGAATTGATACATACATACAGTCCTGAAATATGATGCTAATATGTTTGCTATTCTACACAACTATTTTTCATAACACAGATTTAATTTTTTTCAATACTTGCAACTCAGTTTTTCATACCCCTTCCATGCTCCTGCTTGAAAAGAGAGAGGGGAAAGTCACAGAATGTTAGAAAGCACCCATTTAATTTGCCTTTAAGTAAGGGAGGTTGCAGGAGGGGGAAATCAAGTAGTTGTCACCCTGAACTGAGAACAAAGCCAAGTTATATTTGCATTGTAAAAATATTAAGGAAAGTCCTTGTTTGTTGACTGATTACAGTCAATCCCAGTCCTTTCAAATGATAAACCAGTTAAAGAGTTTCTAGGTAGGCTAACTGCTTTCTCTGGTATTTTAGAAAATGGAAGAAAACAGAAGGTAAGGCATATGTTGTGTTAAGAGAAATTTTGAGATTGAAGGTGTGATGTCACTTAAGACACCGACAGCTGCAGTGGTCATAACTTAAAATGTCTTCACAAATACTAAAATCATATAATCAAAATTCTACTGTGGTATGGAACAGCACTGCTCAAAAAGCGTATCATGTTTTGAAAGATCTCTTGGCTGTTTTACAAATAATTTTTCTCACCTGTAACTGCTGCAAATTATAAAGCGATGTTTCTACTTTCTATGTCTAGTTAACATATTTATTGCACATATAATTTCTAACATTCCACAGTGTTGTCCTGATATTACCAGGAACAAAGAATGTAAGACATTTGAAAACACGAAAGAGTCCACCTCATCTGTTTGACCATTTACATTCAACTCAGTCATGGTTCGTTTTTTTTTTTTTTTCCCTTACTACAGTCCACTATTGATTTCATCTCTAAAAACAGACCAACCGATGTTCTGAATTCTTTGCCTCACTAGCCATTTGAATTTATCCATGTTTAACCCTTCCATTAAATAGTGCTGCTGAAATTCCTTTTTATTTTTCAAACGGATAGAGTAAGTGTTTTCTGCTCTATTTGCTAATGAAACTAAATCCCCTGTTTGGCCTTTGCCAGTTTGTCAGGCACTAGGCTGATGGGTTTACTGTGGTTTGTTTTGAGCCTTGCTACATTCATAAAATCTTCCTGAATTTGCTGGCTACTGCATGCATCTGCTCCATTGATATTTCTATCCAGATTCTCCATACTGTTCTTCAGCAGCTTTCTGGATGATCTTTTCAATTAGAGCACAGCCTTGAGATTTTATTTTCCCAAGAAGAATTATGTAACGTTTATACTGAGTCATATTTGCCATCTGCTGGTCCAACCACATAAACAATCCAAATTCTTAAAAACCTGAGTTTTCCTTAGTATCTGCTTCTAATCTAATTTTTCACAAATGTGCAGGTTTATGCACATACCCCTGCCTTATGATTAGCTCTTCACAGAATTCTGGCACCTCTTCAGAGGCTCTCAGCAAACTTGAAGAAGTCTATTCATGCAGAGGATACATGTGAGAAGGTATTTATCAGGCAATGCATGTGATTGCATACAAAATCAAATGCAAGGCAGAAATAAAGGGAAATTATGGCTACCTTAACAGAGGACATCAAGAAGCTCCAGGCAGGGGTATTCTTAGTATATGGCTAACTTCTTTGGAACTAGCTAATGCTCAAGTGGCTGGTAACATAACTTTTTACTCCAGCTTTAAATTACTGTTTTCCACTGCGACTTTGCTGTGACTAAGGACATAAATTGTAAATCCTAATTCATGTGAGTATACATTTATTTATTTAAACTATAATGAAACACTTGTAATCACAGAATCAGACTTAAAATTTATTATTTATATCAGACTCTCTCAGTAAGGTCGTAGTTAAAGAGTCTCTCCACCTAATAATTTTATGCCACTGCTCAATTCGGTGTCCTGTTGACAACATTAGGGAAGACATCATTTCACATCCTGAAAATGCCAAACTATGTAAATGACGTTTTCTAGCTAAAAGAGATATGGTTTTATTGCTGTGGACAAGTATACTGGAACAATAAGTCTTCATAACATTATTTTTTTTTCTTTGTAAGAGAAAATCTGACCCCAGAAAGAAATTTCTGTTGATTTTCAAGAGATTAAAATTGTTTATTACCTAAAAAAAAATGTGAAAACACCTGTAAAACTGTTACTGACAGGGACTAAAAGCAATCATTTGTGAAATCAACAAGAATCTTTCCTTTGCCTTGAATGTACCACAGGTCTGGGGAAATTAACACTGTCTCTGAAAACGTAACATTAAGAAGTCCTGCCTGCTACAATGTTATTTTGCCATTGCTGGCAAATTATTTACATCTTGTAAGCACAGTTCATGGGAGAATGCCACTGATCTCAGTGGGGGAAAAGAAAGGGGTCTTAACTTACTTGCCTATTGCACCTATGGTTCTACCTACACAAATTACTAAACTGACACAGGAACATGGGCCTGTAATTTGGCTTTTCTCATACACACAGTATCAAATGCTGCACTAAACAAGGATGTGCCTATGTATCAGCACTGAGCATTTACAGTATGGCTTGCAAGAACCCAAAAGCCATAAAGAATGATTAATTTTTGTGGCCCGCAAAGTCGCACAATTCAAAAGCTTACACGTTTGAAACTTGTAACAGAACCAGGAGTAGCAGAACACAGGATGACCAGACCTGACACCGAATGTATTCAGTCACACCTCTCCTCCTCTGAAACATTAAAAAGGCACGATCCTGGGGCATGACGGGCGTGAGCAGTCCCCTCTGCCCGATTCCCCGAGCCAGCAACTCAGTTTCCCTCCTGACCTCGGCGGGCCCCGGATTTTCCTTTTCGTCTACACCGGTTTGCTCAACGAAGCGGGCTGGCATCTGCGCTGGAGCGTCCTGCCATGTCCCCGCATGGGGTTAAACCCCTGCTCGGGGGAATCTCCTCACACACTCACGGTCCCCTCTACCCCACCCCACCCGCACCTGCTGCTAATTCCCCTGGGGCGGGTGCGCCTCAGCACCCACCTCGGCCCTGCCGCGCCCCCTCAGGAACCAGCCCTCCGCGGGGCAGCGCAGCCTCGCCCCTTGCCGCACCCAGGGGCGCGCGCGGCCTCCTCAGCAGCAGGAGAAACACACACACACACACACACGCCTTGGTCCCGGCAGCCGGATCGGTCCCTCCCTTCCCTTTCCGCAGCGCCAGGAGGCGCCACCTCCCCGGCGCTGCCCCGCAGCACCCGGTCCCGCGCCCGCCCCGCGGAGCGCTCCGGCCGCTGGGGTCCCCGGGCGCCGCACCTGGGGAAGTGGGGGGGGAGGAGGAAGGAGGGCCAACCGCCGGCGCGCGCGCACAGCCCTACACCGCAGCAACGGCCGGCGCGCGGCACCGCAGTGGAGCGC
>JAOXNO010000001.1:51063296-51082474 GCA_028565335.1 Limnodromus scolopaceus | reverse complement strand
AACCACGGTCGGGCTGCGGCGGCGGGAGGGGAGGAGCGGAGGCGGCGGCGGCGAAGGGCTGGGGCAGGCGGAGGGGGCAGCCATTGAGAGCGCTCCATCCGCGTCTCCCCAGCAACGGGCCTGGCAAGTCAGGGCTGCGCCTCCTCCTTCCGTCCCTCCCTTCTGCCGTCCGTCCGTCTGTGAGGGTCGTTATTCCCCTCATCCCGGCCGGTCCACGGGCACGGGGGCTGAGGCTGCCCGCTCCCCGCGGCCGGCCCGGCGCTGAGTGTGTGTGCATTGGAGTGTGTGTTGGGGGGGGAGGTTCTTTATTGGCCTCGTTCTCCCCCCCCCCCCCTTCCCCCTTCTCTTCCACACTCCTCCCAGAAATGATCCAGTGAAACTAGGAGGAGGTGATTCTCCTCCTCCCTCCTGCTGCTGCTCCTGCTGGTCTGGAAGGGACTGCAGGAATCTCTGCTCTGCTCTGAGGCAGGGTCCGGGGAGGGGAGACCGCTCTGTGGAGAGAAGGGGCCGCGGGGGCCCAGGGTGTAGCTCTCCCAGTGCGCGGTGGGGTGCGTGAGGGGCTGCTTGGTTCCTGACCATGGGGAAGGACCAGGAACTGCTGGAAGCTGCTCGCACTGGGAATGTGGCTCTGGTGGAGAAACTCCTCTCTGGGAGGAAAGGAGGGATCCTGGGCAGTGGATCTGGAGCTATTCCCTTATCCAGCTTACTGAGGTAGGGACATCGTTCCCCATCAGATGCTGGGGATATTAACCTCTTCTTCCCTATCATCATCATCGCCCCTCTCATCTCCATTTCCATTCCTGCATCCTTCATAGTAACAATAAATCGTTCACTCTCTAGCCAAGTGCAAGTGTGCCTGTGTTTAAAGTCACAGGCACAGGCGGTCATTTTATTAATATAGTGATACTGAATGTCTTCCCTTCAATGCGTCTGTAAGGTACTTGTTCATTCTGTTACTAGCTGTGGTGCAGAACTTATATTTTTATTGCTGGGCTAATATGCACAATATACTAACTACCCTTCCTTTGATATTTTGTCTTCAAATTGCTACTTTTAATGACAGATAGAATCGTTAATCACAGACAAGGCATTGCATTGTGGAATTCTGTGCAAAAAGCCATAGCTTCACCCCATGCCTTCACCCATAGTTGCTACCCTCACTTGCAGAAGAAATTAGGCATGCTGTAGTAATGAGCCAACAAAACAAAGAAATGGCCTCTTTTTTAGGAGAGATCATTGAGGCAGAGGACATGTAAAACTTATGGAGCAGGTTAGGTAAGAGCAGCATGACTTTCAAGATACCTGGTTTTAGTGGAGTGAAACTGGGTTACTGGCTATGTTGGGTGAAAGGACTTAACTTTAGTCATTAGTCATATCTCAGGCAATCTACAGCATGGCTTTGATGTTAAATTTCATCATGCTCTTAAGTAAGAGTGTTATCACAAGCGTTTATAACATTTGACAGTATTCAAACACAAAAAGGTCTGCAACACACAGTCCAGTGCTAGTGTTTAATACTACACTAGGCATAGCGAAAGAAGACAAAATGAACTTAAACACTGTTGACCTAGAACTTTGAATAAACTGGGGTTTTTGGTTGGTTTTTGTTTGCTTGGTTGGTTTTGTTTTGTTTTGTTGGTTTTTTTCTGGAAAGAAAGGCCTAGAGAAATGGAAATCGCTTAAATTAAAACGTATTTGTGATTCTATGGCCAGTACCACCTCTTCAATATATTTATATTATTTCAATGTTCCCTATCAGAGGAAATATAGTGACAGTCCAAATTATACCAGTTTAAACTCTGTTATGAAGTCTTGGTATTTTAAAGCTGTTTTTAGTGCTGTAAACAAAACAGTTCAGATATTCATAGTTTGCCAAAGTTTGGTGGTGCCCAGTTCAACTGGTTATTGCACTATTGTTTAATTGCTAGCCCATTGATCAAAATCACACCATGTGATTGCTTTTTATACTGCACTTGAATATGCTGCTTAGCAAGGAGTATGCCAGGTAATTGGTGGATTTTGAAATATGAGCCTTAAAATGTGATACCTATTTCTTATAAGTACAGAAGTAAGTTCACTTCAGTACAATGACTAGCCATTTATAATCCAGTTCTACTGCATGATTTGTATAGTGACTTTCTTCAGGGCTAGTGCCTGTGCTATGTTCTTAACATTGTTACTTTCATGATGTATATGATAAGTTCTGTGCATCCAGAGGGAGTGTATTTGCTTTTGTTTTTCTTTGTTATTAAACATCAGTGTTTTACTTTGTATATACGGAACACGTTAACCATGTGTTTTGTATATACAGATGGGTCATGAGAGTCATTGTTTGTTATTCAGAATGTAAGTATTTTAGGTTGTAAACTCAAGTGTAGTCTTTTTTTTTTTTCTGGAAATGCACTTGTCTTAAAGAGAACTAAAACAAAGTAAAACGTACTGTGTTATTTATGATATTTCTTACTAATCTTATTTAGAATGTCTATAACTTCTGTAAACTTAACTTGAAAAATTAAAAGTAAAAATTTAGCATACAGATGCTAAAATATTTCTTATTTTAAAGAAGTTATTTGAATACATCTAAAAAGAATTCAGTAATGGATTGATGCATAAACATTCACAATCTAACATGCTGTTGAACATAATGCTTTTTTAGTGGAAATCTTAATAATTTCATTTATTTTACCAGGAATGCTCAAAGTAGAAACTACTATGCATTATAAAGACTATTTTCAAGACAGAATTATATATGCTAGATATACTATATGTATACATACAAATGGACTAATACTGTGCCTGATAAGTTGGTCTAAGTGGTAGTATGCTTTCCCTTTGGATTTCTTTTAAGTGCTGGAGACAACTCAGTTGATGTGGCTGAACTCTCCATGGCTTGAAGCTTTTTTTGTGGAAATTTGCTTTCCAGTAATTATGTACCTTGTGAATGACATTTAATATTCATGAGTTGAAAAATACACATCGATTGGTATCTGAACCAAGGAACAAACTATCTGAGCTCTGATCTACTATTTACTTTTTTATAGCACTTTTTTTTTTCTGATGGTTATTTTATGGTACTTGGAGGAGAAATAGGGCAAACTTGTATGGTTGTTTTACAGTTGAACCTATTCACCGATGTGAATTACAGAGTAAATTATCTAATTTTTAAAGGGCTGACTTCTAAGTCATTATATTAAATTATGACAACTGTTCAGGAAAACAACACTGTTCCAGAAGGCTATTTAAGCACACATATAAATATATGAATGAATTCTTGTGAGGATTTAAACATATGCTTAAAGTAGAGTATGTGTGAAGTGCATAAAAATTATATATGCTTAATTAAGAGGTCATATGCACCCAGGTATCTGTAATAGATACTATGTAAGACCTTACGCCCAAATTAATTAATCTAAACCGATGACAACAAATCACTGATGTTTGACCATGTGGACTGTAGAAGTTGTTTCATTTCAGGAGAAGCATTGAAAGACTCTGGGTCAGTTTGTGGTCCCCTACCTCGAATCTCCATGCCTGGCTCTGGATTACAAAGATTTTAGGTGGATATAGAGAGGGTGAATTCCTGAGATGCAGAAGTTAGCATAAGGCATTGCAACATACTAGAGCAAGTATTATCCTCAGTAAACACCTGGCATAGAGTAATTTAGTTGCTTAAGCCTGGGTATTTATTGGCATTCTAGATGCCCATGAGTTTCTGAGGCATCTGCATGGGTTGATGGACTTTAAAAAAGAATCGTGCCCTGTGGAGACAGAAGTACATTCCAGGTGCGACACATTAGGACATCTAAAAATGTGTTACATGTATGTATAGGCTACAGTCTCCAACCCAAAACAGTAGAGCATTGCTTGGACCTGTTCTTTTACTATGAAACAAGGATATTTTGAGACACCTCAGAAAACATTCAGAGTTTAGAAGACCAAACTGTAAGGGAAGTTTCTTTTCTCTGTTTCTTCTGGGATTCCACTTCCTGGAATTGACGTACATTAGTATATTAACTATGTTTCATATTAAAAAACTAATATTTTTTTAGGTGTGTAATAGATTGCAAAGAGAATTTTCGGATTTTTAAATTTTTTCATTGGCTTTTATATTATTCCAGTATAACATGAAAACTTGCGAGTCAAATCCCACAGTCCTAACAGAATGTATAATTTAGTTCCTGTATCTCAAATCCTTAAATGTGCGTTAAATGATTTAACACATAAGAAGAGTAAAGTGTTTCTAACAAAACCGGTATTTTCAATTTGCTTAATTTGATTATCTGCATATACAGAACATGTTTTTATTGACCAACCAGTTTTTCATTATTTGATAAAGACAGGCTTTGTTTCTTTCAAAGTGTTTTAGGGAGAATAACTTTGAAGGTCTTCCTGTATCTCAGAGACCTTATATCATTTTGCCACATGCAGTCACGTACATGCCTTTTTGCCCTGCTAATGTATTACAACCTAAAGAAAAATGGGTTGTTCTTGATTAAATGTTAATTTTTGGTCTTTTTAAACTTTATATGTTAAAAGAGTTTTGGATTTTTAACAGGACTATGGGATAGAATATGAATTAATGTGAACTGGCACAGGGTAGTAGGGAGGGATGAGTTGGCCTCTTCTTGCTCTTTGTTGGCTACTGCCATTACACAGCATGGGAGGGCGGAGCAGCCTGCATGGAGCTTTTTTTTCCCCCTTCTACACTTGGCAGACTGTGGCAGGGAATGGCTCTGTTCTTTGCTTATCCTTAGTTAGCTCAGCTACACCATGTATAGGCCTGGCCCAAGATATTTCTCCTCTAAAGTATAAGAAACCCAGCAAGCAGATTGTCAGTCTGCGAGTTGCAATCTGTTTCCTCATCTGTTTCTCAGAGCAGTGTCTTGCTCGCAGCAAAGCCACAGTTTAGCCTGATGGCCTCAGTGCACACTGAGAGACACACAAATCTTCTATCCTTGTGCAGAGCCCTGTGATTCATTCAGCTTCCTATGGAAAATCAGATCACATTTAGATATTGCTTGTAGAGCAGAAAGTATTTAAAATGTTGAAATACTTTATGAAGCTTTAGTTAGAATTTTAACAAAGTTGTTTTCACATTATAATTTAAATAACAAATGGATCACCTTAGCAACAAATATAAAGGCACTGGTTCTGTTCTTCATTATAAATAGTGTTGTTTAAAGGAAGCGAAACTTTCTTAAGTTGATTATAGAAAGAGATTGTATTTTATGAGGCTTGTACTAACAGAGTTCTGGGATCACATACTTCTGAGGCCACTTGTTTCTATGTTAGAAGGTATTTATTTCAGACAACCAATGCAGATAATGAAATGGCAAGTATTTGTTACGTATAAGTCAATGGGGCATCCAATTAGTCTACACTTATTTCTAATTTCAGTTACACTGCTTTTAATTAATACATGGAGATTTTTGTACTGATGTCCTAAGCAGAGACCAGCATTCCCAGGACAAACTTAATTTTTCTTCCTTTTGTCTTTCAGTATGAAATGCAAATTAATGACCACTACAACTCTTAGTTGATCCTGTTTGGTATCAGTGATAGTTGATTGTTGTCTTGATTCTGCATTAATTTCAAATGTATGAGCCTCTCTTAAAACTTAACCTTCATTTTGTTATTTTCTGCCTTTCCTAGACTTATTTTTATTCTTATTTCTGATAAATGCTTTCACTCAAAGTTTAGACAAAATTTTATTCTTGGATTTCCTTAGATTTTTTCCCAAGTTTGAAACAATTACCATATGCAAAGGTAATGATATGGGCAGTATCCAGGATATCTGGTAGAAATCTCATTGTTAAGGGCAAGGCAATTCACAAATTTTGTGTAATAAATTTTCCCTAGGAGCTCAGCATGATCCTGGATTCTCAGCTCTTTAGTTCATCTCTATGGATAAACTTCTTGCTTCTCCTCACTCTAGATCTTGTTTCCTGAGTATTGTTCATGTCTGTGTTCTATCAGTTTTCTAAAATGTTAGACCAGTTGTAAAAAATGACCAGCAAGACCTGTAGATCTAGTGTAAAATCTACCAAGGTCATAGTATCTGCCCATAGATAGGATCAATGCAGGATGTATTAGTGCTGGGAGGTCTGATGGAGTTTATGATGGAGTCAGGGAGACTAATGAAAGAAATTTTACAAACATGTGAAGGAGAAGGTAAGGAAAAACCCCAGAAAGTTGAAGTGCCTGTAACTTAAAAGAATTCTTTTAGAATTCTTCTAGAATGCTTAGCCACTAGGTGGCTAGTGTCTAACTGCTGAAGACCACATAAGTGCGTTTTGATCACCATCCTGTTTTCCCTCTTGTCTGACATCATTGATGATTTTAGTAGTTTGGTAATTCAATAGAATTAATGCTGCTTTATACATTTTTAAAATTGATATATGGCATTGCTGCTTCTAAGTGGTAGTGTTATAGCAGAACTAAGACGGGAAATAAATGAAATAAAATGAAGAATGATGTAATCTGAAAGGTCTGCTATCTTGTGACTTGTCAAGTTTGGAAATGTTTTATGATGAGCAAGTACAGATGCTTTTAAGACAAGCATTTTCACAGTCCCTGCACTAGTGATCAAGGAGAACATAACCATCTTTCTAAAAATCTACAAGTATATTCTTTTATTTGCCTCAGTTACAGTTTGTATGGGTATTCATGAATGAGCTAAGAAGGAGCTTAAGAAGCTGCTTATACCTCTAGGCCATTTTTTTATTGCCCTCACATAGGCACTATTTGAAGCGTCCTATAAACTGCTTTAATTTATGCTACTGATGTATAATCCCTAAGGGACAATACAGTGTAGAGTGCAGTTACACTCCCTTTCCTTCAGCAAGCTTAGCCTTCTTGCTTGGGGAAGTGACATATAAAAAAGTTCCATAGCTGGAATTCCCTTCTACCGTGGAATTTTTCTGCTGGCCACTTCCAATCAGGGAGCACATCCTAATACTTTTTATTGCTTCAAGGTAAAATAATTTGACAACTTTTAATTTTAGATGTGTAAGGCATAATAACCAGTGTTAATTCCTGCCTACTGATATGACATTTTCATGTACATGGATCCTTTTGGGAAGTAGGGAATACATTTTGTTTGAACTTTAGAGCCTTCATGGGAAGACTTTATGACTTTTTAATTACTTTTTCGTGATAGTATTTTCAGTATGTTCATTTTGCATTTAAGAAGTGATATATCTACTCTTCTGTACCTAATTTAACATCTATGAATTTCTCATAATGTACATGTATCTAATATGAGAAAGGTTCTGTGAGATTTAATTCCATGAGGTTGTGCTTTTATTAAAATCATTTTACACCATTTTTCATTTGTTGCAGATACATTTTCTAAAGAAAGAAGAAATGCTAAAAATGACATCTTGAGTGCAATTTGGTTCCAATTTAAAACACCCGGTGGTAGCTATGTTTCTATAGGTGTTGATGTCTGTGCTATGTGTCTAAGTTCCCATTATAGCCAATGGAGATCTAATCAATACAGTTAGGGAGCATAAAGAGTGATTCAGCTTACCCTAAAGTAGATATTGAATGATTTTGTTTCAAACTGAACCACATCCCTATTTTAAATATTTTTGTAGGTGAAAATATTTCAGTGAAGAACAGGAAAAGAAAAATTCTAATTGAAGGTGTATATATAGATTTTATGTGTAAATGACCACTCGAATAGCTAGGTTAAAACAAATATTGTGTAGAATACCTCTCCTAATTTATAGCTAATTTGGATTAATTCAGAAGTAGTACCAACCAGATGATTATCTTGTCGAGAGGCAGAACCAAATGCTAGATGGTTTAGAGTTAAGTGAGAGACAGATGAAAAATACGTAATGCATGATGCTGTATCACATGAGGCTTGTTACAAATGTGCCAAGTGTGCAAGAAAGGAATTATAAAAACCTTAGCTGGAGTTGAAACTAGTGACTGATGGGAAAGGCAAAAGTAAATAAGTTGACAGCAAGAGAAAATGTTGACCTACTGCTCAGTGAGGCAGGAGACCTAGGGACAAAGCACATGGAAAAGGCAAGGCACTTGTTACCTTTTCTGCCTTGGTTTTTTTTGGTGGTAAAGTTTGACTTTCCAGGTTCCTGACCCTACTAGTGAAATTTCTGTGCCAATGAAACAGTCCCCGCAGTAGAGGAAGATCAGGGGAACACTTAAATCCAAGAGACCAATGTTACTGCAAGGCCAATGTTATCTTTGGAGGGTCATGTCAGGCATAGGAAGTTTCTGATGACTGGAAAAGGAAAATGTCACACCCTTCTCCAAAAAGGGCAAGACAAAGGTTCTGGGGTCATCAAGCTCATCAGTCTAACCTAAGTCCTAGGGAAAGTTACAGAGCATATCCTCAAGGAAGTAATTTCAAGGCACATAAAGGATAAGAAGGTGATTGAGAACAGCCAGCATGGATTTACCAAGCTCAAATTATGCCAGACCAACATTAATTGCCTTCTACAATGACATAACTGCCTCTGTGGACAAGGGGAGAACCATGAATGCTCTTTAGCTTTTCTTTAGAGCGGTGTCTTTCAGTCAAAATGGTGACCTATGGACTGAATAGGAGGATGATAAGATGGGTGGAAACTTGGCTGGACTGCATGGCTCCGAGTGTTGTGATCAACAGTTCTAATGACAGTACAACAGATCCAGCTATCGGTGTCTACAAGGGGGTTTCCTCAGGATTCAAGGGCGAATATTGATTGCAATATATCAAGTATAGCAGTTTTGTGGATGATACCAAATTGGAGAGAAATGATTCGTAAGAATTGCTCTTAGGGCGGACCTGGACAGGGACAGGCTGGAGAAATGGGCTGATTGGAGCCTCATGAAATTTCAAAGCCATTGTGAAGTCCTGCAGCTGGGATGACTTCTTGCACCACTGCAGACTCTTACGCTGGAGTTGGACAATTTTTTGTGTTTTTCTTCTATTTCTGTCATATCAGTCATTACAAAATATCACATTTAGTCTTTGAGCGTACATATTAGTAACTTCTTTCTCCTGTAAGAATTGTGTGATTGGTGTGTGGATTTTTTTCCTAACTCTTCATAACCCAGACAAGTGCTGAAATAGTTTAAGTTGGAAAGTATTCATATGAGACACTTCTCACTTCTCACAGTATGAGAAGTGTCCAGGAACTAGATGCCTTTTAGAAAAAGTAAAAATGAAAAGAGTTTTATGAAATAGATTTGGTAATATTTTCTGGAATAGATATTTCCCCTCTGCACATTCCCTGAATTTCAAACCTCTGTGATGTAACTTTCTAGTGTGTTCGATACTGTTATTTCTGAGAGTTAGCCATGAATTTAATGTCTTCCATGCTTACTTGCTGAGTTGCCAGGGTTGTCGTTTCCTATTTTTAAATGCCACTAGATACGAGTATTGAATCTGTGTGTCTGGGTTATTTTTGCAGTTTATACCCCCCAATACAGCAATATTAGCAGTTTGACCCTAGAATCTCAATTAAGTCATTGGTACAGTTTCCTAAAAAACATAATTTACACTTATTTTTAGTTTTCAATTTTCTCGAGTAATTATTTATCCACTTCCATATCCTCCTTGTCATCTGTATAACTAATTTGTCAGATTATGCTCATAAGTATTTTGCAATCACTCTTCTTCCTGTTTTGTGCACATTTATTGCAGAGCAGCTTCTTGCATAACCAAGTGGTCTAATGATCTGCCAGGGACCCTCTCACATAATGTGCACAAGTAACATTTTGGCGAACCAAATGTATTAAATGTAGAAATAAAGCATAAGGTATATAGTCTATGTATATGATACAAATCTGTTGTTTTCCTGCCGGTAGAGTTAAATCTATCCCCTCTATTTTTACTTTCATGTAGACTGTGTAAGTTGATTTCATAAAGACAGGAGTCTTGAATACGGGTATTTGGAGTGTTTTGGCAAGCAGGCTATATATAAACATCTGAAAAGGCTGGAATGCTAGAAATGGTTGGTAAAGCAAATGGGTATAAAAATTGAGACTGGGAGTAAGAACTGAGACTGGTTGACCATGGAGGTTAGCGCTGGTGAAGAGAGGAAGAGGTAAGTTTAGGAGACAAGATACAAGGAACAGGGAAAAAGGGATTACATTCAGCAGAATAAAGAAAGAATGTATATCCACTGAAATACAGTTTTTATTCAAAGCCTGACATTTCCATATTTCCTTGCTATAAAAAAGAATTGTGAAATGCATTTGCAAACTGTCTCATTTTCTTTTAGTGCTAAAATAAAGGTTAATAAAGTACCATCAGTCATTCCATTAGTTTAAATGGAAGAAATTGTTGTGATGGATATAGAGATCCTACATCATTCGGTAAAGTTTTGCCAAGGTCACACCACCTGGTGAAATTTCAGGAGTTTTAGTTTGCTTTTTTATTAATAGTAAAGTAAGGTTACTGGTGGAATTTTTATTTAGCCCCCTGAATGTAGTCATTATAGATTTTTTAATGACAATCCCATAGTCTTTTCTTTCACAAGGTCCTTACCTCGGTTGCTGTTCAGGACAGACAGGGCTCACTGAACAAGCAGTTATTCAATATTTTTTATCCTTACCATTCACTGTTTAGCCCTGAGCTTTATTTACTGTACACAATTCAAACTCTTGTCTAGAAGAAGAATGATTAATTTTTCTCTTGGGGTTTTCAGTGGTGTTTGTCACTATAGTATCTGACTGCTTCACAACATTAATGAGTTTACTGTCACAGAACTTCTGTGACTGCCTAAGAGTGTTAATATCTGCAGTTCACAAATGCTAATTGAAGCACAGTTAGATTATGGTGAGATGTACCCACTAACTTGGTGTTTCTAAATGGTGAATACAAAGATCTCATTTTTCACAGTATTAATATAGCTAGTGTAAAAACAGGAATGGCTCTTCTTGGTCAGAATGATGGTCGATCTAGCCAAGTACTCTTCTCCAGCAGTGACTGGGAGTTAAGAGGCTGGTCTCAGAAGAGTATAATAGCAAAGCAAGCATGTAGTGAGTAGTACTTCCTCCAGTGTACTCTCACAACTTTCAACAATTTACAGCAGCTTTCCGAGTCAGATGTATTGTCTTTGTATTTAATAGCTCCAGTGGATTTTTCTTCCACGCATTTGTTCAATTCATCTTTGAAGCAACGCAAATTTTTAGCATTCATAGCATCTCACAGCAAGGGTTTCACATCTTAATGAACTATTATGTGAAGAACATTTTCTATAAATTAAGTAGCATTTTATATGTTCAAATGTATAAAGATCTGTTCAGGTGTTCAGAGGTTTGTTTCTGGAGTACAGACATGGATAGTTCTGTGGTGCACCATTAAACTGCTGTTCCTGTTCTTAACTTGTTTTGGTAAATACTTGATTTAGTAAATACCAACACAGCTTTTAATAGCTTTGATTTTCAAATAAAAAAAAAAGTTCTTATTCAGTCATCCTCATTATAGGGGATAGGTGTTCAATTGCTCCAAGATCAGGGAAAAATAATATGGAATCATGTAATTATTAAGGCTAATAGATATGCATAAGGGGGATGACTTAGCACCAGCACTTTAATCCTTGCCTTTACCACCTCAATAATTTTTAATGCACTTTTTTGTATATATTTCCATATATATTTTCAGAGAAAGATATAAATTTTTTCAATAGAAAAATGTGTTTCTTTTGAGAATGTAGATATAGACTACTTGTGTGGTGGTGAACAGAAAATACTGAATTTGGAGATGCCTCTATTAATTTACCAAAACTACAACTCCCAATGTGTATCCCATATCCTTTTAAAAATGATGTGGGATTAGGGGCGCTGGAGTATATTTCTTTTTTTTTTTTCTTATTTTTTTCCTTTTTACTTTCTGGCAAAGTAATGCTATGCATTTGGACAGGATTTTCATTGTATTGCCTGAAACAGCAAAGGTGAGGCAAGGAAAATCAAACTTTAATTGTTGTAAATAGTTTGTGAAGATGGAAATGAAACAGCAGCGTGGCTGCATGTAGGCCAGCAATTTCTTCAGTTAGTGTTTAGGAATAAGTTTTATGTTGTTGAAATTTTTAATACTGTTTCACACAAAATACTAGATACTCATCTTACGACTAAATAAAATTGAGCCAGTTTGTGATGTGACTGTTTTAACAATGACAGATACCCAAACAGTTTTTCTGTTGCTGAGGAGTGTATCATGAAAAATACGCTTTTTTTGTTGTCAGTTTTCAGAACGTGCTTGGAGATGACTTTAATCACATGATCTCTTCACTCTTTTGATCAAACTTGACGATATACCAGAACTCCTAGACTTAGACCCTTACCGGCAGTTATGACAAGATATCCTTGCTACAGGAATTGTTTACGTGCTTCAAAACTGCGTTGTAAGAGTTATACAGGTATAAATGTCAGAAAAGGAGTAACAGCAACAGAAATCTTGTGACGTGTTTCCAATGCATAACTAGTTGTCCTGGTTTCAGCTGGGATAGATTTAATTTTCTTCCTGTGGGGGCAGGAATCCACAATCGCTGCACAGGGTGGGCTGGACAAGATCATCGGGTGGTGAGAGCAATTGTATTGCATCAATTTATTTTGTGTATCTTACCATTTATTATTAGTAGTAGTAGTCGTATTTTCCTCTTCTGTTACTGTTCTGTTAAACTGTCTTTCTCTCAACCCATGAGTTTTTTCCCCTCCTTCTCTGGCTTCTCCCTACCCTACTGGAGGTCGGTGGTAAGGCAGGAGTGAGTGAATGGCTGTGTGGTCCTAGTTGCTGGCTGGGGTTAAAGCACAACAATAGTTTTTGCCATTAAACGAACTGTTGCAACATTTGCTTCTCCTCCTCTTGCTTTAAAGTTCACCTGGTTGTAACAGGACACAGACTTAAGAAATAAGTTTTCAGAAAAACAAGTGATCTTGCTAAGAAATGTGTGCCTTTTAAACAGCCAAGGGAGCATCCTCTCTGTTAGGTGGCCTGCTTCAGTAGACAGCCTCCAGGGAATAAACCAGCTAATTATGATAGACAGACAATCAGAGCTTTCTTTCCCTTTCCTCAGTAGCCAAGTACTGTTCTCATAGAATTTTTTCTCCTCATCATCCCTCCTTTTCCCAGGATAACTGTTTTCCTCCCCTTCCTTTCTCCCACTCTGATACCCAGCTTGAAAAAGAGAGAAGTTAGGAATCCTGAAGTTCCTTATGCCAACCTTGTAAAAGATGACCTTGCTGCAGATACTCACCCCAAGGCCAAGGAGTCTAGTGTGAAAAAAATTAAGATCTGAGTTAATGCTTTTGGAGAATGCAGAAGGCACTAAATTTGACAATGGCATGGGAAAGTACAACATAATCAGGTCGAAATTCATTGGGAAACTTTAAAGAACAGACTCAGTGCCGGGCAAAAGTGGTAAGATCAGAGATACAGGATTGATTTGGGAAGTGGGGAATGACAACTTCCTGGAGAGAGAGGAAGAGATCCACTTTCAGAACCTTCCGCAAAAACTGATGAAAGCTAAGTGGCAAATAAATTTATTTAGAGAGTGATGAAAAAATACACAGGAGTGGTTGGATGTTGTCTGGTCTTTGCCCGACAGACCTGTAGCATATGTGAATGGATCTGCCTACCTACTTGGGAAAATGCCAAAGCCACTAGCTCTAAAAAAATAAACAGAAGGAACGTAGTGGTATTCCTGTTTAACTGTGTTCTTGGGGTAAAAAAAAAAACTCAGGAGAGAATGAGACAGCAGGCCTCAGGATTACTGTTTAAAGGATGGAGCCAGAGTGTCTAGACCTCTTTGGAAGGAAGTATACTACTTTGGCTAGTCGTCAATTCATAGTTGCTCATTACTCAAATTTCTGAAAATATGACTTTCTAAAATGACACAAGATGTCACTATTTCTGGGTAAATTCCAAATAAACTCTAAAGAGGAATTAAGAACAATTATTCCAGAAGGTCAGCTCATAGTACACATCTCTGTCCAAGTTTCACTTGACTTGTGAGATATTGTAGCATTGTCAGTACTTTCAGCTACAATCATGCAGCATGCATAGTTATAGTCTTCTGAGATTCTTGGAAAAATCCAGAATACAGCTAAGATCTTCCTGGAAAGAATGAACCTTTTGGTAAAACTGACAATTCATTATATTCCTGAAAAGTATCTTCAGTTATTTTGGGGTCTTTGGGGATTTCCTTTCTCAGCTCCATCAAAAGCAATTTATATACCAGATTAATTTCAGAGTATTGCACTACCACACTTATTGGGCATCATTTGAGTCTCCTATAAAGCATATGAAACTCTGGAAAGAATTGCTTTATTGCCACTGTGGCTAAAAACCAGATGCTTTCAAAGCAGTTGGATTGATGCTCACACAGGGGCTTGTCAGGAATTCTTTCAATGAGCACAGATTTATCAGAACAGGGAAGGGGACTGTCCTGTCTGTGTTAGCACCACTCAGTGCATTCTTCTAAATATATGCAACTGTAGTCACACGCCTAACATTCAGATCATCACAGGCAGATGCACTATAGTTGTGATGACAAATCTCTTTCCCTTTACAACTCTATTAGAGCTGTATTATTCTACATCTAAGCATGCAGAACCTGACAATAATATAAATTAATAAAATCTTTGTTTTTCATTTAAAGTTGGTATTTAAAACACTCAGTTAATTTATGAAGAATTATTTTATTTCTAAATTTTTTTTCAGTTTAGTTTTGATGAGAATCATGCAAAGAGATTTAACTAGATTTGAAAATGCTGAAAAAACCGTAAACAAACACGTTGCACTAAGATTAGTGATTTGTAACCCACCTTAAAATTTGTGAGAAATGGAAATAATGTCCTGACTAACTTCTCACTTGGAACGTAATCTGTCTCTTAATTTGGTATGTTGCTGTGCTGAAGTATGTTGTACAGTATCCGAATTTTTTTCCCATCATATTGAAGTGATTGATTTTTGAACAATTTTTTTGCTCAGTAAGAATATATGCTCTGAGTAGCAATTACTGTACCCAAAGAGAAGTTTGCCATGCATCTCTTTGATTCTCAGGCTTAAGCTGTCATAATTTATCTTTAGCATAACAGCTAAGACTTGCACACCTAAACTTTAATTCACATTCCAAGTGAACAAAATGTATTTTGTCTAACAGCGATGTATTCTCTAACTAGACACTGAACATATTAATGATACCCTGTAACTGAGTGTTACTGCCCCCACTTGTGCACACACTACTCAAATGATAAGATAACTTTGAAGGTACATGTCCTTTTCCCTCCACCACTATCTTTTTTCAAGAAGGTAGAGATGTCTGTCTGTATATCTGTAGGTGTGCGTGAATGTGTGACATAGCCGTGAAGGGCAGCTAATCCTACCGAAACCGGTAGTAAAATTAAAATGGATAAAGATTTCTTTTTATTTATTTTTTTTTCCTAAAGCCAGCTTTAATGAAGAAACACCAGCTTTTTCCCTTAACTGTACTAGTTTGTATGATGCTTGTGATGTATGTTTCTCAGCATAGAAATGACATGGAGTGTAAGAGAATTCAAAACAGCAGTTAAACTGATAATCATATAACTAACCTCTGATGTAGATACTCAGGTTCAAGTCTCTGGTCTGTCATTATCCCAAGTGTTCTCTACCCACTGATTTACCCAACACACACTTTTTTCTTGGTCCAAAGATCATATATAGTTATATAAATGTATTGAAATACTTTCAAAAAGACTTAAAAACAAAACTTACAAGCATTATTGGTCAGGACACTTGCTCAGAGAACAGAACAATGGTAAAGGGGAACTTTAATCTTCCCATCATAATCCAACTGTCTTGAGTTTCACATTCTGTTCTTTCTTTTTTAAACAAGTGGAAACAAACAAACAAAAATTATCTTAGTTTAAGTTTCATATAGAAAAGTGAAATTACCAAAACCTCAAAAAGTAGAAGTCAAACACTTTACTGGATTGTAAAGACAATAAGTTGCAAAGTAAGGGATTGTTCTGTTTGTACTATATTGAATTCTTTCTAAACAACACTTCTGAACTCCGTTATTTTTGTGTGATGACTTTTTTCAATGAATAAGAAATGCATTAGAGCTTTGATGGTAGCATCAGAAATATTAGCAGTGCTTGAAGTGAACTTGCAGTTTTCTTTTCTCTGTGGCATGGACTTCAAAGTCCAGAATTCTGAACTTCTCCAAGTATTGTGGCTATATTTTTATAGGCTTAGCAAGAACTACACAATTGTGCATGTATCGGTTGTAGGTTTGATTTGTTTAAGCACTGAACAAGATTTAAAACTGTTCCCTTTTCAGATGGGTATCATCAGTCCATTCTTGTCCATGGTGAAGTTTTATATTTGTACAATAATTTTTATCTGCTGAATTAATTTCTCTTCATATATGACTTCTATCTGAACTATTTGGGGAAAAATATGTTCATTAAAATATTGCATTACTGAAATATGTCAATTTAGAGCACAGAGGTCTCTCTTAATTATCTCCTTTTCTTTCTCTCCCTTTCCCCCATATCTCTCTTTCTCTGTGCACCTCTCTCTCCCTTCCCTGTTCCCTCTCTCTGCCTCTCTCTCTCCAATAACCTATCTTTCCATGCACCTCTCTCCTCCCGCCATCTCTCTCTCCCTTCTCTCTCCATCCACATCTCTCTCTGCCTTACTCTTTTTTGAACTCTCTACCAATTTCATAAATAGAATCACCTGAAACAAAAAAATACAAGAACACAAATCAGGAATCATTGCCTATTGAGCTGGAAATAGTTAGATGGAAGGATATAGTGACAAAAAGAATTAGTCTGAAAAGAGAGAAGTTAATGTCTTTGTTTAAAAAGAAAAATTGGTGTTCTTTCTGCCAATGACAAGTATCATTAGATTAAAACAGGACAAGTCACCCATCATCCCATCCAACTTTAAAATGGGAAGGAGTGAAATAGAGAGACATATTTTACTTAGAATATGGAAATTTGCTTGCGTTGTATACTCTTTTCTATGAACTGAGATTTACCGTAATAAGGATAGCAAATATCCTAAAGAATTGCTGGAGTATTTGACTGATTATACTTAAGTTTATGAAGGAATAAAAGCCTGTGGAGAAATACCTGATAGGAACATGAAGTACTTCAGACATTGAAGAAAAGAGCTTAGGATGAGAATGTCTGATATACTTTCAGAGATAATTTAGATGACAGCTAAAAGTGAAAAGAAAAAAAAGTGTGACTGGGGATTACTCGCAGTAAAGAGAGAAAAGTTTTAGATTCACTAGCATTTGATTCACTTTGGTGATATTAGTAGATTGTGTTGGATGGGTGTCACATGTTCAGAAATGCCTTTCTTTTAATACATTGTAAACAAAAGAATTTAACAGTCAAGTGCTTCAGATTTATAATGGAGCTGCTTTGGAATAAGCATGAGAATAAGATAATTAAAGTAATGATTTTCATAGACAAGCAAAAAAAATGTGAAAAAGTACAGTGACTAGCTAATTTAGTGGTTTATAACAAACCTGGGGAGATTATATTGTTAGTTAAAACATAAGTGCGGATGCACATATACTATTTAGAAGAGATATGAAGAGAAGATATGGAAGGGAAGTTATTTACAATAATTTTGTGATTGTCTTGAGAAAGAATTCATGTAATGGGTGAAAAAGCTGCCTTGCAAGGATCAAGGTCATGTACTTCTGCACTCCACTTTCTAAGCCTCGCTCCTTTTGAAAGATCTTAAGTCTAGGTACAGAGCCATAGCAGTGGAGAGGGCACATTGAAGGTCTCAAACACAGAAGCACTGGGAAGCATGGTGAAGTAACACTCACCTGTATTATCTGTGGAAGACATTACCTGTGTCAGGGTCAACAGAGCCAGCTAAGAATCTATATATGACTCTGCTTAGATTCACATACATAGAGGAATGACACCCAGCCTAAATATACACAGAGCAAGCTTGGGTCTAGGAGGAGTTGTTACCTCAGATTCAGCAGCATGCAAATGTGACTACAATCCTTTGAGAACTTTGCTGCTTTGGAAGCATTATTAGCATCTAATAGCTGCTAAGAAGCGCTATTAGATCCAAACTGGCTCTACGCAGACAGTTTCTGTGTCTCTGTACACATTTGTCTGCAGATAGTTTGCCCGTGAACTGTGGCACATGGACTGTATGTTGACGGCATGTTGTATATACCACTGAACGTTGTACATTATCACACGGTATTCTTCAGATAAAATTCACTCCCCTTTCATCATACAAGATGGATGGCTCACCCTTAGTTCCTATTTAGTATTTTATTTCCTTGTTGTTAGTGTGGTCTTATGCCTTTAGCGCACATTATGCAGATGTTTCTACAAATAGAATTAATTTCCTCACATGCTTCTCGGTAGAGTTTTGCAAACATAATGCATTTATTTTCAAAACAACCTTGTTTCATGACAGGCTATTATTACTCCATTTTACAAATGGATCTGTGAAGCCCTGAGACATTAAGGTCAACATTATTGGGTAATTTTAGATGCATAGTTCAGAACACCTAAAACCTGATTTCTGATTTTGCAGAATATTTTTCATCACATACCATTTAAAAGTGCAAAACACAATTTCCTCTGACTACCAGGGCAACTGCCGATAGTGTTTTTACAGTCAAGTCAGGATATGAAGTTGGGCATCCTGAAAGTTTCATGCTTAAGGTCATTCTTGCAGAGTTGGATTTAAGAGGCTTTCCTACTATCAAAACACTCTCTGTGGTAGAAAAAGTCTACATCTTTAGGGCAGCATTGCACTACCCTGCATACGAATTTCTTCTTCCCCTTGCAGTCCTCTAGTTCATTCAGAATATATCCCCCTCTCTGTTTAACTTTGCATTCAATGGGTTCTTTTGATACGGAATCATGAACTACCTTTAGAGTAGGTTACATAGACAGGCTGAGGCAGGCTTACTGAGGAAAAAAAAGCATGTGTTTAATAGATCATCAAATTAAAGATTATGCATACATAACCAGGAATTCAGCCTATCAATATCTGAAAGGAGCCTACAGAAGAGCCAGAGAGGGACTCTTTACAAGGAAGTGTAGCAATAGGACAAGGGGCAACGGTTTTTAATTGGAAGAGGGGAGATTTAGATTAGACAGCAGAAAGAAATTCTTCACAGTGAGGGTGGTGAGGCACTGGAACAGGTTGCCCAGGGAAGTCGTGGATGCCCCATCCC
>JAOXNO010000001.1:51047523-51061949 GCA_028565335.1 Limnodromus scolopaceus | reverse complement strand
AATGGGTTTAAACTGGAGGGGAGCAGATTTAGATTGGATATTAGGAATAAGTTCTTTACAATGAGGGTGGTGGAGCAGTGGAACAGATTGCCCAGGGAGGTGGTTGAGGCCCCATCACCGGAGATATTCAAGGTGAGGCTCGATGAGGCCCTGGGCAACCTGGTCTAGTTGGGGGTGTCCCTGCTGACTGCGGGGGGATCGAACTAGATGACCTGTGGAGGTCCCTTCTGGCCTGGACGATTTTATGATTCTATTCTATGATTCTATGATGGGCAGTAACTTTTTAGCATGGTTTGTACAGGAGACCATGATTTATTTAATTCTGCATGGTAGGATGAGCAGATTCGTAGAATGCATTAGTGCATGAATAGTACACTCAAGGAACTTAATGTTTGCAAAAGACAATCTGATTGTTATAGTAGAATGAAGGGAATACTGTAATCAAGTAGTAAGAAAATATTTTAGAAATCCTAAAATAATATTAAGATTTAAGAGACTTTTCAAACAATCATGCATGAAAGTACATGAAAATTTGTGGCTTAAAAAACTGCTGGTTTACAGGGTAAGAAAGGACATTTATTTATATGTGTGTATATATATATGTCAAAGGAAGAATGAAATCCCTCAGTTATCCCTCAGTCAATTTTATTGCTTTAAGTAGTTACTCTGGAGAGTGAATGGGAGAAGTCCTTTGTGCCAGTAAAAGCACTATTTTGCACACATCCAGCATATATGCATGCAGTAGTACTGCTGTACTGGTAACATGTTCCAAGTGGAGAACTACGTTCAGAATTCCAGTACATTGAACACCTTTATAAATCAGTCTTGAGTATGAAAGATACATTCTCAAAGTATTTGACTGATAAGTAATGGGAGAAGACCTTGTAAAATTTCTTTAAAAAGCCACAAAATGGAAATTTCAGAATTCATGATACTTAAGTACTTTTTTGTTATATAGGCTGGATGTTTTATTTTATTAAGGACATGAGCTTGAAAATGTGCTCCACATCTGAGAATTCTTTTTTAAAGAAGATTATGAAGAACTGAAATCATCACATAGAACGGTTTATAGTATTAAAAAAGGGAATATATGATGATAAATATTGCTTTCTGTATGTCTCATATAATATTTTACTATCATTTTATTTTTAATATGAAGTAAAAAATCATTAATTATCTAGAACCTGGACAGAAAGCATTAATGAGTCATGAATCATAATTTATGAAAAATTCAGTTCCATTTAAAAATAGAATTATAAAATTATATAATGAAAAGAATACAAAATATGCAACATTTTTATTTCAAATATATAATCGGATTTAAGTAAACAAAATCTTACTCTGAATCTTAAAACCTTAATTATGGAAAAACCCCTATTGCATTTTCTTGAATAAGAAGGATGTAATGGATAAAAGTTTTACAAGATAAGAGACTTTAAAAATAGAGACTATAAATGATTTTTTTAAAAAAATTTATAAATTTTAAGGTTAGTAACTAAAGGTTTACTCTAAAAAAAAAAAAGAGGAAGATGCATTTAAATGTGGCTGACTCCCAGGCCAATCTCAAAAAAGTCTGGTATGAAAGCTGTCATGTTCCTCCAATCTGTTTGTGTCCTTTGTTCAGTGTCTTGAAATCAGTTGTCACTTGGGGACATGCCAAATTTTAATTCTGCTGAGTCTTTTCATTTTGGAGGAAGAAACCAAAACTACATTAGTCAAATTGACAGATGCTGAAAAACTGGAAATGATTGCAAAATACTTTCTAGGACAGGATTAGACTGTAGCAAAACCTTGACAATCTGCAGGAATGGTTTGAGCTCAATAAAACAATTTGATAATTCAAGAATATTTATAAGAATACAAATAAAATTATAAGGACAGTTTATATAAAGAATACTGAGTATGCAGAAGTTATCAGATACTTCAGATAACCACTCTATACAGATAGTTCTGTTTATGCTATCAGAAGAATTGAGAGAAAGAAATTTCAGGGTACCTAAATTCTCTAGTAACATATAGTAAGAATACTCCTAGTCCCAAAGAGTTTACAATACAAAAATGCAGGCAAACAGAAGTAATAGAAGAACCCCCAACATTTTATCTCAATTTTTCCTCAAGGCTACAAAAGAAGGGTGTGCCAGAACTGTGTTTTGTTTTCACATCTTTTAGTATGGGCAAGGGGTTCTTGTCTTTTTAGAGGCTCTCTAAAGTTCCTCAGATGTCTATGTTTGGGTATTAAGTTCCTTTCAACTTTACATTGTCTACTTTCAGTCTTCCTCTCAAACTCCCCTGTAGGAGTTGTTGCATATTGGTATTTGTTTGCCTTTTTATTTTCCTCTTCTTTGATGTCACATATATAGTTGGTGCCTGGGAGACATTCTGGTGCCTACTTCATTATGTGTTGAAACATTCAGAGGAATTCATATTTGGCAGTTCCTGCAGGTAGCTGGGGCAAAATCTGTTACTTATGTTCCTGATCTGGCATGATGCCCCAGGATTTATTCTTGAAATCTCAAATAATGGACATTTTTAAACTTAAATGGTGTATGAAGACTAGCATATTATCACTAGCAATAAACTGTGACATCTTTTCAATAAATTCTTTAATAATTTGAGGTTAAAGCAGATCTTCAAATGCGTGAAAATTTTCTCACGATAGTGGACTGCTGATCTAATCTGTACTACTTCCACTTCAATAAAATTATGCCCTGCATCTACAGGTTTACCATTTTGTTTTCAGAAACTGTATCAAACCTAATGATAGTCTGACTTCCATTATAGTGAAAGTTAGTGGTTATAGGAAGCACCTGACTTGTTTATTTATAACTTACACTTGATATCTAGGTGCCCACGTTTGGATCCTTATGTTTTATACTGGATCTGTGACAACTATCCTCCCCTTCTTTCCACACTGAAGATGCAATTTGCAATGAAGTTACCACCACTGTCAGCTGGTGGTGTTTGAGGCTGAATCTCAGATCTGAAATGCTTCTATGAAACTCAGGAGATTTAAGTTTCAGTACATTACCAAGGCTATTGAAGCCAACAGCATCTTCAGCACATCTTGAGAGTATCCTAAATACCTGAGTATTGTATTTAAACAGTTGGAATGTGTGTATCATGTATTAGTTTTGTATTACACTATTCCATTTCAGGTGCATTAGATTATTTCGTATTCAGGTGTTTATGAATATGTTTAGTGAAGTGCAGGATTGAAAATTCATGGAAAGTGTAATAGTGAATTAGAAATGACGAGTAATGTCAGCGAACCGTCATACGGTTGACTGATATCAGATTAATCAAATACATTAAGACTTAATTTAAACAGATCTAGCATTAGTCATCCCTCCAAAATCTTCTATGCATATAGTTTACCCTCTAAAGTGATTTTGTGGCAGTTATGGTCAAAGTAAAGCAAAGCCTTCATTCTTCGTCAGGCTTAAAATTGAACAAAATCCAGAAGACAGTTTGAAATTATTATTAATGTCTCATTTATAAATAGATCAACTCTTCAAATATTTTTATTTAGGAATACATCTTAATATAATTTGAGTAGTTCCTATAAGGATAATTATTAATGCTTTTTTTTTCAGTTTGCGTTATTAATATATCATACCAAGTTTTATTATCAAATTATTTTCTATTTATCTGGATCCTTTTCCCTACAATCATATTTTTAATGGCAGTGTTTTCAAGTGAACTTCAATTTAAGTCAGTTTTAAGGAGAAAAAGGTAGGACAATCCATTAATTTATGAACACAGCATTAGCAATATACTAGTTGATTGGCAATTGCGGAATTCAAGATAAACTGAGAAAGCAAGAATTCAGTTAAACCTGAACAAATTTCTTATTTCTGTAGGAATCCAAAGTCATAGAACTAAGTATATGCATAAGCATCTGGAAAATGGAAGCTTCTATTAAAACTGATTTATCGTGAGGAGAAATAAAGTAGAAGGAAGGGAGTAAAGGTACGAAGGATAAAAATACTGAAATGTATAAACTATAGATGCTTTTCAGGAACCAGTGTACAGTGTGAGATAGTAAAAGCAGAGAGAGAGTGTTTAGTGATAGTGAGAGTGTGCATGTGTGTGGCTAAGTGGATATCGTACTTGGTAATGGTTTACCCTGTCGTTTGCAAATCGTTTTAATTTAGAAAGATAACATTTTCCCAAGACTATTAAATTTAGAATGGAATAGTAGGGACAGCTGGCTTCAGGATAATTGGTAAATTGGAACTCTGACAGACCAGGCTGACAGCAATGAGAATATCTGTTGCTTTAACCCTTTAATCCCGTAAGACAAATGTCTCAGTCCTTAGAATTGTAAGTTAATACAGCTCCCACACCTTTTCCCAGCTTTCTCTCATATGCTCTCATAGCATAATCTTACCCTTCTCTTAATCTTCTTTCCTTCTGAGAGATGCCTACTGCTCTTTTTCCAGATAAAATCTACACAACTAAATGAAGTTTACCTCCATTCGATTTTTCTACTGACTTGGTAAGCAAGCACCCTCATGCTGAAGCATTCTGGAGCATTTGACTGTTCTCCTCTCTTCCCTTCTGAGCTGGCTCTTAGAGATGTACATCCCTTCCTGCTTCCTGCAAGGAGGGTTAGCAGTAGTAGAACCTGAAATTGGTTGTTACTTGGGTCTGGAAGGATTTCGGATCATATTTATTTAATCCTTTCTAATATGTAGTAATCTATCAGTCTTAAATCCAGGAAACAAGTCAATCATGAAAGTACAGTGCATTTCAGGAATAACTTCCAACAACTACTACAGGCAAAATTGAGATGATGTTATAATTTTCTTTTGGTGTGACTCCACAGATAATTTTTTTAACAGACATTTTTCCGCAAATTATGTATTTGTTACTTTTGTTTTACTGATTTTAATCAAACTAGTTGTCATTAAAAACATAAGCCATTTGCAGCATTTTCTGCAGGATATTTGCCTACATTCAGAGATTCGATGTAGGCCTCCTCATAAAGACTAGTCATAGTTACTGAGAGAAAATCCTTTCTCTTCTTTATGGTTGAAATGTTCTATTGCAAAGCCAGTGTAAACCAATTTATTATTCTTATGATTGTTTCTGTATTTTATCTAGAATTATCCAAAGATAAAATATAGAGCCATTCACTAGTTACGGGCCTGAAGGCTAGGATATTTCTTTCCCAGGTGTGTCTCTAATCTCCCTTTTTAAGGATTTGCCACCATCACTGAGCACCTCCAAAAAAAAGAAATCAGCTTTTCTCAATTCTTTGGGAAGAGGAGATGGCTGCTTAGATTCATTAAAGGCCCTCTGAATGATAGGTCTTAAATAGAGGACATTTTTCTTTAGTCTTGAGGTGCCTCATCCTTGAAACATGAGGGATTTTCAGAAACATGCATGTTTCTTCTTGATTAGTTTTATGGAACTGCACACCAAGTATTCTCATTTTAGATTATTCTCTGCTGCAGTTTGAGCTGAGGTGCCTGATTCTGGCAATGCAATGTTATGTGTGGGTGACATAGGAATTTAACTCAGGATTCAACCTGGGAAGACAGATATCTAAAATCTATGTATTACCTATCTCATAGGTGCTGTCCTTTTCATAATTCTAGGCCTTAAGAAATAGCAAAACTCCACTTTAAAATAAATGGAAAATAATTTCAGGTCATGGGAACCGGAATACAAAGCACAGAAAGTAGAAGCCTTTCAGCCTTCAGCCAGATAATATTTGATTACAATTTGGTATGCCCTTGTTTTTAGAAGAAATCTAGGAAAATAAAAAGGCTTTGCATAAAAATAAAAGGATGATATCTAGACTTCAGTCTATCAATAAAGAAGTAAGATTTGAAAGCAATTCATTGTAATCATGAATTTCTATTAAACCATCTATAGAATGAAGAATGTAAAATGATTATTCGTTTCTTGAATAATCTTCAGGTTTTTTAATATCTTCAGCCCCATCAGTGTATCTGCATTTTCTTCAGGAGACCATGTCCAAGAATGTGAAGGACAAGAGGGTGAATGAAGGAATTAGCATGGATTTACCAAGACTAGATTGTACTTGGCTAACCTGACTGCCAGCTGTGATGACAACATGAGTCAACAGTGTGCCATCACAGTAGAGAAGGCCAACATAGCTAGCAAGTCGAGGGAAGTATGTATTCACCACTATTCAGAGAGTTGTACAGTTTTGGACTCCACAATAGAAGACATGGGCAAACTGAAGCAAATCCAGCAGAGAGACACCAAGATCATTAGGAGGCTGGAGCACTGAGATACGAGAAGTTGAAAGAGCTGTTTCTTCAGTCTGAAGAAAAGATGACTAAACATGATCTCATTACTGTGTCGTCAACAACTTCATTTGATCCTGAGAAGAGTAAGGCTTTCTCAGGTGTGTACAGCAAAGGAAAGAAGGGGACAAATACAAACTGCAACAAAGAAAATTGTGATTATGTATTAGCGATAAAAATCACAGTGAGGGTAATCAAGCACTGGAAAAGATTTGCAGAAGAGTCAGTGAAATCTCCATTACTGAAGATATTTAAAACTTGACTGCACAGTTTCCCAAGGAAATTAACCTAACCTCAAAATTAGCTCCAACTTTGAAGGTTTCCCATCTCAGAGAAAGTGGTTTAATCAGATGATTCCAAAGGTCCATTTCATATATTCTATGAGTCTTCACAGTTACATTCTGTGCATGTTATTTCCAAAACGTGCTTTCTGACCATGACCATTCTGTCTTTTCTGGCAACAATTTCTACAACTGCCAAGGTGTTTTGATGCTCATGCTTTTTTAGGAGAAATGAAATGTTTGCAGGTTTACTTAGATAGTGTCATGTACTGTGGTCTCACTTTTGGTACAAGTCATTTGACTAGTTTTTGACCAGTCTTATAATTCTTGTCCCAGTGATCAATGGGAGAACTTTATGGCAGCACCGAATGCAATTCAGTGTATCTCCCACATTCCTCTCTAGAACAGCCAAAACAGCCTAGATGTTACTAATGCATCGTGTATCCTAGCTCCAAGTTTCATAGAAAGTGAATGTAGGATAGGACATATGCATCTGCCTTACATGTGTTAGAAGGGGAAAAATCTCCATGGTTTCAAAAGACTGGGCATATTTACTCCATCTTTATAATATGAGAGTTAATCTTGATGTAATCTGCTTACTAGTGTCTAGCTTTATTATTTAGATGAAGTTCAGTATAGTTGAAGATGAGAATTTGAATTCTCTGGATTTGAAGAGCAAAGATTACAGATGCTTTTTCTATTATGTGTACTTTTATACATGACATCAAGAGGTGCATGTCTTAGTAATAAAAAAAGTATAAAATACATCTTCATGTAAAATTCATTTATAGAATCACAGAACAGTCAATGTTGCAAGGCAGCTTTGGAGATCATCTGCAGCGGTCAGCTAGAACAGGTGCCCAGTGAGATTTTGAGTATCTCCAGGGATGGAGACTCCACAACCTCTTGGGGCTTCCCACTTTAGTGTTCAACCACCCTTACAGTAAAAAAGTGTTTTCTTATTTTCAGATGGAATTTCGTGTGTTGAAGTTTGTGCCTATTGCCTCTTATCCTGTCACTGTGTTCCATTGAGCAGAGTCTGGTTTTGTCTTCTTTACACCCTCCCATCAGATACTTATTGATATGAGCTCCCCAAGTCTTCTCCAGCCTAAACAGTCCTAGCAGTCTCAGCCTCTACTCTTACGAAAGATAGTCCAGTCCTTAGTTTTGGAAGTCAAACAAATTTTTTTCTCTCAGTAACAATTGGGAAGTAATTATGCTAATGGTTTGGACTTAGATTTGTAAAGTCTTCTTCTTTTAATTTCTTTTGTCCTGAAAAGATGGCTTTATTTCAGGAAACTTTATCCCTTCACATAAAAATAATTATCAGGAAAAAAAACCTCACCATTTTATTTATGACTTACACAACTATAATTTACCCTCATTTTATGTTTTCACCTTAACTACAGGAAAAAAGAAATAACAATAGAACCAATAAAAATAGAACCAAGTGCTGTTGGAAGCACTGATATCTGGGGAATTACTGTTCTTGTATTGCCTGAATTATTGACAAAGCAGCTTCACTCATTCAACTTCAAAATATTTTATGCATAATTTATGCTTGATAGGATAGTACCATATGTTGTAGTAAAGAATAATTTTATATTGTTGCCTTTACAATGCTGAAATATTGATGATGACTTGTATAGTAACTGTGTTGACTTTTGTATATCTTATTCATTCAAAGCTTAGTTTGAGTTCAGTATAGTAAGAATTTAAATGGCACCTTTATAAGGATAGCATCCACATATTTTCTTCTGGAGAATATGAAACTTTTTTACTCAGATATGTTACAAATATGAATAGCTCAATATCTGAGTATGGAAATGTTTTCCAAAGAAGGGAAGTGGCCTTGGGAAGAAGTGAATAATCATACTATATGCCTATACTTGTTATTTACAAAACCCTCCACAGTATGTAACATTTAGAAGATTATTTTATCCTGTGTTTGTAGATGTCTGTCTTTGCTTATAGCAATAACTATATCTAAAATTATTTCAATTTTAAATAAGGTTACATTATACAGTGTGCCAAGAGATATGTAGTTTCTGACTGTGGATTGCATGTATATGGATTATTTTTCTTCTTTCATATTTCATTTGAAATCCATGGGTTAGCATCTAAGTTCACAACTATATGCTTCTTTTAATTCACAGTGAACCACATCACTAGTAAGTGTAAACAAAGGGTAACAAAAGAATAAGTCTTTTATATACTATAATTAACTCTAGTTATTATTATTTGTAATTATATGGTTGGCCAGTTACTCTATGTAACTGATTAGGACCTGTGCAGTTTTTTTTCTCTTCTTTCCCTTCTCTTGTTTTGAATCGTTATTCTTTTCCTATTAGCATCCTTTTTCTTTCTCTTTTCTCCTTACACAGACAACACCCAATCCCATCTATGAGGGCTTAACTTCTATTTCATTGTCTCATCCCTTAAGCACTTGAAAATATTATTCCTAAATTTTGCTCCATGTTGACTTCTGCGCACATAAGACCATGCAGCTGAAACCAGAACTCTTTCACTAGCAGTGTCTGTAATTCGTAATGTCCACCACGTGTAAAGAAGATGGTGCAGCCAGCTAGCAAGTCTTCATGTTCTTTTAATGCTTGTAGTTATAGGATTGAACTAGTAGAAGCTCAGTTCAAAACATTTGAACATCTGATTTCTTTCTTCCTTTTTGTTGTTTTGTATTTAGTTTATTTCTAGTACACAGCATTAATTGCATTTAGTTTTCTTATAGGTGTTTTAGTTTGTACCATTATGTACTTATTAGGGCTTCGAGTCATCAGAAGAGAAGGAAGAACTGTAAAAGCTTCCACCCTTTTTCTCTGCTAGATCCCTATCATTGGAACCAGATAGTGACACCACTTCTGTGAACTCTTCACAGCCTGGGAAGAAGAAATCAGGAGTCTTTAGGAACATATTTCCTGTGTGCATGGTGGTCAGGGCAGGGATCTCATCTTCTCTTATCAGAAATTCTGAGTTGTTGCAGCATGTAGAGGATACTGGAGAAAAGCAGTAAGAATCCTGGACTTCCCATAGTCGTTCTTAATGACAAGCTTGATGGTGTTGTCACAGCACTCATCTGTGTGCGAAAAAAGAGGTACAAGTACTTCCAGTTTCTAGTTATTGATGCCAGAAATGTTAACATTGGAGTTTTTCAGGGAATTATAATATTAACTAGATGGTCCCCTAGATTGTATAAATGATAACTCTCATTAATTACAAAGCTCACAATCTAAACAGTATCAGGAGAAGGAAAATGCCGTATCAAGGAGAGCTCGTTTCTCTGTAATGATGTTGCTCTTTAATGCATGTTGTCAGGGTTCTGTCTCACCTTTCCAGGAAAATACTGCTCTCTGCTGTCCTGTGCTACAGACTTTGCTGGTGGTTTGGCTCCATGAGGAAGCTCACTGTAGAATAGGATTCCCTTGTGGTTCTGTGCACAGCCAAGCAGCCAACAATGTTTGAAGCATAAAATACTGCTATTTGTCTAACATACTAAGAGGCTATCATACTTTTTTTTTTCTCCCTGGAAACAGGGAGAAATAATAATATAATTCACTTTGAGTTCATCAAAGTTATGTTTAGAATAGGGAGACTGCACTTTGTTATATATCTTCATACTGGACATCACTGGCATTAGTTAAAACATCCACTTACATGTCTCCTCCCCATTATTGTACAGAACCATTCCCATTTTCTTTCAGCTTTGGGTAAAAGTGGCCAAGAAATCAGTCCCGTTTTGTTGCATAGGAAACCAATAGTAAATCAGCTACTTTCAAGTTTGAAAAAAACCAAAGATCCACTTTGAACTTCAAGAAGAGTTCAAATGATAAAATACTATGGTCTTTTATGCTTATAGCAACAGGAGTGGTTTGTATCTCTTGGTTTGTAAGATCCTTTTTTTCATAGTGTGATTTATCTGTGGAAAATATCTTTTACTTGAAATTGATTATGATCAATTCCACTACAGAATCCTGCAGTTTGGACTCTTAATGACTCCAAGTGTCCTCAGTGACAGTTTCCCATTCTCAGGTTGACTGGAGTGTCTTTTTATCTTCACTTTGATGATTAGATGTGTAAAGGTAGCTCTCTTGAACAGTTTTCGTGTGCATCTCTTCTGTCCTATTGAGTAGAGTTTACTGGACTGGCTATGCAGAAATCTTATAAGAGTTCCTAAAAATTACACTCCTCATAATTTCAAAAAGAAGAAGGCTTCCAACAGCTCTTCAAATTTCTGTCAGGTTGTGCTGAACTACCTGATATCATCTAATGACCTTTCCTGTCGGAATCCATAGACATTATAAACTTGATCTTTGGTTGCTTGTGGCCCTGAAAAGCACTTTAAGACTATTTAGACTATAATTTTTCCTGCGAGATTTAAATTTTCCATTATGGTGGCATGTCCCGTTCAGTGGCTATAAAAGGATGCTCTTTTATTCCAAATTTCTGCCTGTGTCTCTCTCCTTCCCTAGATATGCCACTAAGCTTTGCAGTAGACTCCCTAGTATTCATGGTAGACTCATGTCTATACAAATATCCTATGCAAAGTATATGCCAAATATTTGTTTGCCAAATCAAAAGATACCGGAGCTTCCACGTGGAACTGCTACAATGTGACACATAAACAAGAAGATCTGAAATTCTTTCTCCTGTATTGGGAGCTGGTTAATCTTTCAGATTGGTACATCCAGTGTAATATTTGCCTTATGAATTCCTAGAAGTTCTGAATACAGTATCAGACAATTTGACCTATTTTAGGATTGTAAACTGTGAGTGGATGATTTAGGTCACCATTCTAAAATTTAATCTTATGACCTGAGCCTTCCAGAAGTGGATCTTTTTGTCTCAGAGATCCAGAGAAAGTGTACCCTGCCTGGCTTCAACTGTAGTCAGGCTTTGGAATCTCTGCCATTGATTCCTTCTCTGATTAAATTCCCTTATGTATACTTTCATTTCTGTTTCTTCCAGGGATTCTCAGACACAGTATTACAGGCTGGCACTGCGGAAGTGCCTAGTTCCAGGACCACTTTCATCATGGGTGTGAATATCCAACTGTCACTTTCATCCTTGACCTGTTCTCACAAGATACAGACTTGTTCTCCCTTCTGGAGAGACCATCTAATTAATTACAGGAAATACTATCTCTGATAAGTAGGCCAAATTTCCAGTGTTTAACTAGGTCCCTCTCCCCTAAGAAGGCGTCTTTCTCCTTGATTTGTGATGACTGGAAAAATAGAAATGATAAATCTGTCAGTTTAGTAAAGCCTTTGTGTCCTTAATTTCAACTCATTTGCTGCTGGTGGGAGTAAGACTTTTTTCCTACCCAGTCACTTCTGGATTCCTCCCATACAATTTGGATGGGAGTTTTTTCCAAGATCTCCTGTTCCTCTATAGAACATAAATTAGGGTATTTTTCATGAGTGAATTTTTCAGGTCTATGCCTACCTTGACTTTCCTGAACCATTTTCTAAAGACTGTTTTGGGGATTTTTGTGCGTGTATTATTTCTCCTAAGAAGCTGAGGATATTCATGCCACTGTAGCCATTAACAATCCTTTCCTGTAATAAGGTCACTCTGAGTCCATGATAGATTCCTTTCTTAGCTTGATACCAGAATGAGACTGCTAGACTACCTTGCAGGTAAACTGTGCAATTATGGATGCACTGCTAGGAATTTCCATCAATATGAGTATGCATGTGAAGAAGGAGAAAATAAGTAAAGAAGTTGGCTTCCCAGCAACAGTATATTGTTTGGGATATTCAGGTATGTAGCTTTTCTTCCCCTTACACTCTATCCTGGAGTCAGGAAAGGGCTAAAAAAGGCGGTGGGGTCAGTTTACCACTCCTCTCCTCCATTCTATGCCCACTGCTGGGAGGATCAAAGGCATAAAGCACAAGCATGAGCTGTGGACAGATGTTCATCAGATCTATCTGGATCCAAACTCAGACATTATTGCTCTTGCCTCTTCTAAGCTGAGAAGTGCTGTTGTTGGGAGACAGGCTTCTGCCAAACCTATGACAGGAATGTGAGGCCACATATAACTTTAACATGCCAGGGAACAGTTCTGGGTGCTGGAACGTGCCATGTGGCATTCTCCCAAGGAATGAGCTACCAGGCACAGCTGAAGAATTAGTATGGGCCTAGAGCCTGATAGACAGTCTGGATGCAACTATCCTGTTTGGAAGGTTTGAGTAGTTTAGGTGTGGAGCATTCTATGCCAGTATGACCTCAATGCCAGAAAATACTTCCAAACATATTTGATTTACTATTGCTGGTGCAGCCCAAGTTCCTAGATGGTTCCAACTGGAAGTGACAATGAACTGACATGACATTCAGAGTCTGGCATAACGGAGAGTCCTAGCCTGCATACAACCCATGACATAACTTCTGGGAGCTAAGCAGAGCCAGATACTTCTAATGGTCCAGACTATACTTCAATCTCAACCATATAGAAAAATTCTAGATCCCAGATTTCCCACCACCATTTTGTCAAACAAAAGGTACAACAAGGATTAGAACAATTGTATCTCTGTTGCATGGATGACAAGTACATTTCCAAGTCCATTTTAATTGTCTGGAAAATTTCTTATGGATTTTAGATTGTTCAGAGTGACTGGGAGGTATATGAAAGCCTATCAGAAAAACAGTTTCTGTTTGCAAACATAAAGAGACAATCCAATATCAGTTCACCTTTAGGTGAAGAATTCTGTAACCATGGTGGCTCCAAAACTGAAGTTGTAAAATTCATCTTGCCATTTAAACAAGCCTCCAAAGACATTCTGAAATTATTTCATGCCCTGGATTTGTTACTAATTTTTTGTCTCCTATGTGGCAGAACTCTATGATCAACCAGGCTAAAATTTGTATTTCACTGTAATGAGAATCTATTCCTTCATCGGCTATTGAACTGCTAAAGTTTTATGTTCTACAAAAAGGTCAAAAGTTTTGTTTCTGCTCTTGTTTGCTGTAGATTTGGTATAATTTTAAAATTTCTACAATCATAAGCTGCATCCTAGTATTCTGTTTCTGTGCCCAAGGAGAAATTAACCTTTCAGCTTTGTTTGATTACTCTTCTATTGAAAATGTTTGCAGGTTGTTTTTGCATTCAGACTACTCCGAACTGGCATGATCAAAGTCTGTATGGAATTATTTTGATCATGGCTGGCAATTCTTTATGCTAGTAATGCACCCCAATTAGTTCAGTGTCTCAGTTACCAATATTAAAGGAGTACTGCTTTGGTACAATCTGTTTTTAAATCATAAGTGCATTATCAGTGCAGGTATTTCATATAAATCTGGGATGAGTTTTCATGCCTTTTAAGATACCAAGTTCTTTCAGATCAGTTGCACTTTTTTCAGGTAGCTTCTTGAAAATCTAGAAGAGATGGATATTCTAATGACTACATTTACCCTTTATTACCCTCCCACCTCTCCCCTTGGAAAGAAATGTTCCTGGAATTGCACTAACTTAAGCTATGTCAGACACACCTATAGGAGGTTCTTTTCCTGGATAGTGGGACCAAGTGAATCACAGAATTACAGAATCTTCATGGTTGGAAGGGGCCTTTGAGATCATCGAGTCCAACAACAACAACAACAAAACAACCAAAAAAACCCAACAACAACCCCACCACACATATAACACCAAAACAAAAAAACCAGCACCCCATCACCACAACCATCACCACACCCAACAATCTCAGGCACTAGAGCATGCCCTGATCTACATGTTTCTTAAATACTTCCAGGGATGGTGACTCCACCACCTTCCTGGACAGGCTGTTCCAGTGCCTGACCACCCTCTCAGTAAAGTAATTCTTCCTAATATCTAATCTAAACCTCCCCTGCCGCA
>JAOXNO010000001.1:50991358-51034780 GCA_028565335.1 Limnodromus scolopaceus | reverse complement strand
GAAAAAGCTACTAAAAATTAGTGATGTAGGTAGAGAGCTAAGAAAAAAACAGTATCACAGGTGTAAAGGAGGATTTTTTTTCTTTGCGGGGGGGGCGGGGAGGGGAGTGGGCTTCTTGGTTTTTGCTTTGTTTTGTTTTGTTTTTTTAAAAGCCTAATGCATCATGAATAATACATGAATTCATGGATCCCTTGCAATTTGAAAAAAAAACCCAAAAGGCAAATCCTGTCAACTGTAAACCAAAGCAAGCAAAACCAAGTATATTAATACTCTGGTCATTTATGTATTTATTTTAATATTTAAAATATGACTTTCTATACCACTTTCATTTTTTCTACTTCATTCTCCTGTAAGCTGGTACAAATCAAAAGAAGAAAGTAGAACCAAATAAATAAGAAAATTACTAATAAAGTATTATGCAAAAGTATAAAAGCATTTATAGAATATCAATAGATACGGACTTTCCTTCCAATAGATAAGGACAGCCTGTCTTTGCCGTATAAATAACATCTGTTTATTATGGAAGACCTGTAATTCATGAAGTTAAAAGAATTTCTTTTAATTGGAAAGATTAGAGTGACTTTCATAGCTGGAAGTTCTGTCTGTAGAAAAGAACATCTGTAGACTTCTGAGCAGATAAAAAAAAAGAAACAACTTGATTTTTTACTTCTTTGTACCCAAGAAAATATTTCAGTCCTGTTCTTCTAAGAAATTAAATTGCAGGGAGAGGTGAGGTACCCAGCACTCTGTAGAATCACACACACTGCAGAACACAATGTGTCACAGAAATAATTCTGTATGCATGCAGTATTACCTATGGGAAAACAACTGTTTAAATTGTGAGCTAATTAATCATTCAAACACACACAATGTAAAAAAGGCCAGTCTGCAACACCAGTATTCCATTGGTAATAAAAACAGATTCAGTAGTAAAGAATTCTTAAAAAGTATGTTAATCATAACTCATCATTTTATTGATGTAAATCATGAAAAATGTTAGTATGAAAAACTCTTTTTACTGTTAGCTTCAAATTATTTTCTTTAAACTGCAGCACTTGATTTCAATGTATGAAGTGAAGAGAAAATATGACTTGCCAACAACTGTTTAACACTGTATGAGAAGCTGAAGAAAACAGATTGTAATACAGGACTCATACTCTTGTGTCCTAGAAGTTGTAATACTAATGATTGCGAACTGTGTTACAGAATAAGAAAAATAGGTAGAAAATTCTTCCACGAAGGATGCAGTCAGCTTCAAATGTAGTCAGCAAAAAACCTACAGGTAGTCTATATGCACCCGGTATCCAATTTTTAGGCTTTGGTGCGTTTTTTTGTTTTGAGCTTTTTTTTGTTTGTTTGTGGTTTATTTGTTTGTTAATTTTTGTTAGAGTAGCAGTCACATTTTTCTACTTTGAAATAAAAAATCTCCTCTGCTGTTTTGTGAATGGTGCATAATAGATTGTGAAAATGGTTACATGGGACATATAATAAAGCTGACTGTAAAATAAGTGCTGGAAAATCATAGAATCATAGAATGGTTTGGGTTGGAAGGGACCTTAGAGATCAACTAGTTCCAACCCCCTGCCTTGGGCAGGGACACCTCCCACTAGAGCAGGTTGCTCAAAGCCTCATCCAGCCTGGCCTTGAACACCTCCAGGGATGGGGCACCCACAGCTTCCCTGGGCAACCTGTTCCAGTGCCTCACCACCCTCACTGTAAAGAATTTCTAGTATCTAAAATAGAGCAAGATAGCAAAAAAAAAGGGAAATTATTAATTTTTTTATATATATATGTAATTTATTTAAAAATGTAATTGGTTAAAACGGGAGCTAAAATATCAGGCCAAGTAAAAAAAATAAATTAACCATCTCTCTAGAGGATATGATTTGATTTCACTAATCTTATGTTTGTATGAATCTGGACTAACTGACCTAAAGTCAATGAATATATACTTGTGAAAAAAGTAATGTAAAACCAGATTATAACCTTGGTGTAATTACCACAGTCATACTAGAAGAACAGATCTAATTGAAATGACAGAACAGTTATTAGTCTTTCAGACTGCTCTACATAAAGTTCATAACTGCTATAAAGATGAATGTTAAAATTATTTTTATGAATAAATTATATTGATATCAACATGACATTTTAAGTTCTTTTCAAGATAGTTTGTCTCTTAAAGTTTAATCACACTTGTTGCAGTGATCTTTACATTATTTATGCATCAAATTTCTGACATTTCTGTACTTGCGAAGCCAGAAAAATAACTTTACAATTGTGCTTTCTTTGCAGCATCTGGCGAGGACCAAATATAAACTGCACAGACAGTTCAGGTTATACTGCCTTACATCACGCAGCTTTAAATGGACACAAGTAAGTGCCTCATGTTTAGTTTTTATGTAGAATGGCATTTAACTGTATAACTTAAAAGTATGTAGCATTGTGCAGAGATTTTCACAGAAAGTTGACAAACCCTGTCTTACTAAAATCATCTTATTTCCCATGGGATACTCTAGTGTAAGAATTTTTGACACTGTCAGTAATATTAGCATGTAGTAATAAAAAATAGGAAAAGCACTTTAAAATTTATTCATTCTATACTGGCTCTTCCAAATTCTTCCTTCATTTTTAGTGAATTTATAATTGTTATTGCTAGTGGGGGCTCTAATGTTTTTTAGCTAGTGAGAAATTACAACAGAAAGATTTGTAGTATATTTGTGTGTGTATGTACAAATGTATAGTGCATTTAAGGAAACAATGTTGTGGAACAAAAGAACGGTATCGATTAATCATTATCAAAGTAAAAGTAGCGTGAAAAGAATATTTAGTAGTTACACACTTGAAAGCGGAAAAAAATGGCTATACCTTGTATGGGACCTTTTAGCTTTTCCCTCCCTGCTGTCCATCCAGGTTACCAAGTGCATGTCTCAACAAGCTTGCAGAAAGCCTGTGAAATCCCCACTGAGGGGTACTGCACAGACATACCACTGCAGCTGAACTCTTTAAGACATTAACATGTCAGTAAAAAACTGGAAACTTGCCACGTATTTTATTATTACACCTTGTAATCTGTTCTGTGTTACCTCTGTTATCACAAGTTGCCCCTTGCTATATGTTACCTCCATTGTATTTTGCTGCCAATTGCATGTTGTTGCTAAGGCAGAACAAGAAAGAAAGATTTAATGAGGTCTATAAAGTTCTAGTGGGATGGGCCCCACTGTAAGCAAGGTAAGAGCTGCTCCACTTAATGCAGTCCACCTATCTTGTTTGTAAACTGATGGTGTTAACACTGTCTGGATTTTCACTAAGGAAAGGCTTACATAAAGCTTTGGGTTATTCCTCTGTGGGAGATAAGGAACTGATCAAACCCCAACTGAATCTGAGAGTGATTTGCACGAACTTTAAAGTGATTTTGAACTGTCTGTAAGATAACATACGAATCCATAACAATTAGATGTTTAGTTTACTCATTTCACAATTTTTGCACCCTTTCTTGGAAAAACTAAAACTTTAGGATGTGTCTTTAATTGTATTCTAGAAGGCTGCATATCTTCTTTAGATGAGATTAATCTTTTGGTGACTATAGGATATTCTGTTTCTGAAAAAAAAAAAAAAAAGTAGTTAAAATGCTGTTAAACTAGATATCGGGCATTTTCCAAAATTTCAGTTCTGTAGGAAGATTCAGAATAAACCATTAGTATATTTTACCTCCAGAAATTAGTTCTAAGTCCTTAATACCGTCTATTAAACTCAGCCTTTTTTAAAAAGGGAGAAAATAACTTTTGGTTATAGTTTATGGATTGTTTCTGTGCCATTGGCACTGTTTCTTGTGCCATTGCACATTTTTCACTGACAAAAGCCCAATCCTGAGCTTGCAAAGATTACTGGTTTTAAATAGGGGAAACTGGTTTTAGTATGTTTAATACTGACTATAAATCAATAGTTACCCAGCAAAGTAAAAATATTTCTGAATCTATCTCTGAATCCATCAGAGATTAAAAGGGAATCCTAGCAATATATAAACTATAAAATTCCAAAACATACAGAAGCCAAACAGCATTTTCACATACAGCATTGGCCAAACTTCTGCTGAAGTCAGAGAGAACTTCAAGATACGGACTTATGTACAGCCACAGATATAACTGCTGCTTTTGAAAAGGTCGTAATCACCACTGGCTACTATGACCCCTTACCCTCACAGCAGGGTAAGTAGCAGATCTTGACATCGTATTTATAGCTTGTTATAGTAAAATAAGCTGAAATACATTATGAGGTATTTAATGATACATCATGATGGTTCAGGACATGCTATCCAAGCAGTCATACTGATCATCCTACAGTGGTAGCACTATCAGCAAGAGAATTGGACAGATACTTGGTGGTTTTAATTTTGTTAGTGACCGCAAATATCAAATAAATAGCTTTACACTGTTTCAGATTTGAAACTCGATATTCACAATCAATATTGGGTACAATCTGTTGGCAGGAGAGCCTTCACACTTAAGAGAACTTTTTGTCCTTTGAAAACTTCTGGAGTTTTAATTTTTCACACTTTACATTAGGATGAACTTGAGAGTTTTCAAAGTTTTTCAGGAAAGTGAGAACTTAAGGCTTAATGACCCAACCAATGATTTGTGGCTGGAACACTTGTTGGGCACCAGTGTTCAAATCCCTGCTTGATCATCGTATGTGATGAATTCTCTCCTCCTTGGTTATTCTGAGATAGTTCTCTTTCCTTTTGAAACTATTCTGCTTTATATAAGTAATTAAATCATATCTGGGGCATGAACTTGAATCTCAGTCTTCCTAAGTAATTTTACTTAGCCCAGTAATGTTACTGGGCTAAGGACTCTCAGTCTTCTCCTGAAATTTATTTCTACAAAATGGAAAAGTTCTGACAGAGCACTAAAAAAGACTCACCCTAGAGAAAAATGATGGGTCAGGGCATTCCTGAAGGATGAGAGACCAAGGTTCTATTTTGTAGCTTGAATCTTGCAACAGACTTTTCCCAATAGTTGCTGTATATCATTACCTATATATTATTTCAGTTGTGGAGAGGTTTTTTGCTCTTTTTCATCCACATGTTTAAATTTCTGTTTCCTTTGACTTGTGTCCTTTTCAAACTACACTGTATCTCTAGCCTTCATTAACCGCCTACTGCAAGACTAACTATTATGGCATGAGAAGTCTCTCAAACCTTATTTGTACTAAAAAGTCTCAGGAGTCACTTTTCTGGAACTTTTGGTGTAGCAAAAGTCATTCTGTAGTGTAGCTGTTCTTTCTTGGGTTTTTTCTTGTTATTTGACCTTGTCAGGAGTAAACAAAATTCAGCTTAAAGTCTCTCTCAAGGATTAGATGTGATGACTCCATTATGTCTATGATTTCTTTTGGAGACAATTGGGAGTTCCTTTTGACCTGGATATATTCACTCTTACTTGCCACATTTGTTTCTCAATAGGCAATTAAATGAGGTTCCATCAAGGCTAGGAGAACAATTGCCTCAGGATTTACTTTCTGCCTCATTTTGTAGTCAAGGCCTTCGTTTATAGTCATAACATGGGCTGATTGTAACTTCTTCCGCACTCGCCCTCCCTTATTTTTTAAGCAAAATTAGTAAGAAGCAGTGTTCCCATATTCAGCAGAAACATGTGTAGAACTGTCCACACTGGATCATAGATGCTATTATCTTAATAAAAAATACGGCCTGACTGTGTCAAACTATGAGAAGACAAATGGAGATACAAGACAGAATTGATACCCAATGATTATACAACATAACTGATTTTTAAGTTTAACCTTTGAAGTTAAGTACAGGAAACTGCTTAAAAATCAGTGATGCAGTATACCAGCTTATACTAGTCTTTCATTTAATGTGTCATAAGCCACACTGAAAATACTGAAAGGAATATAAAAAAAATTAAAATAATAAAAGTCTCTTGTTTTCATCATAGCTAGCAGGAAGGTGGGTGTGGGAAATGAAAATAGAAGCAGTTACTCCATAGAAGATTTTATATATCTAACTAGATCATCATTAAGTTGTTTCCTCCAAAAGAACTCTTCGAGATAATACCTTAAAGGAGAAGAAAACTTGTTACTTTTAAGCCTTACTGCAAGAACCATGTCCATAAAGCTACTCTTTTGTCTCTCTGCATCCAGAACTCAGCAATGATGGGGCTAGGAGTACTTCTCTGCCTTTAGTGCCTGGAAGGTTTATCTTGAGGGATATGCATGTGGCCTTGACTGGCAAAGTCTAAAACTGATTCTATGGCCAGGTGATCCTATTGAAAGGAACACATTCAGGGAACTGATGATAATATTGTTGATGGGTATTCTTAAGAAGAAAGAATTATTAGAGCAAATAGCATTTTGGCTACGTTCTACTATCTATTTCATCCTTAGAAATGATTGTTCTTCATTTTTGTAGCAGTTTCATTTGAAATACAGTTTTTTTCTGTTACCCAGGGCAAAAAAATAGTTAATATGTATGTGCAGGTAAAATCTTAACAAAATAGACTTTCTGTCAATTTTTAGATTTATTTCCTGTCTTCCAGGGATATAGTTCTCAAATTACTTCAGTATGAAGCATCAACTAATGTGGCAGATAATAAAGGTTATTTTCCTATTCACTTGGCTGCTTGGAGAGGAGATGTAGACATCGTGAAGATTCTCATCCATCATGGGCCATCACACTCCAGAGTGAATGAACAGGTGAAGTGATAAAAAATATTTGTGTATATCATGAGAAAAGAACAGCACATATTCTTTAGGTCTGGCAAATTTATAGCCAATTTAAAAATCTATTTTCCATTGTTTTCGTAATTTCTTCTCCAAGACTGATACAATCTTCCAATATAAGCATACCAGATATTTTTCTTCTATATGGACACTGACCTAAAGGATATTTGATTTAAAAAGTATGAAAAAACCTTCTGCTTGTTTCTGAAAAATCATATGAGAACATACTCTAACTGTACATCTTATATATATAGATGTAAATTTGTATAAACTCTGTGTCTTTTCAACTTTATTAGATATTAAAATCATGAAAAGCTTTGAGATAAAATTGAAATTCTTGGTATATTTTGGGTGTAAATGTAAGTGTAAATGTACTGATAAGTAGAGATAAATGACAAACCAGATGGACTGCATGTATGCATGCGCAGCAGGAAGGACACATACGTACTAGGAAAAAATAATGAGAGTATTACAGTGGGTAAGTGGATAAATATGTTGCATTCTGTTGTCAAACATATGGCACACTTTCTGTTTTCATTCTCTATGTTCTTATATAGCCCATTTGTAGGATTAGTATTTAGAAAGAGAGAAGGTGATTAAAATCAGATACCATCTATAGTCATAGCTTAAGGACTGGAAGTAGGCTGTGAAATATGAGTAGTAACAATAAGCTATTGGATGTGCCATGGTAGTCAGGAAGTTATTTGAATGTAAATGTGGGAGTCAGCTCCAGACTCAGATCTAAATTTTACTGTCTACATTGCTTGAATACGCACCATTTTATTTCCCAGAGGCCTAGTCATTGTAATCACAGGAGCCAACAGGGTTAGTCAGATGACCAAAAGTAAGGCAGGATTCATTTGCCCAAACACTGAAATCTGGTACCTTCTAAGGCACCCCACAGTAACTGAGAGATCTGTGCGGGCCTGAAGATATTACAGAGAATGCTCAGAATTTCCATGTCCTTGTCGGGTGGCTGATGGACTCCAGGTAGGGTGTCCTACAGCACCTCAATGCAAAGTACAATCTAACAAATGAATCACACTGAGTGTCCACGTTAGTGTGGCCAGAAGGCAAACTGCGAGAAAATAAGAAATGTGAGATGCTATTCTTTGAATAATCTATTTGATATTTAAAATTATACTCTTAGCCATTGAATCCATACAATAACTATGATCCAAATATCAAGTATTAGCACAGGAAATCTAGGAAAATAAAGTAATAAAATATGCCCATGTAAGAGTCTTCTGGGAAATCCTGTAATACCCTGGCTCATGCAAGGAAAAATACAAAAAACAAAACTTGTCATTCTGCGTTCTGTGGTTTGAGTTGCAGATAAGGAGTTTCTCTGAGTTTCTCATTCCCATCAGCTGTTGCATGTAGGTTGAAACCATTTGAATTGTAGTGTTACGTTTTGCTGAGGAGAATGTTGGGGGTTTTTTTTGGGTTTTTTTTTTTTTTGTTTTGTTTTGTTTTGTTTTATTTCTGCAACAAAATTAAAAAGCAACTTACTGATTGCATGTTAACTATTTGCTTGAAGAGATTCCTTGTGCTCTACTGACAGAAAACCAGAAGCTATGCAGGAACTTCAGAGAGAGGGATAGTGAAAAAGATTTCAGGAAGACCAGAAAGAGAAATGTAAATTCAAACCTACTTTTTCCCAATCCCATATATACTAGGGGATTATAGATATATATATAGAATATACCCATATTCTAGAATATTCTCAATCTTGATTAGGTATGCTGTCCAGTCTCTCTGGTTTGATTTCTGGAGCAAATAAGCAGGGATGCATCTGATTCTATGCCCCATTGACTCAAAAAAAAGGTATTGTCATCAGATCTCCCACTGTTTATGCATTTTACCCAAAAACTTTATAATGGAAAATATGTGAGCAGTCCTCGTAAGAAATGTTGGACCTTAGGTCTCTTAAGGGATTCTTGATCATATTAAACTTTGAAATTAATCTCATACAACACAGTTTTTCTGACTTTGTAAATGCCCTGATGTTCCACTCTAGACAGTGACCAGCTTTAGTAGGTGGACCACTTTTCTGGCACCACCTTTCCCATGCTAATTAGCACTCTACACAGGAGAATATTATCTGTATCATAGAATGAGAGAAATGCCATGTTGATGTAAAGCCATCTCCAACCCACACATCCTCAAATAACACCAGAGTGACATCCTCACCCTAACATCTATTGTACATTCTTATGAGTCTGTAGGTTTCTGAGGCTTTTGCTTATTTGCTGATAGCCTGTATAAGGCAGGTGGCTCCTCATAGCTCTCAGAGCTTCTCTCAGATCTGTGGAGCTGAAGCAACAGCTTATAAAAAATCCTGGGTAATTTTTCTTCCTTCTTTTTTTTTACTGAGAGTTGGGGAGAAGGATAGCCATTTTTCCTGACACCTTTTCACCACAGCAAATACTATACTTGTCAGACTTTTTTTCCTGTTGTTTTTGGTGTGGGGGTTTTATTTTGTAAGCATCACATTAAGAATGTGTGTGCTTTCAGTGTAAGAAAATATTTTTGTTTTAAATTTAAAAACTGTTGCAACTAATTTGTCATACATCTTTAGTTTTCATCTATTTTATTAAAATTCTATGTAAAAGAAATAGAAATACTTCTAAAAACCTAAGCGAAAGTAATGAACAACACAACAAAGAAGTAAATGAGAAGCTCATGATGAGTAAATATATATTACATGAATTAACGGATTTAATATAGTATACTGTAAATTAATTAAACTGCACTCTACACATTTAAAATGCAGTTAACTAGCATCATAGGATCATATCCAGCCATATCCAGCATCTAAAGCTCTGAATGCCCCCTACTGTTCCTATTACATAAATTTGAAAAAAAACAGTAAAGAGGCAAACAGTTAAATGACAATTATTTTATGGGGGTGGTGGAATGTAGACTGGCAACTCTACATACAGAAAATAATTAAAGCATAACAACTATGTAGGAGTAATTCTGTCAGTGTTTAATACAGATGTTTTAGTTGACATGCATGGTGTTTTAAATTACAAAATATGGTGAAATTACAAAACATGTAAGTGTTTAAACTTCATTGATGAAGACTTGAAAATATGCAAATTATAAATTGAATGAAGATTAGGTAGGTAGTATGGGATCAAGATTTTTTAGTAAGTCGTACCAAATATAATAAAAAGGTGTGCTGTTAACAGACTACTTACATGTTTGTTTATGTAGAGACATATGGGTAGCACAAACATTTATTACAGCAACTCTTGTCATAAAATTACATAATTGATAAGAGATCCTAATCTATGAAAAAATTAAAAATAAATAACAGCCACATATATGTCAATATGTATTGTTTGGTACTAGTGCAGGAAATCACATGCAAAAAAGGTGAATGACATCAGGAATAAATATCAGGTTCAAAATATATTTTTAATATATATTGACAGAGTATGAAAAGTAAAACTTTTAGAGGAAAACGTGAACAATTCTGAAATTCCTGGGTGCTGTTGTACTTTGTTTTGTGATTCTGCCTGCTTTTCTTTATGCACATAGCATGTGTTTTTCCTTACATTTATGTATTTAGTGTACTGTAGAATTTTTCTGTGCATCATATTGCAATTGTCATAAAAACCACTCAGCATTTCCTTAGTGCTGTTTGACACTTCTTCTGAAACGCAACAGAAAAGAATTGAGGATGCATTCATAATATGTAAATACCTAACATCTAATATACTTACTGTCTTCTCCAAATCATCAAAGTGAAGCACAGACATTATATGCTTCTCTCAGTGACACCTCAGGGACTTCCCAAAGTACAACTCATTTCCAAAGTAGCCTGCAAAACCAATCATTTTCACGTTCTACATTTGATGTTCCCCCCTCTCCTCTTAAGGATGAATTTCCAAATTTCCCTTGCAACTCTTATTATACCTTTTTTAGAAGAAAAAATTTGCAGAGGCAATCTTTTTGTTTTGAGCAGATTGCAGCAATAAATTTGAGGAAAGTAGCTAGCTAAGTTACAAAATTACTTTTTTATTTTGTTTCCACATAAGTAAAGGCGAATTTCAATGGGAATTCAGTAGGTTTGATTTTGGTTCATACTGGGTAATTTCCAGTAGAATTTTTCCTATAACTTTTACAAAAATTGTCTTTTTGAAAAAATTTTACTATCTAAATCCAAGTGTTCCCTAAATTATAGGACAATGGCATCTTTATTTGTCATCATATTGTTCTTATACAGTAAAGATATTTATTATAACATGTTAATAGAATCAGAGAATGGTTTGGGTCAGAAGGGACCATCAAAGAACTGGTTCAGCCCCCTTACCATAGACAGGGACATCTTTTACTAGATCAGGTTGCTCAAAGTCCTGTCCAACCTGATCTTGAACACTTCCAATGATGGAGCATCCACAAGTTCTCTGGACATTCTGTTCCAAAGTCTCACCTCCCTCATCATAAAAAAATGTCTTCCTTATATCCAATCTAAATCTACCCTCTTTCAGTTTAAAACCAGTGCTCCTTGTCCTCTTACTACAGGCCCTGGTGAAAAGTCTCTCTATATCTTTCTTAAAAGCCCCCTTTCTATGTTGAAAGGCTCCAAAAAAGGTCTCCCCACAACCTTCTCTTCTCCAGGCTGAACAAACCTCACTTTCTCAGTTGTTCTTCACAGGAGAGGTGTTCCAGCCCTCTGATCATTTTCATGGCCCTCCTCTGGACCTGCTCTAAGAGATCCATGTCTTTCCTGTGCTGAGGACCCCCGAACTGGATGTAGTACTCCAGGTGGGGTCTTACCAGAGCAGAGTAAAGGAGGAGAATCATCCTCGTTGACCTGCTGGCCACGCTTCTTTTGATGCAGCCTAAGATAGGATTGGCTTTCTGGCCTGCAAGCGCACATTGCTGGCTCATATCCAGCTTTTCATCCACCAGTGTCTACAAGTCCTTCTCTGCAGGGCTACTCCTAATAATTTCATTACTACGTCTGTAGTGATATGGGGGACTGCCCTGACTCAGGTGCAAGATTTTGTGCTTGGCCATGTTGAACTTCATGAGGGTCACATGGGCCCATTTCTTAAGCCTGTCAAGGTCCCTCTGGATGGCATCCCTTCACTCTAGTGTATCAGCTGCACCACTCAGCTTGGTGTCATCCACAAACTTGCTGAGGGTGCCCTCAGTCCCACTATCTACATAACTGATGACACTAGGGGGTCATAACTCATTACTGGAATTGTCATTAGGGATTACAATACAGAGACTTAGACTATGCTGAGAAATAAAAATTAGAAATGGAGCAGGGCAGCATGCAGTAAAGGAAAAATTCAGTCAGGAATGGTAGGTCTTAAAAAAAACAGCAACAAAGTTAGAAAAGCACATCCAGTGATATAATGCATAGCTTCTTTTAAATGCCTAATAGGTATGAAATTTCAGCTTTCTAATTTTTTGAATGTAAGCAAAGTAGTGAATATTTTTTTGTCTGTGCACAATTACAGTTGTAGCAGAATGAAAGAAAATATTTAGTCCTGTCTTAAATGCTTTGATTTTTAAATAATTTTTGAAAATATATCTGGAAATATTAGGGATACCTAAATTCTCATGCTTTGGTTTGTGTTTAAGAGTACTTGATAAGGAAATTTATGGGCTTTTTATTTCTTTAATGACTATGAAATTAGACAGGTTCTTTGATGATGTGATAAGAAGAAGGATGTCATTAGCTATTTTTCCACATAAACTGTAAAAATCTGTGCACCATGTAAAAACTCATTCCCTTCCTCAAAGAAAAGGAACAATAAAGTCACAATGTTCCCAAGGGCTCTCCTCGTTCTTGGCTATGTTTAGAGTTTGTGCTGTAACATTGTTCAGCCTTTGCCCTAGACATATAGGCAGGCACTTATAATTCCCATTGTAGTTAAATACAGTGACATGCTACTTGCTGAATCAATCGGGTAAACTTCCTTATTTTTTTCAGAATGATTAACTTATATTGGTGGATCTTCTCAGGAAACTACCTTCCTGTTTTAATAGACAAAGTAAGACTATCCCGAGATCATTCCTTTCTCTGTCTTGGATATATTGTCTTGTTCACTTACTTGACATTGGGATTATGTGACAAATAAATGCTCAGTGATTTATGAAGTCTTCCTTTTCAAGTTCATCATAAAAATGCTTAGATAATAAAGGAGTTGAGTGTTCTTTGGAAAGGTCTGTAAAATCACTACTTGCTAGTCATTATTGCGTGTACAGTACTTGCATGAACTTTAGGAGCTTTAAACTACACAACTATGTAGTAAAAGTCCTAAATATAACCACTGTTTAATAGTGGCTTTACAAGGATCTATGTAATATTCATGAGAGCATTCATACTCTTGATATTTCCTGCACCTCTTCACTATCAGGCAGGCAAACTACAATAATTGTCTCTGTAACATATTTGCTAATCTGTCCTCTCATGAATAAACCTTAAGATATGTTCTAGATTTTGTGGTGGTGTGTGTTCTCAGTAGCTAAATGATGTAGTACAGCCTGCAGTACTGACCAGATGCAATGCTGTGAAGGCACAATTCAGTTTGCAGCAAGAGAAGTCTGAGTTCTGGCTGTATGTGGAAGAAAACAGATTCAGAGTAAGGCTAGAAAATGTCACGGCCATGCCCATGAAGAGACCAGTGTAACAATGAAGAAGAAAGTTACAAAAGGTTAAACGCAGAATCATGAGACGCCTTTCTTATTTCTGGAAGAGGTCCATCGGGACATATGAATGACTTCTTGTTTAAAATATTAATTATGAATATTACAGACTTCTGTTTTATACTATTTTTGCATAATACTGGTCTACTCCTCTCTTTTTGTCTTACATTTTGTACGTTTTACTAGATTCTGTTTTCTAGATCTTTCTTTTTCTTGACTTATTGAGTCTTAGGGTCTATCTTGTAGCTTCTAACGTAATGAAGTATCTGAAATTTCTAAAAGCATTCTAGTCTGTTACTTCAGCAGTAGATGCATTATTTAGCCCTTGGATATCAGATTTGGAGATCTAATCACACAGTGGTAACTTGCATGCAGACAATTGTATTTTCGTAGAAGGTTAACTGCTCATGAAAATGAGTGTTAGCACATAACCTTTCGGTACTCCAGAAACAACTGTTTACATTTGGGACTGAAAATGTAGGCAATAATACTAAACTATTATTATTTATTTCTTCAAGAATAGTTTTTCATGTCTTTCAAATATTTCTTTGAAATAATAAGCTGTTTTAGAGATATGAGGACAAATGTTACCTTAAAATCAACAGTTACACCTGGGTTAGCTTTGTCCACACAAAAGACAAGTCAGAAGCAACAGCATTTTGGGGACCAAGGAAATCACATAACTTCAACTCTTAAAATATCATCATGTGTTGGGTTGGGTTTTTACATTTACTGTATGTATGCTATAAACAAATGTGTTAAGGAGGAAGTTTGTAACACTGACTGAGATATCCACGTCCATCTTTCCATGAAGGGTAATAAGAGGAAGATAATGTTTCTTCCAGTTGAAGAAATACGTTATTATAGTCTGCTCCACCTTAGGGGTCTCTATGGGAATGCTGAACCGACTGTGTCTATCTAGTAGGCATTTCCTCCTTTCCTAAATTTGAAGATGACAGACTGTCAAAACCTACTAAAAAACTCTATCCTGTCTTCTCAGTAAAACTCTTGCTTCCAAGCAATTACATTTTAAAGAGGGAAGGATGTTGTATTATTAAGTTTTAACTAGGTAGTATCTCTCTGCTCTGATATATGCAATATATACAATATATACAATGCCTGTTCTGACTGCATATGTGTAGGTAATCTAATTATCATGTTTGTCCAGGTTGGATTCTTCTGCTTTATTTCAGTGATACCTAGTTCTTTTTAATTTTGAATCAGTTTGCTTTGTCATTGACTGAAACATAGCTTTAATTTGGCAAATGCAAAGAAACAAACCATAGAAAAATGTTCAACAATGTTCATTTGAAAATAATAACATTTTCTTAAGATTTATGTATGCTTTTATGCACCATTCTTTCTTAAAACATGCTTTTCTGTAAATATGCCCTTTCATAAAAATTCGGCTGGATATTCTTTGTTTAGAGGGAGAAAATTTCAGTTTGCTGGGCAGCAGCAGTGATTTGGACTGGTTGGTCTCTATGTGCCTGTATCTGGGGCTGAAATTTTGGCCAGCCACCAAGTTTTGAGAAAAAGGCCATAGCCAATTTAACTTCTATGTCCCTCTGAAAATTTAGTCAGAATACATTTAAACTGCAATATTAGACTATTGGCATGGGATTTAAGATACTTTATATATTATCCAGAAGTGCTTGAAAAAAATTTGAACTTACATAGGTATTGGATAGATAGATATATCTGTTTGACAATAGTATCGTAATTGTGTATTTTGCTATTTACCTCACAGAATATGAGGTAGTGATATAGTTATAAATCTAATTTCTTTGTGTATTTACATTTGAGATGTAAATACAGTAACTGTAGTTACAAATTACCATAATTGGTCATTTTATATGCAATTATCTGATTTTCATACTTAATTGTGGTAAGTGTGCACAAAATTAGACTGCAATTGCCAATGCATCTATGCAGTTCTGTCCATGAAATATTGAAAATCTAAAAATAAATTCTAGTAAAACATGCTTGTGATTTGTGGATATACCACTGTACATAAAAAAAGTGCTTTGCCCAGTCGTGTATAAAGGATATGTTAGAAGTCACTAGAGCACAAAAAGCTTACTGTAGGTAGTGTATAGATCATTGCAGCCATATAGTATTGTGATAGTATGTATTTTAACATGAATTTATGATCTTTGTAATAGAGAAAGACCACGTGGTGGTCTGAATAATGCAGAACAATTCAAATATTTATTATTCATCAAGCCCTGTCTGCCAATGGAAACTTTTCACTTTCTACCTGGCTGTTCCTGCTTTCCGGCTTCTGTCTTGCACTTTAGCAGGAAACACATTCCGGTCTTTGGGCCTCGTGTGGTGTTGCAGACACCTGAAGAGTTTATCTGCAATGTTAGTTTATTTGAATGTATTGATCTGTCTCCTCTGTCTCCCAGGTTCATCTGTGTTGTTTTAGACTACGAGATGAGATGAAAATGACAGCAATGTTGTTAAAATCAAAAACCTGAGATTTAAGTTCTTGATTATAGAATTAGAAACACTGTTACTAAAAAGAAAAAAAAAAAAGTTTTCCCCCTTTCTAGATATTACTGTGCAACATGGATTTTCTTATCCTAGCTAATTTTGAGTATTTGGCCAAAGGCTCATTTCTCTGATTCTCACCATTTCTGTCTTTCAAAAAACAAATCTTTTTTTCTGTTTCAAGTTCTCTGTCCCCAGAACTTTCTTCACTTGTTTCTTTGAGAAATACAGCCTATGGATTCAGGTTTATCTCTTTTCTTTAGAATTATATTTCTACTCTTCTCTAGTATCTTTTCTGAATTTACTTTTTTTTTTATTTCTTTATATGACACATTAGCTTATTGGCTTTCTACTTCTACAACATTTTCAAAACTGTCACAAACTTTCATACATCATATATCAGAAGAGGCATTCAATGTATGTACTTTTAAATTTATAGTGTCTGGTCTATTTTAAAGCTTCATAGAGACTATAACATATATTAATAATATAGATGGCATATACAATTCAGAGAGCTCTATAAATTATTTCTTTCCTCTCTGCCCAAAGTTATTTGTCTGTTTGGGATTGCAAGTGTACAGACAGAACTGGAAGAAAACAATTAAAGAAGATGCTGCTTATTCTCAGTATTTATTTATTATTAAAATTATTAAATTATGTTTGTGGAAAGACTTGTGGATCATTGCTTTATAAAGCAAAAACTTATTCAATCCACACCATACGAATGCTCATATTCCTTAAAATGCACATGTACATCTTCCTGGAGCCCTGCAAAGACCAGCTGCTTATGTGATATGCTCACACTTTCTGGCAGTTAGCTACAGTTACCATTTTGCTTTCTTCCAAACTTTGTTGTCTTTAAGTAACTTCTGTAGTGATGTATGAAACTAGCGCCTGATATATTTTAATGACACAGTTTTTCTCTGTAGTTTCACTGTTCCAGTAACTGCTATGATTTAAAACCAGTTATACTTAGAAGAGAGACTTAAGTTTCAGAGTATTTCTAAGAGAAGGACTATGATTTCAGGGGCAGTTGAATCAAGAAGGGTTATATATTTTGGCATATCATATATCATGAGCAGCAAGGGTTTTTGGGGCATGTTATTAGAGATGGGTTGGGAGCAACATGGACACATACAGACCTGATCTGTTTGAGAGCCACAAAGCTTAAGTATTAATGTATTATTAGTAAAATTTTAGTGGAGTTATTCTGAAGCATTTAACATACATTACCATACATTACATTGTAAACCCTGCCTGTATAGTGATCTCATGGAGACAATTTATAGAAGCTGAGCAGTTCTATCGTGTGATTAAGCATGAATTTCTGAAGCTTTTGTTTTGTTTTAACAGAACAATGAAAATGAAACAGCACTGCATTGTGCAGCTCAATATGGTCATTCAGAAGTGGTTGCTGTTCTGTTAGAAGAGCTAACAGACCCTACAATAAGGAACAACAAACTAGAAACACCTCTGGATCTGGCAGCACTTTATGGACGTCTGCGTGTTGTAAAAATGATCATCAAAGCATATCCAAACCTGATGAACTGTAATACAAGAAAACACACTCCTTTGCATCTTGCTGCACGTAATGGCCACAAAGCTGTTGTACAGGTGCTTCTGGAGGCTGGAATGGATGTCAGCTGCCAAGTTAGTGTGTGATTTCTTTCTTCCCTTCTTCTTTTCCTCCTTTCTTCCTTTCTTTCCTTACTTTCCCTTATCATTAGAACACGATCCAAATTAAATAACTTCTTACATTTTTTCTTTTAAAGTACACTTGCATTTACTTTGTTAGAATTGCTGCAAGGTGACAGATAATACAGATTTATTTCTTATGACCCTAATTGTGTGTTCAAAGGGATAACTCAATAATGATAAGTGTCTTCAAAGCTGAATGTATATTTTAATTTTGTCTTGAGACATGTAGATACATAAATAATATCAACCATTCATGTGTGTATATATATACATATATTTGCAACATTGATTTTAGTGATACTTAGCTGACTTCCTAAGTCTATAGTTCTTAATATTTATAGCAACCTAAACCAATATTTGACTAAAGACTCATTTCCCAGTGTTATCTCATTTAAACCCAAAGTTATTAAGTAATAATAATTTTGTTTTTCTATTTTTCTAAACGCTTGTACGAATCTAAATGAAAATTCTATAGCAATACAGTCTTGCAGCTACTGACTCCAACCTGTTAGCTGTTTGGTGCATCTAGTTCTATGCACAGTAAATTATAGTGGTGTAAAATGGGTAATTTTAAATAAAAGAGGTAAAGGTGGGAACAGATACAAGGTATAGCAGCAGTAAATTTTATGTCCAATTCTTTGTATTGGAAAGTGTCCAAGCCTTTTAACTACAGAGGACCTGATTCTGTTATGTCTAAAGTCTTGCCTCAGTTTTATGATTTCTCTTGAATTGATTGACCCAAACTGTATTTGAGTTTAAAGTGTGTTTTATCTTCAGATTTAAAGTAGCCTTCTTGCTGTCTGAGTATATATAATATGCTTCAAATTAGGATTTTTTCAGCTTTATATCTATTTTTCAGATAAACCAACCAAACCTAATTACGTCAATTACATCTATTTTAGACTCACATCCAGTCATTCATTACCAATAGGTGATTTAATAAATCTTGTGAACTTTGCCTAAGCTTTGACTAAATTTTATGACCATTTTAATCTTGAGATGCATTTAATCAAATACCTTTGTATACATAATTTCCTTTTACATAGAATGCACCTGGATTCCATGCACTTTTGTTATTTCTGGATTCTTCTTTCAAGGACATGTTTTTCAATTCTTGAGGAAAAGAATGTGAAATGGGAAAGAAAAGATAGATTAAAAAAAAAAAAAGAACAGCAAAGCACACCAGAAAGTATTAACATATTTTAAGATTAACAATGGATATTCTCATATGCCTTCAAAATGAAAATGTGGTAAAATCGTTGTGCTACTTTTATTAGCTGCAATATCTTTTGAGTTAGTACTGGTATTGCTTCAAACTATTTCAAACCGAAACACTTTTTTTTTCCTGTGGTTTGCTTACTTGTGTATTTGCCTGCCATTATGCTTCTAATTTAATTTGGTTTTGATTTTCTTTACTAGAAAGTGATACCCTTGCAAAGGTTAATCCAAGCAGCTCCTTTACTATTACTACATCTTCAGTAATTTAGAAAAGTTTAATGCTAAAGCAACACATATCTCTAGCAAATGAATGAGGAAAAAGTCAGAAAAAAACTGAACTGATGCCTGAATCGATGCTTAAGAAATAGAATAATTGAAGAAAAATAATCTCTGTCATGACAACTTACAAACTGATGGTTACATGAGGGTTGAATATTACACAATGCTTTTATGAAATGTGTTCTTCATCTTATGTAATCTAGATAATTTTAGCACTACTGTGAATTTTCCTAAGCCATTTCTATCTATAGTCATGCCAAAAGTTTTTTGCTGGTCTTTAAAAAATATAGTGGCTGCAAATTTTGTATAATCTTCATTTAAGAAATGAGAGATTCTCTTGGTAATAGTGATCTGTTTGCCGTCTACACTAAAATTCTAGGATGTTTCTCTCTTTTTTTTAAAATTCCAATTAATTTTAAGTAATTTGTATTCTTACTTTTCTTAGTTATTCTTAGGCAGAAGGGATTTTATTTTTTGCACTGGGCAATCTTGTTTCTTCTATATTTGTCCTTCTTGCCATAAGGAAATATCATGTATTTATTTTCTCACCAGTATACATATTCTCCATCAATATGTTCCTTTTCATTTAGCATCTTAGCATATTGGCAAGTTGGCTCTGTACATATTATTAACTTTTTATTTCTATAACCTCTGAAAAATTCTTTGTTGATGATTACTGGCAGCTTATTAAACTGAATAGAGCATACAATATCAGCCTGTTACTTAAACTGAACTCAGCTCTTTTAATATTAATTAAATTGCTCTGCATCACTGATTGGGAAAGAACAATACACAAAATATAATCCCATGTGGTAAATAAAATTGTACAAATTCATACACGTCAAATAAATTCAGCTTATCAGTAGTAAAGAGCTCTCAGAATGTTGAGAGACTATTACAGAAGTAGCCTATCTGCCATCACTCTGCAATTGTAAATATTTATTTGTTTAAATAGGAAGTTTACTTTAGCCATGTTATCTTTCTCTTCTGTACTCCCTGAGCACTTTTAATCATAGCAAATATTCTGACTAATAATAGACAGCTTTTAATTTTTGATTGAATTAATCACACATTTTATTCATTTCCCAGGTCTATCCAATATGCTTCAATCTGAAATTATTTACAAGTGGGCAATACAAATCTGCTTCATCGCTTTATGCTTTGAAGTTTTCATTTAAATTGAAACATATGAAAAATACACAGGTTTTGGGTGAGTGATAGATTTTGGGCCCTCAATAAAATAAGATACTGCACAGTTCAGTGTGTTTCATGTAAACAGTAATTTTATAATTGTAAATACCTTAAAAACTTGGCCCCTTCTGCTTATCCAACTCTCATCTATCCCTATTTGCCTTCCCTGTCTGTTCCAGTAATGATGGCAATTTCCATTGCTTATCAGTGTAGTTCTTCTGCAAAGAGCTATGCCCCTTCCTTTTTGCTGTCACTACGTATGGAGGATATTCTGTGAATCAATTTGCAAAGCTACCATTCCGTCTCCCAGATTATGTCTGAAATCCATATCAAAACTATAGTAAACTGCCTATGAATAAGGACTAGACAAGTGACCTAATTACAAGCTCTTGCATATTTACATGGTTAAAAACCATCTAATTAATAAAACCCTTGATGCTTCTTTGTGAGCCTGCAAATTGTACACCAAGTTGATTTGTGTATCCTGGTGTATCCTGACAATGTCTTTCTATCCTTGCTTGTTTTGTGTGTCCAGCTGTGACATTGTAGCTGTATTTAGTTGTAAGCTACTTGGGGCAGTGACTATTTTATTATATGCTTAGCACAATTTGTGCTATAATTTTCTATACTTGGTATACAGAAAACATGCCAGGGAATCAATTTCTAATTCATTGACGCAAACTCAAGCAGACTATCGTGCACTGTGTTAATGAAAAAATACCAGCATTTTTTTGCATTAAATTTCACTGTCGAAGAATTTCAAAATATAATAGTAGTGTTCACTTTGCCAGGAAAATATGATCAAAGGCAATGAACGCTTCAGGAAGTAAAGCAGTGAAAATTGTCTACAAATCTTAAGTTTGCTTGCTTAGTATATTAGCACATAGGTATACCGTTATAAGTGGAAAAGATCTACCTAAAAACTCTAGCACATGTTAAAGAATATGTAGAAATTATTTGCAACTATATTTTTTAATCCTTCCAATTTGTCTAACATGTTCTAATGCATCAGAAAAAAACCCCACAACATTATTTCTATCTTCAATTAGTAGTCCTCATGTACATTTACAAAGAGAGATATATCTACTCAGCCAGTCCTCTTGAGTTTCTGTTGGCCCTGTTCATCCCGAGGCTCAGCATTTTCCTTACATTAAAATAGAGTTTGGTAACTGAACTCTCTAGTAACAAGGACATTTCTGCCTTCTGGACAGTTTTTGGGTCGAGGGATCTGATTCACTCGTTAATTATTCACTGTTACCATGAAATCCAGCCTAGAGCTTTAAGATTTACGTCAACATTCATCTTCATGACATCTCATGCAGGATTACACATCTGCATTTTACAAGTGTTCTTTCAATTTCCATATTCTCAGACTGATTTTCTTTCAGTTTTGTGGTAATATATCCCCTCTTGCTCAGAAAATCAACTACTTAGTGGACAGATCAGCCCACTTTGTATGGTGTGTCTTTCAAACTCCTCTCTGAAACTGACTGCAATATATACCTCATTTCTGGGATATGGCATTAATTAGCATTGTCTGATAGCTTAGAGTTGTAAAGCAAAGGCTGCCCCAGAATTCAAGGCAGTGCAGAATGCCTGTAAAGCATTTCAGGATCATGTTCAGATATGACAGGAAATATCACAGTAGAATAGACCAAGAAGTGAGAAAGTATAAAATGAAAAAAACCTGACATTTGGCTTTGTATTTCTCTCCCAACACTATGAATTACGTATGTAGGTGGCTTAAGTTTCTCTCCTCCCTTAATGCATAGCAGAACTTTGGTTCATTGATACAAAGCTATCTTCTGACTCTCAAGTTGCCCCCAGATAGATTTGTTTGCCTTAAGCATCTACAGGAAATTTCCTCTTCTCATGTGAATTTTCATCCCATTTCTTATAAGATGTATGCTTTCATCAAGGAAAATATTACTTGCCTTTCCTCCAGTGGGGAATTTTGATCAATGGAAAGGACTCCTGCCAGTTCTGATAATTATCATATTAAGATTTTTTCCACCCCTTAACTGAGGAGTCTGAGGATGGATCCTCTTGTCTTCAAAGCTGTTGATTCAGCATGCTGGAATGTTAGTCTTTCTCAGTCTCAGATCACACCACAGCAATGGATTCTAGATAGCTGTTGACACTAACATAGGTCCTTTTTTTCCATTAAAGAAGATTCCTTATTAATATTAATACAGAATGATCTTTGCAATTTTATTGAAGGTGCAGCTGGTTCCCATCTCTGCAGTTCATCTTCAGTAGCACAAAAATTTAGTTTTCAGGCCTCCCATAACATTTGAACCCCTGTAGATTGCATTGTTGGTGTATCCGTGGCAGAATCACAGAATGGTTGAGGTTGGAAGGGAACTCTGGAGGTCACCTCGTCCAACTCCGCTGTTCAAGCAGGATCATCTAGAACAGGTTGTCCAGAACCGTGTCCAGACAGCTGTTAAATATTTCCAAGGATTGAGGGTCTGTAACCTTCCTGGTCTGTCACCTGTTTCCTTATGTTCAAACAGAACCTCCTGGCTTTCAGGTTTTCCCCATTACCTCTTCTGTCACTGGTTATCACTGAGCCTGGCTCAGTCTTCTTTACACCATCCCTTCAGATATTTGTCCACATTGATGAGATCCTCCATGAACCTTCTCTTGTGTAAGCTAAACAGTCCCAGCTCTCTCAGCCTTTCCTCATAGGACAGATGCTCCAGTCTTTTAATCGTCTTAGTGACTCTTTCCAGTAGTTCTGTATCTATCTTGTACTGGGGAGCCCAGAATTGTACAGAGTCCTCTACGTGCGGCCTCACCAGTGGTGAATAGAAGGGAAGGTCACCTCCCTTGACCTGCCAGTAACACTCCTCCTAGTGCAGCCCAGGATACTGTTAGCTTTTTTGCTGCAAGGACACATTGTTGGTGCATGTTCAAATATGACAGAATATGTTCAACTGCATTGAATATGGTTAAATATGAGACAGACACTCCTCTTTTCTCAAACCAGTGAGTGATCAATTGTGATTGAGCCCCTGTTTTGGTATTCTCTGGTAGGTTACCATGCCAAACTTCTCCCCATTGTGGCTTTTGAATTCTACCACCTGTCTTTCCAAAGTCAATTATTTTGGGAGTCAGAGCTGTACTTCAAATCCTTGACGACAGGGAACACTATGTTAATAGTACCAAGTCCACCTAATAGTCTTGAGGTTTATTCATGTCAGTAAGCGACGAATCCAGAGGAAATCCCATATTCACAGAAACACCAGAGGATAATAGCTGTGTTAAAGCCTTTTTCAAGATTGCTGATGTCAAGCCTTGTTTGGTAATCAGAACTATAGCTATCAGTGTTTTTTCTGAGAACTTTTCTCATTCCCAGAAATTTCTGAACTGCACCATAAGCTCTGCATGTACCTTTGTTGTTGCACTAAGTCATTGCAGAGTTTCAGTGTTAAAGTCAATTGCAGTTACTGAAAAACTCCTGTAGATACTGTTTGAGTAAAAGATTCTGAAACCATTTCTAAGTAAATCTGAATATTTAGTTTTCTTGTTCAGAATAAGTCTGTGAACGTTCATCTGGTTTGCTTCTGAAAATTGAAAGATTAGAAATCATTTTGAGATATGCATTTCATATATATATTCTCTTACTGACTTCTTTTCTCCATTATATGGTTTGTATACCTGATATGCTGGATGTAAATGACATTGGGCATGCTCTACTTTATATATTCATATATTAAATATGAAGAAAGATAAAAAGTGAGTGTTCTTATTATGGACATAACAAAGAGATTTCAGGCTACTTACTGCATGATCACAACCCATCTCAGGATCACTGATTACTTCTAAATGCCTTACCGTTGTATCAATGTAACACTGGTGCATACTGATAGAGCTAATAAATAATGAATAACTATTTTATTTCAGAGTTAATTTTCTTCTGTGTCTTTAAAGTCTTTCCACCATAGCAAGCATGACAATGGTGCATTTGGATAAAATATATATCTAGAAAAATTCAAGCAGTAAAACATTTAACATTTGCCCACAAATAAAAACCACTCAAAATCTAATTTACTATCAAAAAAAAAAGGAGATGAGCCAGAGATTCAGGGAGATCTGGTAGTGCTGTAGCTCGTCCTAATGCTATTGTATGGAAAGGCATTCTGTTCAGATTTTTCAGTAAGTCAGCCATATAAAATACTAAGAAAAGTAGCTTTTTAGGAGAGGTAGGTTTTTTTTCAGTACTGTAAATTTTATTTGAGCAGCAGTCCATTCTCAAAGAATTTTGTGTTGCAGAAGTCTGCAAAATCAGGTTCACAGTTATCTAAGGTAGAATTTAAATGATCTAAACATAGACATTTAATGCTCTTGGAAGTGCCTTAGGGTATCTAAGACATCTGTATGGGGCAGATATGATGTAGATGAAATGTGAGCTTCAACTGGAACATCAGCTGGAGGCCAGGTGGGATAACCTATGGCATCTCTCACTACACAACTGAATTGACCTTCTAGGGTGTGATCCAGTTTCAGATTAAAACACCTAAATGTAGCTGTTCAGATGTAAACTGGCTGGCTCTGCTTAACAGCTATGTTCCGCTGATGGTATTGTCTAGATTTTCACTGCCTATGAGTTTAGAAATTTTACACAAATGCAAGCTTGTTAAAAGGGAGTTGTATTACATCTCTACTATATTTTCTTCCATAGTTATTAACTTCTGTAGTAGAACTGACAGCATTTATGTTGTTAAATTGAATAATAATAAAATAATATGTAGTAGTATTTTTTCTTGCCTATTCAGTGTTTTTTTATGTGTAGATAAAATAGAGGGGAAAAATACTTCTTTCCTAAATGTATTCTTTTGAAAAGGATTTATTGATATTTTAATAGGTATTTTAAATATCACAATTTTTTTTTTTTCTAGACAGAAAAAGGGAGTGCACTACATGAAGCAGCCCTATTTGGAAAGGTGGAGGTAGTACGCATTTTGCTTGAAACAGGTAAATTTAATTTACAGGAAACACTGAACAAATATCCTTGATATACCTAATCTGGTATGTGCCTCCAAATTTTGGTTATACAAATTACTGTTATCTTTCTCAGCCTTTGCAAATCTAATCACATGCACCTCTCCTTAAAACAGTGTTCTTTTAGAATAAGAAATTACTATACACAGAGAACAAAAGGAATGTTTTCACCAAGACTCAAAAATTCCATATATGACTCAGTGTATGCCACTGTATTCTGAGAATAAATGTATTCTGAGAACAAAATGGCTACATAAAATTTTGTTATTCATTCTGAAAGACAGCCAAGAATATTCTTTGATCTAGAGGCAAGAAGACTCATCTTCACATTTATTTTCTTCATTTAGCTATTCCTAACAAACACACCATCCTGCTTGCTCCTTCATTCCCTGGATAAACTTTGAGTGCCTGTGAAGAAAGGGGAAGGCACTGTGTCTCTGAGAATTGCATTTGTCTTGAAAGAACGGGAGAACAAGGATATAGAGTCCCACCAAACCCATCCACTATATAATCACAGAATCATAGAATAAGAGTTTCAGAATTGCTGCAGGTAAATTACTCATCTAAACAACTATCTTCTCAGGTAAATGAGAAGACCAATGAAAGTGAAAACGTCTAGAAATTACTTCTCTGAGATACGTGAACTTCCATTACACTGAGGGATCTCATTGATCTTTAATATCATTGCTTGTGGGGTTATATATTGCAAAGGAACGTACACATTGCGAAGAAATGTATATATTGCAAAAGAAGCTCCTTATCAGAATCTCAGCTAGTGCATACCTGATCTGAGATCTGTTTTCAGAGAAAAAGTTCCTTCCAAGATGCTTTCCTGTTTGGATGCATAAGAAGGGGGCAGACAGGGATATTCGCATGGCCTCAAAAAGGCAGGGCCTTTTTATATTAATTCACCTAAAAGAGGAAGGACTGGTGAACATCACACAAACGTAGGAAGCCCTTAGACCATAGAATACCTCTTATAGATCAGTAAACATTATAGCCTACAATTATACAATACAGTGGAATAGAATCTTCACTGTGAACTTCTTCAACTCCAAGTGCTCTGCACTTCTGCAGAACTCCCCACCTTCTGCCTTGTTTATCTAACAATGCCTTTTTTTCTAGTTCTGCTTCAAAAAAGACTCAGAATATGTTATAAGTAGCTACTGCAAAGAAAAGGTGTAAGTTGGTGTCTCTGGCCTTTGAAAATCAGCTGCCACAGCTAATTAACCCAGCAATATTTTGGCTTTATTTTCAGTGAGAAAACATTACTCATAGAAATTTGTGAGAAAAATATTTTTTTCTCACAAAACAAATCAGGATACTCTATCAGGTCAGGAAATGACAAGAACTGAAGCTGTTTCTGGTGAGCAGACAAATCCTTCCATGCTTCCAGAATGTCTTTATAAATCCTGCTTCCTCTGATTTCCTCCAGTGTCCCATGACAAGTCTCATTCTGTTTATTAGCCTTTGCTTTTTATGAAAGTACATCTAAACTAAAAAACAATTTCAGTCTTCTACTGTAATTCAAACATTTCCAAAGTAGCCCCTACAAAACAAAGGTGGAGAGTCGTGCAGTATCATGTACTCATGACTGATGGGTTCTCTGAGACCTATCCAGGATAAGCCTCAAACTTATTTATGGTTACATTCAGTTTGAGCCAGACAATTACTTTGTCAGTAGTCTGAATAGTCTGTGAGGAAATGCTCTGGCTGTTCACACAGCCCTTATACTACATATGGGTGTTTAAGTCTACTCAAAATACGACTTTCAAACATGTTGCCATGAAGTACAAAACTTTTAAGGTTAATAACTTTTTCAGTATTGCTCCCAAAACACATACTGGTATTATGGACTAGAAAAACCCCAATGAATCAAAGCCGTTTGGGAAGAATTAGAATCCAGGAATGAAGTAAAAACATTCAGTGAAGTTCTTGATTTTATAAAATATTGTTTTCAGGATGGCTGTTTCTTAGGAACGGCCTGCTAAAGTCATCCTAAGTTTGGTTTAAGAAGCTTACTTTATATCTCCGTGACTTACAGAAACATAAAAACAATCCACGTCAGCATGTGAATTTTAGGCTACTCAAGCTTTAAACAGAAATGGATGCTGTACTTCAACTATAACACAGCTGTTAATCTGCTACAGTTGTAAAACTGCTTGCATTCAATTTGGCAGATAATTGAGTCTGATATACCACTTTTATAATCAGAAATACTTGGGGTTAAAAATTCCACCACAGATCATTTTCTTTTTCAGGAATTGATACCAACATAAAGGACAGTTTGGGTAGAACGGTTTTAGATATTCTTAAAGAACATCCATCTCAGCAGTCACTCCAGATTGCAGCTCTACTTCAAGGTAAGTCATATTCAGTTATACACTTGTTAGAGACAAATCAGAATAGCAGAGGGGAATATTAAGATTTACAGTAATTTCTACTCATTATACAAAAGAGTAATTTTTTTAATTAAAAAGGCAAAGTTCTTGTTTGCTAGATACACAAAAATATGTGATTGAATATTTGAGCTTCAGAGTAAAACCTTTATTTTTTTCTGACAATAGACATTGGCATGGTATGCCACTTATACTTACTTTTTGTGCATTCTTCCTTACAAAATAAGATATTGTAATATTTCACTGCAGTTCCGTTAAATTGTGATGGCAAACTACGTTGAAATGCTTGATTCGTTCATAAATAACAGCTATGACTGAAAGATAGTGACAAATTTTCAAAACATTTCATTACATTTTTCTGATTTTCCTCAAATTTAAAAAAAAATAATAAATCAACCAGGCAGCTCTTGTCATTATAGCAGAAATAATATAACTTTGTTGTACAAACGTTTGTTCTCATTCCTTATCTTAGTTTCATGGTGTAAAACTGATGGAGCTTCATTGTTTACTTCAACTTTTTACTCTAGAAGATGGCAGTAAAGTGATGAAACATGAGCTAGTACATAACTCGGCGTTAAACATCATCCCTTCTCTTCTAGGGAATTTGTTCCCTGCATTTTCAGATTAGTCTGCAGGTATCATTGCTGCATCTCCACCTGTATTGATTATTCCCATCTTTAAATAAGCCATTTTAATCACTTCAGTGTTGGTTCTACAAATGAACTAGCTCACACTTCAGCCTCCTGCATAACTGTATTTCATAAGAACATTTCCTAGAGAAAACGAGGTCATGTGGCCCCACTGTGTCCTTCAGGTTTTCTTTTCTGAATAACTTCCATACTTGTTGGCCAGCTTTAGTCAAGTTTTCCAGTGAGATGATGGACTGAAGATACAAAGCTCCTATAAGTATAATGAAAATTTCTCAAGCTGGAGGAGAGGTCTTCTTTTAAGGAGGAGATTCATGTTATAGGTGAACTGAATTAAGAGCTCGCCTTAAGGTGTCCCTCTCTCCCTCCTTCCTATTTTCTTTTTCCCTTTCCCCTACTCCCGCCTCCTCCTCCCATACTTCCAGCTACACAGTTCCTTTCCATATTCCCTGCTTACAGGAAATTGCAAAGTGATCTAGTTCAGTTCATGAACCAGTAATATATAAAATATATAATTTATTATATTACCTAGATTTAATAGTATGTAACAATAATTAAAAATAAGATTATAATTATATAAATATACATTTCTTTGTTTTAATGAACTTGCCTCCTATGTGATTCAGATCCCAGAGTTAGCTCTGTCCCAGGTAACTAGCAGAAAAAAATGGGGAGGAAGATATGGGTGAGGGAAATGTGACTCCTCCCCTGTCAGTGGAAGGGAGTTCCTCATTTGACTCGGACTGTATAGTGAAACTTCAGCCTTTATGGCCTCACTGAGCTGCAGTATGAACATACCACTATGTAGAGGAAAAGGGGGTTAGTATCACTGAAACTTCTTCAGTAGCAAGAAAAGGGTCAGTCAGAGCTTCCACTTAGACATCCAAATCAATCATCCTTCAGATATTAATCTAAGATTCATTATAATGTCCCATCACCAACTACAACAATTTCCATTTTTGTATCTCTGCATTATTCTATTTTCTCCTTAGTGTGATAACTTTACAGTCTCATGAACAAAGTGTCTTCAAAGTACCCTTTCTCTATGAAAAATACAGCACCCAAACCCCTCTCAAGGCTTTGTCACATTGATGGATCAGTATCTGCCCTTAGTTTTTGCCACAAAAAGAAATACATCAAATTCAAGGCTTTTTGGTGCTTTGACAAGCAATCTTTTCCACATGTGTGCCTTGTAAACATAAGGAAGACTGCTTAGTAGTTTCAGCTGGTATTAGTATGATGAAACTGTGCTTGTAACGAGCAGCTGTTTAACTTTGCTCTGTCTGCTTTATAATCAGAACTGATGTATAAGGATGAAAAATGTTTACAAAGATGCCCTTCTAAGTCTTAAGAAAACCTGAGGACCCCATTCAGAACTTCCTTGTGGAACCTACTGAGATTCTTTTTCATCAACAAAGGGTTCACTGAAGCTTTAATCATCAATGATAAAATTTGAACTGTGAGCTGAAGTTCAAAAATAAAATCAGGAGTGGAAGGATTCATTACCAGCTCTGCTAATGATACAGTAGACCTACTCTTCTCTAAAAAGCCAGTTGAGTATACTTTTCACTGTAGTGTGGGCATTTATCCTGTTGTAGCTGAAAAATTAGTGAAGCACTGAGATTTTGGGGAACATGAGTGTACTGTAACTGAGTTCAACTTCAGTGGGTAACGAATTCCATGCAAAGAAAGGGCAATTGTTGAGAGAGAGTTAATGGTTTGCAAATAGATTCCTGTTAAAGCTTCCGTCTTCAGATGATTGTCTACAGGAACTTAGGTGCCTGTAGTGACAGGACGAGGGGCAATGGGTTTAAACTGAAGAAAAGCAGATTTAGATTGGATATTAGGAATAAGTTCTTTACAATGACAGTGGTGGAGCAGTGGAACAGGTTGCGCAGGGAGGTGGTTGAGGCCCCTTCCCTGGAGACATTCAAGGTGAGGCTCGACAAGGTCCTAGGCAACCTGGTCTAGGTGGGGGTGTCCCTGCTGACGCAGGGGGGTCAGACTAGATGAGCTTTGAAGGTCCCTTCCTGCCCAGATGATTCTATAATTCTGTGATTCATATAGACTTACAGGAAATAGAAATTTAATTAATGGTGTCAGACAATTACTAACCAGGTTTTGGAAGTTTCTTCCTCATTTTTTTCTTTATGCAGACACAATGGCATTGAATTGATTCTTTCACCTTGTTGCCAGGACAGAGTAAGATTTTATCACCTAGTGTTCTCATTTTTACCATTTCTCCCTTGCATTGTTATGAGTGTTACTGTAAAGTTTATAGTATTAACGTAGCATAATATTTGTCCCTGCCACAAGACATTAGCTTTCAAAATATAAACCAAAGACTGACAGATGCATATAAACAGACTGGCCGAAACAGAGAAGGAAATAATGTGACTAGTATTACTGGTTGGCCTGATAGGTAGTGTTCTGTTCTATATGCAGAGGGGTAACAGAGTTGTAAGAAAAGTTTTGAAAGAAAATTAGTTAGTTTTGAGGATATTTATGAGAAACTTTTTTGAGGGAGAAAAAAGTAATTTATGTCTTTAGAAGCAATTCGTGTAGGCACTAATGCTAAATCCATTCAGCTGATACTAAAACCTGTGGCACTGGTAACCTCCTGTGCACGAGCCTCCAGAATTTAAACACTGTGGATAGATAGTTCTATTGGTGTTCTCCCTTATTTTAAAGAATATTTACAAACCTATTTTTCATAGATTATAAGTTAAAAAGAAACAAAACCTTTTGCCAGTGAGGTTTTAGAAGTGATCCTACTGTTTTTATGATCTTTAGGTCTCTTCTCACTATGCTGAGCAAATAGTAATTGAAGTTTCTGCAAAAATATTTTTTTTGTATTTTGCAAAATCTTCCATCATTTTGGAGATTTTGGTGCATTATCAGATAGTAGAAAAATGAGTAACAAAATCAGTTTAAAGATAACATTAAAAAGGTTGATTAAACTATACACCGTCTGAATGGGTTTTTTAGCTACCTGTTAATTATAGATGGAATTATTAGAAATGACAGATCAAGTTTTAATTCTTTGTCATTCATATATGTCCCATCATTTTCTGTGTCTTGCTCAGGTCCGGGTTGCAAAGTACTTATTACAGTTTAGATTCTTTAGGTGGTAACAAAGAAATAGCTGTACTCAAAGAGCAGAGAATTAGAATACCGTGCCATGTGAGGCCGATCTACTGGATGCATTTCATGGATGTAGTGAAACAACAGCATTCAGTGATGAAGCAGTTAACAGTATTGGCACTTAGGGCTTTATAATTAGGCATTGAAGATAAAAGGGATGTTGCCAAGGCTAGTAGGCCTAAAATTAAAACGACCAGCTGTGTTTTAGTTTTAGCACATGTGAACGTGACGCAGGTGCATGTTATACCATCTTTCAACTCTTTCTTCACAGTCGACTATGCTCTCTATTAGAATCTTGGTCTATTACTATTTCTGGAAGAAGAATTCTTGTTATTATGAAAAAAAGGCAGATAGTAGATAAACAGATGAAAACTGACACGAGCCCCGTCAAGGCATAATAACCTCTGCTGCACAGACAGTATGGAGGGAAATGGTAATGAAAGCTGTTTCCTCTCTTTTCTGCTGAAGCTGCTTAAAAACCCAACATTGTTTGTACATGTTACCGAATTATTCATAAACTGAAAATGCATAAGCAGCCGCAGAACCAGGACTCCTTTCTTCTCCCCTCTGCCTAAATAGCTTTGGTGTCATTAGCACAGGCTTTCTTTTGAGTGTTGTCTCTCTATCTCTCCCTCTCTTTCTGTGGATGACTACATCTACCATTCCCTTGAGTGCAGGAGGCCAACCTCACTGGAAGGATGGAGTAAGTTTCCAGTCAAGGATTTATCAACAGCCATGTGGGACGAAAAGACTTGTGTTTTTTTTCCTGGGGACTTCTCAGCTACTTTTATAGGCTATTGTGCAAAAGCTGTAGAGTATTAACTATGTTTATTAATTAATTTACTTGCTGTTGTTTTGGGGACTGATAGTTTAGCTGTGCCCTTACCTAGCTCAGAATCATAGCAGTACTTGAGTGCTTGTTTACATGCACAAAGGTCTCCCTGTGTGCCTGTAACTTAAACATGTACTGATTTCAGGTTTCTCTGCGATTAAGTCGAACTTGAGTCATTCAGAATTTTCCTCTGAAATTTAGGAGACTGAAGTCAGCCCAGCCTCCATCTCAGCTCAGTCTGTCACCCCAGCACACCTGAAGGCAGCAGTTACCAGTTGGTTTTCTGCAGGTGTTGCTGCTGTAAAAAGAAGAGGAACTGGGTCATGATGCCTCAGGTGGGCTCCTTCCTAGGGGAGCAAGTGAGCTGGTTCAGGAGGAACTTTTAGAGAGCTCATGGGCTGGAGTGGGACTTAATGGAGCTGCAGGATCCTCAGCTAGGTGCTGGGAGAGCCCTAGGAAGCACAGAGAGGGTTCTGAAGATTACTGCTGTTCAGGAAGACACAGAAGGAAGGAAGAGTAAAGATTCTCCTAGAGGGGTGTGGGCTATGGAGGGGAGTTGTTTCTAAACCGTTTTATTGCTCCGATCTAGTTAATTGGAGAGACTTCTGTTTGAAAAGGTAAGTGTTCAGATTTTTGGTCTAGTCAAATTTGGTTTTTTAGAGTTTAAAAAGCCTTTTGGTTTCTTTGGGGGAAGTCACTCTAGGGAGGAACTCTATGAGAATCCACCCCGTGGCATGGCCAAAGCAGAGCCTCAAAACAAAAGGGAAAGAAACTCATACTTCATTTAAAATAAAAAATTTAAAAAATAGTTGTTTGTTTGGTTGGTTTTTTTCCATTAAAAGGAAAAGTAAGAAGTTCTCTGAGGCTAATGTAGCCATTACTCTTAAAGTAAAAATCTTGACCCTCTCATCTCACTGAGGAATTAGGACCTAGAGGAGCTGAAGCTAAAGCAAGCTTTGCTCTAGAGCCTGAGCTTTTACTGCCCCTTGATGTTCAGCAGAAGCTCCTACTGAGCTGGGCCATGCTCTTCATGGCTGATCTTCCTGGCTCTGGCCGCTCTTTGGAGAGGCAGCTGTGTTTCCCCGCTTATGTGTTACCCCTTTCCCTTCTGCTTGGCTTTGGCCTAACTAGTGTTACATAAACTGAGAAAGCTGGTGTTCCAGCAGTGCGAACTCTCCAGTGCTTGTTGTCTTCTTGAATTCATATTCTCCACTGCCATGTGATCACTTTTATGCTATTCCTTTTTGTGCATATAGCCCTATTTTGATTAAGTGGGGCTATGTTAAAATCAGATAACTGTAGAAAAGAATGCTGCTAAGAAGGCAAACTTTTTGAGATTCTTATTATTAATCCTCACTCAACCATAGTCTATCATTTGAGCCAACAGAAGTAAAATGCTACATTCTTCCCAAAGCAGTACAGTGAGGAAACATCTCTGAAGTGTGTATTAACGTATGCCTCCTTCACCCTGTTTATACTAGTCATACCAACTGTCTTTCAAACATGGAGCAGGATGGCAGTAAGCTGGTGAAGGCAGTGTTATGAATCTGACAGGTTGTGTCTCAAACAGCCTATATGCTTCCCTATCATAAGAATGACAGGCTTTTCTCTAAACTCTGTGAGACCACAGCTGGGGAAACTGTTCTGGTCATTAAGTTATATAATTGACCAAGCTTGGCTTTATTCTGAATTATCTTTCTCTTTTTGAGGAAAGTGATAGAATCCAGAGCAGTCTCCCAAGTACATTGTAGTCAGAGTAGATGATGGCAACATTATCATCTTTTTCAATAAGTTTGGACAGGCTTTGAAGATTAATTTCTATCCAGCTGCAGGTGAATAGAATTTGGTTCCTGGTGAAAGCACCCACTGATTATGTGTACTTAATATTTGGTTCTTGACACAGATTACCTGTTTCGTTTCTTTGATAATATTATGGGTAAGTATACATTTACCTAGGCGATAAGCCTCGCACAACTGAGTCCAAGTCTGTATTTGTCTCATACATATGTGGTAGAATTTTCAGTAGTATAAATCCAAGATAGGAGTAGAAAACCCACAGAAACCTAGAGTTTTAAGGGTTGAACTCTTACACGGATGGCACGCTGTTGGCCCATTCTAAACCTTTACACCATACCTTGTGCTGAGCCTTTTGTAGAGGTTTACTGGAAGGAACTCTGCAGTTCTTAAAGTAAGTTTTTATGAGAATCATTTTGAACTTGGGATTTCCTCCTCAGAACTAGCCTTCAGCAGGTAAGTGCATTGGTCTGAAAGCGAGGCCTGACAAAGAATAAAAAAACAGTCATGTGAATAAATAAACAGTCATATGAAAATTGGATAGTAATCTTAAAAGGCCTCCACTATCTCACCTGCGTTTCCTTTCCTAATAATATCTGTATTCATCCAATAATTTTAATACTCCCACCTGGTAGAACTTCATTTTAGGTTTGCTTTTGGGCAGTTGCACAGTTATCAAGCAAATATTTTCAGTCATGAATTCCTTTTATTTTTATTTGGGTCCAGCTTCCTTTTTATTTCTCCATCTTGCATGTTAACTTGACGAATAATACAGTTGACAGAGCTGGAAAATATTCCAGAGCATTTTGTCATGGGGCTGATTTACTCATGATCTCTTTCAGCTCATCTTTGCTTCTTTGCTTTCAGCACTACAAAAAAAATAGAGGTACCTTTTTTCATATGAAGAAATACATGACAGATTATCCAGGGGACCATTGCCAGCCATCAAACTTAGTATATGACATTTTCAAATCATACACTCTCTTTTTTTTTTTTTTAAAAAAAAAGCCCAGCAACTTGCAAAGTATTCTGAAACTGCATGCTGTTCTCTGCCATTTCCAATTTCATTTTCTTAGATGTCTATTTTATCACAGATTGTATTTGGGTTTGGGGATTTGTTATTTAATCAGGAATAACAGCAAGCTAAGCAAGAGCATTGTAGACTGTAGAAATTAAATCAGGGAGATTTTACTTCCTGGAAACTCTTTAGTTCTTCAGTGTGACATTGATGAAAACAGTTATTTTAGTTTGCTTTTGTGTTGCGACATGTCCTGTTGTGGTTACTATCTGTTTAAGCAACTGCCTACTTTAAGCAACTCCAGAAAAATCAAGGAAATGCAGATGCAGAATAATTGTCTGAAATGAGAACCAGTCACTCTACTGAGGGGAAAAAAACCACCGCTATTGCATAAATTAATTTCTAATTTATTATTTGTCCTAGAATAACATTCATTAAGGTCTTGGTGTTCCATTGATCTAGCCTGCGTACAAAAGCACGCAAAAATAATGTATATATTTACGCAAAAATAATAGTAATGGAACTGAAGTTTAGCATGTTCATCATTCCACCTCTTTCTGTTTCTTATAAACGTAGTCATGAAGGTGGGACAAAGGAAGTTTTAAGGATGAAAAGCACGAAAATGTTAGAACACTGCTTTTTAGACTGCTAGTTTTAACTACATTTTGAGATTGCATTCTCTTTTCTCATGTACTATCTCTGTGCCACAAGCAGAATATTTGGTTTTCTTAACAGTATCACTATATCTACTTATTGTGAACATCCTGAATGTCATGACTAAAAACTCTTAACAAATTTAGAACAAAAGAATACTCTTTCAACACTAATAATATAATGGAACAGTTACAGAGATATTTCAAGGAGAGGGGGAAAAAGGGGTAGTTGCAACAAATTACTCTTACAATGAGATAGTTTCAGCAGTTTAAAGCAATCACAGAACTGGCCATTATAGTATTTTGTAATACTTTCAATAAATTATTGCCTTGCAGCAGTGTTCATAAATAATTACAAAGTTGTAATATGAAAAATTAGAAAGGCTTTAATGAAAAATGAAGTAGCAAGTATACTTCTGATAGGAATAAACACCCTTAGTTTAGGAGTTTAAGTGTATGTGTGTCTTTTAAATTGCAGAATACATGGAAACAGGAAATACAAGTATTTCAGAGGAACGCCGGCTGGAATGTGCAGAACATCAGTCTTGCGTTTTGTCCCCAGAAGTTCCTCCGTCTCCAAAGGCTAAAAGTAAATACGTGTACTCTGTGAATACAGAAGCTGTAAAGGATTTTTCTTTAATATTAAAATTATGTTACTAATACAGTAATACAAACATACAAAACGAAAAAGAAAAAATAAGAAAGTTATTGATATTGAGAAGCTTTTTCCACCATGAATTGCCTATCTTGACTATGTACACTGTAATCCATGTCATATAGGAAAGCAAAGAACTGTATTCTCAGAAGGGACAAGTCACTGATGGATTACAATATATTACATTATTTGATCTTAAATCTTTTTATCTGACCTTACGCATTTCATAATCAAGTAAAGCAAAAGTGTACTAGATATGTTGAAATACTCTGCTGGCATTGTTCACGTTCCAGTTAAATACTGAATTTAGTTGATCTTTCCCAATGAGTAGCTCTTCCAATTGTGTGACATTTGGATGGCTCTTTCAAAGATCATATGTGCACTGCTCTTCCATTTATCTTCTACCGTATCTTTCATATACCATGACTATCACCGTTGTGTGCATGTGCTTTCCCCTTATGTTTTGATTCACCCTTTACACACCACAGCCACTTAAATAAGGCATTTCCTGAGTGTGGTGTCATCCTGCTCTTCTATGAAAATCATCCTCCTGTAGAACCAAACCTGACTTCTGCAGTCATCCAAAGTAAATGTAGTTGACTGTTGGCAAATACCTAAGCCTCTCTTCTTTGTTTTTGTTGTGCGTGTGTGGTTTTGGTTTTGTGGGGATTTTTTTTTCTGTTGTGTTCTTTTTTCTTGTTTTGTTTTTTAAACACCTTTACAGGGACAGTTTGCATTCATGAGAAAACTAAGTTTACTGCTGCATGCCAGATCTTCATGGTGATACTAAACAAATGCTCTAGTTCCATTCATGTTTCCCATTGGGGTACTTAACAGACATATGGTGTATGAAGATAAATAGTTCCTTTGAGATTAGTAGAATTGTGAAGTCAACTACCCTATGCAATAGAAATGTCTGTCGTGAAATTAAGTAGTAAATGTTTTTAAGATATGTTTTACTTCTTAATGATACAGTCATGATCTCACATACACTTTCAAGGTATAAATACTGTAAAACATGCTAGTTGGCTTTTGCTTGTCTATTGTGTAAAGTGATTCTAAAGGAAAGAAATTGTACTTGATTGTGCTTCCCATCCTTCTGTCTGCTACTTGTTGACAATCTAATTTCAAATAATTTAAACAAAATTTGGAAGAGAGCAGTATAAATTACTTTTCTGTAACTTCCATGAAAATAGGTAGATAGATAGAAAAGAGAGACCTTAATTAGTACCTCACTGAAAGAAATAGGCAAAATTTGTCTTTTATGTATTTATTCTGGCAGTGTGTAAGTGTACACTTACTCACAGGTCAGTCAGCACCCTTGTAGTTCCAGTTTTGTCACACAGAATTCATTCTTTCCCAGTAAGAAATACTGCAGGTGGGAGAACATGGGACTGGGTACATGAACATAACTCTGTAGGAAACAGTAGTCCTGTTTCTTTTTAGGGCACTGTATCACGATTTTAGAATAGTTCTTAATATTTAGGTATTTTCACTTCCAATTTTCATGTATTCTAATATTAATCTGGAATAATATTAATTTTCTAATTAAAAATGAGAATATAAATGAACTAAATGATATCTTTGTTTAATTTAGAAGTTTCCTGCAAAATTTCTATTGACTAAGAGTAACAAGAGTTTTGAATGCAAAATTTGTTACTTAGATATTAAAAGGCAATTAGATATTTTTAATTAACAACTTCTGTTCTTGGCTCTGATAATTTCAGTCATAATTGGCCATAGTTGTAATTTTAAAAATATTTTAAAATATCTACATTTATGTAGCATAAAAAGTACTGACTATGAAGGAAAATAACACAAAACCAACTCTAAACCTAGCAGATGTAATTTCGGGGGCTTCTTTAGTTACATACGTGTACATATGTGTGTTGTTTTTATGCTGAGCTTAATATACTCACTCTGTTTTTCCTTTTCAGCATTTTATTCTGAAAGATGGAGTAAAATGGAGTTGTCTCTATATTTATCAAGTTTAAGGACTGTTTCCAGGAATATGACTCTTGTAAACCTAATCAAGAGAAGGGGTTTCTTATTTGCCCCTGGAAAAACTTGGCTTTCACTCGCATTTTTATTGCTATTGCTAAAGGTAGCTGTGTAACGTGTCTGCACTAGATTATCAGAACCTAACTCAGTTGTTCCTAACAAGTAGCTTTTTACTCTTGGAGGTCTTGATGCTGCCAGTGGGCTATTTGCAGAAAAGTTAGCACTCAGTGTGATTCTAATACTTATGACTAGTAGTGTTTCTAATAGTTGACCTCAAGTTAGTGTAGGTATATGAAGTCCATTTTCTTACTGTTTTGGTAGATTTCTTAACTAAAGTTATCTGATAAATTAAGGAGAAAACATGAAACACAATGCAGAATGCACTGAACATGGGTTTCTGATTGACTGCTGTAGGGAGGCATGTTTTAAACTTGTGAGTTTTGCCCAGTATATCCTTCCTCCATTCCATTTAACTCTGGGAAAGTGAGAGAGAATTTTTTTTTAATAAAACATAGCTACTCTGATGGAACAGATGTGCATTCTCGGAAACATGGTTCCAACCTCCTTACAGTTTATGGAACCTATGCAGTGTATTATCACAGCAGCAAACATGAACCCAATGCAGAGTATGGGACACTGATTTTGTATGTTTGTAGAAATTTTTCTTTCTGGGATTAATTTTACATTCTTGGATAGTTGCTGTTTCTATCCAATTTTCAGGATTAGAAAATAGAGAAAGTGTATATAAAAGTATATATTGTAATTCATCCTAACTAAATACAAGCTATAGGTAGTTTATGCACTTCTACATTCCCCTACTGTGATACCCATGGAATGAGGTGCCATTATTTTTGAGGGGAAAATTGTGCATGAAGATCACTGTTTAGATGGTAAGGCATGGAATATAACAGATACTCAATAAAATTTAAAAAATGTGCATTTCCTTTTAGTCATAAATAACACCTGGTATTCCAATTATTGACTAATGGTGTGTCTGTTTTTAAAGGTGAAGCTGTGACTGGAGAATTATCAAAGCTCTTAGATGAAATCAAATTGTGCCAAGAAAAGGAATACTCTTTTGAAGATCTGTCTCATACAATATCAGAACATTATCTGGACAATTTTAGTAAAGTATCAGAGGAAGAACTTATGACCAGTGGAAGCCAAACCAAGCTTAATGTAGTAAGTAAGATGGGATACAAAGACAATACATTCAGTTATATCTGCTTTACTTATGGCACATTCAAGAAAGAAAAAGGTACGAGAGTGAGAGTAGTACAAGTCTAATGTTAAAATAGAAAAAAATAATATAGCATGCACTCCTTACTGATTTATGATTTAATGTTCCCCCTATTTCACAAAGATATTGCTTACTACACCTCAGAATGGCTTTTTATGACACGACTGATATGACCAGAAGTTCAGCTTACTTGTTCTTTTGAGCATGGGGAATGCAAGGAAGGGTTTTTTGAAAAATCGATTGAAATAAATGTGCTCAGTACTATACCAAAGATTAAATACTTGCAGAATCCGATCAGAAGTGTCCCCTAAAAGAAGCAGCTAAGCATCTTCAGGTATGACTCTTATACGTTTTATCATTATATAGCTTTCCCGGTAGCCTAATTGTATTAAAAAGTGAGTCTCTAATACTGAAAATGGTTGTGGTTGTGATACTTCAGCGATTTCCAACTACAGTTAAAAATATGACTTCATTACTACTAATCCTGTGAATGAAGTGCTTTAGGATTAATTTTTTTCTTTACAGTGTAACAAGGCTTTATTTATTTTTTTTTAATTGAATTCTCTTCCTCAATAAGTAAGTAAATGGAATTGCCCAGGGAATAAAGCACAGAACAGAGGGGAGAATGCCAAGTCCTACATTTCAATTAATGTTATTGTAGGTTAAGAAAAATTATGCACTCATATGTGGGGAAAAACATGGCAAGTTAAGGACTTTCATATTCTAGAGGATTTATTACAATATATGTAGACAGAATGAGATTTTTAAAGATGGTTAGCTGCCCTGAAATGCAGTAGATACTTTTGTAAAGCCCTTCTAGATGTTTGAATGATTAGATATGTGACCCATATTGAAGTCAGTCTGAATGTGGTACTGATCCAATTTACACATTATTATACATCTTTCTAGTGTCTCTCTGTATTTAGGTGCTAACTGCTATTTAAATCTGCTCAGCTGCTGTTTTGCAGAAAATTTAATCCATATAATTCTGTCTACTCTGAAATTTTTACAGACCTAAATGAAATACAATATGAATAAGAAGTATTCAGACACTAAATCTGTAATTTACATGCAGCAAGAAAATACAAAGATAAATTAGGCAACACGTTTTCTTGAGATTCCATTTATTTGTACATTGAACTAGATGTGAAAACAAATCTTCAAAAACGGGGACTGTTTAAACCATGTTGCAGCTCTCTCCTAGTGCACCCAGCTTCTCTTTCAAAGAAAACTAGGATGAGGACAATGGGTGCACACTCCAAACACAAACTCAGGATGCAGGGCAGAGCACAGCACATTTTCCCCTAGAGTAAACACAACTATACAGGCCTATATGGAGAGGACTTCACTGTGATGCGAGATTTTCCTGTTTGATCCAAAACATCCATTTCAAGTATTTTAAGGTCACTCAGTCTGTTCAGTTGCTACCCAGCTGCTTTGCATCCAAAAAAAAAAGGAAGTTGCTCCCAGTTTTGACACAGTCTTTTAGTTTTGGGGTCATGCTGCCTTATCTTGGTCTTGTCCTGTATAGTGTATGGGTGATATAAAAACCCCCACAGGCTCTAAGGAGCCATCAAAGAGTAATCAGGAAGAAGCACTAAGATGAAGAGGTACGTTTAGCTCTGAAAATAGTCGAAACAGTGAATGCTGCCAAACTACTCTGGGGGCAGGACCAGCAAGCTTGGTGGGGGAAGAAGTGTGATGGTAGTGTGATGATTGAAGAAACTTAATGAATATTTATGTACAAGAATGTGGAGATACACAGACGAAGAGAGAGTGGAGACATATATAGACATGGAGAGTCAGAAATAGTTTCCTTAAATATGTATTAAAGAAGAGAAAGATTCTTACAGCTTTTTCTCACTTTAGTTTTCTCCTCCCTGGGAAGCTTCTGTAAAAATCTCAGTAGAGTAAGTGAGGATTTTGCTGTTATTCATTGTTGACTGTGCCAGCATCAGCTATGAAGAGTTGCAGAAGTCCTGTCTCTGGTAATGTATCAGAGGAAGCCATTTCCTGGACAAATGCTGTTTCCAGAGATGATGACTGGTGCAGGCTTTTCAATTTGCCCTGTAATCCAGTGATATGAACAGGTTACAAAACCCAAGTCATGCCACTTTGTGACTGTTGGGGCGAATTAGCAAAGGAACCGGCTGCTATGAGACATCTGCATTTTTTGCATCATGCTATTGTCCAGAGAAATTGGAGGCCAAGACTGGGGAGTTCCTATTTTGAAACAGTAGCTTGTGGGTCAAAAACTTAGTAAGCTGGAGCAAGTAGCATCAGGAGCCACCTTCTGAGGCTAGCATGGGCATATGAAAGAGAAAGCATCAGGAAGCAGACTGTGTTTCAAAGCGCTTTTAAATTTTTTTTTTTAATATTTTTTTTTTTAACAACTGGATCTTTTGAAGAGAATCAAATCACCTGTGGTACTGCTCTAGCTACATAAGGTTTAGATAGATTCAGGAAAGAATTCCAGGCTGTGGATCCTAGATAGACACTCCTTTCTGCAGTCCTGAATCAAAGTGCCAACCTCTTTTATTTGAAAGCGCAGGGGTCACTGTTTTTGTTTAGTGTCAGGGTGGTGGGGGTGCTTGCTTTTTGATGCAATAACTTAACAATAAAAGACTTCATCTGGAAAGGGGAAGAGAGTAATTCAGTTCTCTATGGCACAAGGGTGGGTTTTAACATCATATTTATAGTCTCCCAAATAAAAAGACTGAGCATCAGCCTGTTGATCACCTCCAGTATTCTTTCTGGATTTTATAATCACTGGAAAAATACCAGTGGAATCCTGAGAGCAGGAGTTCGGACTCCCTATTCATGAGAAAATTCTGTTCCTTTTCTGGCCTCAGATGTCTTGTATTGTTTGTTGCAGGGTGATAAAGCATTTGTAGAATATTACATTTTCTTTTGAAGAAGTTGTGGGTTGGAACTCTCTTAGGCCAAGGACAGAATTTAATCCATTTTTCTGTTTGCTGAATTATTGGACAATTAGTCATCCACCCAGTTAGCAAGTTGTTCTGGTATGTTCGGGCTAACGGATTTACTTCTTTTCATAAAATTTTGCATTGAAGACACTACACATTTTATTATGTTGACTAGGTGTGTGATGTAAGGCATTAACAAAACCAGAGGTTTATGTGCTTATAGTATTTTAAAGTCAAATAGGAAGCAGAGTTTGCACAACTTTGAGGTTAGGTGAAACTGAAAAAGAGCTTTCTGGATGAAAATTTTGGGTGTAGTTACCTTAACTCCAAATTACTAGTCAGCTCTGTGTTGACTCTGAAGTTTCCTCAAGACATGGAAGAGCTGAATAGCAAAATTGAAAGGCAGGATCTTGAGAAATGGAAGGTGTGAATGAACATCTGGGAGAGGGAGGGTAAAATGGAGCAGTAAGTAAAAATAAGGAGAATAAGAATAGACACCACAGTGTAGATGTGAATAGGAACAGATATGGAGATGAGTAAAAATGTCCCCACAGGACACTTCCATTCCAAAAGCTTAAGGGGAAACTAAAAATTTTGGGGTTCTGGAAAAGCAGACTGTTAGCTTCCTGAATGAGGAAAGCAATTAATGAAGAGGAGAAAACCAAGCCAAGTGCAGGGTTCTGCACCTGGGACGTGGCAATTCCAGGCACAAATCAGGTTGGGCGGAGAATGACTGGAAAGCAGCCCTGAGGAGAAGGACTTGGGAGTGCTTGTGGATGAGAAGCTCAACATGAGCTGGCAGTGCACGCT
>JAOXNO010000001.1:50979695-50991258 GCA_028565335.1 Limnodromus scolopaceus | reverse complement strand
TGCCTCATCCCTGGAAGTGTTCAAGGCCAGGCTGGATGGCTCTTTGAGCAACCTGCTCTAGTGGGAGGTGTCCCTGCCCAAGGCAGGAGGGGTTGGAACTTGATGATCTTTAAGGTCCCTTCCAACTCTAACGATTCTATGATTCTATGAAAGCAGTGAATTCTTGTTTGCTGAATAGCGCAACGTCAGATAAGAATAAGTTAATGTGATCTTTTGGTTTTGTGTGTACATACATATATATAGAATAAACTAAAGAAAGACTAGTTCAAGCTACATTGGAAACTATATAATTTCAGTGCTTGATTTTGCAACTCTGGCTGTGTTTCAGTGTGCCTTTGAAGTGCTGTCATGTAAAATATTATTTCTAAGTTTCTTAATCTATCTTCACCAGTCATCAAAATATGTATATTATGAGATATTGCACAGCAGCTCCCTGTTCGTTGTCTCCACAAAATTAAAGGCTGGATTGAACGTAATTTTGCAACTGGAAATGTGGGTTATTATGCTACTTCAGAGAGAGCTCCAAAAAGGCATTCATATACTTAGGCATCATTTCAGTTGGAACTGCCCATTTTTCTCAAAAGCTTGTATACTGGGTAGGGTTGATGGGGGATTCATGGAGATTTTTTTTTTTTTTTAACTCCCAGTTCCTTTCTGCCTTTTTTTCCCATTTTGGTCATTGTGACTTGAATACATTCTTTAGTTCCCCTGTGTATGCAAAGACATGGAAAGCCCTGATAGCTGCTGCACAGGAAACCTTTATGTTGTTCAGTGTGTTGTTCAGTGCTGGCATAATACTGATTTTCTATGTTTGCTAAATACAAAACTTTCACTCCACATAACTAGGATTTGATTATTCAGCAAGTCAGGAAAGGTGCTGTGCTTCAAAACATGTTCCAGAAAACATGAGGTGGAAAAACATGTACGAAAATTCTTGGTTGTATCACAGTTTAGTTAATTTAGGCATTTCCTTTTAAAAAATTAAGCTGTCTTAAGTATGATTTCTAGCAAATTCAGCTTTTGACAATAGCTTATAGTAGTTTCAGGGTTGTTTTTTTTTAAAAAGAGTATAATTTTAAAAATATTTATTTTCCAATAGATGGCAGTCTGGCTCAGTAATTTCAAGAACAAAAGCAGCCATCTTATATGAGTTCTCAAACTTTTTTTCATTTTTACATTAAAATTATGCATTTTTTACACAGTTGATAATACAGGCTGCTTAAAAACAAACACCTGTAATTCTTATAAGAGGATAATTTGATGAACATCATGGTATACATTTAAACTACAAACTAATATATCAGGGCTAAATTTAGAAGTGTATTATGATGCAGAGGTTACACATCGCATATGTATTCAAACGATCTGTGTGAATTCAAGAGCAAGTAAGAAAATTTAAATAGGTGTAACTTGTGAAGTTGAGATCCTGAAAAACTGTGTCGGAAAAATGAACAGAAGAATCTCAAAGTGTATGTTGTAAGGAATCTTCCTGAGCTCCTGCAAATAAATTGCTTAAATTAAGAGTACTCTGTCCTTGGAGTATTAACTAACATCATTACCAGCTTCTTTTCAGGTTTGAGGTTCCTCTGTATGTATTCATGTGAGAACAGATTATTCTAAATGTCATATTAAAAACAGAAATACGCTGTACTTATTGCAACAATAAATTACAAAATATTTACACAATATTTTTCTTAATTAAAAGAAATCAGAAAAGAGAAGTATGGGATTTATGTCCATGTAAGAAAAAATACCTGGGGATACCAGAGATTGATACTTTTTATTTGCTTTGGACAGTCTGTGGTTGCAAACAACAAATAGGATATTAAGAACTTCTACGATTCCGTATTCGTGTGTGTATGGGTATATACATATTTGCAAGATGTACATGTTGGATACAATACATATCAATTTTTTCCTTTCATAAATTTGATATCTTATTTTAATGATTTTTTCCTAAAATTGACTTTTAAAAGAGGTTCCTCTTATTCTGTGCCGTGAAGTTTATATTTCCAGTCCTTACTTAAGAATGAGTTTGAAGAGTGTTCTGTTCCTTTCACTCAGTAACAATGACTATTCTCCACATTTTTTGAGGTCATGAGAATTTTTGAACTAAAACTACTTTTAAAATAATAAAAATCTGCCATATACACTTAATAAAACTGAAGGTCCAAATTGAAGTACTTTCTTCAGATCAGTCGCTTTAATCTTGTGAGGTAGGTAGTTGCTTGTAATGTTTACTTTTACATTTATGCTGTTGTGTTCAGAAGCATAATCCATAAACTTACATTATTGATTTGCAAGTGCAAATGCAGTATCATCTTAATGTCTTTGGATATGTGACATGAATTTCTATTAAAGAAGACACAGTTCCAGAAAGTGCTTTTGTGCTCTTAACAGCAGAGTTATGTTAAAGGATTTTACTTATGTTTCTCAGTATTTATTCCAGGTAATTAAGTTATAACGTGCCCCTGTTTTTTTTTGCTTGCACAATAAGACTGAAGATAGTGAAAACACGTAGGATTATAGTGACTGCTCTACGGAGGGATTTCACAGAAGTGGCAGCAGTATATCTGACTAAATTTAATGTGGTTATAGAATAGATAATAAAGGCTGGCAGCAGTAATTTGAATTTAAACATGAAGAAATGTTCCGTATAGTCTCAAGAAAAAGATTTGGATTTCATCACAGGCATATAAATGTCAATTTCTGCTTGCTTCTGTCATCCAGAAGGGAAAGCTGATACTTATGTACATTGAGAAAGAGGGGAAAAAATAGACTTAAAAACATCTTATATTAATATTGTTGAAAATGATGACGGTACATATTCAAAGGGAAGATTCACTTTTTACACTCTTATGTCAGAAAAAAAAAAAGATTAGTGTATATAAAGGCAATATAACTATAATCATGTTTGGTTTGTATCTAAGGGGAGATTTGAAAGGATAGAATCATGTGTTTTTGAAAAAAGAAGATGGCTAAGAATGAGTATATTAGAGGTAATAAAATTTATTCATGATACTTTAGAAGTCAGTTATTAATTTTTTTTCTTTAAGGCAAAGAACAAGTATTTTTCATAAAAAACACACATAAAATTGTTTTATTATTATTTTACAAAATAATATTCACTGGAATTTGTTGAAGAATATTGAGGTAAACAATTTAGTGGCGTCATTCAATAAATCTGATTTATGTTTTTTAACATAACATTTAAATAAATAATGGTGGAGTGAAATATTATGATGGTTAAGAGTGACCAAATATGCTGGAAAAGAATTGTTACCATCTTGGATCAAAAGTGGTAGCCTTTAAAAATATACACTTGCATATAGGCATTATTGAGAGTGGGACAAAATTCCACATGACAATGCTGATGAGCAAGCCAGAACTATGTACAATGGCTGACTAATGAGGATAGATTAAAAACACATTCAAGAACAATTTTGGTTACTTGTTCATTAGGGAATTGTAAGACAATCAGGCCTGATTGTTTGGGACTCCATGGAGAGAAGCAGATAAATTTTAAATGATTTGCTATAGTAACATTTATTGAATTTGGTAATACAGCTTCACAGTATTGTGCAGGTATTTATGATGCTTTTTAAAAAAAGAAAAGAATTGTACTGAGGATCAGTCTTTGGAATATTGTTGCTTTACTCAATTCCCTTTTTATAATAGTGATAGGTAACTTATGTATTGCCAAATTTTGAAATGGCAAGAATTTTGTATTAAATTGCTCTTTAACTCTTAGACCTAGTTCAGTTATGAATCTCATTTTACAAGCATATATTGACTCTTATTTCTGTGGAAAATAAAAATATGAAGGCCATCTCTCCTAGGATATGTAAACCTTACTTTTTAAGATTCCCTTGTTGCAAAGGTCTGCCCACTCTCTGAAGATAAGATTATATAACTTTAAAAATTGTTTTTAAAAGCTACCACCCAACTAAAACCCATCTGTTAGTCCCAGTTTCTAATGCACATGGTGGTATTTCCCACTGAAAAGAACTGTTGTTGCTGTTATTTTTTTTCATTAGATGTTTATAATGTGACATTCAGTACCAAGCATCCACTTGGCCAATATAGAATGATATACTTACTATAATCTACTTTACAAAATGATTTCTTAATTCTATCTAAACATGAGCTGGTCATTGCAAAGAAGCAGAGTGAAACATACTAACTTCATACAAGTTTTTGTCCCTTCTGTTAGGTAGTTTACCTAGCCAAGAGAAGTTCAGACTTTTTTAATGTTCGCTTTCCTAGCCTATGTTCTGTAGTTATTAAAATAGGTTATTTTTTGTATCTATAGGTTATGCTGTGCATCAGTACAGTGTTGTAAAGATTTATGTGTTAGAGGGATCCTAACAGCAGCCGTGTGGAACTCTACATGGAATAATTTGCCTGGTGGCATTCTTCACAGCCAACTAAATTAGCCTGCAGCTCCCTGCTGCTGCAATTTCTGGTAGAAGTATTGCTAGACAATCCTCCGGCGTGCTGCATAGACATACCCTGTGAGATAGTCAGCACTTATTTAAGAATATAAAATCCCAAAATATGACAACACTTAGTATGATTTAAACTACATGGAGTAAAGTGTAACCATCCAAGCCACCAGTTCATCTAATCTGAATTAAAAAGTACCTACTCCTTTTCCACTAGAATGATTTTTCTGGAATATTTAGCCAGTCTGTCCAATTATATATGTGTGTGGCAAATTCCTTGACTATCAGATACTTGCAGGAAAATTGCTTACAGACAGATGAATCTCTCTGAATGCTGTTATGTGTTTAGCTTGCACTGCTGAATCCTAAATGTATCTAATCCTTTTGCTCCAATCTGTCACATTGTTTACTGCAATGACCCTCTATTACTATGTTTTGCAGAACATGTGCTGTATGTACAGGCATTTTCTTTTGTGTGCTGAATATATGCTTCCGTTTATTCTTGCATAGTTCAGCCTGACAGAGTAGAAAAGAGCAAATATAAAATAATTTGTGCACATGCTCCATAACTTGCAATACCAGAGGATTGTTCTTAAAGCTTTCCTTTTCCTGACTAGGTAATCCTAGCATTTTCAAGTTTATTTTGTATGTAAATCTTGCCATGCTACCAACCACTTCATTTGCCCTGCTGTGGACCCTTTCATCTTAGCTAAATCTTTTTTACATAAGGATCACAGATATGGGTGTAGCATTTCTTCCATATAAAGTCATTATAATATAAGCTTTCCAGATCAAAGAGCTTGTTTGTCTTTACGGTTACAAAGCTGTATGTAAATTCAGAGTGCTCTTGAAATGATTAGTAATAGTTTATCTATTTAAGAATCCTGTTGGACAGCTATATTTTATTAAATTAACAACAGTAGATTTTTGCATAGTTTTTTTTTTTTTTTACAGGGACCACATTAGTTCAGAGACTGTCATATGTTTTAGTACTGAGCACATATTTAATTTAAAGACTAACCTCTGTTTCATTATACTTAGATGAATACCAAAGAAATCTACTAATCTCAACAGGATTAGCCAGGATCTGAGGACTCTACTCTGATCTTGAGATCATCTTCCCAATATGAAGTATATTTGCTTTAATTAAATATCTTCTCTTGTGTGTTATTCAGTGCTTTAGAGAACTTTTTTTTTCATGCTTGTTTGTGCCTTTTTTTTTTTTTTTTTAAACATCCCTAAGCTGCCTGTAGCATTGTGGACACTGTTGCCAGGCTTGCATAACAGAACATTTCTCTTCCATTTCTTCCATACCCTTGGTGTTTGTCATCCCGTGAGTATGCAATAGTGTACAACATGTTGTCCATTTTTAAGCTATAGTCTTCAACTTCATTTGGGATCTTCTGAGAGAATTTCAGTCACTTCTGAAGAATGGAAAGAAAATATAATACCATGAGATTACCATCCAGACAGGTTATTTTGCAATATTAATCTCAAGTTTGTCATATTATTACAAAACCAAATCATCAGGAAGACTGATGACTTTTGCTATTGCTAGGTTATCAGTCAGCACAAATGTTTCCCTCAAGCCCTGACCTTCTCTAGAGGTCTACCAAAAATCTGCCATGGACTCCTGCCCTGCATTTCCCTCAGGTTTCTCCTCTCCTTACACTTTTCTCCAGTGTTCCAACCAGAATCAGGTTTTCAACTTCTCCCTCACAAAAGAACAAGTTCTTTTCATCATAATCTTCCTTGATTCTCTTAAAATTCATTTCTCCCTATTTGATCGCAAGTGGGTGCTGAAATTCCAAAGGTGGGATCCAGCTGCTTTAATGTTAAATGTCTCTGTGGATGTGCAAGGTGCCTTTTTTGCATGGGGCTAACATGGGCTCAGTCACGCCTTCAGGAGCAGTGACTAAGAGTCATCAGCTACCCCGTAGTATCTAAAATGACACTGGATGCCTTTGCCAGGCAGCTAAATCCCACCATAAGCCCTTAAGTCAATTGCGTAAACATAGGCATCTAGTGCTGTTCTGGTCAGAGGCTGAGATAGGGGGCTTGCAAATGTGACAAAGGACTTGGAAAGTCACAGTGTTCTGGAGTGGCAGGGTTCATGAAGATAAACACTGGACCTCAGTGTAGAGGTAACTTAATCAAGATCTGATGTCCCTCCAGTAGGTGGGCAGTGTTAACATTAAGGATGGAGAAATGTTTGTGAAATTTTAGTAATCTATTTGGTTTATTGCATTTGAGCAATAGAATATATAACAGTGTATGAGATCTACAAGGAATAAGAAGCGCTTCTCTAACTTTTAAGTACAATTAGATTTGAATTTCTGAAAACATGTTTTTATTTTCATGAAAAATTAATTTTGATAGTTGGTAAAAAACCTGAGCTTGAATATGTGGGAGATTTCACAGTCATGTGTAGATGTTTACCCTAGGGGAAAGATAACTGAGTTAGTAAGAAAAGGAGAAAGAATGCTTTAAAATGTACTCTTTTCTATCCCCCAATCTTAAATAAGGAATACATCATTCTAGAACTTTTTAGCTCTTGATGCTTCTGCATGTGACAGAGGCAGGTATTTCTGTAATATTTCTAGAACTCTATCACTGTTGTCAGCAGGTACAAATGCAGCTTTGATTGTGTTTTTTAATACGTAGCGACCTTAGAGTAAATGAGTGTTCTACCTAGCCAACAGGATATAAACAGTAGAGGAAAAAAACCCAAATATCTTTTGTATATACCTAAAGTGGGCACTGATTTCATGTCTACTCTATTAGTATAAGAATAAAATCATTAAGCTTGGAGCTGACAGTAAAGCCTGGTGACCATCTGATAGGAAATGCATGAGAAGAGTGAGAACCATATGGATATGGCTCTCAGCTTTTTTCTGCAGTGAGGGGAACAGCATAGTTTTGTCCCTATGGTGTAAAGAGAAGATGGAGCCTCCTAATCCATCAGATCTATGTGAACCCCTACAGGATCCATTAAGGTGTGGAAATAAGTGTAAATGTATGATTTCACTGTATCGCATTCTATGATTCTTTTGAAGTTTAGTAAGTAGGTACTCTCTTAGCAGCAGTAGTCCCAGTTTCTCTTCTTCACTGCTTCTTAATAAGAGGTATACAAGTAATGCTAGTGGTAAATATTCTGCTGTATTTCACAGGAAAAATGACCATACATGATAAGCTAGTATAAAAGAATGCTTTCCTTAAAAGTCGTTTAGCAGCTGAGATCAGAACGTTGGGCAAATTGTATGGACAACTTCCTTAATTGCATTTTTATTCTATCCTAATGGTAACAGGCATGTTTCTTTTATAATTCACATATAAAAAAAAATTAAGTATTTTTGTCCTTAAGTCTTGAAATAGTTGACCACTCATGACATAAAGTTTCATTGCATTCTTTTGGCAGATTCTTTCAGCAGATTCTTTCAGTCCCTGTGTATAAGCTCAGCAAGTAGAAAATGAATAGCAGAAAAAATATATTGGACCAGATTCTTATACCTCTATAAAATATAAGACCAGGAGTAACTCAGAATTAAGGGACAAATACTTAACATTTAGTGTGCATTAGAAATGTTTGCCCGAGTAATTAATAGAGTTCAACAGTGTGCTGTAAATGCATCCTTTAGTTTTTCTGTAATTTCACTATATACTGAAACACTTGACTGAGTTCAGTGGTAGAAATTTTTAAATTGAAATTAGAAGCAGAAACCACGGTTACCTGACCATGCATGTATCTGTTTTTACACCACTTTCTTTTCTTTTCCAGAGGGGTGTAAGAATTGAATGATTTACACCATTTTTGATCATCTATTTTCTTTTCTCTTGGCGTCTGTCCTTCCTAAACCTGTAAGTTTCAGTTTAGTGCCATGAGGGAAAACCTCAGAAGAAGCTCTTCAATTTTAATTGCTTCAGTAGTTATTTGAGATTGAGCAGTTTCTATTAATACTACTTCTATTATTTCTGTGGATATTGGTCCTCTGCCCAATATATCTAGAATATGAACTATTCACAGCCTGCAAAGAAACAGCCTCAGCACCGCCTGTCAGTCTTAGACAAAAATAATACTAAAATGTAAAAATGTTTTATTTCTATGCTAATCTTTCTTTTAATTATTAATAGTTGATTCCTTATGGGTATTGGAATATTTACTACCTGACCCTTGTCTCTGTTGAAAATGATGTTTGCTTTGATGAATCTAAATACTTTTAACAGATGACTTCTTTAGCCATAGATACTTTGTAAGTAATGCAGTGTTACACAGGAGTTACAGATGAAGGCATGTTACATGCTTGTTTGAATGTATTTTATGGGACCTTTAAAACACTATTGGATGACTGGCTGAAGAAAGAGTTTAAGTATTAGCTCTTCAGCTACTAGTACGTCTGGAAAACAACATAAACGTGTGCTTGTATTGCAGTAGTACCTACTATGTTGAATCTACCACAAACAAAAAGAATGGTACAGATGAGCTAGCACAAAAGAGCAACCACTGTCCTACATCTTATGGTAGTACTGGTTATTGAGATGACTGCAGTGAAATCACTGTTTTAATTGTGTAAGACAGAAAAAAGCAACAGCTTGCAGTATGTGAGCTTCAGACTGGTGGGTTTTCCTACCAGCCGTAGCAAAACATTTGCCTTCCTAGTGAAGATGATTTTGAATTTTATTTCTACTTGCTGTGTAAATCAGGCTGCATTGAGAGCTGTTGTCCTGTAGATAGTATTCTGCATCTCTTACAGGGTGTGTATGTGATCCTTCTTTCTAATACCTCTAGAAGAGTCTGAACTCTTGCATGTTTTACTGAGATCCAAAGGTAGATTACTATTTGACTCATCTTTTCGAGATTGGCCTTTAGCTTCTATAGCACACTGTCTTGGCTGTCAAGACTTTTCAACTGATTGTCAGCTATTCTACTGCCTTGTGGGTTTGGTTTTTGTTTGGTTTTTTTAAATATTTAGTACCTAGGTGACAATATGGTAAACTATCGGTGACGTGTTGCTGATGGATCTGCAGATAATCTAGTACAAACGTTCTTCAAACCTTTTTGATTATCCACTCTTAACTGGTATTCATCTTCAGATGACTAACTCAGTGCTGTATTTAGTTCCTCTTTAGGTTGGCTTTGTCTATTCAGGTATGATTTTTCTCTTATGTCCTTCATTAAGCCAACGGCAACTTAATGGGATAATAACTGCATTTTCAGTAACACACTTTTACTGAGATTATGTATGCTAAATGAAAAACTGTGCACTGGAGGAGTAATAAAGTGGTGACTTCTTCCTACTCACTCACCACCTGATTTTTTCCCCTACTTTAATTTCTGTTCCTTCTGCTCTATTTCATGACAAATAATGTATTTTCTATAAGTTTAATCATTCTGCCACCCACTTATCCACCCTCTCTTTCACAACTTTAAAAAAAGAAAAATACATGTTTTACAGCTGATTTGCTTTGCAATTACATTGCACTGAGATTTTAAAATGTTATATGATAACATTCAGATAGTATAGGGATCTTAAATACAGAGATGCCTCTGTAGTTATTCTCCAAGCAGTATTTTCTTTCTGTGACATTTAAATCCAAAATTGCTGGTCTTTACCTTGAATTATATTTTTTTCCTTTATGCAAAGGTAAATATGCTTAATCTTTTAATTCTATTTAATATTTCTAAAAATATTAACACTTGATTTTGCGTTTCTGCAGGCTCCTATACCCTTCATTATCAGTCTCCTCTTTTTCAACTGGTACATGAGTTTTTCACAGTGAGTCACATTTTGGAATGAGTCATGTGCATATTGATTCAGGGAGACACATAAGCCTGTCATTAACATGAGAAATCCCATTAACTTAATTGGAACTATTCATGTGCTTAAACTTCAAGGCTCAAAAAGAAGTTACCCTATTCCTGCATTCTTGCACAGCCTGCACTTGTGTATGCCCTTCCTACATATCAACCGTGGTCAAATCTACTCTGCCTGTGGGATGGAAAAGCATCCCTAGAAGTACATTTCTGTAGCATAAAGTGTCCTTGCAGTCTATATGGCTTGTTGGTTTGAATTCTGTCTTGGGGCCTGCTGCTTCAATGTGCTTAAGTTCTTTTTCCTTGGTCAAGTATAGCACTTGAAGTGCTTTGATATTAAGTATTTGAAATTGATACTAAGTGTGCAAATAGTCTAATTTATAAGTATTAGGTACATGCTCAAAGTTAGACAAGTGCTTAAAGCACAGCTTCACTTTATCTAATATTCAGAGGGAGAAATTAATTTAGAAGGCAATTCTGTCACAAACATGTATACTAGGATGGAGTAAGTAAGTTGTGGAAGTGCCTGTATTTCCATGCTTTAAAGACAACTAGTTTAATCCATAGATTAAACAATCCCAAAATTAGTTTAATCAATAGATTAAAAAAATAGTTCATATTAAGTGCTTAGCTTTAAAACAATTCAAACTAGTTTAAGAGAATGATGTTCTAAGTTTTGGGTTTTTTTAATCAGCACAGTGCACATTGCGGCTTCAAGCAGCTAATACTTCATCCTGTTTATTTCACACTGAAAAACAAATGCAGTATATACTTCCCAGGATACTTAAAAAAGAAAATTCTATAGGCTACATCATTCTTTAAAAATACCTTCTTATTATGGTTAGATTATAATTACGAAAAGCACTTAGTGTGTTCCATTCTCTGTAATTTTTTGATTTATTGAAATATTGAATTTTCTGTCATTTGAAAATCTTCAGCGACATGGCAAAATCAAATGTAAGTTAGAGAAGAGTGAAGATTCTTATTGAAATACATTGAAGTGTCTTTTGCTTGGGACAAGATATACACACAAAATATCAGATCACTAAATATGAGCATCCTAGTAGTGATTTTTATATATAGATGGAATACTCTTCATGTGAAGATTATCACACTCAGTTCAAATGCTTTTATATTTAGTGAAAAATCAATTAGCCAAGATCAACCTTTTTATTAACAAATGGCAGTCTGTTGATGGGCCATTTTTTTCTTTAATGGTTATTTTTTACAAATGAAAAAGTATCTTAAGTCTTGAAAAATATGAATTACTTTATCAATGGAAGGTATCTTGTTCAATTTATGCCCG
>JAOXNO010000001.1:50922971-50979685 GCA_028565335.1 Limnodromus scolopaceus | reverse complement strand
ACCTTCTTAGGTTTTAAATCCTAAAGATTTTTTCATATCATATATGTATGCATCCTTTTATGAGAGTAGTGCAAAGATTCAGAATTGTCTTGATTGCCATTATTTAGGTTACATGCAAGGATGAATTAAAAAATTGAAATTTTTGGTCCTGCTTTCAATACACATTGAGGTATTCATTTTATAATCTCATTTTTACTTATAATTTTGACTTTATTCATTGTACTTGCCACCTAGTTCCAGGGTGTATTTCCTACTTACTGTCAGATCCTTCTCTGAAGACAGAATGATTAGTTTCTGGGGTGTGCATCATGATAGGTGTCAATAGCACTTGCCCACTGAGGGGCAGTAACTACACATTTGTGTATTTTTCATCACGTATGTAAATTAATCATGTTTGCTTAAAGTTATTAAGTTTTACTGTTGTTACATGTAGTCAGTTACCAGGACTCTGCTGACTTCAAGTTACAAGAATTTCTTCCTGGGTTCAGACCTTACTGTTCTTGAGTTCAAAACATGTGACTGCTTCAGACAAGGTGGGTTTTTTTATGGAGCCCCAGCCAGAAAATACTGTCACATGCAGCTGGGCTGATGCGAAGTGGTGTAGAGGTCAAGATTGTCCCTGTCTTGGACTGCTAGAGTTTGGATTTTCAGAGCACTTAGTCTCACATACCACTGAAAATGGTCACAGAATATCTCGTGCTGATTCCTGATGTAGCCCTGCACTTCTGCAAACTTGCCTTCACGATTTCAACATAACCAGGAAAAAAAGAACACAAACTTAAGTGACCTACTCAGAGAAAGTTCAAATGATGTTCCCGGCATCCCACTGGGATTACAGCAGAGGCAGGTACAGAGTGCACTTCTCCACCATTCAGCTGCATTAGGTACAAGACCATCCTTGTTCTGCTGGTATTCCCTTGCTGAATACGGGAGGTGCAAACGAACTCTAACCAGACTTATAGTGAATGAAATGATAAAAGAAATGTAAACTGGGAACATATTTGTGAAAGAATAGCTGCAGATGTGCAGTGTAAGGTGAAGGATGAGATAAGGAGGATAAGAAATGGAAAAACAGCAAGGAGGGAGAAGGCCACCTTGAGGGATGTGGGAAAGGTGCACAAGCCACCAAAACATTTCCTCTGTAAGACATAGCATGCATCTTGTGAATGAGGCTCTTCCTTGTCAGGGTCCTTACTGAATCTCAGAAGGGTATGTTTGGTTAATGTAGGGATCCTGTTGTGGAAAAATAGTAACTGATGGTGTTACATTTCAAATGCTGCTTTTTTCTCCTCTGCAGCCATCAGGTATTTTCCCCTGGGAGCAGCCTGGGCAGCAGCAGGGGGAGCACCGAGAGCACAGGAACACTATCCCAGCTCCGCTGTCACTGGCTTGGCTGCCACAGCTGCTGGCAACAGCAGCAGTAGAGAACAACCTGCTCAGCCTAATCTATAGAGGCTATTCAGGAATAGTTTCCATCTTTATTAGTTCTTAGTATAACATAAAATTAAACTTATTAGAATATAGACCTGTATTTTTTCACTTGTATTTCACAACATAATTACATGTCCTTTGGGCCAGACAAAGGAGAGGTATAGGCATGACTTTGTAATCCAGTGGTTCAGATCATAGGAAATATCTGCATGGTTCAATGTCTGACAAACTATTTCTTCAGAAGAAAGCTCCTACTGACTTCATTGTTCCAGGCTGAGTGGTAGCATTTAGCTTATTAAATGTCTGGTTGCTTTCTGCCTTCCATAATCAGGAGATTGCCTTCTGGATTTTGTCTTTGCTGCTTCATTTCAAAAAGCTTATTTTCTTAATATGTGATATGCTGCAGGATAAATGAATAGTTAACATCAGCGTCCAGAACTGTGATGCAATAGCAAATGGTAAAGGTCTCACTATTTTGTATCTTTTACAGTTTTGCTGGTGCTGTCTTGCTCTAGTGGGTACTGTCTGAAAGAGTATTTGCAATACTTCTGCAAATGGATTATAGTTATGCAAAAGCAGAGATATGAGAAGTAAAGAAAGATTTTTATGTTTGGGTTTAGATTTCACTGGACTACTACAGGAAACTCTCCTTTGTATCCTGAAATGAGGAATTAGATCACATTTTTGCCTAGCAGTGGCTGCTTACAAATGTCAAGGCTGAAAGCAGACCAGTTTTCATTTAAAAACTGAGAAAAAGAGGGAATAAAAGGAAATAAGAGGTTTTGTATGACTTACTGTATTCATAGAGAAAACTTGAGTAGATAATGAGGTCATATGGTGGTCTGTAAAAAGGAAAGCCCAAACTTCATGTATATTTTATATATGGCATAAAGCTTTTTGAGTTTTGAACTTGGTAGCTTTAAGTAGTAGTTAAGAGTAAAGGTGCTCTCTTTTTCTTTTCCTGTTGACTTTTAAGAGTGGAACCGACTTTCTCTGCTTTTTTTTTTTTGTGTGTGTGTCTAAAATTATCATTATACCTGTTGCTAAATATTGGCTTGTTCTCTTAGACCAGGAGAGAGATGTCAAGTTATCGTGATAGCCAGTCTGATGTACGTACATATACCAGGAGAACAAATAGCTTACTTATGGAATACTTAAAGTATCCTTCAGTCTACCATATCCTACTGGGCAAATTTTGCCTTTTGTGTAGATGGAGACATGAAGAGGAAGGCTTACATACCTAAATTTTCAAAGGCATGATCTAAATGCTCATCAGATATCACAATCAGAGCTGATGTGTCAGGCCCAGTAGAGTCCAAGGAAAACTTACCACTAATTGTAATGGTCCAATGTCCTTATGCTAGATCTTAGTACTCCCTTACTGCTATATTATTATTATGTCTTTTTTTTTTTAATGTGTAGAGAAATTATATTGTTAGTCTCTTACTGCTATAAGCAATTTTTAATACTTAATTCAGCGTTCCGGTAAAAAACAGAGCTTTTATTAAATCTTTTATTCTGTATCAATGTCTTGTGGTTTCCCTACCAACTTTTCCTTTTTATATATTGTATCTAATATCGTTAAAGGTTTTCTGTCTGTTTTGTTTGAGGATATATGATGCTTATGCTCATGCCTCTTCAAGCTTAGCAGAGTTGGCCTTTTTGAAGCTTAATATTTCAGTTTATGTTGACTTCACCATTTCATAATGTCAAATTCAATTAGTTATGAGGTAGGTGGCATTTCCTAACTATATTTTCTTTTTGGAGTCAAAACAGGCATGAATAAAAGGTTCTCAATTGTGTCTGTTTTTCTTTATGTGACAGAAATCTCTTCCTCTATTTTTTTTTTCTGAGAATTGGGCATAAATAACTTTGGTTTCACTAAAACTCTTCCCACAGGGCTATTTCAAGGCTTCCCAGCAGCATACACAGAATTAGATTTTCACATCCAAAGAATCTCTGAGGAGGCAAAATTAAATTATCCAACAGAACAGAAAAATGGGGGAGCTCTGGAAAAGGAATGAAGGCTGGGAGAGAATAGCAGGAAACTGGGTGGTCTGGGTCAGGAGTTTTATGGGCATGTGTGTCTGAGGTCTGTGGATTGATGGTAGATCTTTCTGTATCTCACCTGTCTCCTCCAGGTGCATCCCTCTCCCCAGGGGGTATGCAAACTTGGTTTACCCCATTTGGGGGACTTCTGACTCCCCTTGCTCTCATGCAACTATTAACTCTCTGACTCCTCTTTGCAAATGCAGCTCTATTCCTGCAGCAGCTCCCGCTTACCCCTTTCTACCTGTTGTCAGGGAAGAACTGGGCTTCTGGCAGCAGGAATTTGTGAGAAAGGCAGTAGTAATAACTATTTCTTGACCCTTTGCATACATTTCTTGTAATGCTTCCTTTTTAGTGCTTTATCAATAGCAGAAATCTGTGCAAGAAGACGGAAATTGGGCATTAAGTATAAAAAGAGCCAACCCCACTCTGCAGTGAATTAGCCTGTATCATATAATTCATACCTGGATTGTCTAGTTGCATAAGAGTACTAGTCAATTTATTCCAACAGTGTGAACTGTGACATCAACTGGCCCTTTTTTGAATAATTGGGAGATCTGCCTATATAATATCCCCAACTTCTTCTCATTCATATTGACAGCATTAATTTAAATTTGTGTGATCCCCACTCTATCTTAGGCTATTTGTATAAAATAAATCTCATGGAAATAATACAACTCTCATTCTATGGGTGTATTTTTCTATTGTTCAATAATATTTTTGCTCTGATTTTTTTCTACTCTGTTCCTGTAATGGCTAAATACTCACATGTTCTCCCTTGAATGATTCAAATGTATTGAATTTCATTATTTATCTTCCTGTAGTTAAAACATTCTCTCTGATATTATGTGTGTGTATTTTTTACCTTTAGAAGGAGCGTTGACTATACTTTTTTGGGTGACTTTTGTCTTCATTTACGTTGGCTTGTAAGGTGACAGCTGATGCGTGTTCCCTGCTTTCCTGTACTGAGCACTGCTGCAGTTCTTTCCTTTTTGCTCCAGGGGGCAAGAAGCACTTTATTCTCTGGTACAAATATTATGAGATTTAAAATACAAACTTAGGGCAACCACCATGGAAGATGGCATCATATATAGAAGGGAAAGACCTGTAGTCACTTCCTTTTTCAATGTAAATGCATAGCAATAATAGTCCTTCACAACCCACACTCTGCAGAGTTAACTCAGTCTTTATAATAATCTGTGTAGGAATATTGGTTGCTATGACAACACATTCTGTGGTACCACTTGACTGTCAAAATAACCTTATGAAATATAATGCTAAGAATGTTTTAGAATTTGACTTTTAAAATAAAAAGTAAAGAAATCCACCTAACAGTAGAGGGTATGTCTAGATTCATGAAGTCTGCAACAAGGAAACAACCATTTTCTAACAGGGGAATTCGACTAGTAGCGATGGATATATCATGTTTCTCCTCTTTGGTGAGTGAGCTGACATAGAATTTAGAAATATTTTTTCTGCTTAAATTAATGGTATACCAACCACATCTATGTATAAGAAGTTAGCACAAGAGTCAAAGGTTAAATGATCCTCAGACGTTACACAATTTGAGTTAGTACCTGTCTGTGCAGTGCATTTGCTTCTCTTACACTTTCCATGACCTTGTGTTCATCTTCAGAACTGCGACTGTTTCTTCACTTCTTTCCCCTCCCCCTAATTTTCCTTCACCTCTGCACTCCCTTTCTTACAGCAGATTCCACACATTTCTTTATTGTATTGGCTAAAATAACTTGTGGTTAAGTGGATTTTTTCCATTATTATTTTTATATAGGCCTCATAGCATTGTTTTAGAGCTAATGTTACCACCAGATTAATAGATGTGGTCAGCCATTTCTCAAATGGCGTTATGTTGGTCAGACAAAAATCCAGCAACTTCTGAAAGATTATTTTAGATAAACAAGCAGTCCTAAAGACAGCATTTAGTATCTGAATATATGGTAGGTTGCACAAACAAATATCAAGCAGACCAGGACAGCTATTACATATTCCAATGTAAATACAGACAAAGAATTAAGATGTGCATAAAATTTACATTTTTTTTTGTTGTCATAATGTTTTTTAACATGAGATTTTAAAAAACATTTGTTACTAGCTTAACTTTCCTCCTCTTTCTCCTGAAATCAATAAAAGTTGCCGCTGCAATTCATTCAGTCAGGATGGACTGTCCTGTGCAAAATAATATTAATAAATTGGAACTGTCCACTCTTCCTGCTTCTGGATGCCATAAAAAATTAGGATAATGGTTTAAGCAAAAATTGGCATCTTCTGTTCTAGCTGATGAAACAAAGACAGGTCATTTTAAAATATTTTTTATTTTGCCTACAAAATAAGATAAGAAGTTTATTATTGTTAAATATAAAATAAAAATTGAAACCTCATATTTTGATTAAATTTATCTTTTTTTTCTGAAAAAATCTAGGACTGATCAGGCAAACGTAGTACAGCTGTACTTTTTTTTCTGTACACACCTAGATGACTATTGAAACGAGATCCCCTTAGCTTATATTGTTTCCTTTGTGGGGATAGTATTTTTTAGATATAAATGTTAGGTTTTATTCTTTGTAGGTTATCCTAAACATAATGATGTTAAAGCAAAATTTAAGGTAAAACAAAATAGAAATTGCCAATTACTTAATAATGAAGAAAATAATATGTATTTCTGATATATGTTGTTATGTTCCCTCATATTTAAAGTAGAATTGCAGATAGGTCAATATATATCTTCCTTAGAAAGTGTGATTTTTATGCAGAAGATTAACAGTTGAGTAGTTACTTTGTATTAAAATAGCAGTTTATCTTTTGGAATTTATAAATGGGAATCTTTTAATTTTTACTTTTAAATAAGTAACATGTTTCTTTAAAATATATCACCGTGTTTAATTTGAAAGTACTGTTTCTTTATGCACAGAGGCCTTCTTCAATGTCTCTATCACCAAGAGAGGAAGAAGAAGATGACGCAGGTGAAAATACTTGTGGTCCTTCAGGTTTATGGGAAGCATTGACACCTTGTAATGGATGCAGGAACCTCGGATTTCCCATGCTTGCACAGGTATGTGTTTGCCTTTTCATCATAAAACATTAACTATAGAAGAGCTTCTCTGTCTTGTCTCTTACAGTAATTTCTAGTTTTGCCTTATTCCCTTCATAATTGTTACCTTCAGTCTTCATTTTAACCTCAAAATCTGGTTCTAAAATTAAATATTAAGATTCGGTCATCCTGCTGTATTACTCATCCAGATGAGTTTAATATTGAGACTGATATTTATTTCCCCCATTTTAGAGAGATAGTTTTTATGTTGCATTGTTTTCTGATTCACTCTGGAAAGAAATTTTGAAGTCCCTTTGGGATAAGTACTCTATTTCTCACCAGCTTCTAATTAATATAATGACATCTCAGCTATTTTCTTTATAGAATTAATTGAGGACATCATGCATAAGTCAACTGATGTAAGAATGTAGCCTAAGACTTCTCTTTGAAGATTATGTAAGCTTAAAAAAAAAAAGTCCCCAAACATTTTCAATGCTCATGATAATACAGAGGAGAATAAATAAAAATGGATAATATACTTGGGTCTAAGTCCGAACAATTCTCAGAGCAGCCTAGTCTGCAGTATCCAACCAGGCATGCCAACAGCTGTGTCCTGAACAAGTGATATTGTGTTGCTACAGAACAGGATGATGTTTATTGCTGCTTCTGGGTCTCCCTTGTTATCTCCCCCCGCTATAGTTTAGCACTCTCATTTTTGTAACATTTTTCCTGTACTTTTCTTGTAGCGTTGAATGTAGGCCTGCCAAATTTCTGTTTAGAAATGTCTGTTTTTTCAGTTACATCCTCACTTGGCACTGCATTTAAATAGCTTTGTCAGATTCTTGTGTACCAGATTGGAAATACGTATCCTGTCTCACCACACTTTATACACTGTTGCTTTTATACCGTGACTGTACGTTTTATTCCATTGAGTCTCATGAGACTTGCACCTGTTTGAAGTCAATGCTAAAGCTTCCACTGCAGTCAATGGAAACAGGATATGGCGACTAATGTGCTTGAATAACAATGAGCACTGCCCTATCTTTTTATAAGGAGCTTTTATATTCCTTTCCCCTTTCAGTAGTTGTTTTCTACTTCATACTATCTATCATTTTAGACACTTGGCAACGTGCAGAGCTGTCGGAATTATCCTGTTTTCCAGTAGGAGTGCTGTATTTACTAATTCCTTCTTTTTAAGAATTTATTTCAAAAAATATTTATTCAATGGAACTTTTCTTATCTAAATATGCATCACCTATGAGTTAATAATTGTTGAACTTTCCTATGATGAGTATATATGCCAAGTTGGAGTGATTTCCTAATTTTAAAAACATTTTTGTTTTCCTTGTTTGTTTTTAATGGAAGGTATATGCAAAGTGTGTTATCAAATTGAGGAATGCATTTGAAAAATAGAATAAAGTTAGCTTTGTTGGTTGGTATCTCTTCCTTTTTAAGAAGAGAGATCCGTTTCAAGAACGATGTTAAATTTTAAGATAATGACTCCTGAATTAGTTTTATTTTTTGTACTTAAATTTTAAACTCAGCCTTATGATATCTCATCTTTCTTGCTCTGAGAACTAATAAGATTTTTAATTATGGGTACAAAAAAGAGTATATTTATTCTGTTTTCATTCATGAAGTTGAAAGATCACCTTTCTAGATTGTCTCCGTAAAAATTGAAGACAGAGATAGTTTTGGTTTGTTGTTGTTTTTATGGAAGACGGGAAAGAAGTTAGGTAGTGAAAAATCACCAAACTATAAACCAGTGAATTCAATTTATAAAGTCTTGCCATCACTGTATCAATCTTTCAAGCTGTTAGCTAATCTGTTGGATCTTTCACATTTACTTCAGAATGCGGCAGAGGACATCTTGTACTAGGGGATTGAAAACATAAATTATTTATTTCAGTTTTTACAGCAAGACCAATGTCTTGAATTGCTCTAAAATTATGATAGATATAATCTGCAACAGCATGTTTTAGGTAAAAGTAGAAAAACCTGTTTCTGATACTCATGTCAGTTCACTAACATATCAGAAAATCCAGACTTCATAATGAGGAAACAGTGAGATAAGGCTACTTGACACATCTTAAAACTCATACTCTGCTAAAGATACCAAAATAGGGACATGGGTCTATCAATTACTCTTAAACACAAATGACAAGTTCATTTTCCCAGTTCTCATCTAGTGAAAAATAGATTTTACAGTTATATAAATATACTGTGTTTACACATCAAAGGAGAACAAACATAAAGATTGATTCTTAGTTTATATACACAGTCAGAGGTACAAAGGTAAAATGAAAATTAATTTTAGGTGAGATTATGAGAGTGTCCATCTGTGAACTAATGAGCTGAGTTTTCAATATGCCAAAGTAAAGGCAGTTATCTCCTTGATTTCTTTATTGCAGTTATGGGGAAAGGCTTGACTGGAGATACTTCTGACATGCAGGATGGCATTTCTGCCTGTACTGTACTGGGAAGTGTCATTTTAGAAAGGGCTGTTACAGAAAGTTCTGTGTAAATTGTTCTGCAGATATCATTTAAAACCTAACATAGCAATAATACAGCTATTCTCAAATAAGTAACTGTCTTTTACAGTCTCACAATTGGTGAAGTCCTGGAAGAGCTTTATGAGTCTTGTAAAAATTTCAGGATTTCAGAAAGTGCCTGATTCTACATTAGGATAGCTTCATTCAACCCCAAAACAAATTTAAAAAGCCAGAGAGCAAGGATACCCAGCTGGATTTTGGAAGACAGGGATTTAAATACCTCTTCTTATTTTGGCAGAGAGTGAATTCCATTTGTAGGTTATAGTTTATAAATAATGTGGCGCTATTGCTTTTTTTCTGAAGTTAATCTTTCTTTTGGGCAAAAATTCAACCCTTTGTAAAACTGATGCACATTTTTGTGAAAAGTCCTGACTTCCGCAAATGAGTATTATATCTGAAAAAACCTTTCTTAGGAAATTCCAGATTCTATATTTTCTGGCTGCCAGTCAGTACAAAAGAAAAGCCCTTTTTTTAACATGTATAACTGGATAACTATCTTCTATAGATTCCAAAATTTTTAATAATTTTAAATATCAGCATGGTAAAAACAGTTCTGAAAACTCTCAAAGATGTAAAACAGCAAAAGTGCTTCTGCAGCAGTCTCAAATTCTGGCATTGCAAGCTTAATTGGAAACAGTTCACTCTGCATTGGCATCTCTGTTAAACCGAGACAAAGCATTTATAAATGATATATGAATGATATGATAGTACTACTAGACCCTCTTCCATGGATCTTTTTCATGTAAACTCTTCCTACAGTAACTATCAAGATTTTTGCTGCTTTAATGGTTGCATTTCCGGCCATCATAAAAATATGATACTAATGAACATTATTCCTGTCCAAGAGCTGGAATAAAAGAATATGATCTTTCATATATAGTTGTCTCTTAGATTAACCACAAAAATAGGAATTAAGTGACAAAATATAACATTTAGCTGGAGAGATCTCACAAAGGTTCAAGGACATTTTGGTCTATCTTGTTTTAATGCAAACAACATTGAGACAAAGTCATTAAGAGAACTTAGAGAGGTGGTGAGACGGAAAACACCGATCTCAAATTCCCCTAACACAAGAAAGTAGCCTGCGATTTCTTATATGTGTATAGGTGATCTCTCTTCCCACACCTCTCAAATGGATGGACTGTGGCAACTGGGGGAGCAAAGTCCCTCCCACTGTAAGAGAAGGTCAGGTTTGTGACCACCTGAGGAACTTGAACATACAGAGGTCTATGGGACCTGATGAGATGCATCCCAGAGTCCTGAGGGAATTGGCTAATGCAGTTGTCAAGCCACTTTCCATGATATTTGAGAAGTCATGGCAGTCAGACAAAGTCCCTGGTGACCGGAAAAGGGGAAACATTGCACCCATTTTTAAAAAAGGTAGAAAGGAGAATAGGAAAAGAAGGGTTAAGGAATATGGTAAGTGTAGAGTGCTTTTGTATATGAGTAATAGAATTGTTTCTAGGTCTTCATCTTCTGCAGTGTAGGTTAATTTACTATTCAGCTCCCAATGTATTTATTTTACAAAGTTCATCAGTACCCACAGAGGTACATACTCACATTTTCTTTGGAATAAAGCAGCATAGTCAAATTTATGAAACTGTAGTTTTCATTCCATTTTCTTTTTCATGGATAGTGTGCTTTGAATATGTCTCTGCTAAGGGGCAAACAGGGCCTGATGTACAGAGCTAAATTCAGGGCTGTCTGTGATGTCAGAGAGATGGGTGCAGACTCCTGTGGGATCATAGCAGTATTATCAGTTTAAAGCAAGCAGCCTGCACACCTTAATCTTGACGGCCATGCCAGCATATTTTCCTAATTGTGATATAAAGTATTTGTGAGATAACATAGATTTAGCTATGTCTCATTTAGGAAGCTGCTGGATCAGGTTGACTGCGCTGTCTCTTGGACTATATGCATAACTTAAAAATCCTGACAGTTATTCCCTATGTTTGATATGATGGTCGACCAGGAACACCACATTTGTCTATTACAAAATAAAAGTAATATCTGTAAAGAGATCAGTTCAGTTGCTACGGAAAAACTGAACTTTGATTTAAAAGCCATAAGTATACGTCTTTATATTGCCAATTGCCAGGAAGCATGGCTATTTTAAAAAATAGACAGATGTGGAAAGTTTACTTAAATATTTAAAAAAGCACTATGTTTCTAGCTTAATGTCAGATTTTCATCTTTTAAGAAGCAAAGAACTTCTGGGAGACCTTCACATTTACTTTTAAGACTGATCTATATTCTGCATATACATCTCCAGTATTCCTGGAGGTAGGAACTCAAGAAACTTTGTCACAGGTTCTCCTGTGGAAGAGAATTTTCCAAAAAGAAGTCTTTTATTTAGAAGGAGGGAATAGAAAGTGGATTCCTGACTACATTTTTTTAGGAAATAAACTGTATATAATACTGTTTCTTTAGCGGTATAGGCTGTGATAGGAATAATTAGTGTTTGGAGTTGGCTGCATCAGTTAATAAGGTTATGTATTTCATGTATGACTTCCTGAAAATCATCAAGTCTGTCTGTACTTCTTTTTATATGTTTTTTTAAGAAGTGATTTTTAATAGGAAGGACTTTTGTATTGTGTTTGTATTGTAGAAGCAGGTTAAGGATATTCTATAGAAAGCCTGACAATGAAAATTATTATGTTGCAATTATGTTTACAATTGCAAAGATAGCTCTTGACACATTAGAGACAAATGAGGAAATAAAGTAAGGAGATAACTCGTTTTCACATAGAGATAAAGTCTATTCCTCAAAAAATCTCTGTAGTGATACTCTCTGGAGAGAGACAGGATGACTCTGTTGTCTCTTTCTGGAGAATTTTAATACTGGGAAATTTATTGGGCATTATTTATTTTCACTTTAACATATTCTTCTAATTTGAACTCTTTCTATTTTCAGTTGCTTCTCAATATTTTCTTAGATTTTAAGCTCAATGTGAGTGTTAAAGTAATTTTTTTGAACTCCTGAGGTGCAGAGGAGGGAGTATAAAAGAGGGACTATTTCTTCTTGGCCCTTTAATAAAAACAGAGAAAAACAAAGAGTCTATTTTTAACTAAACACTATTGGCTACAGTATTTTAACATCTTGGACCAAAGAAGTGGTGTCATCCTTCACTGACAACTTTACCTCTCAGGGCATTCAGTGGAAACACATTTCAAATTAGACTGGTAAATAAACAAATATGGCTAATATTGCTTGGTGTTGAACTTCACCAAAATTAGAAATAGAAAGCCTTGTGGCATTATCTAATTTATATGTTACAGGGGTGGAAACCTGCTATCTTGTTTGGTGATGTACTAATTTGATAGGTGATGATCTTAAAGGTCCCTTCCAGCCTAGACGATTGTATGATTCTATAATGTAGAAATGGTAGGTGCAGAATTATTTTTCAGGGAGAACCACTATTAGGCAGGAAAAATATGGCATGCAGTATACCTGGAACACAAATAGCCAGAGTAGGATTGTTACGTTATATATAATATTTTCCTATGATTTCTAATCTTCAGTGAAAAATACGATATTTTTTCCTCGTCTTAACTTTGTGGATTAAATGATGAGTTTATTTAAATGGAATTGACGTATTTCTGTTAAAATCTTGATTTGCAGTGTTGTCTCTTCTGCAGTAAGCTGAAATTTTATTGGTAATTTCAGGAACATGCCACCCACACACTGAAGCAGCTACTGAAAAGTGCAATATGTATTCTGCCTAGAAAGAATCAGCAGGTGATGATTATACCCTGCTGAACAGTGATGAGAAATAAGTATATTGGAAAAAAAATAATTGTGGCTTATTTTGGTGCTATGCTACATTTTCTGGTTGTGTTTTAAGGAAAGAAGCTGAGCGTTTTGTTCTTGTGTATAGTATGTAGCTTCTTAATTTCCAATGTAAATTTCCAGTTGCTCATGACTTCAGATGGCTTGTGACAAATGCATTTTTACTGTACTAGTTGTACAATCTAGACACCACTACTCAGGTAAGTCACGTAATCAGAGATGTTGTAATTTATTTATCTTTGGGTATTTTCAGAATTGATTGGACAAGGCCTAGAGTAACCTAGTGATCAAGATAGCTTTTCTTTGACTGAAAGTTTGGACGAGATGACTTCTAGAGATCTCTTTCATATAATTACAAATGTCTACATTCTATAATTATAGATATGTGACCTCAGATGAGATAATTTCTTTAAGAAATTTGGTCTGACTCCATTTTCTTCAATTTGTAAATTAATGTTTTTGAAAGTATGGCTATCCCTGTCCAGTACTGTGTAAATCTGGGTACCACTGGTCTGTGTTGTCTCTTTGTGTGGTCATGAAACACCAAAATTAAATGGGATGAGATGGAGAAAGAAGAGAGGCATCAAAAACCACTGGAATTGTTGCTATGTGTCAGAAATTATCTGAAGTATTGATGACCATACCAGTTTTCAAGATGGACTTTAATTACTACTAAAGATACTCAAATTTATGTAGAAATTAATGTTGCATTGAACACTGTCACATTCCTAAATGAAATATGGCAGAGTGAAAACTAGGAAGATCTTAAGTAGTATAAGTATTGTTAGGTTTTGTTATTTTGTGGTTTGCAATCTAGTGGTAACCAGAAGACACACTATCAGGGAATGCCTATGCTTTCAGTGCTGCCTGATGAATTATGGGAAAATGGGAAAAATAAATAAATAAAAAAACCCCTGAATTGCATAGCAAATAGATAGCAATAATGCATAAGAAATAGTTTGTACATTAACAAAGTTCAACTTTATATTAAAAACTTCATGTTTAAATCTTAGATGCTTCATAACAGGAATATTAAAGCATTATGTTGAAACTTGAAAACATATGAAGTTCCTGTTTAGTCTGACTAAATTGGGTTTATTGTTCAATATTATATTTTGTGGGGAAAAAAATCCATCATAAGATACTTTATATTTGTTGTTTCTATGATAGTAACAGGAGGAAAAGAGTTTATAGACACAAAAGCAGGTATTTGAGGTGTCTGGAGTATAAGAGATCTTTTGCGTGGTGATACCTGGGCACTGATTACTACATCGATTTACTACACAGATTAGCTGTTAAGACATGCTGTGGTAGGCTGCAGTTCTATGAAAGGCTGTTTAAAGGCATTTGACATTTTGGGACATTTTTTGAGCCTAGAAACTTTTTTTCTGTTTTAGGTTTGGGATTTTTTTTTTTTTGATGGTGGTAGAAATGTATTTGAGAACTGCTGACAAGCTAATACTGGAAGCTGTGAGAGATTTTCTTTTTTTCTTTTTACTTCAGCTTTTAGTAGTAGGGAAATTCATGGCTTCATAGAGTAAGTCCCTGGAGAAGTCTATAAAATTGATAGAACCTGATTTCTTTCTGAAGAAAAGACCTGACAACTGAGCATTTAAAAAGAACAACTTTGTAGTCTGTAACTGTGAATCCTCTCTTGATGTACAAAAGAAATTGTGTGCCTTGGGTTTAATGTCATGTCTGGATGTTGTATTTCACTGAAAAATTTTATTAACAGTGCCCATTATACTGAGTCTGACAATGAAATAAACCCAGATTCAACAAATTACTTAAGCCTACTTAAGCATAGGTATTAATGTGCTTAATCCCATTTGGGCTTCCATACATACAAACTTTATTAGAAGACACTTATATGTCCACAAAAATCCAAACCCAGTCTAAGGCTGAGTTTCTTAAAATCTGAAATTGATTCTTATGTCTTTTACAGTATTAATAATTCATAATTAAGATTAATTCATGGATTGGAAGTCAAATAAAATGAAACTGAAGTTAAGGAGAGTCCCTATTTGAGATATTGAAGGGAAATATGTAAGACTACATACTCTTTTCCCTTTAAGGCCTCTCAGAAAGGCAATTCAGCTAGGAAATGAGGAACATTGTGGTTTATGTTTTTCTATCTAGAATGGTGTTAATCATCTGTATTACTGTAAAATGAAAATGCTCTATTCGCTTTCCAGAAGCAATAAGCAGTCCTGATCCATGAAATCTTACTATAATAAATAGAAATAATAGTGCTAATAATGTAGTGATTAGTTGTGTTACTTTGGAAAATGTAACCAGAACAGTCCACCAAGCATTTTACAGAGTTTTTCAACATAAAAGATGTAAGTGTGAAGACACTGAGATAAATGAATAAATTCACAGTGTCAAGTTGACTATATTATTTTTGAAGGTGCTGTAACTTTATAGCATCCTAAGTTTTTATTCACATCATTTTAGACTGTGAAAAAGAAGAGAGAAAATAAAATCTTTAGGCAATATTAAGTCCCATTTAATATTACCTAATTTTGAATTTAGCAAAATTGAGTCGTTAACTCTCAGACAGTGTTTTAACCTACCTAATTGTCTAAGTACTTACAACCCACTAGCTTCCTCCCTAATCAGCCCTTATATTTAGCAGATACTCAAGTTCTACATACACATAAAGCTTTTTGAGCAAACTGTTGTAATCCATTTGTATGTAGGCAGGTGCCTAAATTCTGCCTTATTCAGGTTGGTTTTATAGAGTTACTGTTTTTGCATTGTGATGAATCAACACGGACAGCAAAAAGTTCATTCAGAAACCCATGTGGGTTCTCGTGCTCCCTTGTATCAATGAGAAAGCGTAGACATCTCTGATGTTCAATTGATTGCTCTTTTATGTTGAACAGGAAATCACTGGAAGGTGGCCAGCATGAGACATGAAGTAGAGGGATGTGTTTGACTACATGCCTAGCTTCTGAGCTGAATTTGTTGCAAATTAAACACCAGGGCAATTACAGAGGGTACACAACTGACAAAGCAGAAGGTTTTCCTTCACTCCTTTCTGCTGACTTCAAAAGTGGACATATTGAGTGTGTCTTTTTTTGTTTCTTTTGAGTGTAATAATGTTCTATTATAACATGCGTGAACAATTTCTGAGCTGCCTCTTAAGGACAGCTATCTTAACATCTTTCTCCTAAGGACAATTATTTCTCATCAGGACTGTATGACGAAAGAACTGCAGACATTTCACAGTTTGGATTGTAAGTAGCTAGAATCCCATTTTCAACCCAGAAAGAAAGATCCACTGCCAAGTGTCTCCTTTTGTCCAGCTTTAGTTGATTCCACATGACATGCAGGCTTTCTTGAGTAGCAGATTTCTTTTTCTGATCAACTATTTTTCCTCTTTGTGAAATTATGAAAGGATCTTGAGTTTGCAAATTACTTGAGTGTATGCTAACTAAGCATTTACATTGCTATTTTGAAGCTGAGTTACTCATTTGTTGAAATGTAAGAAATGAGTTGAATTGGAACTCAGAGCAATAGAATCAGTAGTCAAAAAGAGTTCTGTGTACTTTTTACCATCTTGTTTGTGTGAAGCACTGACATAGTAGTTTGTTTCCATAGGAAGGAAGGTCAGAGAGCATTAATAGAGAATATCTGTATTAAAAGTATTACATACAGCTAACATGACTTCAAATCTGGGGCAAGATACCTGAATTCTGGCCAAATAGACATATGACTATGATAGCTGTTCTGAAACTGGAATCTTGCAGTAAATCTATAAAAAGTTTTCTAAGTTCAAATTTCATTGAAAATGTGACTTTGTTTCCTTTATAATCCTTATTCACTTCATTTTATGTAATCTCCACATTCTCAGTTTCCATTATGCAATAACTGAGGCTGAGTACACGCAATAAATAAGTAGATTATCATACCATAGCAATCATTATAGTAACAATTAAAACAGTAGAGCTTAGACATAAAACAGTGGGATTCCTTATTTAAAGAGCCATAAGGAAGTAGCATGTTTATTAGCTGAATGTTTCTCCTACAGTGATGAGTAGTGAATTAGGTAACTATGCTGATGTATTGTCCTTATATGTCCTTAGCTAATTGAGTTCAACGTGGCCATGTCAGTCCTCAAAAAATTGCTGAGTAAGTAGGCAGTATGGTAAGATAGCACTGGGTGATGGAACTTTTTGTATCCATAAAACTAAAGATCCATGTTATGAATGTTACTGGGTTTTGGTACATTGTTGGCCAGGAAACCACAGAATTCATAGGGTCCCATTCAGACCTGTGGTTCTGAACTATGGTTTGAAATAGGAAATTACTGGGTTCTTGAAGAGCATAGGAGATTGGGAGAAAATTGTGTTAACATTTTTCTACTACTACTGTGCATATTTCTCTTGTTATAATGGAATAATTTGCTTTACTGTTTTTAAATACTGATTCTAACTTACAGTATGAAATTACTTTCCCTCTGATTGTCTCTTACTGTTAGGATCACTTTTCACACTGCTGAAATACCATGCTTAATGTAAACAAAGGTTATTTGGTCCTATTTAATTAGAAAATACTAACTTGTTTCAAACTTTGCATAAATCCTGGGACCTTTAAAGAACAATTTCTTCTTCTGTTGATTTTGTGTCTCATTTTCACTTCAGTTGTGTAACAGATAAAGCTATGAGTCACAACAAAATTGTTCATTTTTGATAATATGGCTTTCCATAACTTTAATATTTGGAAATACATTTTCTTGTTCTTTATGTTTTACTGTGGGAGCATGTGTAGGAGGGGTTTCTTTTGAGAGAGTCTTGGCTTACACTGTTGGAATAATAACTTTTATACCAAACATAATTAAATATTTATTTCTTCAGTATCAATCCGGAAAACTTTTAAACATGGGAGATTCCCTTTCCTGAAATAGCAAATGTTTATTTGTAGCTTATATTAAATCCATTGTGTATGGCATCAAGTAATTGGTTTCTATTGTGCAAATTTCTTAAAGGATTTACATGACTTCAGAACAAGATGCATGGGCAGATACAGAATATTTTACAAAAATGCACAGATTATTCATAACATTATATATTTCCATTTATAGAATATATACTTAACATTATCAGTTAAGTAATAAGTAAAAGTAAAGCTTTCTTTTCAAAGTAAATGTCTTATTTTAGTGATGTTATCTGTCCTCCAATCAAGTCCGTTTGCAGTTCTAGGGTGGTTTTTTTTCTGCTTTCTGTTAATAGTTAAAATTACTGTTCACACAGATGACATGTTTTGCTTCCAGATCTTCTTTGGTGTATTAATTTCTCTCTCCCCTCCATAGCAACCCCTATATTTTTCACTTACTGGCACTGTAATTGATAGGAATGAAGCTATAAAAAGTGAGAAAATTTCAGCCTGTCTGCTTAACGTAGAGTAATGTGTTCATTTTTTTCTGCATTTGCTGTCTATACTGACTCCAGGGTTTCTCAATATCTAACATTTTCTATGGTTTTGGCCCTCATAATATGCGGGATTATTTTTATTTCATGTTCACTGCTTCTATTGGAAACTTAAGATTGGTAAGTTTTAGTACAGTAGGAGACAAAACTTATTTAAGAGCTGGGGAGAAGAAGCATGAATGGTTCACCGCCTTGTGGCCCAAAGGCAGAACTATAAATTCTCATTCACTCTTTCTGTGCATGTTTCACACCTCTCTCAGGCACACATAAAAACATTAACCCAAAGTAGAAAATATTTTTTATTGGCTTAGGGGAAACTGATTCAGTGGGGACTTTAAAAAATATTTTTGTGATGCTCAAAATGAATCTGTCACTTGTTGGTCACATACAATTGGGATCCCTGTAAAATCAGGAGATCTACTCCTTCTATTAAACTGTTGTGATCCTTTTCTTACAAATAAGAAAACCCTCTTGTTTTTTAGTGAAGGGGCCTGATCGTGTAACAAACTGATACTGTGTAAAATGTCCCTTCATAACTACCTTCAAGTCTTTGGGCTGTTACCAAATCAAGTCCAGAGCCTGACAAAGCGCACATGTATTTATCAGTCTCTGGGAAAGTGGAAAGCAGTTTGTTTCTTCTGACCGCAGTAGGTATCAGAAGAGCCTTCCTCTTGTTGTTCTATGCACTTTGAAATTTGAAGCTGACACCCTTGAAACTGTGACACTCTTCTGAGCCTTCTTATTCACCTTCTGAAACATCTTCTGGTCCAAACTTCTCACTTTCCAATGAGTTATTTTATCTCTTACTACAGAAAGTGTTGTATGAAAATAAATGTTTGTATGGGCCCTCCTTTATGTTTGAAGTTCTGGCTATGAAATCATATCTGAGTACTTTGTCAAAGATTAATTAGTGGGTTTATTATGATACTTAGTAATGTGTAATAATGTATTCTTAATTTTTTCATCATGGTTTTTTAATTTACCAAAATTTGCCCCATGCATTGAACTAACTGCTTTTATGTGCATGTGTGTTTAAAACTTAGGCACCAGAGCATAAACAACTTGCAAAGAAGTATTGTTTCCATGGAGCTGAGGTTTCAGCTAATTTTATTTTTTTAATATAATAGCCTTTATTTTAAATAGGCATTTTCCTATAGCTTGATATTCAAACAAGACACATATTTTTTTGTTTAATATTGTTCATGAAACAGTGGAAAAATGGGAGGATATTTAACCTGGAAATTACTTTCTAGTTTGTAATTACATTTGTTCAGCTAAACTAAGAATCATTTATTAAACCAGTTATTGTATTATGCTACATTGCCACACACAACCATTAGCATTCGCATAAATCAGATTATGTAGCCATGCAGTATATTCTTTGTCACAGTGAGTTATTTATTAGAGGAAGCATCTGTTCTTTTTCATGGCCTGAATGTCGTATGCCTGGGAAAGCCTGTAACATGACTACAACAACCTAACTTCATTTGAAATTCTGAATATCTGCCAGATAGGATTATGAAAACTCTGCATAAAATACAGTGATATGTTTCTTCTGCTGAGGTTAACACTGCATTCATTATGCTCACAATTTACCCATATTTTCAGACATTTATAGTTTAGGCTATATTAGTGACTTCTGTATTGTAAAGCTTTGTAGGAACCTTTAGCTTGTTCAGGGACTGACATCTGTAGAGTTTTCATGTGAAATTTTAGATTCTAAACAAGATATGTGAAAATATGCATGTAAAAAGCAGAGGATAACCCCAAATTTGGGGTGCTATGTAAATAATGCTCATTTTTCCTAAAACACAAAATTTGAAAAAGCAAATCTAACTTTTTTGAATGGTTTCTGAAAAATTATGCATCACTTTTATGTTTCTAAAAGTATAAATATACAGGACAACAAATCTAACATGTTTTTTTAAAATGAACATTTTTCTCGGTTCTGTGGAAGGCTTACTGAAGCTTGCTCACAAAGGCTGTTTCAGGTGGTTGAGGGAAAGAATTATTTTGGATAACTCTGTATATGTATTATTCCTACAAGAGCAAACCCAATGTTTGAGTTGCTTGGTAAGAGGGTAAAAGAGAATACCCTTTTAAAATATATGTTATAAATACTTTGTGGAGACCAGAGTAAATCCTCCAGTGTCATTAACCTTAAATGAGATTACTGGGGATTTTCCAGATTCTGTAATATATCATGAAGTGAACCTTATTATCTGTTCTATGACAAATTACATATTCAAGTGTCTCTAGCTGTCATAACAATGAACATTTATCCTTGTTTCACTCATGAAAATGATTCTAATTACATGACACTACAAAAATTACTTTTGTTAAGTTATTAGTAATAGATAAAAGTGTTTTTACTAGCCATAAAATTATAGTAATGTTCCTGATTTCTTTCCATGGAGAGGCAGTCAGAATAAATATTTCATCATCTAATTTGTGGTTTTAGGTTATGATGAAATAGGAAATACTTTCAATTGGTTTTGCTCAGTACTTTCTTGTGACAAACACACAACATCCTTCAAGTTCGGACATTCTCCTCACTACCTTGCTATGTGTTAAAAAAATATCCTAATTATCTTCAGTAACTGGTCAGGGTTTCTTTCTTGCTTGAGTTCTTGACTCTTGCAACCTTTGATTACTTATCACGAACATTTCATTGTGAAGTGTCCCAATCCAACAATGTTATACATCAGTCAGTTTACAAACATTAGAAAAGATGCAAACACATTTGGACTAGATATAAGGAAGATTTTTTTTACAATGAGGGTGGTGAGACACTGGCACAGGTTGCAGAGAGAGGTGGTAGATGCCCCATCCTTGGAAACGTTCAAGGTCATGTTGGACAGGGCTCTGAGCAGCCTGATGTAGTTGAAGATGTCCCTGCTACTCACATTTATCTTGCACTAGATGACCTTTAAAGATCCCTTCCAACCCAAACTGTTCTGTAATTCTATGATTCTGTTACATAAATGACATAAATGCAATAGTCATTGCTCACTCTTGTGGTAATTATCAGCTTTGGGTTGATGGAGTGTTTAAGATCAATAACTCTCCGAAGTTTTATTAATTGAAGTATCATTGTAGTCTCGTAAAGAACAACCAAACAGGGTTTATCCCAGTATGATGGAAGAGGAGCCACTTGGATTCTTCGTGCTGGTCCTCTGACATGCAGCAAGCCAGGGAAGAAGATGCAATACCCTGGTGGATCTCAAGGGATATGTCAGAGTTTAATAGTTTAATACAAATTAAAGAGTTTAATACCAATGAAAAAGAAATTTTCTAAAGATGGTAGACATATTGCATTCTTCCTTTAAGGTTTGTTATTCAGAAGAAAAACTGATTTTAGTTCTTGTTTTATATGTTTGTAGATAATAATTATAGCCATAAGTTTTTCTTTAAAAGTCTGAATTATCTGAAAATATAATTGAAACTGCCCCCTAATCATTCTCTTTCCAAACCAGTGCCCTTAACTTATATTTTCAAGTATAAATATGCATAGGGGCATTCTTTCTCCCCATACTTTCTAAAAAAGTGCCTTAGAGCTAAAATAACTATTTCTTATAACCTTTGTGATGCTTTTTAGGTGTCTTACATAAATTGTGAGGACAGTCAGTTTTTAATGACAAGACAGTCATATATCAAAAGAGAGACTTAAGCAAATCCAGATCTAGTAAGTTTTCAAATAATGGGATATGGTGCGGCCTTCAACTGTGGATAGCCTAGACTCTAGGAGGTCAAGGTAACCGTTCATAAATTTAGGATTTATAAATAAATTAATAATTGCCTGGAGAGACACAACATACCTACATGAATTATCAGTGTGATGAGTGAGATGTAACAGTACATCTTTCAAGAACAGTTTTTCTGCTGTTGCTCATCTGGAGATCACGTCTGACTGATGCCTTGTCCAATGCTCCAGGGAAGTAAGAAAACTTTAACTGATTTGATTTCTATAGGAAAGGAGATGGATGGTATGATACATTTTCAGTTAAATACAAATTCTGTCTTCTCAGAATGTCAGTTCAGATTTGATGCCTACTGAGCTTCTATCATTTTCTTCTTAGATCATAAACGACAAAATTTTATATACTGGTTATATCTTAGTCCTTGAGCATACATTGTTCAGATTGATTCTTATAAGAAATGCAAGATTATCTAGAAGGCAGAAGCAAGAGTAGTAAAAGCTTTGTAGGAACATGGGAAAAAGGCCTAACTCAACAGCATGTGGGTTTTGAAGATTTACTCATGTTACAAAACATTGTTTCACAGTTGTATATAACCATTTGCAATTGCCATATAGATATTTTAGAAGCAAATTCATGCCCACTGATCAACAGTCTCCCATCCCTCACCTCCCACCCTCCCCTTTCTATTTTCTAGTCCTGTTCAGGTTTCAGATTACATATGATAGGTATTATACCATCAAACATATACTCAAAAGAGATCCAACTGGCTGAAGGCTGCTGAGTAAGGGCCATGATACATCCCTGGCATGTGCTCTGTGACTTCAATCTCACGTTACTGTTTCTTTCTACAAGGCAAAAATCTAATTTGTATTTTATCAGTACAGGCAACTGCTCTCTAATGCTTTCTCAGTGACTCACCCACTCTTACTCTCCTCTTTTTCTCTCACTTCTATTGTGTACGTATTTTTATTCTTTCCACAAAAATACTTATTTTAATATACTGGCATCCCAGCACATTACTTTTATGAATTTGCTATTTCAAATAAGAACTAACTCTGACTTGAATAGTGGTGGTCAGTTACATGTGTCATCTTCAGCTTCTTGGAACAGTTTACAGAAATTCAGGATTGACTAATCTATAACTGAAAAAAATTAAACTCAGATTATTTTGATTTCAGGACTGAAAATTATTCAGTTATAATGGAAGAACATTTCTTTAGAAGGTTTTATTATATAGATGAAAATATCTAGGACATGCAGGATTAGTGTAGAGTTACTGCTCATTGCAGTGGGTGAGGTGAGACAACAGAACTGATATTATTGAGAAGAATGCTGAAGAGCTTTTAATCTTAGAAAAAAAAAAGAATCACATAGTTTGATGCCTGATACTTAGACAATTTGTCATCTGCTTACATCTAACTTGAATTAGTTTAGAGCTTAAAAATTTCTGCAATATGCTCAGTACCTGCAAAATGGAAAACACATTGCAGCAACCAGAAGACTTTACATTGCTTTCCTCCAGCAATGAGAATTTGTCTTCTTTTTTTTTTTTTTTTGCTACATATGCACTTTTTTAATTTAGGCTTATCATCGTCACTTAATTAGTTGATAGAGTTCCAGACTTTTTAAAGTATTAACGATTCTTTTTTGACTCTAAGTTATTTGAGTTCTGCTTGGCATGCTATTATCATATTTGCTTTATTAGGGAGAAGTTTAGGAATTTACTTGTCAGTAATTTACATTCCAACTATTTTCTCAGTAACCCCATCATTTTTATTTATTCTCCTCTGACATTTATATTCTTGCAATGTTAATTACAGAATGTTGAATAACATTCAGAAAATCAAATTGAATGTTAAGAGCAATTAGGAAAGGAGTAGAGTACAAAAGAGGAAGCATTGTTATGTCAGTGTGAATACTTGGTGAGCCCTCATCTTCAGTGCTATGTGATGATCTAATCCCTATCACATCACTGAAGACTGAGAGTGTGAGGGGTGACAGGCATGGTCAAAAGCCTGGAACAGTTGAATAAGTAGATTAAAACTTCTTATTCCTTAAAGGAGAGGACAAGGGAAGTGTAATAGAGGTTCTGTGAAATCACAAGCGGAGGATATGTAAAGAACAAGCATTCATTGCCTTCTGAAGTACAAGAATTAGGGATGTCAGACTTGGTGAGACAGAGGAAACAAAATGGGGTGCAGACTGTAAAAAGTGACATGCTCTAAAGGCAACTTGAGAAGGCAATTTTAGAAAGTTTGATTGGTGGAAATGCAAAAGAAAGTCAGCACCTTTTGATTATGAAGTGGAGGACCCTCAAAGGGTAGTAGGAGACAACGTACTGCAACAGGTTTGTCCTGGCCTTGTGCTGGTCTCACTGTTCTCTAGGCCTGCACTGTTGGCTGCCTTTGTAGACAGAATATTGGGTGACGTAGACATAAATTCTGATCTAATGTCTATCCTTATATTTCATATTTCATTTTTTTAATGTGGGTTTTTGGGTTTTTTTCTGTAGCTGAGTTCAGGAGCTGAGCAGAGGTTAATTTTGATGTTTGGTGACAGTTTTAAGGCTGCAGTATTTCTTCATGGGCCTCTCTAGGCAGATTTACTACTACTAGGGTTTTGGCATTCTGACTTACTCTTATAGAAACTTTCATTTACAAGAATTAAATTGAAGACTGCTGTTTTAGTCATTGCTTTAGCAAATAAATTTTTGCCTCTGTCTTTTAACAGCAGAGTTAAATGCACAAGGTAGAAATTCCTTTTTTTTTTTCAAGATAGGAAGGAATCCGCTTGCCCTGCAATTGCACTTCAGCTGCTTTTATGCCTCCACATTACACAGTGTATTTTGGGGAGAAATATTTTCTCTCTGTATTGTGATAAAAAGACAGGAATATAATACAGAGTTAAAAGTGCTGTTATTTCTAAATTACATTATTTTTAAAGTCTTCTTTAATTTAAACCTAAGGTTTCAACTCATGCACATTTATTCCAGTAATAAAACTGTGTATTTGTAAGCTTGTTTTCATTGTACTCTTCCTAATATCCATGCTTCATTTTATGCAAGTGTGATTTGCAGGATTTAAAAAAAATAAAACAAGCAATCCTTTTTTTTCCTACAGGATGTTGGCTGCAGGAATAATCTTCTATTAACTTCATTTAAGAAATGAGATAGTTTAAATCTAAAAATTGTATTTGGAACTGCAGCAAGCCCACTTACAAACTCCAATTCCTTGTTATGCCTTTAGAGACCACTAGCTGAGAGTAGTTAGCATTATATATTGGCAAGATTGCTAATGCAGATGGCGTGTTCTCTGACTAGACATAAACAGGAAAGGGTAAAAGGGGTAGAGACACAATCACATTCCTCTTTTAGGCATGTATTTTGAACACTGAGCACTAATCTTGTATTGTTTGCTAGTACATACTCATTGTTACTAATGCTTGTTAGTATTCTGTTTATTTTATTTTGTATATTTTTTTCCTGTTACCTGTTTCCAGTATTCATTTTCAAGTTCTTTATTCAGTGGTAGTTTAACCTAAGATTTAAAATTCAATTTTGTTGAAGTCATCAGGTAGAATTTTAAAGTGGAGCTCCTGTTGCTGCCATCTCAACCCTATACTTTGAGAGGCCTTGAATTATTACCAGATTATGAACTCTCATAAAAATGAGGTCACAACACAATGAGCAGGAAAAACTGCAAAAAGTTCAGTAGTGTAATGATCCACTAACAATATAAATCATTTACCTAAAAAAGGGACTGTTTTCTACAGCCATAGTTTACTTCAGGCAGTATGAGTTCTTCTTGTTGAAGAAACTGTTATTCCATATCCTGTTCTGGTCGTCACGTTCTTCAATCATTTTCTGAGTAGTGCTGTGATAATATTTAACTGTCAGAGTGCTTTCTGGCCCTTTGCATTTTATTATATCTTATTTGATATAATATATCTATATATCTAGTGATATGTGATATTTAAGTGATATATCTAGTGATATGTGGAGTGCTCGACTTTCCCAGGCATCCATATGTCCAATGTAAGAAAGATGTGGAAATAAGTCTTTGTCCATGCAATTGCTTTCTGCTGGGTTTAAAAAAATAAATCACAAATCAAGAAACGGTGGTGAAACTGTATGATGTCTTCTTATTCATGTTCTAAAGCAGAGACAGTCTGCTTGACTGGACGTTTTACTGTACCAGCAAAACTTTTGATTAATTCCTTTTTTATCTCCCTCCACATTTGCTAATGATGGGAATTCACTATATGTATCACTCTTAAGGGACCGTGCGCCATTGTTTCTGTTCACTCAAATACAGAGCAGCAATTCATCTTCATTCATAACCTGGGATTCTGCCATCAAGATGTAAATGGCGTATCTTTAGCTTTCTTATATATAATATAAACATATTGTAAAACCATCCACAAAGAGAAAGTAATTGCAATAGTTAATGTAATTGTCACTTTCATGAGATATAATTTAAAAAATTGAATAAGAGACATCCCCTGAATTAGAATCTAGCAAAGCAGGTATTGCAAGACCAGTTATGTTGGAGCTTTTGCTAAATACAAAGTTTGATGAATAGAGGCGTTTCTGTAACTAAACAAGAACTGTATTAAACAAAAAATTTAAAGAAACAAGAAATGCTATCCTCTAGCATGCAAGTAATTCTTCCAATCCGTTACAACTTGGATTTCAGCTGAATGTGGTATTTAATTTGCTGAGTTTTAAACCGTGCTAGCCAGAGTTATTGAACCTTGTTCTTCTCCTCTGTCATCTGAGAAATATCTCTCTCACCTACTTAAATTTTTGCATTTCAGGAATCTTTTTCAAAGAAGAGAGGTTATGCATTGGAAGCAATATCCTCTGTACCTCTGGATGCAGTTCCTTCAGAAAATGACAGCAGTCTTTGTGATTCGATAGATGTAGCAGTGACCAAAAAACCTTGTTCCCTAGAGATAGCAAGAGTTCCTTCCTCAAGACCAGGTAAATCACCATATAATCCTTTTCGTAGTCTTTGGTGTAAATGTAATGTTACAGAAGGTATGGAATTTTATATAGAAAGTATAGGTTTGCATTTTTAAGAATACAGTATTCTGTTTACTTATAATAACATCATTATAGTCCTCTGTTAGCTACCATAAGAGTTTAATATCAGAATGAAGATTAATAGCAAAATGCTGTAGAGGGGAAAACAAAACAGAGGTTTAAATAATTTCCTAGATAAATATAAGATTGAAAAAAAATTAGAAATTGAATTTCTTTAAGCCCAGCCTTTTGCAGTAATCTATTTACCAACCTGTTTCTGTTTTTTAATGAAGTGCTTAGCAAGAACATTATACAGCTAATTCAAAATTTAAAGCACTCTGTATTTCCATGTTCCATAAAGGAAGATCTGTTCCATTTTTGAAAATGAAACAGTGAATGATAATTGATAGAATTATTAAATGACAGTTTGGCAGACTGCTGTTTATGGTATACAGGTTTGAACAGCAATGAGTTACAATAGTTAAAAAACAATACAATTATGCTGAGTCAGATGAATGATATTACCTGTAAGGACTCTGTTTATGTTCTCTGAATTTATATGCTCTATTCCATTACCCTTGTTTGAACTCTTCATTAGTCACCACCTGGTACAGGAATTTCAGAATGTAATCATGTCGCAATAAGTGATTGGACTGAGAGTCTGCTTTGACAAATGACAGTTTTCAGCAGCACAGACCTATTTGAAACAGGCAATTGACTTTTCGACCTGTGCTATCTTGATTAAGAATCATGATTTGGGAAATGAACAAGAATGACTGATGATGACAATGACAAAGGTGATTGTTGACTAGCATCATGTTACCTATCTAGTCTGTTTCAAAGGAAGGACCTTCTTGATTTCACAGCTGAACTAGTATTGGAAGAGTGCCAGAGCTATATCAAGCATAGTATTTAAGGGCTAGATAGCAAGATACAGCTTTAGACTCTGCAGGGTGAGGTGGAGTGGATCATAATTCTTACCTCTCCATAAAGTTTGGACTAACAAAGGCATGAGGAAACCTGCATTATGAACAGCGATCTAAGAGGTGGTACAAAATTAGATAGTATCTTCATAGCATTGTTGCACAGAGTGGACCAGAGTCTGACTCGAACATCAACATGACTACTTGTGTAACAGGTTGTTTGCGTTGTTGATGGTTTTTTGGCTCTGATAATCTAGAAAATTAGCAGACTGTGCAGGACAATATTATGGATTGTCCTTCAGTAAAGGAAGAAAATGCCAAATTATCCTGTTTTTCAGACTTCTACTTGATTAATCACCATAAACATACTTATTGCAATGGGAAGACTGCCATATCCCTACCCCATAAATTGGCTGAGGGAGTTCATTATCTGCCTCCGTAGTAATGTGGTTTGACTACAAAGCTTTCCATTGTAATTAGTATAAAAAAATTTTCGCTAGTTAAAATACCAGGCTTTGGAAGAGTGTTGTCTGCTGAACATAGGCATTTTTCTTAGGCGTATTAAGTCCATTAAGATCAGTATGAAAAACAGAAAAAAAGGGACATTTTTAGGTCTTAATCTGGAAATATATTTGTGTGTAGTTAAATATGGTGTGTATCAGAGGCCCAGAGAAAAAAGGAAGCTGTAGGACATTCAAGAGGGCACCCATCATCTTTATAAGATCTAACAAGGCCCATGAGTTTAAAATATAAACGTGCTGTAATTTCTTCTGTCTTAGTTTTCCATATACCACTATGATCTTTTCCTTGGCATTTTAATGGGAAGAACATTTGGCTGTATAGATAAGCAGATTCCAAAATGTGATTTTATTTTTAGCTATAAATGTAGTTGTTATCTAACTTGGCCTGGCTTGTAAGCCATATCTGTAATCCTGTTGGCTGTTATCTTATTCTACAAATGGCCCAAATGAAATCAACTGTGTCACAATCAACTGTCACACCAGTTTTAAGGTACTCAACACTATGCATAACTGTATGTGAATGTCAGCCTGTCACTTCAGTTCATACAGATTTATTGCTTGAATACGTTATGTATGAGTACAGAAATAATTTGTTTAAAACAAATATCTAACTTGCATGCCTTTTTTCCTGAATTTCCCTGTTTTAGTATCACTGAGACATACTGACTTTGGGAATACTGTTTCAAATTTCTGTATTATGTCATGTGTAGAGTTCATTTCAGAGCATGAGGCAGCACTTTGAACATAAAATTGCATCTGTCAGTCTCCTTTCCCTGGGTGGTAGGACACTCTGATCAACTCTCCTGACTGTCTTGACATTACTGCTTCTTGGCAGTAAAAGTGAGACTGACTGTACTCAGTGATGGAAAATTCTCCTTTCCTATATTGAGAGGAAAGGTCATTCTGGCTGGCCTTTCAAGCTGTGGAGCTGCATGTAACTATTATCTACCCTGCCAGTAAACTAACACGTTGGGAACGGTCATCTTGTCAGACATCATTCTCTGATCTACTGAGGAAAAATCCAGACTGTTCTCTAGTTGTCCATACTATTTTTAATTTCCTAAATCTTATTCTTGAACTGGTAGGGAACAGCAGAGGATGAGAACTGCATGCACCAAATAGTAAAGGATTGCTAGATATAAGAGAGAAAAAACAGAAGGGAAATAAAAGTAGTCATAAAGGTTGTTACTTCCACTTCTGAAATCCTATGTTGTGTGTTTTATGTCTGTTTGCAAGAAATTAGGTTTATATAGGAAGAAGAACAGTTACATTATTGGTTTATCCTTGCAATTAAAACAATTGCTCCTAATTAGGACTGACCTAAGAGTAAAAAAGACTGTATGTGTGTCTGAGTTCAAGTGAAGCTGCTCTTTGTTTCTGCTGTAGATTGACAGGACAATGTTGGCAGAGTGTGTTACCATTTCTGTCTCAGTATCTCTGCTTTTAAACTAACAGCTAAGACTTGATAGGAATATTCTGAAATACTGCACTCTTTGATTTATGAAATTTTAAATCCAAATTTATATTTTACTTAGCAGAAAAAAATATCTCAATCTCATAAAATTAATTTTGTAATAGAAGATTGATTCATGAATCAATCTTCCTAATATTTCTGTTGAGCCATTCCAGAACAGTATCTTTATTCCTTAAACTAGACATTTCTACTAGTCATTTTAATTTTTAGACTGCCCCTCCATTAAAGAAAGAAATCACATGACATATTTAACCTTGAAAAATAACCATAAAATTTTATTCGTTCATAAGCACATATTAGTATTGCTCTTTTAATCTTAAGAATATAATTAAATTTTGTGAACTGTAGCAGCAAATCATCTTGGTAAAGGTGTAAAGTTTTAATAAATGGCTAGAGCTCAAGGCACTGGATAATTCTAATGCTAAAGTAGGCATTGTGAAGTATCTTTATGAAGTTACTGGGGTTTTGATCAGTTATCTATTGTCTAGAATACTGGTAGCAGAAGTTTAGGTGCAAGCACCATGGTGCATTTTGGCCTGTGCTTTTGAAGACCGTTACAGACGTAACTTGCATCCTTAATAGCTTGGACATTTTGTGCCATACTCTATTCTTGCACCTCATAATGTCATACCCTTTATTTGGCAGAAATATTGAATGAAATCTGAGCTACATTACAGAAGAAATGTTTATAAATACTTTTTTTTCGTTGGTGTTAAGTCTGTGTCCACAACCAATAGAGAGATCATATCTCTTTCAGTATGCCTCTATAGTTTCTACTGCAGAACTCCCTAGAAGTGAGACCAGGTGGCATTTTTCATGCTAAATTTTTAATAATAGTGAATAATGGCCAGTACTACTTAAGATATTTTTAGGTCTCATTGAGTATCATTAGGAGTTAGAGAGGACTTTTCAAACATTATTTTTCATTAATTACTTGGTGGGAAAAAAAATCCTCTTTTGGCAAAGGTGATCTGTCCATGTAGATTAACGAAGGTTTTAATATAACATCTCAATAAAAAGAGGAGAGATTGCCATTTGTAAACTGCATGAAAATCGTCCTTGGGTAAGGGAGTTCTAGTTCAAGGATCTATTTTTTCCAGTTATGTTGCTGTACTGTGGCTGCAGGTTGAGGAGACCTTAGTAAGCCATTTTCAACTCTGGAAACAGCTCAGGTGTATCAATGCAGAACTCAGTGTGGGCTGCAAAATCCAGCTCAGAAATAACGCAAATACTTAGGGGCTTTACTTATGCTGAGCTCTCAGTCACCACACAGTCAGCAATTCCCAAGTCAGCAATTTTAAAGATAGCTCTGGTGCAACTGCTCTACCCAGTTACATGTAAGATATGGCTTCTGTCAAGGCGATAAAAATGTCCTTAGCTATGTGATGTGTTGCCACTAGCCTGTAGCAGGCAAACACAAGGCAAGGAGTTGAAACATAAAGGAAGCGATATCTTAGCAGCTATTCTGGTCATCTACCTGGCTAAATGTACTTTGGAGAAATCTTGCTGTTGTCAGTCATGATGTTTTTGTAATTTAGAATAATTACTCAATTTGCACTTAAATGCCAGTAACTTGTAAGGAGGACCATACAAGATAATAAATCTGTAATTAAAGATACCTTTTTCTTATAGCTTCGTAATCACAGCAGGGAAGCTAACAAAAAAGTTTGTCACTGCATTATTACAACATATCAAACTGCCCCCAAGCTGGCCTATCTTCTGCAACATTAGGGGTTTGTTTTGGCTTTCTCAGCCTGGCATCCCTCTCCTGTTATTATAGTGAAAATAAACCTGAAAATTTGTAGCCAGTGTGTCAGCTCACCTCTGCTTGCATTCTTGTGTATAACACTATGTCAGCAGTCTCATACAGATATCTTGGAGACAGTTCTTTAGAAACCTGAATTGAAAAATAGCCTAGGTGTGATAACATTTTTATCAAAATTAAAGTATGAATCTTCTACATAGTTTCCAAAGCCATTAAATACTTGGCTTGGTAAATAAAGTGCTATTTGTCAGGTCATCAGTTTCTGATTGACTTCAGTAACAAATCTTCACAGCACTTATTATGAATATTTGGACATTTCAATTCTCCAGATTGAGACTAAGGTAACAAATACATCTTTTCCTGTTTAATGAATTTATACCTTCACTTATGTGCAGTTATTTTCTAGGTATAAGCAAACCAGTGCAAAGTGGCCACAAGAAGGAACCGTCACGCTGCCAGACATACAAAATTGCGTGGATGAATGGAAATTCAAGAGGCTTGCCTTAGTCACCCATACTTCATCATTTTGAAACTATAATTGATCTGAAGGATCATGCACTAACCTTTCTGAAGTCCACTCACCCAAATTGCTTCAAACAGAAGGACTGCTAGTAGAGCTGTATTTCATTTAAGCATGCCTTTTAAACCAGAGATAGCAGGATATAGTGCACTTAAACACATGACCTACAGTCTAATTCCCCAGGATTAAATACTTCGAGTGATCAAGAAAGATCATTTTAGCTGTGTAGAGAGAAGAACATAAGGGAGAGGGTCTATTATCAAGTGGAGTAACTGCAATATATAACAGTTGGTCTAGAATCATCTGAAAATAGCTAAAGTCTATGAAATTTAGCCTAATTTGACACCAATGTTTCTGAAGCAACTCATTGTCTGTGAAAGTGTTTGGTATTGTGGTGCATATTCAAAATCATTACCACCTAGCTGCCATGAATGTTGAATTTCCTAAGTACTAAGTCACAGGCCTGTTGTGTCAGGGAGCAGCAAGGGCCAGCTTCTCCTTCAGGGATGGGGAGGCAGGAGTGAAGGGGACTACCATGGCTTACAGGGCGGGGGCCTCGCAAGTCAGGGCCCTGTCTCACCACCTGTGAGTAGGACAGAGCTAGAGATCGTGGCCAGATTCAAGAGCCCAGATCATCAAACAAGTTTGTGCCGATGAAGTAGATCTGAAGTCAAACTAGAAATCATAGAATCATAGAATTGCCTAGGATGGAAGGGACCTTTTATCTAGTCCAACCATCAACCTAAAACTTACAAAAGCCATCACTAAACCATACTTCTAAGCATTATGTCTACCTGTCTTTTACATACTGCCAGGGATAGTGACTCAACCACTTCCCTGTGCAGCCTCTTCCAATGCTTAGTAACCCTTTCAGTGAAGAAATTTTTCCTAATATCCAGTCTAGACCTCCTCTGGTGCAACTTGAGGCTGTTTCCTCTTGTCCTATTGCCTGTTACTTGGGAGAAGAGACCGACCCCCACCTCTCTACAACCTGCTCTCAGGTAGTTGTAGAGGGAGATAAGGTCTCCCCTTTGCCTCCTTTTCTCCAGACTAAACAACCCTGGTTTCCTAAGCAGCTTCTCATAAGACTTGTGCTCCAGACCCCTCACAGGCTTCGTTGGCCTTCTCTGGACATGCTCCAGCACCTCAGAGTCTTTTTTGTAGTGAAAGGCCCAAAACTAGACACAGTACTCAAGATGGAGCCACACCAGTGCCAAGTACATGGGGACCATCACTTCCCTAGTCCTACTCACCACGCTGTTCCTGATACAAGCCAGGATGCTGTTGGCCTTCTTGGCCACCTGGGCACACTGCTGGCTCATATTCAGCTGGCTGTTGACCAACACCCCCAGGTCCTTTTCTGCTGGACAGCTTTCCAGTCACTCTTCCCCAAGCTTGTAATGCTGTATGGGGTTGATGGGACACAAGTGCAGGGCCCAGCAATTGGCCTTGTTGAACCTCATCCCATTGGCCTCGGCCCATTGATCCAGCCTGTCCAGGTCCCACTGTAGAACCTTCCTACCCTCAAGCAGGTTGACATTCCCACCTAACTTGGTATCATCTGCAAACTTCCTGAGGGTGCGCTCGATCCCCTCCTCCAGATCATTGGTAAAGATATTAAAGAGAGCCAACCCCAAAACTGAGCCCTGGGGAACACCACTCATGACCAGCCACCAACTGGATTTAACCCCATTCATCACCACTCTCTGGGCCTAGCCCTACATTGAAGGGTACGCCCAGTCTTACCCAGTGAAGAATGCGCCCATCCAGGCCATCAGCAGCAGTTCTTCCAGGAAAATGGTGTGTGAAGCGGTGTCAAAGGCCTTTCTAAAGTCCAGGTAAACAATGTCAATTGCCTTTGCCTCATCCACCAAGTGGGTCACTTTGTCACAGAAGGAGATCAGGTTAGTCAAGCAGGACCTGCCTTTCATGAACCTATGCTGACTAGGCCTCATTGCCTGGTTGTCCTTCATGTGCCACATAATGGCACTCAGGATGATCTGCTCCACGACCTTTCCAGACGCTGAGGTCAGAATGACAGGTCTTTACTTCCCTGGTTCATCCTTCCGGCCCTTCTTGTGGATGAGTGTCACATTTGCTAGATTCCAGTCACCTGGGACTTCCCCAGTTTTCCAGGACCGCTGGTAAATGATGGAAAGTGGCTCAGTGAGCACTTCTGCCAGCTCCCTCAGTACCCTTGGGTTGATCCCATCCAATCCCATAGACTTGTGTATGTCCAGATGTTGGAGCAGGTCCCTCACCATTTTTCTTTGCATTACAGGGGCATTATTCTGCTCCCCGCCCCTATCTACTAGCTCAGGGTTCTGCATACACAGGAACAACCATCTCTACTACTAAAGACAGAGGCGAAGAAGGCATTAAGTACCTCAGCATTCTCCTCATACTTTGTCACTATGTTACCACCTTCATCTGATAAAGAATGGAGATTCTCCTTAGTCCTCCTTTTGTTACTAATATATTTATAGAAACTCTTTTTATTGTTCTTAACATCCAAAGCCAGGTTAAATTCTAGCTGGGCTTTGAACCTTCTAATTTTCTCCCTACATAGCCTTACAACTTCTTTGTAGTCTTCAAATCAATGTGTAGGTCAGGATTAGGTCCAATGATGAGCAGGAAGGTTCATGATGACAAGAGCAGGTCTGAGGTCAAGCTGGGAAGCCAGCCCATGAGTTGGGGTCTGGATGCACAGGCATCAGCACAAGATGGGCACTCCTTCAGCATAGCTCAGACAGGAACTAAAGGCCCCAGACTGAGCTGAAATGGTGTCTCCAGGAGGTGAGATGTGAATTGAGAACTTTACAAGGCTGTTCAGCGCCATTAGAGCTTTTTAGTGACTCAGGGCGTGATGTGATGTATGAATGATAATCAATGTCCTTTATTCTTCCATCTGTCAGTCAAGGAGACAGTATCTTCAAAGAGTATAATTTATCTGTATGTTGAGTGAAAAGTGAAGAGCCACTCAGAGCTTGTCAATAAGGAACATAAAGCATAGGTGTGTATCGTAATGTGAGCCATGCATCAGTTTGGTGGAGCAGGTAACTGACAGAAGAGGTTTGTGTTTCCTTAACAACCTAATAGCTGAAGTCTTTCTTAAGTAGCAAGTGGTTTCTCTTTTAAGTGATTTTTGGCCTTAGAGAAATACTCCCAGTATTAAGTAAAGTTTCCCAGTTCTCAGAGTTTTATACAGTCTAATCCACCTTTACCTTTAGCACAGAAAAAGATTGATAAGCCATGAGAAGAATGAGTAAAAGCATCTCACAGTGCCCTGACATGATGAGGACACTCCCCTTCAAGGGAGAAAACTTAGGCTCTAGCCTTTGTGTAGTTCTTTTAATAAACGTCTCAAGATACATCTTAAAAATAGCTGGGGTTTTGTTACTGAGAGTAACAGCTGGGCTGTTCCTCTGAATAGAATTCTGTTTCAGAACCACTGAGTTCTATGCCAGTGATTAAGAAGCTTATTTCCAACCTCAGTGTCTTCATGGCCAACTGAAATCAAGACAGAGTAACCCAAACATACTGTCTTTGGCTAAGTCAGAACTCTCCAGCAACTCTTCAAGAAGCAATTCTGGGCAGCTCCGGCATGATTCTGCAAATCACTTATTGCCCTTAAGCATGTCTATATGTACTGCCTTGTCAACCCCAAAGGTTGATAAAGTGTTGCATAGAAGTCTTCCAAAAGTGTTTATTCTTTATCATAGTATCTTCAAGTTATTTTGTCTTATTTCTGTACGTAGGCATCTATTTAAGGTATTGGCCTCTATAGAAATCTGGATGATACTGTCTATATACTGTGCCCTAATATCCTTCCCTTTTTCTATGTAAGAAGAGAAAGTGAAGTTATAAGGATTATGATAAGACCTGAAGTGGTTGAACCAAAAAAAAGATATTTTTTTTCTATTAAATGTTATGTAGTCCAGGTGAGAATATATTTGGTTTTGCTGGGCATTTACCTGCTTTTTAGTGAAATTTACTCTAAAGTGAAAATAGAAAATTATCAAACAATCTTCAACTGTATTTTTCAGTCAATAAATTATAGTGAAATAAGATGCCTAGCCTTAGCTGTAAGACCTATACATACTACTTCTCTGCTCTCCTTTGTCTTCCTTTAACCTGTGTCTGAGCCATATGGAGAGAATTTGGCTATGGTACAGTATTTATCAATTTACTTGTTTTAACAGGTTAATTTATAAAGATGTAAGGATCACATTCAGAGCTTCAAGATACAAATCTTTGCCAGAACATGATGTGTTGGAAACCAAACTAACCTTCTGACTGAGTTTCAGTGATGACACATTTCATATTTGTCATTCCTACTGCCACAGTATAGAGTGCACACTTCTTATCAGAAGCAATTTTGTCTAATGCACTAGCATATGGTTGCAGTTCGGATTTTTTAATTTCACGTGGCATTTTAATAACGGTGAAGGGAGTGCTGATGAAAGAATAAAATATACAATAGCTCTTCTATCATGCATTTGTTGTTTTTTCTTTAGTACAGCTAGTACTTGTTTTGAGCGCCTTTCAAAAATGTAAAAGAAGAGATTTCTGAAAATTATGCCTGAAGATTGTTTGTTGATATAGTTGTTCCTATAATATGAATTATAAATGTATAATTTATTTTCTACTTTGAAGTATTTTCTGGCATTTTATAGTTCTTTCTATTTTATCTAAGTACAAATCCCCAAAATATGGGCAGCTTGGGAGTTCTGTTTTATCATAATGACATTTTCATACCCATTTCTGTATTTCTGATGTTATCATCGTAGTTCTTGGAGTACAATTAGGATGCTTTGTATTACCTTATTTAGTACTATATGTCTTAGAGGAGCACAGCTCACCAGTGTTTCTGATTCTATGTTGACTACTATTTTGTTGGCAGATGTTATGAACCTACTGGTTTTGACCAGTAGGTCTTCAAGTGATCTGAATCTCAGAGGCTGGCATATATTCCTAACCTCACTGATGTTAGGGCATGTTTTGCTGTTAATTTCAGTTGGGTTAGATTTTCACTGTATATATCTTCTTCAAAAAGAAGGTTCTTTATTAAAATTAAGTCAATTAAATATTGATATGAGATCAGGAAAAATGTGTGTCTTCTAGTGTAAGATGAAAAACAAGGCATTGTCTGTGGGAGTATTTTATCTTTTTTTTTTCTGATTTCATCTGAAATCAGGATAGGATACCTTTTAAGTTACTATAACAGTGTTGTAGTTGGAAGTGGCTGCAGGTGGGTCAATGCAGTGTACATCTCTGATTTCTGCCCGGTTAGCTAACTCCCTAAGATCACATTCTGACAGCATGTGAAAGCTATGACCCATTTTAATTATCTTGGGTACATTTCAGAGAGTGAAAATTATCTTGGGTAAATTTCAGACAGCTTGAAAATTTTTTCTACAGTGAAGTCCATTCCTAAGTAGTTCAGGTAAGACAGGTTTCTGCTATCATCTAAGAAACAGATCCAGGTGATCAATATGCACTTTATGTATACAGGTTCTTTTCCATACTCTTTCTTGATATGACTGTAGCCTGCTATCCGTAGAGTTATACCAACAGTGTATATATCCCCTATCTAATGTTTAAAGAAGAAAATATATTCACTCTTTATTGTTTCAGTTCCTTGTACAATGTGGGAATCAGCTTTTTTTTTATAGAAGTTACAAAGGGAGATGAAAAATAAAATTTAACTCCTGTGGTGCAAAATAAGCACCATTTTCATGAGGGTGTGACTCAAATTATAAATGTGACAATAGAACAAATGAATAAATTAGAGAAGGTGAATGATAAAAGATTTCAATAATAATTTGTCCACTCTAAGCAGACCTGGTCAATGTGAAATAAAGGCATAGGTTCCCCTAACACAGCTGTTCCCTTACTTATTCTATATTTTAAACAGAACAATTTTGTATTTGGAGAAACTTCTGTTATCACAAATTTCTCATATTAAACAATAACTAGAAAATTGAAATCCTCAAATTTTGCCATCACTTGAGTGGCAGACTCTACCTGGCAAGCACTATGTTAAAAATGGATTCTTTGCTGTGTTGGGAACAGTCCTGCTTTTTTGTTCCATTTCACTTCTTGACTTTTGACAAAGCCAGAATTTATCCAGCAAAACAGAAAACATAACTTCAGTATCACAAACTGAGAAGCAGGCAATAGAAGTATTCAGTGATCACTGTTTCTAGTGCCGTGCTTTCTTGAGTGATTCTTGCCTGTTTAACTGGGACCTTTCAGAATCCCAACAAAGAGCATTTAGAGAATTTAGAGCATTTAGTATTTAGAGAAACAAGGTTTATACAGGCTTTTTGTACCTCTTCCCACCCCCAATGGCATTTTTAGGAAAAGATGGATAAAACTGTTACCTTCTTTTTCATTTGGGTAGTCTGTAAAGAGCGAGTGATATATACAGAGGATACTTCTCATGCACATACATCTGGAACCATTCATTATTAACTTTTTAAAATCACCTCAGCTGCAAACATAGACCACTTTAATAAATTTTATTAACTCATTTCTAATATAAACCCAAATGTATTATAAAAGTGAATGTCAAATTACTTACTTGTACTGAACAAACTTATAATTTAATTTAAAAAACAAGTTAAATAATAAAGTCCGGTTTCTCTGAAGCAATGCTAATTTGCATGAACTATGCCCCTTTCATTTATTATTAATGGTGATCCATATCACCTATTCCATTATTCCTGAAGTCAGGTTGAAAGCCTATAACTACTAGGGTTATTCCATTAGCTTCCTTTTAGTCTTCTCAAATCTTATCAATATTCCAAGGGCTATTAAGAAACAACACCCATTGTTGAGATAACTTCTTGCCAGATCTTTTTAAACTCTTGGATATAAATTAGATAGACCTGTTAATTAAAAATTTCTAGCTTTAGTAACTATCATTTAATGTTCCTTTTGAATATTTTCATATGAACATATTTTCATATGAGTTTCTGTTTGATATTTAGGGAAAATATTTCACATCTATATTGTTTTATAATGTTTTTTTCTCCTGCCACTTTTCTAGAGTAACATGCTGTGATTTGGTTTGTTCCATTGTCCATTTCCCCCACTCCTTTATGTCCTTGATGCAGTAGAGGTCTTGTGGAGGAACGGCATTATAATCATAATTGAAGGCTTCAGAATGCATACGCACAGGAGGCTGAATTGAGGTTGCAAAAGCCACGTCAATTCCTACATATCGCAGCTCTAATGTACTTTCCTTTACAACCTTATCATCCCTCTAAGAGGTTTTTAGTATATAATTAAGATAATTGCTCCCCATCATTTGCTCCTCTGGATAACATCTCTGATAACATCCTTAACAATGAAATGTTATTCTTAAAAATACTCTGTCATTTCTTAAGTTAAAGCACATGGGAATGACTGATACCACGTCACCAATTCGTTATCAAAATACAGGCAGGTCTCTACCCATCCAGTATGTTCCAGTAAATATGTTTATGTTGTTCAAGTAATTCCACTTTCCAAAGGAGTAGCTTACATTTTCTCTGCAAAAATGAGAGAAAAAGGCTGCTGCTTGACATATGTTAAACATTTACTGGTGATTCGTTACTTTTTATTATTATTATTATTATTATTATTATTCATTGAAGAATGTTGAAAAAAAATAGCTTTAACAGGAGTTTGGGGCAATTTTTGCAAATGAGTGCTCATCAAAGTGCATGCATTCTGACCAACACACAGTTTCATCCACCCCGGTGTGATTACCATCTAGAATCATCTCATTATACACTTGACTGCATGCTGTCAGACAAAACCCCCTTTTCAAATCAAGACAATAATTCAAAGAAACATCATTATTTTGAGGTATTTTGCATTTTAAAGCCCATATGCAAATATTATTTAGCAGGATTTGAGTTTTTCTTTGTTAAATGACTACTAGTTGCAGCAGCCTTTGCAAATACTTTTGAGACAGGGATGAAATATACAGAGACCATAGACAACATATTCCATTTCAGTAGGTAATACTACACTTCAAAATGCTGCTGAGATTGTTTTATAATTGAGCAGATGTAAGTTATAGTATCTTTTGTAAGTGGCAATAATTTACTAGATATATGAGGAATAATATTGCTGTAAAGCCTGTCAAATTGCTACTATTAGTCGTAGTAGTAAAGCTTCATCTTACCATAAATTTGTTTACATTTTACCTGCATTTGGTATGTTCTAGAGGAACATAAGCTTGTGTAATGGGTATAGCACTGCATGGAAATCTTCAGTAGGCATTTAGTTAATATTACATGTCTCCTGATGCACCTGTGAATTTTCTACAAACCTTAAATTGGATTTTCTACAAAGCTTTTCAGGTTGAATCTTACTCCATGTTAGGATTTGGGAGGAACCAGTTGTCTTGACTTGATACTTTTTATTCTGTTATACTCAAGATTTTGCATATTGTGCTATTTTGCATTAAGATGAAACTAAGTCCTAAAACTTAAGAGATTGAGTGCTCAGGAGTCAGTGCTTCACTTATGTCTATAATGCAAGTACTATAAAAAAAGCTAAACTGGTATTCAGAAACACTGGAAATGCAACAGAGATAAGTCTTGAATCACAAACAACGCAGCTGTCTTTTGTAGAAGATGAATTTCTCCATTGTTTGGTCTCTCATTTCAGATGATAAAGCTGCCCGACCCTGAATGATTAATAATTAAACACTGCAATATATGTATCTTGGGATCATCTGGGCATTCTCAGCTGTTCCAGAAAGTTAGGACAGTAACAATGCTCCTGATCTCTTCTGCTCCTTGTGTATTTTTTCATGGCTTTTTGGATATTTTTTTCTTGCAAGATTGCAAGCTTAATACAATTTATTAGGGAGTGTTTTTTGACTTGCTGAAGATCATCAATACGTGTGTAGTCTACAGGTGCCTTGTAGCACAGTTGTTATTATTATGTGATTGCCTTTGATTTAGGTATTAGTTTTGATGACTTGGGCAATCCCTTCTATTTCTATGTCCCATATCAGGGCACTTATCGGGGATGCGAGGGATCAAGCTGAGAACTCTAAGTACCAGGCTATAATGTGAGTGACTATATCTGTATCACAGGACATGAGAATGTTATTCGATGCTGGTACCATGTTTCACATCCTATCTACATTCTAGTTCCATGTCAGATCAAGAAATATGAACTTAATCCCTGCGCTGCTCTGTTAAGCTCCAGCAGAAACCCATGAAGTAAGCGATCAGAAGATCAGCTTTGTGGGATACCTGCCCTCCAGCCTTTGTCTTTTTTTTTCCCATTAGTCTTTCTTGCAAACACACATCAGGACTTCCAGCCTGCTCCAAGAATTATTTCTGATTGAAATATCGTGAAAATGATACGTTTCCCTAAGAAAATCAGTTTGGCTTAATCAGTTTTAATTAAACGTAAATCAGTTTTTATACGTTGAAAATTTGTCAAAAGATTCATGACGAGCTATACACTGCATTTATACATTGATTTGGTGGCTCTGCTAACAGGCAGATGCTGAGGTCTCTGGATCATAGCTTTACCTGCTCCCCTCTCCCTGCTTGACATTGTTTCTTCCCTGTAGGGATCATCTACTGCCACACAGTTACTGTGTTTTTTCAGCTATTGTAGTCAAGAGTCACTGGCTTTGATATGAATACAATTAAGTAACCTTGCTCTCTTTTCTACATTTCTAGTAGACCCAGCTACCCACTCCCAAACAAACTGAAAAATTTTTGCTGGTCCTTCTGACTGACAGTCTTTAGAAAGGTTTTTTGTGACTGACTGCATCAAAATTTGGCTATGATTTAGCTTATATCAAAATCAACTCAATATGTATACTAATAATTTTATTTCAGCATTGATCTGAATCAGATCTGATTTTTTTATTCTTTAGGATAAAAAAAAATAATATTCTATTTCTGCTGTCTTTAATTCTTAAGTAACAACTTAAATGTGGTAATTTTGTGAAAAATTTAAGTTATTGTATTCAGTATTTCAATATTTTTATTTGCATTCTATTGGAAACTCAATTTTTCATGAGAATATGATATTTTGTATGGGTTTTTAAAATAAACTTTTCTACTAACTTTAGTACATTTGGAAAGCAGAGATCTTGGCATGGCTTGCTAAATTTTGCTAAAATCAAAATATTTGTGAAAATATTAAGCAATTGCTAAAATAAACCATTCTTGTACATAATGAACAGATTTATTTGTTTTGTTCAGTATCAGAGATGATTAAAAAATACAAAAACATTGATTCCTAGTGAAGGTAATCAGTATTGCATTCTGTAAAAAACAAAATATTTTTCCCTCCTGTTCTATTTTCAGTTAAATAAAAACCACTCTTTTACTTCCATTTTCTCTGCTTCTGTCTCCCTTTCTGCATCTGCTAGTCCTGATGGCAGTGTGTAACTTGCTGCCAAAAAATTTCCTTCTATTACTTTACAGAGATTTCAGTTTTGTTCTTTTTATACCATTTTCATTTTTATGCCACCTCAAAGGGAAATTTGAAGTGTGCAAGAGATGTAGGATTTTGCTATATGCTGAAATAGGATGAGAATGGTTTTGTATTGCCAATCCACAAACATATAGATGCAGCATGTTCTTACTAGCAGCTAATGATAGAATAATTTTCTACTGCAACAGGATATCAAACAAGTCGTTTCCTTTTTTTTCTGATATGCCTTCAAATACTGCAGATTTGGAAAAATCCATATGAAAGAATATTTTCACACTCAGTTGTTTTATTGTTTTTAGAAAGAAAGAAAAGTCTTCAGAAGGACCACTTCATATTTTTTGCTCTAGGGCAGGGTGTATTATTCTTTCTATAGTATCTTTCTAAAATATCATTGCATGCAGTAGTATCTGTTCTGGATAAGGATATTAAAAACAGCTGTTAGTAAAAATATTCCTTCCACTCTTTCTCCAGCTGTTCACTCCATGTCCTTTTTCTTTCAGTTATCATTTCCTCCCTGCTGCGAGATCACTTAAATAATATAGTGCAATTAAAACCAGTTTCTTATCAGTAGTGCTAATATTGAAACTAAATTTTTCTCTGAGAACATTTCTGTGGTTTTGATATCTATTTCTGTCTTACATCATGATGAAAAAATATAAAAAATTTCTGTGAATATTATGTAAGTAACATTTGCAAAAAAATATTCTTTTCTGATCAGTTTTATAGGTTGTCTTTCAGAGTTTTTCTTATGCAACCTGTAATAACTTAAACAAGGATTTGCTGGTGATAAATCTAATAAAAGTGTTAAATACCTTGTGAAGCCATTGCAAACAAAAAGCAATATATTGTAAAAATTACTTGTCCAACTACTAGATATCAGCCTGATAAACACAATGTGGAATAAATTTGTGACTCTCATGCTAATAGAATAATGACATTTGCAATACAAAGTTGGTGGTGGTTAGGAGTCCTGGCAGTAAGAGTGACAGGAATTCTGTGAATCCTGCCTTTTGTCTTGGTTAAATACTTACTTGTATTCCATTGTAATTTAATTGCAATTCTTTAATGCAGTGTAAGAGTTGAAGTCAAGGAATGTTGAATAGTTTTAAGCCATAAAACTTGGCAAAAATGCATACTTAATTATGATCTCTCTTGGTATTAGTGGTTGGGTGGGATTAGCTACTTCATTTCTGCCCCGCTGTGTTGGAATATCCCTTCTTGTCTGAATAGACTGATTTGTCTCTATGTCAAACAGACGGGCCAAAGCTGCATGGTCTAGAAATTTTGATTTATTCATTTGCTATCAGTAGCAAATACAAATAGCATACCTCTTTAATATATGTAAAGTTTTGTGCACTCCTTATCATTCCTTTAGATAGTTAACTGCAGCTCTCAAAAACTCCAAGGATCTATCTGAACTATGTATCTGTGGATTCTATAAGAAATGTAGCAGGTTGCTTTCGTGGGAACATTCAATTGGAAGAATTTTAAGAAATCTGCAAAGCTAGCTTGTGGATCTTAGAGAATCTAAAACCCAAACAAGAAAAGAAAACCACTGAGGCAAGCTGCACACTTTGACAGTAACTAAATGAAATATGCTGCAGTGTATAGAAGATTCTAAACACTCAGAGCAGAAGTAATGTAAATCCTGCTTTGTCAGTCAGAAGGTAAGCTTAATAATGCATAAATACATAATACTGTTGTAACATATAATTTCATCTAAATTTCAGCAGATAGAAAATAAATTGATGCAGGAATATTAATAAAAAGGGTAGAATTTGAGTATTTTCAGAAGAAAATGCCAAGTTTAAATAAAAACATGCAAAGCAATATATGGGGTGTTAATTATCAAATAGGATTTTTCAGAATTGAAAAAATACAATCAAGTTATTTGACTTTAGTTACTAAAAGCTCTAGTGCTGTAGTGTCACCACTTATCTGTTAATGGGTGTAAACTGGATTGTGTTCTTCCAAAATTATCCACAGTATTTCCCTTATCTTTCTTGAATCATTTGGACATTATCAGGGCAACACATTGGACAAGATAGCTGGTGTACCCTGGTACAGATGTTTCCATATTGCTTTCAAAATTAACAGCAGAGACTTTTAAGATTCCCTGAATTCTGACTTTGTATTAGTAGTGCACACTATCTGCTGGACAAGTTCTTTATGCTTAATGAGTATACTGTTACACTGTAAAAAAATATAAATTTCTAGTTTGGAACAAAATACTTTTTTCCATGGAAATATATGTTACATTCAAAAATGTCAATTTTCAGAGTAACAGTTGAGCTCTCGGAAGTTGCTCAAAAATTTAAATACCTTAAATAAACTGGCTATTGGAACATTTTCTAGCTCTCTGGCCTTAAAATGTTTTGGCTAGATTTTTGACTGCAGTGTTCTGATAAAACAGCTGTCTTAACTAATTGATACTTCAGAAGAACTGAAGCTCATGAAAATATAGTTTTTGTCCATAAATTGCATTCATTGCAACTAAATATAGATGTATATTGGGAGGTTCAAGGTGGCGTAAATTATTAATTCACTGAGTTTGAACCCGAGGGAGTCTGGCTATCATCAGTATTATTTAAATGGTTTAAGAGCACTTACTCTAATCACCTTTTGCAGTTTATATTCTGAGATAATTTGAAAATGTACCCTAATCGTCTATTGCATTTGCAATATTTTCTCTGCCCAGCAGTTTGGTTATTCTCTTGGATTACAGGAGAAGCCCTGTGAAATACTAAGGCACGCATATGATAGCATTCAGTAGTATCTCACTGATGAATTAAATTTAAAAATAAGCACAAACACCCCCAATATGTATCATTTTTTTGGAGGATGTTTTGTTTCATAAGATTACTAGGCATTTCAGTTTTTAGTGAATGACTGAAATAAACAAAAATATTTTGGCACCTGTAACTACACCCTGTGCTTTTCATTGCAGTCCCAGAAACATGATGACTACATGCTGAGACAAGGCAGATGTTGAAATCTATGAAATATCTGTCATAAGCAAATGCAGTCATTTCACTACAAACCTTTTAAACACAGAAAAGCCAGCAAAAACCCCATTTCACAAAAAAATAACTATATGGCATTGTTTTTGAATGCTCAATTAGACATCAACAGCTTGCAGAGGCAGTCTCAAAAGGTTACTCAGGAAATGGTGGAAATCACCCATCATCTCTCATTAGTACTTAATGAGAGATGTTTTTCCAGACAGTTGCCTGGTACTACAAGGGTTATGCAAGCTTGAAGCAGTTCCAAAGTCTATTTGTGCAGGTGGGTGATTAGAGGAAATAAAAAGTTGATAATAGTCATACCCAACTCTCGTGGATGATGCAGAAACAACTAAGCAGACCCCCTGCTGCTACTGGAAAGCACTTCACTGGTAATTAATTCCAAACACAATCCTGAAATAGCTGCTACATCCAAGATTGGGCCAGTTACAGCTTCAAGTGCTTTCAACAAGACAGTTGCAGATATATATTTACAATCCTACTCAGAACAATGGTTATTCAGGTTTAAGTGTGTGGGAAACAAAACAAATTCAAAAGAGCAAATTCAAACAGTTTAGTCCAACCGTTCTCTCTGTGTATCCAGTGTAGCTACCTACTGATTCCATTATTCACTATTCCATCTGCTCTTTTGAAATGTCTCTTGTAATATTCGTTCCTTGAAATCCTGAAATACATTATTGTCCTTGTCTGTAGTTCTTAGATTTATGCCATGTTGCATAGTCATGTAGGAGAGATTTGCTTTGGGGATTTAGTCAAGTTAGAACAATTTTAAAGCTGAGTTCTATGCTATGGATAATTGTCTAGTCTCCCAACTGGGGCTACCGTGTAACATGAATGACAAAATAGGAGATTTTGTAATTTTTACCTGGATTTCTGAATTAACTGCAGCCTGACAATTTACTGTATGCAACTGCTGTGAATATTTGCAATAGGTCCACCACTTACAGGAAACATCACATTTTTATCACACAGTTCCAAACCCATAGAAATTCCCAGACTGGATCAGTGTTTCTGTAGTAGTTTTCTACTAGTCTAGCAAATTGAGTCTGCTGTAACCAATCAAACTTAGGTCTGTCTTGATACCACACTAGAAAGCATTTGATACCAGACAACCCCAAACCATCTGGAGCTCTGTTCACATTTTTGCATTATCCTGATGCTGGGGTGTCCAAAACAGATGCAGGTTTTTGGCTTACCTCCAAGTAGTTTGAAACTGTATGAAATCTTCCATGCTGAGCAGAGCTCGAGGAATAAAAGGAAGTTATTTACCAGTAACAGGGTGCCTTTGAAGTTGTTGTCTATATATGTATGCAGGTGTATCTATATATATTTATGCATATGTATATATGTGCACATTCATTTTCCACCCTTTTTCTTTCTCCCGGAGTTTCAGTGTAGAAAACTATCCAGACCCTGAGGTTATAGTACAAAGCTCTACAAGTTAATAATGAGTAGGCTTTGTGCTTTAAGTATTTTGTTCATGTCTAGTATTATATTTTCAGAAGTTCTAGAATTTAGTATATATATTTATACATATCATTAGATGTGGTATGTGGTCATATGGTGTATTACTATCCATAACTGCATTTTTCTCTATGCAACGTACCATATGAAAGAAGACAGTCATCCACTAACTGACCACTGATGTCACACAGCACAGTAAAAGGCAGAGTTCCCAGTGCATGATTTTTTTTGTATAGTTTCAGTTAAACAGTTAACATTTTTATGTTTTTGTTTGACATCTTAATGTATGATAACAGAAAAGTAACATCATAATTTGCTCTTATAATGTACAAAAAGAAGGCAATATCACTTTCATTTTGCTCTCTCCAGACTCAAATCTGAGTGATCTTTAGAAGTGTAAAGCAGTCACCGTATGCATGAATAGGAGCTCCTTTCACTCCCCTCTTTCGTTGACCTCCTGTTATCCTGTAAACTTCAGGAAAAAAGCTTACTATTTCTTTTTACCATAATGGTAGAAACAAATTAAGTATAATTTTCACAAAGATTTTTAGGAAACAAGGGCTACAGGTTTTAAGAGCAGGATTTGTTCCTCATAATTTTAGGACCTTGATTCAGTTGCCCATACATAGTTATCTATTGACATTTGAAATGCTTTTGGGTGTCCCAAGCTGATGCTTGGGCATTGAAATTCCACAGTTCCTGCAAACCTCTTGCAGATGCCTTGAATTCCCTGAGACCCCTGAGATGGCATTAGGTAACCATGCTTTGGCAGTTCAATCTTGCCCTATTTGTGTGCAACAGAAGTGTCTGAGCTAGCTATATAGATTTTGTTTAAAGGCAATGCATATCTTAGTATAATCGATTAAGTTTAGGGCTTGTTCCTCTGACCTACTATTTCTTTAATATAACACATCTAAATAGAGAATATCTTATAAATTCTAATTAATACTGTTTTTACTGGCTTTCATTGACTCAAAGAAGAGTTTAGCGTGCTCACTGAAATGTAGCTATATTTCAAGAAACCCACCTTGCAAGTCTGAAGATCAATTTCTGAATCACTCAAGACATTGAGAACAAATTAATCCCATTTCTTTGGAAAGCAATTTAGTTACTAGCATATGAATACAGAAGCTTAAGTTTAGGCCCTGAATTTAGATTCCAAAAATCTGTCCTGTTAGATAGACATATATAACACATTACATAATGCAGTTTTCATTTTATTCAGAAATTCTTTTTGTACTGAAAGACTGCATTGCAAATGAATCACTGAGTACTTATAATGTCAGTGATAGTAGACCAACTTTTCTTCCTGTGAAAGGATTGGTTATGATGTTAATTCTTATATAATATCTTTTGTGTGAAACATGAAGTTAATCTACATTCATAGTTAAACATTTTTATGAACAAGGTAATTGCATGCTTATATTAATTAGGCTTCAGTGATATTGAACTGGATAATAAATAAAGCTGAACACTAAGCGCATCTTTTATCACAATTGTATTATATATGACAATGTGGTGAAAAATAGATTTTGAGATGTTTATCTTGCTTCTTCCTTCCTCTATTAATCTTCTTATAAAAAGGCACTGTAAAAAATAAGCATTCCCCATATTAAATGACTTAAACCTTAAATTCATAAATTTCAAAAAAGCACTTATTTGAATTAGTTCTTGTTCAATGGCATTCAACTTTCTTTTTATCATTTTCTTGTAGGGATATATGAAATAACTGTTGGTGAAATATGGAATCATTGGAATAGCCCAGTAAAAAGCTACTCTGGATTTCTGGACTTGATTCAATACCGACAGTTTTAGTGTAACTGAAATCAAGCTACCTGTCCATAATCAGAGGGTGTAGCTCTAATTTAAACAATGCTTGTGTGACTTGAGAGTAAAAAGATATTTTTAAATGATGGTAGGAACAACCTGAGCTTCAACTTCCAAGCAATGATGTAATCACTTGTAATTACAGTCTTTTGTTGCATAAGGAAGACTAATAGGCACAGGCAAGCTGTATGAAGCACTAGAGTGACCATTGCTGTAAATACTGAGTCTGTTAATACTTCAAAAACTGGGAAAAGTAACAAATAGAATTTTAAGATTTGAGATGTGGAAACCTGTCTAATCCTGTGACAAATTTAAGGATCATCATCTTTTTTTCATATGTCCATAAGATAATTAATGATAAGTGTGATCATGATGGCGTTATAACACTTTCTGTCCTTTAAAACCTTGTATGCTAAGCCAATCAATCAACCAACAAACAAAGCAAATTAGTAAGATTTGCCAGGAGGTAAATCAGCATAGCTATTTCTATAGCCCACACTAGAAGAGTACAGTTAATCCAAAACCTGACTTTATCTAACCTTTAAAAACGTCATTTTGGTTATTCTGGACATAGAAGTCATAACATAGTATATTTTCTTTATCCTGTCCTATTCTATTTCATTTGCCCTGAAACAGAGGAAATGGAGGACGGAAAGTCCTCAGTAACCAGTTTTAAGAATCAGAATAAGCTTCACTTGCATAATCCTTGTGACAGTTTCTCATGTATGATGGAGACAGGAAGAAATATTATTAAAGCATGCTGCAGTTTGGTAATTTTTAACTGCCACAAAATCCCGGGAACCCCATGTTATCTGAGTTGTTGAGAAGCATCTCTTACCTTATTGCAACCTAAGCCAGAATCTAGAAGAGAATGACAGCTATAAATACTCCCCTGTTGGCTCCGTCTATAGCACCTATCAGAAACTCAGCATGGGAACTAATTTTTGTTGGTGAATTTGGTAGGTTCTCAAGTTTCCAAGCCCTTTTTGTTATGAAATGTTTCATTGAAGCTTATGGTATTACCATTATGGTTACCTAAATGGGAAAAAAAATAAATGTTGCTGTAGTTTTTTTAACAAAGAAAAAGAAAATGAAAACATAATTATTATATGATTTAATTACAAAAGAAAATATATACACATCTATTCTTAATGAAACTACGAATATTGTATATATAAACAGAGGAGTTGCCCAAATTGCTTGCAGGAACTAATTTGATGGTGATATTCTCTCTCTGATGGAGCAGATCCAGGTAGTAAATCATTATTGGTTGCCTAATGGAAAGATCCTGCTGTGAAAATAAACAGCTGTCCACAATAAAGAAATTGTTTACAAGAAACCATTACATGTCAGACACTTCATTCCCTTGAGAAAGCAGTGAAGGCATGAAATATTGAGCAGTTGGATTTTTTTCTGGGATGTTTGTTTCAAAGACAATTATTTGGATTTTTACTGCAAAGCTTTATTTTTAGATTCTAAAAGCATGATCCTTTTTTGTGTTACCGCTTTATTTTGCTTGGAAAGAAAGACTGTAACTACTGTTTTTTGAGATTGCTGCCTATGATGTATGTTCCTGAATTGGTTATAGTTGTATGCACACACCATAGCTGGAGAAGTTTTTCTCAGCCCTGTCTAGTGGTATGTATAACAGCCCTGCATCCCCTCATAAATATCTTCTAATAATTTTTCATTCCAAGAATGTCACTCCCAGTCAGTTTGATTCTTCTCAGGTGGGACTGTATCTAGGGGCAAAACCTAGTCTTCAGTAACCCACCATTGAACAGGGTCAACAAGAAGTCTTTCCTGTGAAAAGACCAAAATCTTGCTCCTATAACTTGACCCTCCTGTTAACCTCTTCTGATATTTAAAGTGTGAGTAAACTAAGCTGAGGTAACTATTGACAAGGCCTTGAACAGGATGAAAAGGTGGGCAGAAAGCTGTATGCATTACCATCAGCACCAATCTGTATTTCTAATTGTCTGTCCTTTCCGTGATGCATCTTTGAGATACTTCCACATCTGCAAGACTTTCTGATTTCACTTGCAAGGCTTTCATGTTCAGAAGAGCTAAAGGGCAGCCGTGCTTAAGCACAGCCACACAGGCTTCACAGCAAAAGAAGTGTGACAGAAGCTCAGGGACTGCTGAAGTATTGGAGAGTTTGTGTTCTTTATAGGTTTACCTCTTTGTCAGGGACATACATGTAGATGAGGCACTTCAGGGCATGCTCTAGTGGCCAAGATTATGGGGGTCTTTTGTGTGTGTATGGTTGGACTTGGTCATCTCAGAGGTCCTTTTCAACCGTGAAGATTCTGTGATTCTGTTTGTTTCTCACACCAGTAAGTAAATAAGTGCACTAACTACACTTAACTAGACTCATGTGGAACATTTCTCACTCTAGAAGTTGAAGTTACTTCTTACCTTCCTAGCTGGTGCCACATGTCCTGGCAGCAGTATAGTCCCTTGTTTGGTATCTCCACAAACACAGTGCAGGGCTCTCTCAAAGCAAGTCTCTGATTCCTCAGTCAGGGAGGTTCATTGATAATTATTTATTGATGAGTCTGTCCATAAAGTGAAAGAAGATGATATTCTGGAGCAAAAGAGGATGATACTTTCAGGTAAATTAAGATGCTCCTAACAGAGTTCTGGTGAGATACTTTTCAGCAAATTTGGAATTGTCTGTTTCTGTGACAGGCAGGGTTCACTCTATCAGACGTCAGGTAACATCTGAGGTTATCTACAGGTTGTCTCCATTTTGGATGTCTGCCCAACCGACACATGAACTTTTGTTTACATTTTCATTAAGTGTAACAGTATTGCTGAAACGTTTCAGGCTTTTCCTGTTTGTTATAGAAGGACAGGTTTTGGTCTATATTTGACTAGAAACTTTAAGTCCTCATCCAGATATGTAGTGCTTCTGCAGGGCGTGTCTGTTAGAAACATCCATGCTGTGAAAATATCTGTAAGTTGGAAAGGCCATGAAGTTTACATTCTTGCAACTATTCCTCTTTATCCTATGTTAGCTGTGTTAATGTAACTGGGTATTTCCTTCCCTTTGATATCTCTGTTACACTTCCAAGAATTCTTTCAGGTCAGTAGGACTGAGAGGGAGAAGCTTCTGTTATTGCTTTCACCGAGGCATTTGCAACTTTTGCAGATGGAGGAGCTGATGTATGTTCCTGCAGAAGCTGCTTAGGCAAAAATTCTCCATCTTACAGCACAGGAGCTGTTTTTGTTTATTTGGAGGTTGTTGGGTTTTTTTCTGGAGTGAATTTGCCCACAGAATGAAAGCACATATTGGAGATCTCCCTCAATTACAAGCAAATAGGCTTTCTCCTGTGAACTCTGCAGGCTGTCAGTTGAGGCCCACAGACATGAGATTTGAATGTAATCATTGTCTTAATGCAGAGCTGCAGGTGTTATAGCACATTTAGGAACATGGAGCACACGTCTTTGTGATCCACAAAGAAAGGTACTCTGTAAATTCACAGACACTGTAAAGACCATCATAGCCATGCACAGGCAATGCCATTTTCCCCAGAATCCAAACTAAAGCATTTCTTTAATAATACAATTCTAAAGACATGAAGTAATGTGGAGCTTTTGGCCTCCTGCTAAGTCATTCTGGTGCTTGATTACCATCACAGCTGGGAAGCTGTGCCTTATTTCATAGTCCTCTCTATCCTCTGACCTGATTTTAACTGACTTTACTCTGCATTGTTCAAACAGCGTTAAGAACATTTATAGAAGGTAAGAATGGTATTTTAAGTCTCTTTGATGGTCCTTCACAGTGACATAAAATGCTAACAGCATCACAAAATATGTCTGAACAGCAGTTTCCCATGTACCTTCAGGTATGGAGACATTTTTAAGCCAGCTGTAGGTTATCTAGGTGAGATACCTGGAAAGGTAGCTACTGCAATGCAGAGCTCCATGGAGGATGGAAATTTCATCATAGGAACTGAGTACCTTTTCATGCAATCAATCATCACTGATCCATTACATTGCTCTCTGTGTCCTGGAGAGTTGTCACTGGTGGATAATAGCAAGTTCTAAGTCAAGTATGTGTTTATATATCTAGTTGAACTGGGGTTTATATGTCAGGATTTTCTAGGATGAGATATGAATTGCATTGGAAAGCTCTCTTTTAAGTCACCCCTGTTATAGCAATAGTACATGAATTCACAATCAGTAATTGATGGTAACAAAAGTAAAATATTTGTGTTTGATTCATGCTTTATTTTATTTAGGTATTAAGAGAGTGCTATATCCTTCCTTGACTTAGAATGAATGTATGAGCTGACAAAATACGTGTAGATATGCAGTATGTTCGTTACCAAATACATTTAAATTATAACAGGTTTTGTAAATTGAAATAGTGTTCTGAGCAGCATTCTGTTTTCAAACTATTTTTTTATTTTAAAAGGTATGAAGTATTTGTAAGTTCACATAAATGCTATTTTTATTCACAGATAATGCACCTCAGGTAGCAATTACTGCACCAGGATCTGGTAACCATAGAAACAGTTCTACAGGCCCAACACCTGACTGCTCTCCTCCATCACCAGACACTGCACTTAAAAACATAGTGAAAGTTATACGTCCTCAGGTAGGTGATCACTATAAGCATCCTCTTGTTAGCTGTACTTTTCATTTTAAAAGCAGGCTATGATGCATTTATTCTAAGGGTATGTGTCACTATACACATATGAATAGGTGAAAGACAGATAAACAGAACCTAAAGTATTTCGTGTACTTAGGAAGCAATCTTGATACAGGAGAAGACAGACTATTTTATGAAAGAACCCAACAATGTCCAGAGAGATATCAGTACATTTTTCTTATAGCATTAATGATGTTAATGATGAATGTAATATTTTAAAATTTTATTTACTGCTACTTTTTTTCCAAGTTTATGTTCTGCTTTTATCAGTATTAATTCCCTGCTGCTTGTTTCAGCTTTTCCTTCCTCTTTCTGTATCTCCATTTACATGGTCCCATAATGTGTCACACCTTCTTTAGTTTACTTTCTCATATAGTACTATGTCTTGACTTTCATCCTTCCTAACTAAATGTATTTCTAATAGTGTTCGGTAAACAAGATGCTTAACGCATGGAAAACTTGATTGCCCCTTATAAACTATTTAAGGAATGTGGCCCTTTAAAATAAAATATTTTAAATAAATAAATAAATCTTGTAGTATAGAGGTAATCAGCATAGAGGAGTTTATTTAAAATCATAGGATCAAAGTATAACATAGGTCAGAAGATACCTCAGGGGATTATCTAGTTCCCCACTTAAAAAGGTGTGATGTTAGGTGTGTCAAAGCTAGCTGTGACACTACATGCTGAATTGACTAATTTTGAAACTTTTTTGGTGTGAACCAAAAGAACTTCTCTGTCCCTCCTGCCAATTATTGGGTTCAAATGCAGCCATCTGCTCTTCATTGCTGGGCTGATCTCATCAAAGTGAGCCACTTCGATGCTAATGGATGCAGGCTTTGTATGATCAGTACGTTGCTGGCATTTGTTTTACTTGAGAAGTAAGCTGATGTATATATTATATTTTGGTAAGAATTATATAGAACAGATCGTTTTGGTATCACACAAGCGAGTGTGTTACAGTGATGGAGGTGGATCTTCCTTTCAGTACTCATTGCAGACACAGTTCAGAAGGTCTTGCAGAATTAAAGGTAATTACTAGAAGCACCTGCCATTTCTCTCTAGGAGCCATTGGTTTCCTGTGGCTGACACTGTCAATGTACAAAAATTCCAATGACTAGCTGGTGCAGACAATCTCTTTGTGACACTACAGTAGTTTGGGTTCCATGTCCTGGTTTAAATCTAGATTGCAGGGGGTCTAAAATAACAGCTTCTTCTCCTTTTCTCTTTTTATAGTTATTTTTCCTTTTTTCTTGTTCCTGTAGTCTCTCTGTCACTCCCACCTTACATTGGTATAGTACTGAAATGCCTCCTTCCCTCTAAGCTGTTTTTTATAGTAGGCGGCAAGCAAACAGAAAGGTATTGGAATATTGTTGGAACAAGCTGTTGTGTGATAGCTTATTGCAAATAGCATTTAAAAAGCTGTTTCCATCATGCCAACAGATGGACCCAGAACACTGAATGGTGATGTTCTCCTGCTAGTTAGCTCTGAATGGATTCAGCAGATTCAGATATTTTCAAATTTAAATCATACCATTTACTGACTCCCAGTATTCTCATCGTTCTGTAGAACAAAAGTTGGCTGTGCAACATATATGGTCAGAACTTTACCACGTTTGCTAAAATGTCTTTAATGTGGCCCTACATGTGGCATACTTCCTACAAGGAAAACAACAGCAGAAAGGCACGTGTAGTCTAGTGCCTAACGTATGCTGTAAATCTGTGTGCTAATACACAAGAAGTTGGATACACTATAGCATTCAGAATATGCTTCTCCTTTCTCCATGTGTTTTATGCACATTTCTTCAGTATTCTTCCTTTTCTTTCTTTTTGTTGTTTACATAATCACCTCCCCCCAAGATCTCAACCCAAGAATTTAAACAAAGAAGTTTTAGATATTTGCAATGTGATGTTTGCAAACCATTAGTGTTAGTTCTGCCTGCATATTTAATTCCTTTATTCCATGCCTGCTGCATTCAATTACATGGCAAGCTCTTTGAAGGTTAGCACAATGGGATTCTATTCTTCACTGACCTCTCACCACTCATGTAAAACTAATGAATAGTGTTACACTATGCATGCAAAATAATTAATTTTCTGTCACCTCCCAGGGTCCCTTTGCGCTTTTCTAACAAATAAACAGATTTTAAACAGATCTAAACCAGGGGTCATATAAGTTTCCAAAACAACTGTCACTCCTTTCCCCTTTTTGTATGTCTTGGGCATCCCACACAGGAAAGGTGCCAGTGAAAGGGAGAATGGGAAGCTCTTCAGCAGCTGGTTTTGCACTAGGCAGACTTTGGTAGCATGGAATAAGCTGCCAGGGAAGTCTGGCCTTTCAACTCATATTTTTATTTTCATTTATAGACTTCCTTATCTTTCCTGGAGGGTTGTGCATATGACAGTTTACCCACAGTGAAGAAAAATACTGTGTTTCTGTGTAAGCAGCAGCAGAGGGGAGCAAAGATTCCTTCCTCCCACCAATCTGGTGAGGGAAAGTGGTGGAAGAGAGTGGAAGAAGAGAAGCCCAGTGAGCTGGGTTTGAAGGCAGAGGTGGGGGTTATTCTGCCTCCTGCTTTCTTTGCCCTTTTCTTTCTAAGACTATGTCAGGTCACGTGGTGGCAGTGCATATGGATGCCTCAGCACATGACAGATTTGGGAGATATTTGTAGGAATGTGAGGTTTAGCACAGTATAGTGGCCTCTCTTCTCTCCTGTTACAGATCCAGCTGGTGGGGAACCCTGTCAGCTGCACCTGCTATGTGGGGTCCCTGAAAAGGAGGGAGGCTGTGATGCTGCACCGGCAGCCCGTGGGGTGAATGTACCACAACTGGGAAGTGTGAGACAGGAACAATCTCATATGGAAAGCATAAGTCTGAGCAGTCTGGGTCATAGAGAGTTAACAAATTCCTCAGAGCCCACTCAAAACTTGTCTTTTTCCTTCTAGTTGCCTCTTGGCCTGGCCCTAATTAGAATCATAGAATTGTCTAGGTTGGAAGGGACCTTAAAGATCATCTAGTCCAACCATCAACCTAACCCTGACAA
>JAOXNO010000001.1:50767563-50922871 GCA_028565335.1 Limnodromus scolopaceus | reverse complement strand
AAATGTTTCCTAATATCCAATCTAAACCTCCCCTGGCACAACTTGAGGCCATTTCCCCTTGTCCTATCTCCTGTGACATGGGAGACGAGACTGACCCCCACCTCTCTACTCCCCCCCTTCAGGTAGTTATAAAGCATAATAAGGTCTCCCCTCAGCCTCCTCTTCTTCAGATTATTCATCTTCTTCTATTAAAAACATGCCATCACAAAACCTGGCCACAAATTTCTGTTTTCCCTCAACCTTTCACTCCCTTTTCTGGAAATTTATCCTATCTTCAATTAATTATGATGAACTTTGAGATGAGAAATCTGCAGTTTGTTGTGACCCTACCACCTGTCCCTTATGAGATCCCATTGCTCTCTAAAACTCTCATTGGATATGTCTTAACTATTCAACTCAGTGTACTATTACTACAACTGAAGCTTGTTTTAACTGAAATGGTGTATCTCCCTGGCCCAGTGCAGCACTCTGAAGAGATACTAACTCAGATCTCAGAAACAGTATTAAGTTCAGTGCCACCCACCTCTACTGCTTCCAGTCCTGATGCTAGCATACTTAACAGTAATTCAGGGATCTATGTGCTTTTTTATCTGTGCACCTCAGCTATTGCTTGTACCTGTGATCTAGCATTTTGCAAATTCATGTCTTGTTTTCAGATTTTCACAGGGTCAGTCTCTGAAAAAGATTTGTTGAAAAGTTATGTATATGCAGATAAGAAACAGAATTCAGTTCAGATTTTGAATCACTTGATTATTTTTTTCCAGATTGTCCAGACAAGTTTTAGTAATTTTTTAGCTTATGAAATGCTGATTGGTGATGACTTTGAGAAAGTAATACAGTTTCAAGTTAAAGATATAGGCCTCTGTGAGGTATAGTAACAGCATATGGGAGGAAATAATGACATGTGGTAGGAGACCAAGTTAGTTAATGTGTTAACTAAAGTCCTCTGAAATTTTAGGCTCTCTTCCAATTTTAACTTAGTTACATTAGTGTGTACAGTAAAATATAGTTTACCTTATCAGACTGGAATTTTAGAAAGTGACAGAAAAATTGAGCTTGTTCTGCCACAATTCCTATAGCTCTTGGTCTGGTTGAAGCATGAACAAAGTTGGGCTGCGTGTGATGTTTCATATATTTTTCATATTAGCCACTCAATTTAAGAAGATTTTCCTTTCTTTATTTATTTTTCCAGCTCTATTTGAACAAATAAACTATAAACACAGAGAGATAAAGAGCACCTTTTTTCCTAAGAGACTGGTTTTTTTGCCAGTGGATCATTGGCCAATTCACATAAAAATGAATTTCTCACCTTTTACATTCCTTATTAAATGTAATCCATCATTCACGTACTCTCTTCTTGTCTTTCTAAGATAGGTTTCAAATGGCTAAATGTAGCTGCAGCTTTTGATGTCTGGATGTGGATTTTTTTAAAAGTAGCTTGGATTTTAACTACCATGAATTAGTATTTTCCCCATTTTATGTGAATAAGCAAACTCCCTAAGACTGTTATTTCAGTGATTTAAAGAGATCTTCTGGTAGAAAGACAAAGGAACAGAGAATTTAAGTGCTTCTGGTGTAATGGAATTTCATCATCTCATTCTTGCTGGTTTTATTGCTAAGATCTGCAATAATCTATTTGTTAATAATGGAGTTTTTTTCTTGTGGGTTTGGATGTGCAATATAATAGAAGATAGTAGTTTAAATGTTAGAGAACAAAGGAAATTGTCTAATTTTTCTGCAAGCAATAATAGAATCCTGCAGGATCCTGTAGCCTCTGGCAGACCTATCCCACTTGCTTGGGCTACCAGGTTTGCCTTCCTAATGTACCACCACTTAGTGCATGCAGAGTGAGCCTGACGTAACTATGCAGATGTAGTTCATCTAGGCACAGGGAAAGACAGGGACCATGATGTTCCACACCCCTGTAGCAGTCTGGACATGAATGGACAGACCAGCCATAGGAGATACCTGCTCCAGAGCCTCTCTGGTTGACCTAAAACGTGACAGTAATTTACATTAAAGGAAATTATATCTCATCCTTTTTGCAGTTAGGTTCAGGAATTACTTCGAACAAAAACAAACAAACAAAAATCATCTTAGAGGCAGCTCTGGAAGATCACAGTTCCAGAAAATCCTACTAGTTCTGTAAATTCATTTTCAAGTGGATTAGTAGCACTGTTTCCCCATGGCGAAATACCCCTGCTTCCTCCCCTGTGCCAGCACCCTACTGCAGTACCCTTTGTTCTTCCCAAATGAAATGCATCCCTTGTCACACTTCACTTGAGTTGACACGTGCCTGTCTCTGCAAACTTGGGGAATCAGTGAAATCCCCACTGCAGGCTGTTGCACCAGTGCACAAATGCATAAGAACTCTGTGATGCCTGTATTGCACTTGGCTTGCAACACAAAAGAAAATCTGCTTTGTTACATTTTATTATAAAAAGGAGGGCTGGAGAACGCACTTATGTAATAAGTTCCCACCACTCACTTCCGTAATGAGATCACAGGACAGCTGGGGTGTAAGGACCTTCTTTTTCCTATGAGCTGCTTTCTGTGCTCAGCCCAAGTCACAGCATGCTCAGCTAGGCAGGGAATAACCAGGAAAATCACCATGGAGAAATACTGTGCAGACACGCTCTGCTTCCTGTTCGGGTGCACACTTTTTTTTCTGGTATGTTTTAGTGCTGGACTTTTGTGCAATCATATGCAGTGTCCGTGCTTAGCAAAAGAGGCAAATAAGACTTAAAAAGAGAGTTTTGATTTTGTGGGGGATCAAACCCATCATCTCCAAGGTAAAAGCCACCCTGTGTACATGATTTTATGAAGATCTTAAAGGTGCTGAACATTCCCAAAACCTACTAATATAAAAATGGATTCTATGGTCTACAGATGGGCAGGTTTAGCTCTTGTTGTTAGTGTGCGTGGTCTGGAGATTTTTCCTACATTATTTAGTCTTTCCAGGGTTGCCTATATCCATTAAGGCTGCAAGCACTTTAAGGTAGTTGACAGCAGTCAGTGACCTTGATTTTAGGTATGGAGATACATTTCAGAAAATTCTCTCTCTACATATTTTTGTTTGTTTGCATAGACACCTTTAAAGTGTCTACGCAAATCTACTGCACAGTTTGATACCTTCTCATTCTTATGATTTTGAAATGAATAAACAACAAACCACCAGATAAATAAGGCTTCTAAATAGCCCTTTAAAAAAAAAAAAGAAAATAAAACAAAGAAGTGAAAGATATACTGTCAATGCCATTTAAGTTGTGGTTAGCAATTCGTCTATGCGTGACTAAAAATAGGACAGACATGAAATTTTGCTTTTCTGAAATATTGACTATCAATTATAAAAAAAAAGATTGGAATTTTCTCACAGGACTGATTTTTTCCCCCTATATTGCCGCAGAATTAACGGGTAGAAGACATGCAACAGCTCCAGAGGAGGTAGTTTTTTTTTAAATATTTCTTAGAGCATAATGGATATTCTGTGACTGTTTAATAGCAACATTAACCAAAATATTACTAAAGAGATGCATTGTAGAACATCTCCTTTGACAAGTAGCTATAAAACATAATTCTATTTAGATTATTTTAATTAGAGCTGACAAAATATAAAAACATGAACACATCTACCCAATACACAGTACTAATGAAAGTAGCAAACAGTATGTATGAGTGCATTTAATTGCAGTTCAACAGGATATTAAAGCACAAGTGTAAATTAAAGCAGCAGAACATTCTCTATTGTCAGGAGTTTTTATGTTTTTAGACTATCATTTCTACATGCGTGTTTTTTCTTGGTTGAAATTGTTTCTTTACCCGGAGAGATTCTCTAGGTTGTGTTTCCTGATTCAATACAAACATAAATCATACAGAAGTATCAAAAATTTTTCATATCTGAACTTGTAACGGACCAAATTGGTGAAATACTGAGCATAAAGATAGTTCAGATACTGAAAGATAGGTATGTATGTCTACAGTAGTAAAATAAGCTTCTGAGTTCTGCAAGGTTGTCATCTATGCTGTTGAATTGTTAACACAGTCCTGGATATAGGTTTGGTTTTGTACAATTCTCTCTCTGCAAAAGTATCCACTGTCAGGCCTTACTGGGAACTTGAATAGGCCAAGGACTATTCCTGGTAGGTAGTTCTGCTTTGAAGACTCTACACTGAAAGAAAATGAAGTTTGATAGTAGGGATGTGAACCAGTCCATCCCAATGACCCTGCCCTAGTATGTGTAATGCTTGGAAACAGTAACACGCTCAAAATCTGGAAGATTAAACCATTACCTATTGTGCTTTGATGGGTATCTCACCAGATGCATAGCATTTTCCTTTGTTTCTGTGTAGTACTGGGCAGGTTTGAATTGGGTAATCCTTTATCATCATCTGAAAATGCACTGCATCTCCACACATGCGTACTATCTGTAGCATACAACTTAAAAATAAGCCATCACCTTGACCCTTCAAAATTTTTAATACAGAAGTGTAATGATTTAAGCAATTTTCACAATTTTTAGGTCAAAATGGGAAGTTGCTAACAGCTGGAAGTTGTGCTTTTTTTTTGAAGAAAATGGTCTTACATCCATTTTTCAACTTTTTCAGTGAAAATAACCCTTTTTTAAAAAAAAAAAATCTTTGAAAGTTGGAAACTTTTATAGCTGAGGAATAAGACAGTCCTCTTATTTATTAAATTTGTCTTCCACAATTTGGGGCTTATTTCAAGCAAAGTTTTCTCAGGGTAGGATAATGGTGTGTCTTCAAAATCTAGTCACATCTACCAAAGAGGGAAACCACTCCAAAAGTGTTACAGTTTTTAGCATTCAGGGCTGCTACACCTCACAACCCATAGCTGCAACATGATTGCAATTAAGATGTAAGTAGAAGCCAAGGAAAACAGAAACTGGGAGAAGATCCATTCTTTCCCTTATTTATTCCCAGTCTGATTTGTCATCTGAGGTAAGACCAGAAGTGGAAGATGGAAGGGGGCATCAACCCTCTGACCATTGGTTACACACTCCAGTGGAAGACTCCTAAAGGAGGAGATACTATAGCATGCACAGAGGAGAACAGAACCACAAGAGCAGAAAGCACTGTGGATATTTGGTACCTAGAGTAACATCACATGACTTCCTAACCACCAGCTACGCAAAAGAGCTATGTGTCTGTACCATCCTTGAGTGTGTCACTACAGTGAAATGATCGAAGTATGATGATGGGCTATGAGATTACAGTAAAAAAGTATGCACTTGCTGCTCATGCAGTATATGAGAGGTGCCTTTCTCTAAATTAAAAATCAGTCAAACAGAAATTTCTGGGACTTTGGCACTATGATGCCATTAAAAATGTATTTAGTTTTAAAATGCATTGTACTTTTAGTAACGAAAAGGATCTACAGTTAAAAAAAAAACAACATAGTGAAACCATTTATATTTTTTTTTTTCTTTTTCAAACTCCCATGAGCTTGTAAACTCCCTGTTGTGGCTGCTTGGGATATATTTGTTGCCAGCCACTATGTAATTTCTTCATTCTGCTCTTAAAATAAATTGAGATGCTGAGAAGTGAAATCAAGAATGTCAAGATTGTTGCTGAAACTGCCTATGTTTTATTTTTAATTGTAGTTATATTTTAAGATAGGGTTCTATGAAATGAAAAAAGAGGAAATTATATTACCCTATTAATGTCTTTAGCTTGTTTAACATGGTATTTTGAGGCTTGACAGCATAATAGATTCAGGAGTCTAGTAATAGTTCAGTGTGGTTTTTCACTTCTAGGTGACATAGATGAATCAAACCTAGATCCATTGTTGTTGTGGTATAGCCTGGGCTGTCCGCTAAACTAGAGACAGATGCTCTCTTTTAATGTCTCTCCCTTCCTTCCCAGAAAAGAAGGAAGTAAAATTACTGAAAATAAAATTAGTTCTGTTCTACTGCAAACCAGGACATTTGTAACCTCCAGTTTTTGCAATTTCATGGCTACTTGATCACCTTAGTTCAGATCCTATAAATCACTCTTGGCAGCAGCATTGACTGATGAGAATGTGTCAGGCCTGTTGATTTCTACAAGTCAAAACTGAGGTACTGCGGACAGGAGTAAGTGAAGAAGCCTGTCCTCTCACAGGCTGTATTTTACCAAGAAAATGATGAATGTTATGGGATTTTATGTAAGCGTACATGAGCAAGAGAGACAAAGATAGAAACAGAGATGGCATGTTGGAATGTTGAGGCAGAGGACAGAGACTAAGAAACCATAAAAGTGATGTGAAAGTTGCATTGAAGGACAATAAGAAGAATGGTTGTGATTGATAAAGTCAGTGGGAGGTAGGACCGTTAGGGAGGTTGTTTGAGAGACCTTGATGGCAAAACCACAGTGAAAGCAGAGAAGCAAGTTCTGGAACACCATGAAGAACCAGCTAGGAAGAACTGGAATCATCTAGGATACCGTGAAGGGTGTTTTAGGGTAAAATAAGTAGTTTTGGAGGGAATATAGCAATAGATAGAAGAAAACTGAGAAGAAGAGAGGGATGAAATGGAAGATGAGTGAGTAGAAAGAGAATGGGATCTTAAGAAAGAAGGAAGTTGGAAAATTTCTGAAGTGGGAGTGAGATGATCAGAGAATGAGAAGAACGAAATTGTCCGGGCAGGTACCAAAATGAGGGATTTATGCAGCCACATGGCTACACTCATTCTGTGTTATGTATGTGAGATGTGCGAGGGGGAGGAGGCTACAGCCTCTTACTTTCTTTGCTAAGTCTGTATTTTGTCAGCTAGATAGAATTTGAGAACATGGGTTCAATTCTCTATTCTATCACACATTTTCTGCATGGTATTATGCAACCAAAACCAGTTTTTACGTTGTGTAGGAAAGCTGAAATTTGGCAGAATCTGCCAAATCCAGAATTTCCTCAGGCTCATTGGTTCTCAGTGATTTAATGAACCACACATCTCTCCCTTGGGAGAGCTCTATACCTTCGTTCAGCATCTCTAAAATGGGGCTAATAGCTCTGCCATAGTGCAGAGTAGTGTTGTGAGAATTACTTCTTTACAAACTCTGATGGTGCTATGTAGACAAATCCCAAAGATAAAAGGAGGCGGAGTCACAATCTTATATTGCAGAGTACTTCAATGCTGGAGAAATATTTTGACATTAAATTGAGAAAGGAATTTTGCCCTAATCTGTCTGCTAAGTGTGAAAAATATTTGAATGATCCTTTGCATGCTCTTAGTGTTACATGCAAGTCATGGTAGCATTATGGAATTTGCATGCAAGTTCCATTGATAAGAGCATTAAATAAGTCCTTACTTGTCTTTTTAATAGAAAGGCAATTCAGTATGTGTGTTTTGTTGCCCTTCCTGTTTTTCAGTGTTCAAAGTGGTATCTTTCATTGATATATGTTCGCTACTGGCATAGCATTCTTATTATTATATCTGATTTGAAAGTTATTTAAGTCTTCTTACTGCAATATCTTTAAATCTTTTCATTGATATATTTTTGCTTTTGCATTGACAATAAGGTTTCTTCATTAGACTGATTTGGTATACTGTTTCATGATAGTCTAAGGTTTTCTAGGTCTGTATTGTGATAACTCAAATTACAGTCAAGAAGAAACATTTTAAAGTTAACAGTCATTAAATAGATTACATACACATAACAAGTAAATTAAATACATGAATGTAATGGATAAATAAAATCTATTTAAGGACAAATCTGCATGTGGTTATGTAGTATACATACTAGGGTGAAGTTAACGCTTTCACAAGGGTTATCGAATTGTGTGCAGAGCTTCTGAGTAGTATGAGATAGACCTGTAATTTAATGACTGACAAAGCTGGCTTTAGTACAAAGAATGAAGGAAGCATCATCTCTTTGGGAGAGTTTTGTGTTTGTGCAATCTCCACAGCTATAAAACCTTGACGCCTCAGTACATTTCCTAGATATTATGGTATTGCATATAGTAAATAGTATTCTTAGAATTATTCAGGGCCTATCTGGAGAGATCTCAAGGAGTAGCTTTGAAAGATGCAGCCCAGGAAACCAAGGTACAAGACTCCAGTAAGTGACTTGTTTATTGCTGGCCATATTCTGCCAGTAAGGCTGGAATTTGAACAAATGAAGTAAGGTCTGCAGAGTGTATACGTGTGAGCTAGAGGTGGGATTCATTTTGGAACTAAAACACCTATACTTTCATCTCTGTATATAAGAATCTCTGTCTGGTTTGGGTATTTAATCTCCCATCATGATCTGTAGAGATGTAGGATTCAATTCAGTTGCCTAAAAACGGGCATCCGCTATCATTTGAAGTGCCATAATTGTGTCTTTGACATGAACATGGATGTTCCTTACCTTTCAGGTAAGATATAGGGCATAAGCAGTCAAGACTTGCACTCTTCTGGATGGCAGCTTGGGGGCCAGGTAGGATGCCCCAGGGAATCTTCAGTGATCGTGGATGCCTGTGTTAAAGCAAGTGAACTAATACCAAGGTGACTGAGTGAAGTGAATTGTTCTCTGGACTCTATTGATTTTATTGACTAGATCTCAATTGACTGTAATGGGAGCTTAGATACCCAGTGTAGATGCAAATAGCTATGCTATAAATTTAGTTACCTAAATCTGGAACTGAATTTAATCCTAACTGTAGAAAAAAATCCCATTTTTTTTCTACAGTTTTTGTGCAAACTGTACTTTAGAGAGATGCAATAAACACAGACTGGTTTACTGCATGTGTGTTAGCATATATTAATGAACAATTAGCATACTTTAACAACATAACATTTTAAAGGATGCAGAAAAGGTGCAAAAGGCTTGTCTAGTTAGCTACAGAAGCTCAGATGTTAGATTCTTAAGCAGTTATGTAGAAAAATTATTGGCACATGTTGACAGATGGACCTTGTTAACTCCAAACAATATAGCAGAAGTGTTATGCTGTAGAGCACTAGAGGCTGCGTGAGGTTCTGTACAGAATCCTTAGAATGGAACACACATTAAACTGAGATATGTTTGTCTGAATTAATAAAAATAATAATGTCAAAGCCCAAAATAGTATAGGAGATATTTTGTATCGCCCAGGTCAGCAGATGGTTTCACGTTAGCACGAACAAACAGAAAACATGTTTCTAGCTTCCATAATCACCTTTAAAAATCACTCTAGACTTATTTTATATCATTAACTTGTGTCTCCAGAGCAAATCTTAGCCATGTATTGATGGACACATTTTCAGAATTTGCGAGCATTTGCAAATTAAACTGCTCTTTAAAAATGTTTCAGAACAGTTTTGGCAGGGTAGGGTGAGGGTTGGGGGTAGGTGTTTGGTTTGTTTCCCCTCTCTATCATCCCAAGACCTTGCAGGTGGTTTTGTGACACTTTTAAAAAGGTGTTATAGTAGCTTGTAATACTACACTAAGATGAAACGAAACAGCTGATCATCCATAAGTTAGTAAAAGGCCGTATCATGAATCAGATGCTGCTATTCTGACTCTAAGAAAAGGTTACACAGCTGAAGCAGTGGCTGGAGACCTGACTGGATGAAGTCAGAGCAGTTTTTTGAAGCTGCTGAGGAAGACTGAACTAGATTATCCCAGCTGCCTTTTTAGGTAGGAACTCTCTCAGTTTTTGAATAATCATAGTTCCTGCACATCGTGTTACTTGAAGTGTCATCTTTTCAACTCAGAAGCTAAATTCCTGCAAAACCACAAAGACACCATTGCTTGGGAAAGGCCCAGGAACATGTTTTTAAATTACCAGAGATCTTTTTCAGTTTTAGAAATAATTAGGTCATTGATGAATTTGTTGTCTAGCAAAAGTGTGCATTTTAGGTTTAATTAGTACACATGAATATTTTTGGTCTGATCAGAGAATAATTTTGGCTCAGATCCCAAACAATGACTTTTAAGCAGACTGTTTGATGCTGGAGTCTGTCCCTGTTCATTGAACTCTCCCACGAAATTACTAGCCCTAGGAGCCAGCCTTTCAAAGCAGAAGCTGGTTTTAATTATTAAAGAAAGTAAATCACCTCAATAGAGTGTACATGAGTTCCAGATGAATGCCCAAATTTACCCTGTGCTATTTTTCTCAGTTTTAACAGGACACTGTTAATTCCCATGGTGCTCAACACAACTTTAACAAACAACCAACATTATGCAAACCTAAGTCTATTTTTAAGTTTTTATCTGACATTCCAGTAGAAGGAGTGAATTTTTAGTGAAAACAATGTAGTTCTGTATTTGTAACACAAACATTGCAGGACTTGTAACCTAAAAATTAAATAGACCACAAACAAAATTGAAAATTACTCCACTGGGATAGATTGTATTTTAACAGGTAGTTTTAAGTGAGGGATGGTAAATAGCTTCATGGTCTGAGGAAGATCTTATTCCTCCCAAGGCAATAATTTGGTCTTGACACTAATAAGTAACAAATTCTTGACCTTTACAAATATTCTGACCTCTTAAGCCTGACTTGCTAAAGCAAGAAGAATTAAAGCACCCTTTACTTTCTTTCTCTATTTACTTTTCCCAGCTTTAGTTATCCAAGGAAACAATTCCTGAGATGTTTTTCAGTGTTGTGAAACAAATATACAGACAGCTATGCACCTGGATGCAGGGCCCTGTGTGTTTTGGAGAAGGCATTTAATGTTTCAGGTCATTGTGCTTGAAGCGTCTAGGAGCATCATGGGGTTAGGGTATTTTGAGTATGGAGCCAGATGAGTGCTGCAACAGACTATTTAGCATGACATTACAAACCGTCAACGTTCCATGCCTTATCATCCATGGCATCGAGCACTACATTTATGTCTATACTAATAATTAGTGCAGTGCAATGGGAACAGATCTGCATAGTGAAAAAGTTGTTGCTGACCTGATGATCACACTAATTTCAGTGGTTTTAATTTAGGCTAGCTTTAGTGTGGTTCTATGGTCAAAAGGCCATAAGGAATTGGAGCATATTTTGTACGGTCCTGCAATGTATCTTATGGTGTAGATCCACCCAAAAGAAATGACATTCTCATGCTCTGAAGCTGCTCTGCAATCCAAAGCACAACCATTAGTGGGGTCAGTGCAGAGGTTCACTTCAAAAGAAAATGTACCAACCAGTATCAAGTTTTTCACCATTCTGTGAAAACTCATGAAGAAAGTTTGTTTTTCATGTAGGTTTTTTAAGCTGACACTTTTCCCTGAAGCTTTCAGACATTTCTTTGAATATTTAAGGCAGCCCTTAATAAATTGAATAAACAGCAGAGGGTTGCTTTCGAGTGATGAGTGCTTGGTATTATTTTGTAAATTTCATTATACAAGCATCAGCAGTCTAATTGTTTTGCAAGATGTACCCAGCAATGCAGCTGGTGAAGAGCTCCATTTTTTATCAAAAGATGATTGCAATTATTATATGCAAGGCTGTAAAACCATATTTTATTTTGAATTAACTTGATTAGAATGAAGATATGCATTTTTTCTAATAAACATTAATCCAGATTGTCAAAGGAAATTATCTCTGCATTACCACAGCTTGTCATATGAAATGATTTTTACTAGTATAACTTTTGAGCCAAATAAAAACAGTAAAAAGAGAGAAACCCTAGGTAAAATTATTTAATGTCAAGTAATGAAAACTATACAAAAAGTCTGTATTTTTCACTCCAAACTTCTATTTTTCTCGTAGCCCAAGCAACGCACATCAATAGTGTCTTCTCTGGAATTTCACCGAATGAATCACAGCCACAATTATTTTGAAATCAACTCATCCATTGGCTGTGCAAGTTTTATTTCTCCTCCTGCAATCAGTCCAGCTAATTACTCCTTTGGATCTCTGGAATACAGTGTTGAAGAGAGAGAACTTCCAGGTATAGAAAAAAAGCTTACTTTGCCTATCAACAAAACTTTATAAAACTGTATGTCTGGGGGTTTAAGCTGGAATTACTATGGTCTTTGGTAGTGAAATACATTTATCATAAATACACATAAATTATTCCTGAATTTTTTTTCTGCTGCTCAAAAAACATTTCTCATATTTCATCACTAATATTATTAAAATATACTTTTTCCTGAGTATCATATTTTGAGTAAAGCAAGCTTTATTTTACAGAAATGCCTAGAATTTAGATATTGTAGTTTTTGAAATGACAATGATTCAGGTACATGTGTACTTTCATCATTGCGTGGTCAGCATACTCTAATATGACCATCAGTAAAGACAAGGAAGGAAAGATTTCTAAGTAACCTGATATTGTTTCTGCAGTAGTACTGGCATTCATTAAAGCAAAACTTCAATATATTTTCTCTGATGGTAAGTATTGAATAGAGTGATAGTGTGATTGTAGCTGTGAAGGTTTTATCTGGATATAGAAGTTTACATAATGGAAATGCTTTAAAAAGGATTAAAATGTTTTCTTCTTCAGGGATCAAAACTTCAGGAGCATGGAAGTCTCATTAAACCATGCATTTAGCTATTTCTGTCCCTTCAAATGTCATATGCGAGGGGCCTTATTTAGGCTAAACTTGTAACAGAAGAGTATAATATTTGGGAAAGCTGATGTATTGAAACAAATGTCTTTGATAGCTAGTCTATATAATCTGCAGATGGAGTTATTTCTTTTAAAAGGATACTGTATTTAAGATCTAAATAGAAGAAGATTACTATAAAATATAAAATAATACAAATGTTTAAATTCAGTACAAACTAATCAACTGGCTTCTGTAGCATTGGTCTTCAAATGAGATGAATCCTGTACATTTCTGGTTGGTAGGGTTTGAAAATTCTGAAAACTGTTGATTTTAAATGATAAAAAAAAAAATATGCATAGTTAGATAAAAGAAAAACTATATTGTTAAAGAATTGCCATGAAGTAAGTTGAGTGAGAAATTCTATCTGTTACGATGAAGAATTAAAATTATCAGAAATTATTCATATTAGTTTTCTTGGACTGACTGTGTCATTATCTTTGAAACTAAAAGAATGTGCTTATATTCATAGATATGGCAAATCTTCTCAAGCCTAACCGGACATAATGAATTTGAATGGTATCTTTTATTCCTAGGTCTTGGGTCATTTAATTCTGTAGGTTTTGGGGTGGTTTATTGTTACTCTTTTTTCTACTGTAAATTCTCTTCAGTGATCACAACTTTATTCTGGATAATTGAATGATTATGTCTTGAAGTTTAAAAGCAAAAATAAGAAAACAGGACATTCATTGGAGTTAGATAAATAACTTCTGATTTCTGCTGTTGCACAATTCTGGTTAAGTTCCTCATAATATCTGGATTTGCTTTACTTTTGTCTTTGGTTAAATTTACAATAGACTGCACTCAGTAACTTTTAATCACTGCATTTCATTTGGTCTGAAATTAGAACTGTATATTTCTAATTTGTGGATTATTTGATTTATGGATTGAGTAGAAGCTGAATTTTTGTCTTCTCTCTGCCTAGAAAGCTAAGCAAAACCAGCAAAAGTAAAATGACTGGTTCTGAAGTTCTGGGCATCTTCTGCAAGGTTTTCAAGAGTACATTTTACCATAAGTAAATCATTAATTTACCATCAGTAAATGAAATAATTATAGTAAAAGTGTGATTCTCTCACCCCTTCTCAGATGGTTTCTATCCTAGAATTAAGTAATATATAAGGTCACAGATTAGACAGACAATCAGTCTGAATGAAAGCCATTAGCCTAGCACTGCCAAGCCCACCACTAAACCATGTCCTTAAGCACCACATCTACACGTCTTCTAAATACTTCCAGGGATGGTGATTCCACCACTTCCTTGGGCAGGCAGTTCCAATGCTTGACAACCATTTCGGTGAAGAAATCTTTCCTAATATCCAATCCAAACCTCCCCTCGCAACTTGAGGCCCTTTCCTCTTGCCTTATCACTTGTTATTTGGGAGAAGAGACCCACACCCACCTTGCTACAACCTTCTTTCAGGTAGTTGTAGAGAGCAATAAGATCTCCCCTTAGCCTCCTTTTCTCCAGACTAAACAAGCCCAGTTTCCTCAGCTGCTCCTCATAAGACTTGTTCTCCAGATTCCTCACCAGTTTTGCTGCTCTTTGAACACGTTCTAGCACCTCAGAGTCTTTTTTTTTTTGTCATGAGGGGCCCAAAACTGAACACAGTACTGGAGGTGCGGCCTCACCAGTGCTGAGTACAGGGGGACAATCACTTCCCTAGTCCTGCTGGCCACACTATTCCTGATATAAGCCAGGATGCTAATGGCCACCTTGGCCACTTGGGCACACTGCTGGTTTGTATTCAGCTACCTGTCAACCAGTGCCCACAGATTCCTTTCTGCAAGTCAGCTTTGCAACCACTCTTCCCTAAGCCTGTAGCGCTCCATGGGGTTGTTGTGACCCAAGTGCAGGACCCAAGTGCAGGACCCAGCACTTGGCCTTGCTGAACCTCATACCATTGGCCTTGGCCCATGATCCAGCATGTCGAGATGCTTCTGTAGAGCCTTCCTACCCTCAAGCAGATCAACACTCCCACCCAACTTGCTGTCATCTGCAAAGTTACTGAGGGTAACTGAAAGTTACTCAACCCCTTGTCCAGGTCATCGGTAAAGGTATTAAAGAGAACCAGCCCCAAAACTGAGCCCTGGGGAACACCGCTCATGACCAGCCGCCAACTGGATTTAACTCCATTCACAACTCTTTGGGCTGGCTACCCAGCCAGTTTTTCACTCAGCCAAGCGTGCTCCCTTCCAACCCATGAGCAACCATTTTCTCCAGGAGAATGCTGTGGGAAGTTCTGTGGTGTCAAAGGCTTTACTAAAGTTTAGGTAGACAACAGCCACAGCCTTTCCTATGTCCACTAAGCGGGTCATCTTGTCATAGAAGGAGATCAGGTTAGCCAAGCAGGACCTGCCTTTCATAAACCCATGCTGACTGGGCCTGATCACTGGGTTGTCTTGTATGTGCCTTGTGATGGCACTCAATACGATCAATATGATCTGCTCCCTAACCTTCCCTGGCACAGATGTCAGACTGGCAGGCTTGTAGTTCGTCACCCCCTCCTTCTGGCCCTTCTTGTAGATCAGCATCATATTTGCTAGCTTCCAGTCAACTGGGACCTCCTGGTAAGCCAGGACTGCTGGTAAATGATGGAAAGTGGCTTGGTGAGCACTTCTGCCAGTTCTCTCAGTACCCTTGGGTGGATCCCATCTGGCCCCATAGAATTGTGTATGTCTAAGTGGTGTAGCAGGTCGCTAACCGTTTCCTCTTGGATTAGAGGGGGTTCATTCTACTCCCTGTCCCTGTCTTCCAGCTCGGGGGGCTGGGAAGCTGGAGAACAACTGGTCTTACTATTAAAGACTGAAGCAAAAAGGCATTAAGTTCATCAGCCTTTTCCTTACCCTTTGTTACTATGATTCCCCCTGCATCCACTAGAGGATGGAGATTCTCCTTAGCCCTCTTTTTGTTGCTAATGTATTTATAGAACTATTTTTATAGTCTTCTATGGCAGTAACCAGCATTAGTTGGGCTTTGGCCCTTCTAATTTTCTACCTGCATAACTTCACAACCTCCTTGTAGTTCTCCTGAGTTGCCTGCCCCTTCTTCACAAGGTCATAAACTCTCTTTTTTTTCCAGAGTTCCAACCAGAGCTCTCTTTGCTGCCAGGCCAGTCTTCTCCCCTGCCAGCTTGTCTTTTGGCACATGGGGACGGCCTGCTCCTACATATTTAAGATTTCCATGTTGAAGAATATCCAACCTTCCTGGCCTCCTTTCCCCTTCAGGGCTGCCTCCCAAGGGACTCTGTCAGCCAGGCTCCTAAACAGGCCAAAGTCTACTCTCCAGAAGTTCCAGGAATGGTTCTGCCAATGCCTCTTTTTACTTCTCCAAGAGTCGAAAACTCTACCATTTTGTCATTACTGTTCCCAAGACAGCCTCCAAACACCATTTCATCCACAACCTTCTCTGTTCACAAACAACAGGTCCAGCAGGGCACCTTGTCTAGTTAGTTCAAACGCCAGCTGTGTCAGGAAGTTATCTTCCACACATTCCAGGAACCTCCTAGACTGTTTCCTCTCTGCTGTAATTATACAAGAGACAAGGAGTACTAATGTGGAAAGAGAATACCAAAATCCAGAAAGAACACATCAAAGTTGTCTTTCTTGAAAAAGTCTGAGGCTTGTCTCTTACCTAGATTATTAAAAGCTGAACCTTGAATAATAAATGTCAGCAAGGAGCAGCAGAAGCAATGTTCTCCTACAGCTTTTTTTCTGCTTTAGCTAGCTGTTGTTTCACTGAAAGGCTCCTTGTTCCTTTTCCAGATCTACAGTGACAACAATTATAATTCATTGTATGTCTTGATTATAATCCTCTGAATTGCCAATTTGTTCTGAAAATTCATGGAAGATCTGCACCTTGAAAGAATGTTTAATTCAATAATAACTGAGGATTTCTGTGCATTTGAGTGTTTACTTCTATATTATATTCTTGGGCATTTATGTCTCTCATTTTTTTTAAAAAATTCTCATCAGTAAAAAGCAACAAATTATTTTTTCAGGCTTATCAAGTTCAAGTGTCTTCTGGCTGACCAGAAAGAAACAATATAAGGAAGGAATCTGTTTTCATAGTGACTGCAGCTAGTAGTTTTCTGTTGCCTTCCTTGAAACAATCAAAATGCTTTTTGCAGGATTTCTAAATTAAGAACTACCATCTAAATAAGGCATTAGTATTTTCCTACCTAATTTCAGTGCTTTTTGTGTTTTCTTCAGGAAACTTGCAATGATTCATTATCATTCAGATGAGACCAGGAGAGGAACACAACAAAATAATTATTCTAATTCTAAAGTCTTCAATATTTTACCTCTACTCAATAGTCTGTTACCAAAGAAAAACCAATCTCTTGTAACTTTTGGTGGATTAGAAAAAAATCCTTTTTGTATTTGGGGATAGCAGTTTTACTCTTGGTGTTTGCTAATTCCCTACATCCCCTGATTTGAAACAGGGATCCTGATAGAAAAGTATTTCTATCAAGTAGAAAACCACTGAACTCTACTGCACTATATTATCCGACTGACAGTGTATGAAAACATTTTCTGATTAATTAGCTGGAGATCAGTCCACATATAATGGTAAGTATGTGCATTAGCTTTGGGATCAGAATGCCTTGGGTATAAACTAAATCCTGTATGTTGCCTGTGTGGATGGGAGAAGATATCTTAATATCAGGTTGCCTGCAACTAAAATGTAAGGATTAAGATTCTGTTATTTGTTTTGAACTTTAACTTGTGGAAGAAGCTGCAACAAGTTGATGGAAACTCTTCTCTCACTCCAGTATACATAGGGCAGTCTGTGAATGCATCTTTGCTGTGGCCTATTTTGACAACTTTATTTGCAGCAAGAACACTGACTTCATAGAAGTGTTCTTGAATTCAGAGTGGATGATCTTGCTTTCATAGTATTGCATTCCACCTCAAATTGGAGATCAGTGAATCCAAATAATGTCAGCTGCTACCATTAAATTTTCTATACAAAAAGTGAGTCTATTCCATTGCACAAGAAAGTCATGATTGTATGTCACTCTGTTATGGAAAGATGCTAGTCATTTTTTTGATCATCTGAATACATGTTTAGTAGGTTATGTGCAACAACACACATGAAAAATTAAAGACCTGATAATCGGGTGAAGAGCTTTTTGTGAGATGTTCCTCACAACAATTTTGGCTGTGACAAACCACTAGATGTGCAAGATCATTCACTCCAGGAGAGGGCAGTCTGCGCTTTCAGGGAGATGCCTCTCTAATTTAGCTCTATGCCTTGCTATATACATCCCTGAAATTCTTTTGAAACTGTAAATCTTAAAGATAGAAGGCAACAAAATCGCGGCCATCTTGGTAACATCAGCTTGGCACAATCAGCACTTGCAGCTGAAATTGTCGCTCTGTATTATTTTATTTTTTATTTTCACTTTATCAGTTAGAATTATGGATCTTTCTCTAACCCATTTTAACTTCATTATGTCTTCTTGTACTGAGTATAATTGGGCTGTGAAATTAAAAAGACATTTCTGCAGATATCCTTGTTCTGTTTCAGATCCAAAAATAGATCTGTACTCAGATGCATGTATTCAGCAAAAATGTCAGCAGTTGTCTCACTGCAATCTTTATTTTCAGTCCATGAAAATCTTCAAATTTTCAATAAATTCTGTATACCATTCATTGTAAAAGAGCATACAGTTTTTCTCTCATCTTGTTGTGGCACCTAAAGGTATTTACTGAGTTCATCTCTTAGTTTCAAATCTCTTTCTGCTGTAGGACCTTAATGTAACTCTCACTTCTTCTACATGTCTTGTTTTCTGACTATGAGTAACATTATTTTGTTCATCTAAGAAGGATACATTGGTCCTTAGAACAGTCCAGAATGTACAGTTCAAAAATTCAGTGGACTATAATTTTTTTCTCTTCTACAATGAAAAAGTAATATTTGAGTCACACCTCAGGTTTCTTCTAGAAGTGCCTTCAGATCTTTTTAAAAGTAAATAGCAGATCACATTGTTTTGTCTCATAAGTGTGGTTTTTCTGAAGAAAAAGCAACTTAAAGATAAGCTGGCAGTTTTATCTTTCTCTTTTGAGAGAATCAAGATATTCCACATATAAATGTGGCTGTTAGAAAGTATTAGAAACTTGGTTCAGAGGTCTGATCTAAAATTCCTGGCTATGCTGCATTCCTAGATACAGTCAAAACTTATATTGCTGCAGGAATGTTCCTTTATGTGACATTAGCAAAGCTGCTGTATGAAGTAGGTCAGATATTTGTCAACATTACTTTCTTGTTCAAATATCTCATATATTAGGATCTGATATGAAAAGATCAAACTGTAATGTTTATGTAGACACTTCAAGTCTTGTTTCTTCAATTATAAAAAGTTTTGGAATTATTTGAAGTGAAATACAAGATGAAAGAAATGCAAAGAAAAAAGAAAATACCTTTTACTGCTGGAGCATTTTTTTAGGTGTGCTATATGTAAGTTCCAAGTACACTGTCTTTGTCTGTTAACAATACCTTACTAATTATCAAAAGAACACATGGTTTTCCAGTGACAGAGGAGGGGGAAAATATTGGCATGTAGTGAAATAAGCATAATCAACAAATGCTGGTAAATAAAGCATTCCCGTATCCTGTATACAGACACCTGCACCTCCTGCTAGGGAACATCTCAAAAAAAGTAGTATTATGTGCCTGTACCAACCTATCATTGACTGAGAATGCTCTTCCAGATGAAATGTCTGAGAAGGTCAAATTCAAGCCCTCTTTTCTCTGGTTTTTCGTTTTCTTTATCATCTTCTTGATTACAATACAACAAAATTTGCCAAGGTGTTCTTCAAACCAGGTCAATTTGAGCCTTTTCGTCTGTGAAGATTATCTGTTTTATAGCCAAGTTCAACTGAGTGCAGTTAGTAAGATGTAGTAGAGCTATTCCAGAAACTGCTGCTGGGAATAATACTTGCTACTGTCTCAAACAATTTCTTTTTTGTTCTAATTAAGTTGTCCAGCAGATGTAGCATGTTAAGGTCTCCTTATGTTGCCCTTCTTTTTGCTGCTTCTAATTTCAGCCTTTGCACAGTTATCCAAGGCAAAGATACAGTCTGTCCCACAGGAACATACTGTAGAGTAGAGTTAATTAATACTATAAACTTCTATTTGTCAACTGTTATTGCCTTTACACCTTCCAGTTTCAAAACAACATACTTCACAAAGCTCATTGTAATTATATCTCACTGTTAACAATATGTCAACATGCGCTATATAATGTCCAAAAATCTGATAGCAGAAAGATGAAGTAAAGCAACGCCTGGAAAGCTGTAAATGAAATTAACTCCTATAGTTCCATATTCAAAAGCAATATTTTTTTTGTGTGTAAGACACTTCTGTACTAGTGCTTCCATGAAATGTTACATTCAATAAGCCCCTAAATCCCATGCCACTTGAACTTAAAAGTAGTCTTGTTGGAGATAGTTATGTTTTTCCAACTTAAACTTCATGACATTGTTACCTAACTCTTCAGTAATGCTTGTACAGTGTCATCTTTCTGTCTTTTCTCAAGCTTAAATTAATTATCTGGGCTAAACCCACATAGTGTGAAACTGCTTTCCAAACACTGTCTCACATGTCACTAAGTATGTGAATATTCTGATTCTGAAGTCATTAGTAAACTAATATGAAAATAAAACAGTTTGAAGCAGGCATATTGAAAGAATAAAACTGCAGATGAGTGTCTAAGTCCTGTTATCAGATATAGCATTGGATGTGTTAATAAAACAAGAAATGACATGAACAGCTAAATCTCTTTTCAAATTAAATTCTGAACCATCTGACCACATGTGGATAGGCATGTGTTGAGCAATGTGCATGCCCATCTTTCATTCAAATGGCTATTCTTCTGAGGATTTGCTCTTTTCCCCCACATTATTTGCTTACTATGAATAAGGTCAATTAGCATTTCTTGACAATACGGGGGGAGGGGGGGGGAAATCCCACCTAATATGTAAAGTACATTTACTAATTTTGAAAACCTAAATTGTTAGGCCTCAGTCTGGCAAGCAGGAAGGTAGGAAATAGAGCAATGCTGTGATGATGTTGGAGATGAGAATTTCTTAGAGACTGTCCTAAAATTGGAGAAGATTTCCTTCAGGATCATTAGGAACACTAAGGATGTTAACTGTTGGCTTCAGGTATTAGCTATTTCTTCAACTCTTTTTTTGCTCCTAAAGTAAACATAAAGTAATGTATGCTTGTTTGTGTACATGTCTATTTTCGCTATTAAAATCTGTTACACTTCATTTAATTGCACACATCCTCCTCTTGTGAAACGACAGAACAGACATGTAACAGTGGTTCATCACATCATAAAATGTTTTCCTGAAGGAACATCAGATATTACAACAGTAATCCTATAAAGAATTTTTAAAGAGCTTTTTTTGAGGAACATGTTATGAATGCAATTATTAGAAGCAATATATTTTTCATTTTTAATTATATATATCTGATGTACATTTTTCCAGTTATAATAATTATCCTGACATGTATGGTCAAAGAAAAAGTATTTTATGTAGTGTTTCATTCACAATTCTTAGCCAGTAACTATGGGCAATACTCATATTTATTTGATTGTCTTCTCAGTCAACTCTTTGCTTTGTTGTTTTGGATACTTTTACTAAGCTTGAAGCAAAATAACTCCTTAATTTGTAGTGGGACCATTTGCAGAGACAGATCATTTTAGTCTTTAGGCTGTCAGCATGTCTTGTATTGTTCCCTTATCTTTCCTTTGGACACTTTGTAAATAAGCTTGACCAAGCACTGGAGGGATGCTCATGAAAACTTCATCAGTCAGAAGAATTGTCATTGCAATTGAAGGCTATGAGAAAACAGCACTAGGATGCTTTAGTCTTTGGTTCCCCACAGTATTGTTTGTGATACAGTTTTCTTTCACTCTGAATGCATTTAAACTGATTACGGCATTATTTAGAATATTCTATCTTACATTTAAACCTATTTTTCTTTTCTTGTTATCACATCCTCTTATTCATATTTAATCGCTTTTCTGCTTCTTCTCCTTACCAGAATGTTTATATCTTTTAGAAAGCTTTCTGCTCATCAGCTGTATTTCTGAGCCCTATGTGAGATGTTTGGAACTGAGGGAAATGGCAAAAATGTGCCTGTTCTTTTAAAGTAACTTTTAGTCTTCTGAGCATGTTTAGTGACCTCCTGTTTAAAATAAACCACACAACTCTCTGTATTACATATCAACCACTAAAAAAGAGTTTTATGTCTTCTTTCCTTCTAAGACCATTCTGAAATAAAAGACAATTTTTATTTCTCTTTCTTATTCTCTGTGCATCTAACTCAACTACATATTTTTCTGTTTGCTATCCAATTTTAATGCTCCTATCATGTGCTGTAATGAATCTCTCTTTTTATGTTGTTCCACACTATATAAAAAAAAGGGTCTATATTGGGGGGGGAGGTGTGTGGAGGGGTGGGTGGAACAAGTCTCGTGTACCTTTGGTGAATTTCCAACAACTGGGGTAGAGTCAGTCTTACTCATTAGCTAATTAAGGTATTTTATAAACAGGTCTAGTTGAACAATGTAAAGGAGACACATACCAGAGTATACTGCAGGTGGTAGTATTCTTGCAAAAAATGAAAGTTTGATGCCATTTAGTGAAAGGAGAAAACTGAACCCAGATGTCCTTCATTCTGGAACAGCTGCTATTATTTTGTCTAAAATGGAGATGACACTATGAGTTCCAGAATTTTGATTCTAGCCTCAAAATCAGTATATAAATCTAAGACAATTTCATGAATTTTAGTTTTAGAATGACTGAATAGATCTTACGATAAGCCAAGATGAAATATTTATGTCTGTTTCTATTTCAGCAGCACTGTTCATAGAACTAAGATTCTTAATTCCTGAGATATAGAATATTTTCTTTTGATTTGTGAGGGTCTTATTCCCACTTTTGTTGATGTTTTGTAGAGCTCATTAGTGGCTATTTACTGTTTGTTCATGTACAAGAATGAAAATATTGAAGACTTACTCTGTAGCAACATTATTTACGTGTGTTATTTCTTAATATTTAAGGCATGCTGAAGTACCCTGTTAAGAATGAACTCTGGGTCAGTCTTGTACAGATCACAAGGAATAGTATTACTCATCTATTAAGGATTTTATATTTTTTTAAGAAATATTTAAGAATTACTGTCTCCAGACATATCTCATAGGAATGGCAGGATTCTCTATAGCCCTCCCTCCCCAGAAGCCATTGGCAACAGTAGAGGCAACACACATCTGATGTCCTCAAAAAAATCAAACATAGATTTCTACAAAGTTTTACCAAGGAGTTCGTGTTACACTTCTGATGATCAATAATTTGTAATGCTGTCTGCAGTCTCTTTTTTAATGTATCAGCTAGCTTGTAGCTTTGATAATAAGATCTGTACTTCTGGTATCAGTCAGGTTTTAAGTGGCTGCAGAGAAGTACATCCTTGCACAAAATGTTTGCAAGATGCTTATTTGTCAAGAAAGAAGGATCTCCATGCAAAATATGTGAAAACCCAAACACAAAAAATAATTTCAGCATAGCATTTTGAGTACCACTTTAATTAAAATCTAGTTTAGTTTAAATTCAACTTAGTTGAATTCTCTGGGGCCCACTATGCTTGCTTTTTTAAGTTTAAATTTAAGTTTTTCTTCAAATATAATGCTCCCCTAGCAGCTTTTCATTTATGAAGCTATGAAGGTATCATATATATATACACATATATATATACATATACATATATATACATATACACATATATTCATGCTTGAGAGCTGTCTTGTTGCTGTTATGCTTAGCTTACATGAGCTATAATCAGAAGAAAGGTAGATGTAGATTTATTCAGTTTTAATATTCACTGGATTTCATAGAGTACTATAAAGCAATACTATAATTCAATGACAATTCAATATTTCAGGACAAATAATTCAACAAAAAATGAATAAAAGTTAATTCACTTTTTTGTTACTAATTTTGGTGTTTTCCATAGCAGGACAGTGGGTGGTTGTTGTGAATTTTTGTTTCCAATAAATGGATTTAAATGATGAAAATTCTATATTTACCTATGCAATGGGCCACTAAGATGCAGTTTAATATTGTAATTACTAAGGCAAAAGTAAAAAACAGGTATCCTTCAAATTAATCCTATATGTCGTATACTTGCTGGATCTTAAAATATTGTCTTAGAAAGTTTGATGTGGAAGAACAAATCATGTATATTTTCTGCAAAAAAAAGTCAACAAAGGTACAATGGTCTCATTGAAGTGCTCATCTTCCCATTTAATTTCACCCAGAAGGAATACAGTTCATGCACTCTGAGATTGCTCCAGGATGTGAACCAAAACACAATAAATGGGAACTGTCAGGACATTTCCCATTCAAACTAAAACATTCATGTAGATGCACCTGTAAGCCTTCAGTATAAATCTGTTCTTATTAACCAGAGAGAAAGAATCAGAAGAATGAAAACAACGAGAAAGGAGAGATTCTGAATATTTCAGGTATAGAAAAAGCTCTATTTGTCCCTTTTACCATGCCAAGTATCAGAAGGCCTGACTATGAGATACAGGTTTTGTAAAAACCAATTTCATTGTTTTGCTTTTCTTTTCTGAGATAAATTCCAGGAAAACCAGTTGTTAAAACCATGAATATTCAATTATTTGAATCGCTTGCAGTTAGGATAACCCTACCTGCTTGCTAGCTCACTGCAGTCCCTCTGAAAAAGTGAGATGATACTCATAATTTTCCTCTTTTCTCTACTCCTGTGAAATGCCTCCTATGCCATCTTCATAAGCAAGAGAAAGATGACACTGAAAAAGACAGAAAGTGGATAACAAAATAAAAAAGAAAAATACTGCTAAAAATACAGGACTGGGGAACAGGGAGGACTGTTTTCCCCTTTGTTACTGGGCATTTTTCACAAAGGTAAAAGCATACATTATTTCTCTTGAGCAACATGGACTGCCTGGACTATACTACACCAAGCCTTTTTGTAGTTTAGGTGGTAGTTTTATAGCATGAACACTGAATAATAAATATTCATCACAAATTTTTTTTTCATATGGTCTGTCCATCTTTCCCTTTCCGAGTGATGTATTCACCTTCAGAGCTTACCATACTCTAATAATTCCTATAGGCAAAAAAACCCCTGGCAATGTCATTCCAAGTCAGTGGAACTGACAGCCCATATCTGCCTACATGGTGTGTCTACATGTCGTCAGGGGAAGTTCTCCATGGATTTACTCAGAAGTACTCAGAGAATTTAGTCAAGCAGCTACATTTTGGTGTAGCTGGTCCTGACCTCATCTGCTGTATCTTCATGATTTCACTCTACAGCAAATGTTAAATTAATGTACTTCACAGTGAAATAAAGCTGGAATACTGTTCCTTACCGTTCATGTGTAGGTACTGAGAGTATACTCATGGCTAGTTACTACAAAAGCATTGATGCTCAAGCGACATGTTGACCCTTATAATGTAGAATTTAAAAAAGGATGGGGTAATGGAAATGTCACTAATCTCACTTAAAGATAAGTTGAGCAGCACCAAAGTTCTAAGTGACTTGCTTAATTTTGAATAAAAATTTTGGAACAGATTGTTTTCAAGTTCCAATCAAGTGTCATAATCACACTTATGATTATTTCAGGAAATAATCAGACTTATGGTTATTTCAGGATTTCAGAAAATTCTGAATGGATATATTCTTTCTCTCAAGAACATTCTTTCACTATATAGCAGCAATTGAAACATCACCTATAGCAACAGTAGCCATGGGGAAATGTTTTTTCTCCAGCAGTGAAAGCAAACCACTGTCACAAAATGTAGTACATACAGTTATATCAAAGCAAAAATATCTCATGACGGTGTTTATCTGGAATCTTTTAATTCATATTTTAGAGGTTTAGATTTTTAAATGACACTTTTTGAGTTTATTAATGTCATGTATTTTGGTCTAGACTATTCTGCCTCTTATTACTCCATGGATGATATTGGGTTGCCTTAAATATTTCTATCAACTACATAAATAATCAGCAAAATTACTTTAGAAAGTATCATATAATTTGTATCATATAGTTGTTTCCTTTCTTCACCTATTGGGATTTAAATAATCACAGATTATTATATCTTGAATCGTTTTTTAACTTCTTATAATTAGATATTGTATTGTGTTTTCCTTATGACAGTTTCTTTGTTTTTATGGGAGCTATATGCATTCTTTTAGGACTTTACAAACCCAGCTTGGTTATTGGATACGTATTTTCTTTCTGTTCTGTTCTTTTGCGTCACAACCAATAAGACCATTCATGCTACTAAACACCATATTCATACACTGATACTGAGCTACAGTAATTTCAAGTAAAGAAAAACCCACCAATCTTTCTGTGTATAATTAAGTTCTGCTTCAACACCACAGAGAACAGATCATCTACAATGAATATCCTATCTGTAAGAAAATTAAGCTTAAAGAATTATTACTAAGTGCTGTCATTGAAGTAGTTTTAGGAAAGAAATAATACACAAAATAGTAAAAGTATGTTAACTACATTTCACAGCTATTAGTGGTTTTAGTCCTGAATCTGATAACCCAAAGATAATAACACTGATGATACAGGGGAAGAAAAAAAAGTTTCTGCGCAAACGATTTTTTATCTAATAGAGATATATTTCTTAGCACTCACTATACCCCTCCCTCATTTATTCCCTGGAAACGTGAGAACTAAGTTTGAAATAAACATATGGCAGTAGGTCCAGTGTTTTTTGTAAGTAAATGTCAAAGATATGATTACACTGAATCTGATGAGAAATTTAAAAGTATTTTGTATACTGTCACTTGTCAAAACTGCAAGGAAGGGAAGAAAAATGAGATAAATAGGTCAAAACCAGGAGAGAAGAGAAAGAGAAAACAAATAGTCAATATCTTGGTGGTTAGGATACTTATCTATGCTATAAAATCCTTCTTTAAAGCACCTGGGCTGAGCAGGGATTTAAACCTCTGTTTTTCTACATCACCAGTGAATACCTCAAACTCCTAGTCTTTTAGGTTCATACGCTCTCTAATTTCATCCATAAATTCTTTTCTGGAGCTAATGAACTAAAGTGTTACAGAAACCAACAACTATATGTCATGAATCTTTTTTTAGATGAATTAATATTTTCCACTAAAAAGGGCAGAAAGTTATGTGAAAAGGTCCTAAATTATCCTTTTATTTAAAATCCACTAAATGCAGCTACATTATATTACAAGAGAGGTAAAATAAATTGCTACTGTTATTTAAAGGATATAGTAAATTTTTCTACATGCTGTCACTCATTCATTCATAAGCTGAAAAATTAATTAGCCTTTTTATAAAGGAATTTTAATTACATGCTGTAGTTACATATTCTATATTATTCTTTGAAGTCACTGTAGAGACCCAAATCTGCAAATATATTTTGCAAAATAAAATATTTGGCAAGATATCTATGGGTATGACTGACTTCATAAGATGTCATAGAACACTTAATACTGACAATATATACAATTCAGTAAGAAAATGTGTTTAAAATGCTGATTACCAGTTAAAATTCTCTAGAGGCCTGATCCAAAGCTTACTGGTATCAGTGGAAATATTCATCCTGAGTTTAGCAGATTTCAGATAGAATCAGACTTCAACACATTAAAAATTACTAGTGTAGAAGAGCTTTTTCTTGCTAAAAGTGCTGGAGACAAATACATTAGCTGAAAACCAGTGGGATATCATTCTGAACTAAATCTGTAATTCTAAAGTATGTGCATGATAGGTCATAACAGTGATTTAAAACAGATTTGAATTGGATCAGCACATTTAACTGACAAGACTTGGGATTATTCTGTGCTCTAAAAAACATTTAAATCTGCATGCTTCCTGTTTTTCTAAGGCTAGAGATCAATTTGGGGCATTTTAGCACAGTACACCACTTATTTCTGTTTCAGATTCTAAAAATTGCTTTGAAGTATATGCCAGAAGCAAAATTATTTCTGCCCATAGATGAAATAACTCATTCTCTGGTTTCCTTAGATGTGGAGTCAATCTCTGCTCAGGAAAAATATCATTTTTAAAAATAGAATAATATAAAACTCCTGATTTAAAGTTTAGCACTTAGCATTCAGGAAACATTATGGGCTAAAATGTGGCACATAGTCACAAGCTCTTCTGATGGAGGCACATCAAAGATGGTCTGTCTCAGTTGGGCACAATCTGCTCTTGGAACCAGGAGAAAGAGGAGGGTCTGTTGATCATTGCTTGTTATGCCAATAAAGAAGTTTACTTGAATCCTGCTGGATAGGTGGTTATTAGAAATGCATGGGGGTGTGTGAAAACCTTGTTCTATTTCCAGTATTTTTTTACCCTTTCTTAATAGTGCAAATTCATGCAAAATAATTTGAGCTTGTTACCTCCTTGCCCGGTATTCTCAGATATGTAATGTATAACATGACAAAAGAAAAGAGGATCAGTTTATCTATGCTTCAGTCCCTAGCATGAAAAGAGTTCAGGGAGAGTTGCTGTCTGCTGTTCTTGAACAGCTGTCTTGCTAGCTGGTGTAAGGTCTTGTGGCAGGCTTTCACACATACACAGTGATCAGGAGCAGTACACAGTCTGGCCCTGTGTGGATTCAGAGCAGTATATAAATAGAAAATGTAAAATTATATTTGAAAGAGACATTTAGTTCAGACCATCACAGCTACAGTCACATTACTACTATCCGGTTTTCACCAGTTTTCTGCATAACTCTGAATTCTGAAATAACATCAGATCATTGCAATGAAGCATTATGTCACTGTCTTTATCACTGATATGCTGAGGGTCAATTGTATCTTCCTATGTTAGTACAGATTATAAGGAAATTTCACATAAAGTTAATGCAGGACATGTTATCACTAAAGCTGGGATCTCTGGATCATGCTGGAAACAGTTCTAGGGTTGTCCTGGATACAAAAAGGGTTTCATCAGTGGCTAAAGTGGATCTTTGAAGCTATTTGCTTTGCCACTCTTTTGTTCACAACCTTCCCAGATTTAGTACAAATCCCACAATCGTTTCCTGTTCTGAGGCTGGTAGGACACATTTGCTTTTAATGACTCACCATTGGAGCTTTTGTCTGCGTAAAACATTAGTGAATTTGGTTGATGATACAAAATCTGAAGTACAGTTGAGAATATATTAAACATGCAGAAATTAATTTGACATTCTTTTCTGAGAGTCCAGATCTCTGTAGTGAGTAAACTGGATGTACTGATAAATACTTTAGAATACCATGTATGAGAAAGTATAATAGACTAGAAGATGCTTATCCAAAATTGAAAGATGTTTGCATCATTTAATTGCATGTGGTGTAATGTTTGGGAAATGAAAGGATATAGAATATTCTCTTATAGGATTATCTTTTGGTGACTTTGAACCTCTGTCTGAACCCAGAAGTGCACAGTAAATGTGAAGGCTCTTTTGAAAAATGTGGTTAACAGTAGAAATTTACCTTTCCAATGAGGTGTTTACTAAAGCTGTTTGAAGCTCAAAGCCTGAATAAGCAAAACAGACGCAAAAGTTGTCCCAGTTACGGTTCAAGTGTGATTCTGCATATTTTTTTTATAATTAGATAGCATATTGGAATTCTAGAATTGTGATAAAGAAAGATTTGGTGAAAACTGTGCTGCCCTGGTATTTTGCAAAGAATTACTGAAAATAAGTTAAGTGTGAAGCATTTCCCAGATGGTAAAAATTCACTCCAAGGAATTTAAATTGATACTCAAAATGTTGCTGTGTTCATGAAGCTTCTTTTGCATCTTTAAAAAGAAAATTGCAATGTACTCTAATCACTGCCAATTCTACTGTGATTTATTACAGGGAAGATTAAATGAACACAAAAATTGCAGGTGGAAATTTGATCTCTGCCTGCTTATAAACTTGCAGTATAATATCCTCATCTTTTGAGTTTTGACCTATTTCTGCTATATTATCATGAAACTGAGCTTTCTTCAGGGAAATATCAGTGAAACATCATCATGCCCTTACGAAAAAACTGTCAGTGTTAATTTAATTACAGAGACATTTCTTTCAGTGTAAGCAAGATTTCTTATAGTCTCTTGATGTAAGTATTAGTTTCTAAAAAATATTTTTAATCAAAGGATTCATTATTGTATTTGAAATATTTGAGTCCATTTAGGGTAACAATCTAATATAAATCTTTCTTTAAATGACATTTTGTTATCTAATATTTGATATGTGCTTTATGCAAACTGAGGCAGTGCAAGTAAAGCTTACTTGCTTAATGAACAGTAACATACAGATTTAATTTGGTACTATCAACACAATAATCAGAAATAATTAATATAATAAATAGCAGATTCTTTGTCAAATGTGACATTTAAAAAACAAAATTAGGTGCCTCTATAATTAAAAGAACTACAAATTCAATGCAGAGAAAGATTTTTCTTAGTTAGGCAAGTACTTTTACATGCTCCTACATAGACATGCCCCGTTTCGCCAGGATTTCCAACACAGAACTTCAGTGTTTTATGAAAAACAAACAAGAGCAAAAGGACTTCAGCTGTGACTGAGCCTAATTCTCTCCTTGCTCATGCATCATTCAGAATCTGATCACAGTTTGACCCATATAGGTCACTATAGTTTGTCTATCTAAAATGCTAAACAAGGGAAGTATATTGTTTAGTTTCTATGCTAGAAATATATGTGCATATATATGCACATGTGCATATGTGATGCTGCTCATAGTCTGCTGAATAGTTCCATTGTACTCTTCAGAGGTAGCTGCCCGTTAGGGGTAGTTAAAATGCTTTTCATGATATTTAGATCAAAGCAGTTGTATGAATGACTGTGCTTCTAATTATTAATTTATTATGTGCTTTTTGCAAGGAGAATTATTGCATACATTTCTTTGTACAGGTATACAGCACTATGAAAACAAGCTATATAAGCCTTTCAGTTTGTGATATTGATAAATGAAGGTGTTGCTTAAAGATGATGATTGATCTGGTTTTGTTTTTTTAAAGCTAATAGTAAAATACTTGAGGAAAACCTGAAAAATTGAGATGAATCCAATTCATTTTATAAAGCACCCAAAGATGAGTTTCTCACAGCAACCATATTTTAAAATAAAAAATATAATACACAAGTATTAATTTCCATTTCTCTTAAAAGCTGAAATACGGATCAAGAATTCTTGAGCATTTATCTCAAATAAGGAGAGCAAGAAAGGCATAATCCAACAGTAAAGGAATATGTCTGACTATAAGCTAACCTTTGTCACACCAGTAAACTAATAATTGTTTCTTTAAAGAGACATTAAGCATAAAATACAAAATTCAGCCACTATAGTAGGTGACATTTATTTTCAGATTTCTTATTAGTGGAAATCATACATAAAAAATGAAGTACGTATTTTTAGCATGTAGTTGAGAAATTGGGTTAAATGCTGATTCTTAGACTTTTACATTTAAACTAAGTTATGTAAAGAAGAGGTGTTAGCTTCAGTATATACTTTAATATTTGCCTCATTGCTGTGATGTAGATTATTCTTCTGTGTTTGCTGTTTTGAAAATGACATATTCTAAGAAATAGTTGCTGGGCATTAATCACTGTTTTCCTAACATCTTTATCACTAATCTTCTGGTCTTTAGATGGAGCCCCTCCCTTTCTAAAACACAGGGAATGACCATGAATCTGCTCTTTTTCTAATTCAGTTGAATACGCTAAATACTGAGCTCTTGTCTGAGAACCCATGTTGATTCTTCAATTGCTTGTATTGTCCTTCTAGCTTAACATACACTGGCTACATTTCCTTCTATATCAAATGATATTCATTTGTTCAAATGAAATTCAGAGTGTCTAGGAAGACTACACTCTTTAAGATACTGCCATAGAAAGATTGCTAAAATTACAACTAGTTTTATTATAAGTACTACTTTTAAAATACTATGGGGGAAATAATATTAATGGTGTTAATGGTACCAGTGGTACCATTAATGTTCTCTATTCCATTACTAATGCATATTTAAATGGTGCAATAATAGAGTACTGGATTATGGTTTTTTGGTGAGACATCACCAGAACCACATCAGCAAAATGAAAGTTTGTACCAGAACTGTGCTATGACTATGTTGTTTTGGTACAATACTACTAGTGTTTAGATTGCAGAGATTTTATAAAGCCTGTGCTTTGCTGCTCAGGGCATCAGTTGAGTAATTCACCTCAAGAACAGTTTTTCCATTATGTTTTACTGACATAAAACTTCCTGTGAAATTAATAAGAGAATGGCTTCCATAGATCTTGTATATATTTCACATAAATTAATCCAAACTATTTTAATATTTTGCTTATTATGAAGATGTGACAAATCATATCTGATGAATTAATATAAAATTCAACTTCCTTAATTATTTGATGCATTTTGGAAATAATAGGAGTTATTGATATCAGTTCTTTTCCAATTTTGTTGGTGTAAAATATGCATCAAAACCAGTCAGTTTTTCTGATCTTATGTAAAAATGTACTATTTCATAAGCTGGTTGCTGATTCTGAATTAAGTGGATCAGTGAGATTACTTTTTCCATGTTTTGTTTCATTGCAGTGGAGCTGGGTTGCCTAAGCAACCAGTAAAATTCCAGGACTGGTATGTTGCTGCTGCTCTCTTCCTCTGTTTCCTAGCTTGAACGCAATCAGTTCTGTACAGAGCTCCCAATCTCAAGTGCCCATGTACGAAGAGCATTGCCCATCACACTTTACAAAGCATAAAGTGAATAAACTCTCCTGGACTAGAGAAAACCTGTCCTGTTTCATGTTGAGGCGTCTCCTAGGAAATATGGATCGGGAGCTGTTGCATTAGATTAGGTCAGAGAACCAAGAGTGCACGTCTGAGAACATGGAGCTTCAGTAGCTCTGTTCTTATGGCGGCTGTTATCGGGGGGGAAAGCTGAAGCACCAAGAAGTGGTGTGACTTGGTGGGGGACACACATAGCATATGCATAATGTAGAGATGTGCAATCACAGACTCTTGTTAGAGCTTCACTTTCTCTGCATGGAAATCAAGTCTTGCCCACAGATCTGTAGCTCTGTGAAGCAGCGCTCCTGGGCAGGATATTTTTCAGGACACCTGTTGGTGGTTTTCATATTTCAGCTGTTATTAGACAAAGAGGCATTTAACTGCTCCTCCTTTTGAATTAAACAGAAAATGGATGGTAGGCCAAATAAGTCAACGAAATTTGTTGGTCTAATTTTTTTTACTGCAAATTGAAGATATCAAATTGTTGAAGTAAATCTCCTACCTCTGTTTAATCTACAGTGAAATTCCAATGGTAGAGTATGTTGAAATATGTGGAAGATCAGAAATAACCATGTTACATTCTTAACTTGTTCTTAAATGTATTAATTAGACTAAATACTCTTCAGATGCTATAATATGAAAAACAGAAAAATTATATATTAAAAAGACTTGGGTTTTTTGAGTTTACACAATGAAAAAAGTTGAAATTCTTACAAGAACATTGCCTTTCCTGGCTTTATGTACTTGATATCTCACATTCATTTTTGAAGCAATTTTTGTCATGCGATTCTATTTTTTTAATTTATGAATATTTTCCACAGGGCTGTAATAGCACATCTTATTTACTTCATTTCCAGTAAAAATTGAGGCAATAAGAAGGTGTTTTAAGAAGATACTTACATATGGTGAAAGGAAAAATGGAAACTTTTATTCCTTTTAGTGGAGAAGAAAATAAAATGTGAATTTAGCATAAATTAACGGAGCATAACTTTCTTGCGCATGTTCAGGAGCTCTTCGCTCACTTGTTTGAGTGCACAGCTTTTAGCTCACTTGTTTGAGTGCACAGTTCTGGTACCTGCAGGGAGAGATGATGGGTTTGAGGGTTCCATTCCATTTTTCCTTTCCTTGTCTTCCATCAGCTTTGAACTCCAATGGTCTGTGGTGTAATAGAGAGCATTTTGCAGTCCCCAAAACATTAAAACACTGTGACAGGGCCTCTCTACAACTTTTTCTTACATAGCCAGGCTGGGTGGGAGTATGAAAAAGCCATGTCTCTGTTCAACATGTCTCTGCTACCAAAGAACTGTGTACAGAGGCAATTTATTATTTGAAAGCGACCTTTTTGCTTTTGCAAAATCAAAAATTATTTTGCTTTTTGCTTGATTAAACTGTCTCTTCTTTGGGGGAGTTGGGGTGCCAATCATGTGTCTTCTAAAATACTTAAAGCTAAACTGATAGTCCAGACCTGTGGCTATTTTAGTATCAGGAGAAGACAGTCTTTAGAGAGACACCAATCCATGTGACAGTTCCATATACTGGTGGCTTTGATTACGCACACTTAAGCTGAAATTAACTGGTCAGCTCAAATGAATTGTTACCTATATACCTAATTAGGTATAAACATGGTCTTTTTATAGAAAAAAATGTCAAAATACATTGCTTTTTCTTTTCTTAAAAAAAAAAAAAATTCACAATTTAAGTTTTTTGAAACACCATTAATTAACAGAAGAAAAGTCCAGCCTATTTAAGAGGTAATTGCCAGGATGTGGAATTGACAGTAAAATTAGTGCTCTTAGTTTTTTATCATATTATTAGCCCCTTCTGAACAAATCTGGTTTATGCTCCTGATTGCTAATGAGAAATATTAATATACTTACTGCTGGGGAAAACACTGACTAATCACTTGCAGACCACGGTGAAAAAAGATCTGTACTTAGATGTAAATACCAAACAAAATTGGATTTATAATTTTATATAGTTTTCAATTTTTGAAAGCTTAATAAACTGTATTTAAACCACGTACAGGTATGCATTCTGTTTCTGAACAGTTTCATTATACAGTTTGCTTTGTAAAGACTTATGTGTCTTCAAATGTGACACAAGTAAATGTAATAAATAAACAGAAGGCATTGCATCCTGTTAAAACTCCACAAATTAGTAGGACAGTAGTGAACAGAATAGAAAAATGTAGCTTAATATAATACTAGGTTTAGAAAACAAAGAGTTAAACTATTACATATCTGTTGCTGAAGAATGCCAGAGAATTCTGGCAGTTATAATTGTGTATGGCTAGGAAAAATGAGTTGCCTCTAAAAATACTTTGACAATCTATTTTATTTACTAGCTGCTCATTAAAGCCACAAATTTTAATTGTAATAAAAAATATTAGTGCTAAAACATAAAAAAAACCCGTAAAGCAAATTGTCATGTTAAGAAATACACTCCTTAAATTTGTTCTGAGGCAGTATCATGTATTCATTGGCTTCAATAGACTTTGCACAAAACTCCACATGCCAAAGTTAATGGCAGTTTATCACAATTTTATATTTTCTCAGAAGCAGAATTATAACAAAATCGTTATTTTGTTGTCATTCATGCTATCTGTGAGAAACATGACACTCTGGAAATAATGAATATTATATTGAAAAGTGACAGATGTTAGCACCATATGGAGTAGTCAGGAACTATTGCAACAGCTTCATGAATGTTAGGTATAACAGAGGATCCTCTGGCTATTTTCAACCAAAGAATTTTATGGGGATGAAAGAACCAAAGACATCTGAAGTGAAGTATTCTTGAACTCTCCTGCCAATTTACTGCAGTATAAGCTCTGCATTTTGTATTGTATGTCTTAATTGTTTTGAGGAGCTGTTTTGGGACCTGCAGTTCATGGCATGTCTCTGTGTGATCTCTGAACTCTTTAGTACTGATGTTCTGCAGCACCAGTGCCTGTTCCTGTGAAGGACTAGATGCAGTGATGCCATCCTGGATTCCTTTGTGCAGCTTTTAATAATGGCGTTCCTCCATCAGTGTACGCTCTCCTCTTGGAACTGAAGTTAATGGATGGTATTTAATACAAATGACATGTTTTGGTATAATACAAGCATTTCTCTGTGAAGTTTTAGCCACTATTGGAATAATTAAACATGAGTCCAGGAAACCCAGAAGACAAAGACCTGGAAATAAAAAAGTAATGTCTCTGATATAATAAGTGGCCTTTTTCCTTCAATCCAAACACAGACAGATGGTGCTCAGTAAAGAAAGAGCTTGTAAGACAGTTTGGTAATCTTTAACACTAATGCTAGTGGTAGTAGCACTATAACAATATATAGTTCTTAAACATATATTTGTATGTGACATGAAGGTCAGTATTGTGCCCATTTTACAATATATGTACAATGAACATGCGAAGATAGAAGCAGGAACTGGAAGCAATTAATCTGTAGACCTGTGTGAGGACTAATTTGTCTTGAGAGAGCACACTAAATAGACAAAATGCACTAAATAGACAAAAAGTTATATTGACAAACAAGACTGTATCTCAGATGTGATCTTCTAGTTTTGCATGACATTGCACTGTGATATTAGGCTTACAATTGCATTCAGAGTTACGTGAAGCACATTACACAGCTGTGCAGCATTGATGCTTAGTGTGCTTTCATTGGTGGGGATACTTCAGATAAGAAGTGTTAGAAAGCATAGAAGCATAAGGATTGAGTTATTTTCTGGGAAGATGAAATGTGTAGGAGAGAGGAGGAGGCAGATGATATGGATTGGGATCATGATTTGAAGCGATGAGAGAAGACTGCACGGCACAGGGTTGATACAGTATTTGGGAAGCTGGAGCTGTGCAGTGGGAAGATTAAGAACTGTTTTTTAGATAGAAGCTTCACAGATGCATTGGTAGTGTCGTGACTCTCAAATTTTCTAAGGTTAGCTCTCGTAACAGGCAGGTATGAAATCTCAAGGGATGTGACTTTTCGCATGGGATTTAATTCTTTAGGTCACTCAGGTGACCTTAAATCATATTGGTCTCTAGGCAATAAGCTCAATGACTACCTAGTTATCTAGGCATGTGTATAAGGAATCTGTTATGTTATAAGATAGTTTCATCAAAATGCCTCATCTAAATAAATACTGCTTTGTTTTTTAGAAAGCTGTTTTGTCAGTGGTCAGCTTTGTTATAGCTTGTTACCAAGCCAACTGCAGCTTCTGAAATAAGGTCATATCTACGAAGGTAATTTGAGGATTTTCAGGAAGACTTGGTTGCCAGCATTTAAGATGAATACAGTTTTTATTACAAAAATTTTTAGTACAAAAATAGATGTCTAAGAGCTAAATGGGTTGCTGTGGGAAAGATAAAAGGGTTAGGTATTTAATTGAACTTGGCAATCATGACATTGCAGACTCCTGATACAATTTTTCTCAATGCTTTTTTATGTGCGGCTGCTGCAAGCACAATAAATAAACTTTTACATGAATTTTACTCTATTTCTAGCTCCCCTTCCAGTATAAAATGGCTTTCAAGACCCTAGAGAGCCCATTCATCTTAAACAGAACAAAACAGTAGATTGTCTGACATACCAGTCTTCTCAGTTGTAGGAATACTAGGTACCATCTGCCTCTGATTTAAATTCATTGTATCATACTGTGTGAAAAGTCATATCTTGAAAAATAATATTTAATCATTTAAATCTTTTAAATCTATTAAATTCATTCCATTAGAGTTAAACCATAATCATGAAGCTTCATATTTTCTTTTGAAGTATATGTGCCTAGAAGTAACACATTATTATTATAGCCAAAGGGCTTTATAAAAGATTCTCTAATTTTTCAATTTACTATATATATAATGACACTTTTTATACTCTGTAGTTTAATTTGTTTTCTCATATATTCAGTTCCTTTCATGTCAAAAAAGATTCCAACAAACATTAGCAGACAAGTATAAAAGCACAATGTAAGCATTTTTAAAGGACTTCTGAAAAATTCAGGGTTTATGGTGAAGTCTGATAAGCATCTTAAAAGACGTTGATGATACTTAGCTCTTGTATACTGCTGTTTTCATTTGCAGGATTGGTATTATCACAGCCAAGGTAATTCAGGCAAACTAATACTACACTGATTTTCCAAAGTCTCCTAGTAAAATACTGAAAAGGCTAGGAGTAACTCATGAGTCACAATATAGCAGTTTTTACTTCAGCTGATTCAGTCTGGGGTTTGGAGCAAGTTTCACAGCCTATTCTATGCAGTGCAATGATTTCTGTAACTCTGTAGTGTTTTTTTAAAGCTATTGTGGTCTGTACTGTAGCTTCACTGTGGTCATATGTCATGTCACTTTAAGTATCTTTTTTATTCCTTTCTGCTGACCTTTCAGATCACCCATTCCTTTTCTCCTCTTATCATGATTCATCTGCAGTGTTAAATACTAAGAGAACTTGATGCGAACAAAGGTATTTTATATGTTTTAAGTTACAATATGAAGTGATTTTTGTGGATTTTTCTGTAGGTGTGCAGGTATGCAGCCATTAAACAAGATAGCGTTGAAGTATTTGTGCCCGCAGAGATTACTTGTAATGTGCACTTGTATCAATACTTAGAGCAGAGGAATATTTTACAGAATTTCAATATGTACTCTTATTTTCTGTCAAATTAGTTCTCATTTCTTAAATTTTTTCCATCAACTAGAGTCTTTCTGACAAGAAGAAAAATTGCCATTAAACTAAGTAACAAAAACATTGTCTATGTTTCATAAACAAGGCCTATGTATCCTTTTCGTATCTAGAAGGGGTCATGTAAAACCTTGTTTTCCCTTAGTGGAAGGGAAATTACCACTTCATGTATTTCAGATTTTTCACTGGATACCACAATTTATATTTGGAAGGGGCAATCTCTTATCAGAATACTCTCAGTGAACAGCTGGTACACAGTAACATTTTCCATCACTACAGCTGTCTTCGAAATGATTTTATGACTCAGTTTTAGTTTGGTACCAAGACTAGAATCTTAAATTATGTTCAATTTTTCTCCTTTCATACTTCAAAAAAGGTTTTCTTCAGAAATAAATGACCTATATCTTAATCTTTTGATTTACATAATTCTTGACAATGTGTATAATTCTAATAAATAATTGCTTTTTTTCAAGACGATTGATTCCTCTCTGGTGGAATACGTAAAAATCATGTCCCTTGCTAGACATTCAGGTGTTGATTTGGTAGATTTTGAATGTTCTACTCTGAAAAAGTCAACTGAGTTACATTTTTATTCCAATGCAAAATGGCTTCATATTGGTGAATGTAGTTGAATCATTGTTATTATTCAGCTAATCTGTGTCGCATGTGCATATCTTCCAAGAAAGCAATTTTGCATTCCCAAATTCTCAAGCAAAAGCAGTTGTTACCTTGAAAACTATTCTTAAATTAGGATAGTGGAAATTTGACATGATGACAGATTTATGAGAGAAACATTTACAATGTGCTTACTAACAGATTTGCAGTATTCCCACTGAAATTGTGGGAAGGGAATTTTTTTGTAAGAAGATAGAAATCTTCAAGCTGGAGACGGGATTATTAGAAGCAACTGCTTGGAGGCCACTGTAGAGAGTGGTGCCTTTTATGCCAGATGTGTCATTGGAGTGGGTTATGAGCGAAGGTGAGCTACATCTGAAAAATGATGGTGTCTCTAAGATCCCAGCTGTCAATTAAGTGCTCATACTTTTGCTACACTAAAGGCTCTACATGATGTCCCTGTGTTAGCATCATTTAGTCACATAGAGGGTGTGCAAGGGATAATAGGTATCTCTAGTACTCAGTGAGGGCTGATGCTTTCAAGTCAGTAATACAATTGTACGTGAAATTCAAAAAGAAGTCTGCCTAGTTCAACAGTTTATTTTAAGAATATGTGGGAGCCCAATTGTATTAACACTCTTTGAAGTTGTAGAGGAAGCAGAAAGATAATTTTGGGGAAATTTCTTGTGCTCCATCACAAACATTTGATCTGCATATTGTCAATGTTTCCGTTTTCTGAAGAATGTGGCAGATAGGGTGTGCAATTTTGTAGCTCATCAAGTAACCTTCTTGCCAAAAGGCTGAAGGGCATTGTGAGAAGGCTAAAATGAATCCTTACATGTTGTAACAGTCTTTAGAGTGGTACAACCCAATGACTTCTTTACCTGTTTAAACTATTTTCCCTTTTTTCCCCCAACCCCATCTGTTTCTTTGGTGTAACCTCCGTGAATTCTTTTGGAGTCTTGTGAAGATGTAGGAAGAAACTTTACATTTTAAGGTCGACGTTCTCTCCGTAAAGTTAGCATAAGGAAAAGTAGATTCTGTAAATGTATGCATGATTACCTTCCAATTCACCAGAAAGGCATAAGTTCATGAAACAGGTCAAAAATACCTTTGGTATTCTGTTCCTTCACCTTGACCCTTCTGGCTTCTTTTCAAACTGTTGCTCGGTTGAACTTTGCCTCTCTTGACCTCAGTTTTTCAGATATTATTAGAATTCTTGAAGGTTTGTCTTCAAGGTCCTAAAGTGGTGACTTTTCCTTCTTTTAGTCCAGAGATCAGCTATGGTCTTGGTGTCCACTTCCAGTGATGCTGGAAGCTTGGCTTCCAGCCTTTTACTACCAGAGCTTTGAATTTGAGATGTTGTTTCTTTCTTTGTTTTCATATGGTTTTGGAGACTTACAAGTACTAAAGGAGAAGAAAGCACTTGGTTCTGTGGATTTTGATCTGAGGCCCATGAGTACAGTAATCTTTGTTCAGGAGTCAAAACATAGACCCGTATGTAAGGTTGCCCAGCAAAAGAATAAGTGCATAAGGAGTGAGAAGGTGTCTCTGATGACTTTGAAAAAATTCTGGCTTCATGACTGAAGGTTATCTTGGCTTAAAAATCAGTTGTCTTTACAACCTGATTTACAACTCAGAACAGATTGGCTGGGCTTCCCACATGTCATAGCTGAAAGGATCGGTCAGTGAATATGGAACAGGTTAAGAAAACTCACTGTTGACACAGCTAAACATCTGTGAAAGATAAAGCTTTAATATAAAAAAACATCTGTCTTGTAACTTTGATAGCAAAGAAAAACTACCTACCATAGAACAACTACAAAGTATTTGGGGTTATTCTATTATTTTTAATTGAGTCAGCTACTGTAAACTTGTCATTGATTTTTTTCATAAATTTTCCCATGACTATCATGATTGTGATACTGACAACATTATTATGACTTAATCCAGAAACTGTCTATGACAACTCTTTAAGTCTAATTAGAGCAGCAAAATCAAATGTAATACCAAAAATAATGTCATTGTTATTTGTGTAAGAAAAATTGCATTTAAACATGATTGACCTCAGGCAAAGTACACAGTAAAGCTAAAAACTCCATTCAGTTCACTTCAGCTATAGAGAGACAGTAAACTGAGCAGCGTTAATTCAGCAAGTATTTGAAAACCTCAGCTTGCACCTGGACAGTAATTTTGATTTGGAGCAGCTGTGATAATATGGCAGAGAAACATGGCAGAAATGAAAGACGGAGACATCTAATTTCAGTATCTTGATCAAATGAGATTCTTGACAGGAGATACAGATGTAACAAGAAGACTGAAGGCGCTTGTCGAGCGGTACTTTTCTGGTAACATGCTATAGTTCCCTGGGTGTAGAACTCAGATTCCCCTTTAGATTTGGCTTCTGTGTTTTCCCACTCTCCTTTTACTACTTCACTATTCTTGAATCTTTTTTATTTCTCAGGCATTTTAGCTCTTCTTTAAAGTGCTCTCTTTTTTTCTTTCTTTTTTTTTTTTTTTTTTTTTATTCTTTCTTAAATCTTCAAGCAGCTTTTTGGTATATTCCATTTAGAATGCAGTGAGAAGTAGAAATGAAGTGCAATCATAGGGTCTTTGCCTTTTACAAATACTTCAATAAACATTATTTTGTGAAAGAACGATTCCGTCATTAAAACTGAAAACCGATTTTCATATTTAGTGTCCTTTGAGTGGGAACACTACCTGATCTGTACTGTGCCTAAGAACTGGGTTCATCTTCTTTTTTAACTCCTTTGGGTCTGCTATTGCTCAGGGAGACAAACCTCCTCATTAGATGCTCTTATATGCAGGACAGGTACAAATGACACTGTATGACCTTAATTTTGTGATTTTGAGTTACCAACTCTTGTGTGTGTATTCTTTTTAAAGGCATCATACATGTCATCTTCAGTAGAAGACAGGCTAGCATTGCCTTAGCTCTAGTCTAATTTAACCAGCTGAGAGCCTTTGTCTGATGCCTACCTTTAAAATTCATAGAATCATAGAATGGTTTGGGTTGGAAGGGACCTTTAAAGGTAATCAAGTCCAATCCCCCTCCCATGAGCATCATCAACTAGATCAGGCTGCTCAAAGCCCCATCTAACCTGACCTTGAATGTGTCCAGGCATATGTCATCTACAGCCTCTCTGGGAAACCTGTTCCAGTGTTTCATCACCCTTATTGTAAAAAATTTTTCCTTATATTTAGCTTAAATCTACCTTCTTTTAGTTTAAAACCATTACCCCTTGTCTTATTGGCAACAGGCCCTGCTAAAGAATTTGTCCCCATCTTTCTTATAAGCCCCCTTTAAGTACTGAAAGACTGCAATAACGTCTCCCTGGAGGCTTCTCCAGGCTGAGGCTTCTCTAGGTCTTCTCTCTCTAAGCCTGTCCTTATGGGAGAGGTGTTCCAGCCCTCTGACTGTTTTTGTGGCCCTCCTCTGGACCCATTGCAAGAGGACCATGTCTTTACAGTGCTGAGGGCTCCAGAGCAGGGCACAATACTCCAAGTGGGGTCTCAGCAGAGTGGAGTAGAGGGGACAAAATCACCTCCTCACTGTACACTTCTCACATCATGGTGTATAGTGTTACTTCCACACCCACAATGAAGAGTCAGTCTGAGTCAGGCTCTCTAAAGATAAATTTAGGAGAACTCATACCACAAAAAGGCTCAGAGTTCTTACTTTTCAACAGGAATTCTTGGAGGGTTAGCCATGTAGAGAAAAAATCATATTGCTCTGCAACTCTTCACCTGAGAACTGTGAAGTTCTACAAATGTGATGATCTTTCTCTTTTAATAGTTGTTATCAATTAGTTGACTTCAAAAACTGGCAATATGTATGAGACCTTGGAAGTGACTGACTTAGGCTGAGTCTTTGGCTTTTATGTGGTAAAAGCATTGATGCTTTTCCTTTGTTAGAATGTATGGTTTAACTGAAGTAGAAGAAAGATGCCAATTTTAAGAATCAGGCAGTCACTTTGATTCAGACTTTTGTATTTCACTATGGTGATTACTGCACGTCTTGAACTGCTATAAAATGATAAAAAAATTAAAGTTCAAATTGTTTAGAGATATTTTGAAGACACTTGCAAATTACAGGCCTTTAGACTTTATGTAAACAAACTGCGAGGTTAGGTGAACTTAAATCAAGTTTTACTTAAAATTTACTTTTAAGCTTCACTATCAATTGTCATATCTGTGGAGATAATTTCGGTTTAGAAACACATGGCATATTTCCTCATATATTTGTAGATTTTTATTTTTTTAAAAAAGTTTGTCTGACTTATAATAAATATCCACAGAGGAGGTTGAAAGAAAGGAACTTGTTTTCAAAAAAAAAGTCTATATGCTTCTTTTCTCTCTGCAGATTCATCCTTTGTTTACCAGTACTGTAGCTGTCCCAATTACTTTAAATTTTTGGCTTACCCTTTATTCTCTGAGCAGAGAAGGTTTTAATAGCTTAATATCTTGTTTTCCATCTAAAGACTTGAAGAAAATTCAATTACCTGTTAACTGGGCTAGAAAGAGGCCACTAGACATGACCCAGTTGGTAGTTCACTCCTTGTTCATTTAACAACTCCAGTCACTCTCCTTGGAAATAGCTAATGCATGTCACTTATTCCTACCACCCTCTTTGGCCTTCTTTCACTTATGTTGGTGCAGATAGGCAGGATAATTAAATAACATAAGCTGAAGTGCTAATAATACTATAATTTTCAAGGTAATCTATTCCAGGAGTGACCATCTCAAACTTTTTTCGACTGCTTCTTTACATTCTTTACATTTTTTCATATGACAAAAGGAAAGCAATGTGGCATTTTCCCACTTTTAATCAGAAAACTGATTAAAACGTTTTCATTGTAATTTCTCAATATTTCAACAATAAAAGCTTTTAAAAAATTAAAAAAAAAAGTTAACATCTGCCAGGTTTTGGTCTGGTATCTGTTATGGTGCTGTCTGGTATGTTGAGCTGCTAGTGATGCTTGTTTGCTTTTTTAAAGAGAAGGAAAAGTGACTTGTGTAAATTTCTGAGGAGATTGTGATCGTTTGATTTCCAATTTATTCCAAATGAAGAATATGCTAATTAAAACAATTGTAATATTGTTTCTGCAATTATTTGTTAATTATGATTGAGTTAATGAACTACTTCTGCATACTCAGTTCTCTTGAGTGTGTTTGGTAGGTTAGACAATTTGCTGGAGCAGAACTCCATCAAAGGAAACACTGGAAGAATCAGTGTTATTTCAAAGCAAGTTGATCCTGAACTTCACAGATCTGTATAGCAGCAACAGTGGGCTTAAGGCAATGCAAGGAATTGTCTTTTTCAGCAACATAATGTATACCAATGTTAATTTTTCCACTGCTGTCAATTTAGTTGAAACATACAGTTGTTTTACAATCACTTCATGAAATACAATTCAATTCTGCTACATGACTTCTCAGCAGAATTAAAAATAGCAAAACAGTAATAAAGGGGTATTGCCAGCAGATTAAAGACAGAGATCAATTATTTGATGACTTTGAAGATTTATTAAGAAAGAATTCGTATGCCACAAATTGCCAGTGAAAGCCAAATCACATAGCAAGCTCAGTGCAATGGACCAAGAAGGTGACTTTTGTAGAAGAGTTCTTGAATGGGTCAATGATCAGGAGCCCTGAAGTTTAATAGATACAAGATGGTGGTTTGCGTAGCAATTTTAAGCTGGGCAGGTAGGGGCCGTACTTTAGAAATACTCTGCAGGAAGGTGTGTTGAGGCTTAAACACAGTGTGAATGTGTTAATCTATGGAAGTACTAGACAATTTAGCACCCAAATTACAGAACAGTGCATGTAAGAAAATGGTAGATCTGTTTTTTCCTACTGTGTTCATATGTCTGCCTGATGAACTTACCTTCTCTGTCAGTTTTAATCACTTCTCTTTTCTCTGGGGGCAAGAGGGGGAAAGGAGGAAAGAGTGGCGAGGAAGTGTGTGCAAGGAAGCTGAGTCTGAGAGCTCAGATCATTTTTCTGTAGTGGCTGAAAACAAGTATTCCAGAAGGGACATTTTGAAGCAGGCCACACACACCAAGATTAACATATACCTGCTGAGAGTAAGTCGCTTTCCAAAACAGAAACAAGAGATTAAGTAAAGTTAAAAATGGTTTAAACCACGCTAATGTTTATTGTCATTATGCACATTATTCCACCTGTCTAAGAAAATGTTATTCTCAGTAGTATAACACATTTGAAAAGCAGATCTATTTGGTGCCTTCGGAGAGTATCCACCTGGTGTGTTTCAGAGTGGAAAGCTGATGCTTACATTGCAGAGAAGTATCATCCTTTTGTGAATAGCAGAATTCTGTGAAAGTGACTGAAGATGTTGCCAGCACCTCCTTGTCATCACACACCTTTCATAGGTGGCTACCCCCAGATCTGGCTTCAGCAGAAGACTTTCTGTGAGAACTTTCAAATTGATCTCAAGTAAGATAAACCAGATAAACTCAACTACTGTATCCAAATTGGCACAGCTGATTTCCCTAAACAGATCAGAGGCCATTCTTACAAACAGCTCTGGCAGTGGAGCTGTTGAATGATACCTTCTGGCTGAAGAGCAGCAGGGTGGGTGGTAATGTTTTCCGTTGCTACAGCTAAATGAAATTCTGTCCTCTAACTTTCAGGTGATACTAACAAAATATAAATCGTTCAGGATTTCTGTGTAGCACTTACATTGTGTAACTTTTCAATCAGTTATGAAAGTGGGGTTTTGATTGAATTAAATGCTGCCTCTCTGTATCAAACTCTTTAGTTCAGAAATACGGATGGCAGACCCTTGGTTTCTAACTAGGACAACTGACCTATATTTGGAAATATCAAGGTAATACCAAGGTAATATCTGTGTGGGAGCTTCTGACCAGCAACTAGTTGTTGATTTGTACAGTTTTTCATAGTCGTAGTTTTATTCACGTAAATATGCAAAACAGTAAGAGAAAAGTATTGAAAGTTTCTTACTTATATCTGCTCTTTTAAGACAAGGAGAAAGTTTCCCTAAGTTTTGGTAAAATCCAGTTAAGTTAGATACTCCCACAAATAGCCTGGAAGAGACTGGTTTGCAACTTTTGCCTTAAGCAGCTGCAGTTGCATCATTTCTCTTTCCTTTTCTCAACTTGTCCATTTAGCTCCTTAGGTGCTTTTTGCTCCATGTTAGTAAGAGAGCATAGTAAAGTGCCGTTTGTGATGGACCCTGAAAGTTGATAATTGTCTTCAAGTTCATCTGCTGCTCTTCCATGTCTGAACTATTGTAGTCTAATGCTTGTTTTTCCTGTAACTAAATCTGAAATTAAAGTAGTGCTTTTCTGCATCCTAGTAGCTTAATAAAGCTACTTGTTGAATTTCCTAGCAATCGTTGTCAATTCATAGCATGTTAATTCCATGTTCCAAAGGCATATATGTTTCCACAATGTCCTGAGCTGATATCTGGGTTCAGCCAACCTTTCATTCTCTATGCCACTCAGGTGATCTGCCTTCTTAACTTGATGACTAATTTAGTAGAAGTATTCAACAATCATTACTTAAAATGATGACAAGTTTTCAGTTCTTATCTAAGGTATCTGAGTGACCTGAAGTGGGCTATATGCACAGAATCGCTTCAAGCAATTATTCATGCTACAGTAATGGATTCTTTGAGATGTATTGTCTACATGGGTATCACTATCACTACTCCCTGCTTGCTACCATTTGACCTCTAAGAAACAATTCAAGTGCCTAAACAGAGATGTCTAGGCCAATTTGGACTCTCTAAATACCCATTCTGACCTCTTGCTACTTTCCCAGAAAGACACAGGTTTCCAGTAAGTTGTGCATCACATCTGTCAGCTCTTGCAGTCACCTTGGATACTCTACTGTGTCTAAAATGGCCATATGTGTCACCTGAATCTCTTCCCTTCTTTTCACAGAATCTGCCTTTAAGTACCCTGGGTGTGTCATTATTTTTAAAGTAACTACAGTTATTTGTGAAAAATAAATATATTTTAGGTATTGCCAATCTGCCTAGAAAGTTAAAAATCTTAGCTAAATTCTTTTGAACATAATAATTTAGATTTATTTTGTCTTAAGACAATTTATGAATTGTGAATAATTTTCAAAAGAATTTATATGGTTATCCTTTCATATTTGCAACCCCTAAATAAATCACTAGAGGAAAATTAATATAGAGAATCCGGTTTTTTTATTCCTTTACTTTTCCCACTCAGTATTAATAGCAGAAAAGAAGTAGTAAGTTGCAGGCTCACTAAAAGATTGTGATTTTTAGTGATTAGTTTCAAAACAGTTATATGTAAGTAATTATATAAAATTTCATTAAATGTTCCACGTAGAGTTGAAAAACTTTGCAGTTTTGAATGTAATCTTCCATCACTGCATGGATCTATATCTTGATCTGGACTGTAATTCTGGAGGCAGAGATACTTTCTAGACAGTTTAAATATTTATACACATTGTCTGTCCTTACTTTGTTTCTACTTTGTTTCTACTACCTAACAGGAAATTTTGCAAAAATTTAATGAGGCCATTTGGGGGGTGTGTGTGTCTTTATTTAACATTATTTCTTATGAAAGCACTGATTCCATTCTTGCTGGCTTTGAAACATAATAAGATGAAACAGAGTATAGGTGAGCTTGCATGGGGAATGAGGACATGAGAGACAAACTACTTTCTATCACATGTTAAGTATCTTGAAAATACTGCTCATATCAGAAATACATTCTTTATCAAGGTTAGGAGAGACAGAAGTGTGTGATCAGTCCAAGTGCCAGAACATGTATTTTGTATTCTTTCTACGTTTGTCTCATGCTTGGGGAAATGCAATTGTTACGTGGCAAATCCTTCCTTCCAAATACAAGTGATGAAATTGTTGAGCAACATCTTCTTTTAGAAACAGCATTCTAAAAATCATTCATTGTTTTTCCTGTCTCTTTTGCCTTGACAGTTAGTAAGTTTTGCTCCCAGTTGGTGGAGGACTTTGTCACTCCTTCTTTGTATTTGATGTGTGAAATATCAGGAGTGGAACAATTAATGAGGTTTCATTAGAGTCTTCAACAGAAGGATATGCCTTCAAAAGCTCATCTGTCATATTCATATTGCTTTGCACTTATTTTGGTTATTAAGAGTCACCAAATTTTCCTATTCTGTTACTCTTCCCTGCTGTACTACGTTGTCAAATTAACATGTACTTTCTGAGCACAGCCACAGCCCCCTCAACTGCTAGCTTTCTCTTGCTAGAAGAGATTGCCACAGAATTTCTCAGTGCAATTATATGTGATCTTTCTGCAAAATTACGTTTTGCATCAATTTCCATTCATTTCTCAGAATTTCTTATGAAAGATTACTTAAGTGTTACAAAGAAATACTGCAGTGGTGGTTTTTTTTCTTTTTTGCTGCATGCTAGAGATGAAATATTCATGTAGAATTTTAGCTTGAACAGGGGTGTTGAATCAAATATCCAGTGCATCATGTTGTTTTATCTGCCTGAAATTTTTAGTCCATAATCATGTTAACATGTTAGTTTTCTGAAATTCTTATTTTGATGAGCAGGTATAAGGCAAATTCTTGTGCTGTAAAATGTGATAGTTCATGAGAGGCTGTCTGTCATTAAGATGTCTAGGAATCATGCCTTATATAGTCACATGGAAAGAAATTCTCATGGAAACGGCATTATGGAGGTGGCAGCTGCAGCTCTATATTTTTGTCTAGGATGAATTTTGCAGTTAAAAATTAACCCTTTATGTGATCCATGTAAAAATTATATTATGTCCCCCTCAAATACAGAATATACTCTACAAGTATCAAAACAAATTTCTGAAAATGTACAGGAGAGTCAATACATCTCTATAAGAGTTAAAAATAACTCTATTTGCAACAAATTACAATCCTATTGCTGAGATTTTGAGCTAAAACTGTATTTGGATGTCATAATGGGCTTAGAATTAGCAGTAATTACCAACTAATATCCTTCCTCATGGAAAGCTTTTTTCCTCATTAGAGGCTGGCAAGCAATGTTCACAAAATGCCATATGGAACTACCTTTACCCTGAATTCTCTCTTGCCTTTTGCACTTCCTGATGGGTCATTGTGAAACAGACAAGCATAAGTGGACAGTGAAACTACCACAAGGGTAGCTGATAATAAGGCAGTACAATCCTTCAGAGCACAGTCAAGCACAGACTGTGGTGTTAAGGGATTGAATTGGCAGTTATGAAACTAGTAAGAGCAAACATATAATCTACAGAGAATTTTATGGTGATTTCTAAGGGACTGCGTGGCTTTGAGACACTGGTAATGTCAGAACCCAGGCACAGAGCCTGGAGACCGCCAACACCAACCTTGCAAACCACCTTCTGGTGGTTTCTTTAGATTTAGGAGAAAGCAGAAGGAGAAACAGAAATCTGGCTGGACACTGTTGCTCCTTTTCTTGTTGTTGCTGGTGACAGTAGAAGCCCGCATTCTCCATTAGTTGCTTAGTAATCGTGTTGTTGTATCTCCCACACAGGTCCGTGATACCTTGCTGTAACATTTACTAGAGTGAGAAAACATTGCTCTGCCTCATCAAAGATATCTGTAGCCAACATACTGCCATCAAAAGGCTGGAGCTTGGTCAGAGCACCATGTTGTTTGCTGTGTGAAATGACACCTTCCTGAATATTGCTTCTTCAATTCTGAAATACTTCTAATTTTCTGTTTTACAACTTTTCTTGCTGATTATCCCATTTTATGATATCACTTTGACAATACAACCAATATTATCACTACTGGAGGTATTCTAGTGTGTGCAAAGCAGTCTTTGACATGCAAATAAGATGATTTCTTTGCTTACCATCCTTCTATGAGAGGATGCTCTCCAGATATTACTCAGCTGTGGCTGTTTTATCAATCAACTGAGTGTGTGGAAAAGGGAGTTGAAAATACATTTTTGGGCAGATATTACACATGTGCAGATTGTGCTGCTAAAAACATATTTCTCGATCAAATGAAAACAGAACCTGCATAGATTAATAGTGCAGGTGTCACAATAGAGTTGTTACCATAGCTATAGAAAAACTTTCTAGTGGATTTTTATTTTACATTAGAAACATGCGCCATGGCAACAGCAATGCCTGTTAAAGATGTAATTCTGTCATTATAATTTATCTATTACAGCTCTTTTCATTACTATTATTAACAACTGTTATTCTCCTGAATGTACTTTAGTTTTGAACATGGAATCTATTGAGATACAAATGTGAATAAGCTGTTTTCCAACTTTACATGAATGCAAAATTCACAGTATTTAGTATGCCCCTGATTTTCTTAATGTGCTCTGCAGTCTTGGAGTCAGATCCAGAAAATAGATATATGAGTTTGTGTGAATTGTAACTCCAAATACTGAAAGTGAGAAATGGTATTCCACAGAGTTCTATATAAGTACCGCAAGAAACTGTGCTGGGATGCACCAGTGTGTAAATAAATAGCTGACTGAATTGCAGTCTGCTTCCTAATGCCTCTTTGGTTGTGTCTTAACTGGTGATAATAGCAATATGTATCTGTGGCTTTGAGACTATGGCAGAACTGAATTTATTTGTAGTTCTGAATGTAAATGTTTTCCATGCAATGCAGATATGGCAGTATCACAGTGATTTTCAGAAGTAATCCACTCAGATGGATAAGCTGTACATGCACTTGTAATAACACTAAAGATCTGTAGAAATGACATCTGTTTATGTTTTGGTATTTGGGATACTATTTACAAGTGAAAAAATAAGGTGGTAAGAAAAGCAGTATTTGGTGAGGAAGCACGGTCTCTTTCTGTTGGCTTTTTTTTAAGATTACAAAACTAAATGTTCTTGCAAAAGAACAATTTTGATATGTTTAAAAACAGACAGAAAATAATACATTAAAAAATCACATTTTGTGCATCACTACTAAGCCTCAGAAGAAATATCAATTTCAGTATCAGTTGTCTTAAAATTTATGGCAGGAATATGCAACAATAAAAAGAGACCAATCTCACATATGGGTAATTATTGAAATCTAAGGAAGGATATTTTTTGATTTTTTTTTTTTTAAGTAAAGTTGCCTATTTTAGCAAGGATACAGAAGAAGCATTATGTTATCCTGTTTAGAGATTTTCATACTTTAAATTCTTGAGACTGAGATCTTGGACATTGACATGAGCAATGAAGACAGGTAGTTGCAGTTTTAGATACGGTGCAGTTTGAAGAAGTTATTTAATATCTTATGCTTCAGGTCTTAGGCCAAAAAATACTGACATGGAAGAAGAAAGAAAAGCATACTCTGGAAAATTAGTTTATTAATATCTATTGCATGGATTAATTTTTTCCTTCTATGATTTTTTTAGAACAAAACAGTGAGTGGTAGGCTACTATTGGTAGGCTACTATATGGTAGGCTAAACTGTTTATAGCAGTGGTAAAGTCCAACTCTGTACTCTTATTATTCTCTGAACATAAAAGTATTAAGCATTAACTGCATTAGGAAACTAAAATAATAATATATATCTGTATTAAAACAGCATTAGACTTAACAGTTATCAATTTAAAAGTCAAAAGATTCAGAATTATAATTGGATTATTAAAGTGTTGGTTGGAAGGGATGTCTGGAGGTCATCTAGTCTGTCCTCCTGTTTGGAGCAGGACTGTCATCATCAAATCAGACATGACTTTTCCTAGACAGGTCTCGAAAACTTCCAAGGATGGAGATGCCACCTCTCTGGATAACCTGTTCTAGGGCTCGGCATTGTAAATTGCAATACTGCTTGCTTCTTAACCTTTATCATTGCCATATACTCCTTTTTCTTGACAACCCCAGTCTTTTGCATTGCCCAATATAGATGTGGTTTGCATTGCTCAGAATCATGGGGTGAAGAAGGCATAGCTGTGAGATCTTTGCTTCCTTTGTCATGTAATTAACAAAGCTCTTAGTTAAAGCAAAAAGTATTAAAGAAAAGAACTGACAGCTGAGGCAGTTGAACACCTCACAGAGAGCAGTCAATCTCTGCCAGAGCTTTTGTTATGCTCATCAAGACAGACCAAACTTTATCCAAGTAGTCATTAAGAGAGAGCGTTCCCTTTTTTTTTTTTTTTTTTTGAATGCTGAATTTGAGACGTTAGGGGTCTGGCTTATAGAACTACTGAAGTCAATAGCAACTGTTCTTTGAAAATATTCTGTTATATGACAGAAGAAAAAAAAAAAGCAAAGCAAATCTTAAAGAATTTCAAATCAGATGCTCAAAATTTGTGGACATTTTCGGCATTATCTCCTTGTGCCTTATGTCCCATTTATCTAATTAGGATGCTACAAAGTTACAGCCTCACCTTGTAAAGATAAATGAATTCATATTTTTGAACCCCTTAGATAAGTCATAAAAAGCCTGTGGAGATTCTGAAAAATTTGATATTCAAAGAAGAATTTGAATGCTGTGCAATAACTACAAATAGGACCACTCTTTTTCAACAAGGAGAAGATAAAATGTTGAAGAGCTTCTCCTTCACTGAGCAAACTTCATTCTGAACACTAAATAAAACAGGAAGGGTTTTTTTGAAAAATAGTAGTTGGTCATATAAAAAGTGAAATATAGCACTGCTAACACATAAGAAGACTAAAGGTTACACAGGCAACCCTCATTTTCCTCTTCCCTGGCTTCCTTAAATTGTTTATGTGCTTTGAATCCATTGCAAGCTTCTGCTACTTGAACTAACAATATAACCAAAAACAGTGGTTTGATATTCTGTCACTGCTCCACTGCTAGAAAGTGACACACACACACAAATACACACACTTTCTAGTGGTCATTACATAAATTTACTGATTGCAGACAAATAGGAATTCTCAGAAACGACATCCTTTGTATACTGTAGTAAACTGAACAAAATTAGGGCATGAGGTGACATTGGTGCTTGGCAGTCTGTATGGTTAAACTGTTGTGTGAGTTTTGGCAAGGTTTTGCCAATACCAAATACCAGTCACCCAGACAGCAGGCAGACATAGCACAATTTTTAGCTGAGGCCAGAGACCATTCCCAGTAATTGTTTGGATAGGCCAGCTCTGTCTTGAGAAGGAGGAGAGTTTAGTTTAAAGGACATGAGCCTAGTAATTCCTTTAGGTCCTAACAGTTGTTGGACAGCTTTATTTAATAGTGTAGATGTAGCAAAGATATTAGTGATGATAATGTAGAGATTAGTGAAATCCTTGCAATCCAGGTATCTGTAAGCATTTCATTTTCATGATTTATTCTTCTTTCTTACTTTGTCCTGACAAATACATTTATCTCTTAAATGAGTTCCGTAGACAGCTGTAAGATTCATCTCCAGGAACAGCAGAATAGGATTCAGTTCATGATTAAGACATCTAAATGTAGGTATCTGAACGCAAACTGGGTGTTGTCTCCCATTATAGTAATTGGTAGTCTAGTCAATACCGTTAACAGAGTACAGGAGGTGACTCAGCTGAGCAGCCACAACATACAGTGAATGGCATCACTCTTTAGGATCCGCTGACTTTATCAACCTGACCTCTGACAGTGATGGGAGATTGCATACTTCTTACCCATGTAAATATGTAAAATGAGATGCCTTAATCTGTAGCAGAATCTCAGCTACTTGGTTTTTCCTGTAGGGGGAAAACACCAAAGTCAATCAGTATTTACGTCATTTATTTTTCATTTTAAAAGTTCACCTTCAAAATTACAGACAAACAATTAATTCAGCAACTTTCAGAAATCAAAGAAAGTGCAAATGTCCCATGTCCTCCTTTTCCTCTGCTTTTTTGCCCCAAACCAACTTTTCTGATTCATTAAACTCTGTCATGCCCCACATTCAACCTTTCGCCATAACACCCCACATCTTTTTAGTTGCAAATGTCTTAAGTGTGTATTCTGGTCAGTTGTTTCCCAAAGAAGTAGATTTTCTGAGGTTGCATTCCTATTCTTAATGAGAATTTTGTCGTGCTATTTTAACAAATAAGAAAAACATGTAATTTTACACTTTTAAGTTGCTGACTAGTAAAAGAGCTGATGGTGCTTTTAAATATACGCCAAAATGTTTCTTCTAACATTCATGTAATCAAATACTGCCTTATTATAGAAGTGACCTTTTGAGATTTGTGGGGTTTTTTACAAGCAAATATTTTAGCAAATAGGAGGCAAACGCTCAATTTCGTTGCAAATTATTACATGATGCTGTGTTTAATTCCTTCTGGTAGCTATCGCTGTGCATACAGTCCTACAGTTACAGTCTACATATGAACATAAAAATTCTAACAGGAATGAGATGAATGTATTTATCTTTAATGAATAACAAATTAGTTATAAAGATGCAACTCTTAGTAGGGACACATTCTGACTAGAATATGCTAACTTAATGCCACATGGACAGAGTGATGTTATCCACACCAACACTTTAAATGAGACAGCACAGGTAGAAAAATGTCTCTTTTTTTTCTCCTCATCCTTACAGAAATAGGCATAAAAAGACCTATAAATTTTTAATAATCCACTCTGAACTGTGCCAAAAGTGTGTTTTTCTTTAGTTCCTTTTTTTGTGTGTGTGCGCTAAATTGTATATAAAACTTGTTTCAAAAGGACTTGATTTCCTATTCTTTTTTTTCCAATGGTTACTATTACACTGAATCTATTCTCACAAGTTCCCAGAAATAACACACTCAGACCTATTCTTTAGAGGCTATCAGTAAAAAGGCATCATAGTGTAAATTCACGATTATTGTAATGACTATAAAAATAAAAATTATTAACAGTACTCCTGAAAATACTGGTTCTTCATGTGTTTTACTACGTACAAACTATCTAATTAATGTTACTAAACTGTATAATTTGAGCACATTTCAACTCAATAACAAATTAAAAGAGACACCATCAAGTTAATGGAATAGCAATGACCTATTTTATAAATTTGTTTTTTCCTGGAATTTGTGTGTAGCACTAAGTGGTTTTGGCTGGTTTTCAACCAGTCAGGATAAAACAGTCAAGTTTAAGGAGAGAATTGTTTTTTAAGAGAGGACTAAATTAATTCATGACATAAGTATCTTTTGTTTCTGTACATACGGGAGAACCAAGCAGCACACAAAAGTAATTTTGCAGAGAGTAAGAGGTTTGTTCTTTGCAGTATTTTATCACCCTAGTTCTTCACAAGGTATTTTCTCATTTCAGAGCGTCTTTGCCAGGGAGAAACATCCACTGAAAGTGAGCTTCCTGAAGGACACCCCGCTGAACAGTTTGCAGGTTTACTTCATGGATCATCACCTGCGTGTGACCCACCTGATAATCCACTCCAGTTGTACAGCAAAGTCAACCAGTGCAGTGGTCCGCTAGAGAAAAGCATTTTGAGCAAGGGCACAGTGCAGCAGATACAGCTACGGAAAGAGAGCAACACTGATCCTCCTGTGAAGAAAAAAAAGCCACCAGTTGTAAACAGAACCATATTTCATACTAAAACTAAGCCAGTAGAAAATCATACATTGGTTGGCACATCAACAAGAATAAGTGAACAATGGGTTATTACAACTGGGGGATTTGTGGAGCGAGCATGCACACTTGGAAGAATACGATCTCTGCCAAAGACTTTGCTTGAAATGCATTTGTGCAAAAATGTTTCAAAATCCGATTCTAATCTTATCACCCATCCACCAAATGACAAAAAAGCAAGAAGCAACTGGAGTGAACCCACACCAAACCAACAGTGCTCCAAAGGGAATTCGGAGAGGACACCTTCATTCACATCAGAATGGGAAGAAGTAAGTTTTGTTTATTTTTTAAGTACAAGCAAATATATGGTATGTTGAAAATGCTGTTACTGTTTGCAGTTTCGGAGGTGAGGTAAAAAGTCCATTGTCTGCATTACAAATCCTCAGAGAGTGCGTGACAGTGCATCATAGTTAGACAGCTGCCGCAAAATGCAATGCATTTCTGTTCAAAATGCTGCACACTTAATTAAGTCTATTGTTTCCGTAGTGAATGAAGTTAACCAGAAGTAATTTAACAATTTGTTGTGACATTGAAATTATTTTCTACTAAAGCCCTCAACACTGACACTAATAAAATTGGTAAAATTCATTGTAGCTTATGCCCATTATTTACATATTTGCTAATTATTTCCTACCATGGCAATGGCCACCAGGAAAAGGGAAGAGAAAATGTCAGGAATGGAGAGTCTAAGTTTTTTAGGCTGATTATGGATTCCACAAACCCTCCCTACGTAACACATGCTCTAACTAGTATATAGCCTCTGTACTCAAGACACCTGACTCTTATGTGAAGTGGAAATACACTTATAGCTACAATGAATTCAGGACTATTAAAAGAAATTTCCACACTGAATTTGTAGTGCACATGTCTGTTCATACAAGAGACTTTATTTTAGTTTTGGAGTTAGATTTAAAATAACTTTTAGACACACTGGGCGTTTTTTTGGTTTTGGTTTTGTTCTTTTGTGGTTTTTTTATCCTGTGCCAAATTTCAAGAATGTAAATAATTCTTCATAGACACAAAAAGTTCACTTCTTACTGAGGTAAATTAAGAGTGGGAAATGTTTAGATCTTTACTGATATTACAGAGAAGCAAGCATTTCTCTTTAAAATGACTGCCATGGGGAAACAAATGTATCTACAGAGTGTTATTTTATTTCAGAAATCACCTAGAGCTTGTTTGTGTGATTGGTTATTTTTCTAGAAAAAGGTTTCCAGCTCATCTAAATGTCTGATATGGTAGGGCATCTGAAGGTAATTGTTGTTGTAAAGGAGGTACTTTTTCAGTGAAAAGGTACTTATGATCAGGTGTTGATCTTAATAAATCGGATATATTGTTACAAAATCCCGAAACTAATCAGGACCAAGTTTTCCTTTTTAGGGGGACATCAAGGTTTGAATGTTCTTAAGAGGAAGAAAAATGTAGTTTATAAAATAAATTAGGTATGAAGTCTAAATCTGCAGATTCTGACATAATTCCCAGTTTTTCTTCTGTCACTGATGACTAATATATAGATTGTAGAAAGGAGACAGTTTTCCTAATAGTCCTATTATTAAACTCATTAAAACCTGGTTCTCTGTGTCTGCCTGCTTAGACAACATCAGCCTTTTGATTCACCTTTTTGATTCACTTTTTTTTTGTCCTGTTCTTACAGAAAATAAAATAGGTATAATAGTTTTGAGATAGCAAGTTCAATGTAATTTAGAAATGTGCAAACGAGTTTTGGGATCAATGTAGTGCTGTTTCACAAACAATATAGTTCTGTGGTATGTGGGGACATAGCTATGTTTCATACCTATTCAGTGGCCTTGGGGCAGATGGAAAAAAGGGAGCTAGGAAATTCTCTGGAAGTAGTAATTGAACAATTGCTTCAGTACTTTATAACACAAAAAAAATATTCTTATGCATTAACATTACTGCTCAAATAGACCTCCAGTGGTTTGCACTTATCATCAAATGGCACGAGCCTATAAAATTAAAATCCATTCTGTTATTTCCTTTAATATATGTATTTTTTCTCCTTTGTATTTATATACTGAAATATGACAAAGTAGTTTCAAAGAACAAGATATGCCTAGATGACCAGTGGTCAGTATTAAAGGAACTGTACTGTAGAAAAAGGAATACTAGTCTCAAGCTAGTGTACAAGTGTTGCAAAATAAAAATATAAGTGGAGAAATTAGGTTTCTACCTTTGATTTTTGCATTTTGTTTCTTTAATTTTTGCAATCTTGTTTGTTTTTTTCCTCATGAGAGTAATAATGCCATAAATTTATGCATGAAAGCTAAAATAAAGTAAGAAAGATAGGGCCAATCCATTGTTTTCACTGTTCTCTCTCTTGTAGATTGATAAAATCATGAGTTCAATAGATGCAGGAATTAATACTGGACTGGGGGAGATGAATGATCACACTACAAGTAAGTAAAAACAACTATTGTTTAATTTTGATTTAACTGTCCATAGAAAAACCGTGGGTAAGATATTGCTAAGTAACCCACTGTGTTGAAATCATTTGTAGGTATTTGAGTAACCATGAACAGAATCAATGTTGTTTACTGTTAGAGATGCATTAGGCCCAGTATCCTGGAGCTGTTACTTTAAATAGCATATTGGAGTCATTAATGTTGTTTTGAAATCTTACCAGAAAAAATATTCCATTAATGTCTTCATACTGAAGCCTTTCTACTAGGGGGATATTTTCCAATCTTTTTAAGATGAGTTTTTGTTTGGAATGATGGGACCCTGAATATATATAATCCAATAGCTGCTGACACTTTTTAAAGTATTATATTATCTAATGCTGCTTCGAGCAAATATTTGGCACAGGGCTGAAAATGTTGCTGACAGCCAGTGACTGGTGTTAGTAATGACAGGAAAATTTGCAAACCTTCCCTACCACACTGAATTCTAAGAATTCTAAGTCATGACTAGTCCGTCTGTTGTTGTGTCAGCATAAACCTGTGCAACTGTGGTGATAAGAATTTTGAAAATATATTACTATGTCTTGTTCCTACCTCATGGAAAGAAAACTGACTTGTATGTCTGAATAATTTGGTCTTGAGGCAAAGCTATGTTAACTCACCTGTACTGGTACATCCCTGCTAGCAATTGCAAGCAATTACTTGGGTTTATGTATTAGGCAGGAGACTATATACGTTATTGCTTACATATTTTTTTAAAACTATTTTAACAGCCGTCCATTTCATGGAGTATTATATCTGTGTAAGACAAAACTGTGTCTTAAACTGTGTCTTAGTTAAATAGAGTTCACATAGAGCTATTTTAACAGTAGCTGGACAGTGAGAAGGGAATCTAGGAAAAAGAGAAAATAACTGGTTTGAATCCAAATATAATTGCAGATAAAAAGAGCAGATTCCGATTATTTTTTTCTGAAAGAGTAAGGGGTGGCAATATCATGACAAGTTCTAGGCATGTTGGCCATCTTTTGTTTCTGAAACTTACAGTGTTGAAAGGGAGAATTATTCATAGGGAAACTCTACGTTAAAAGATATTTGATAATTTCTGAAGATATCATAAGTAATTCAGGATTTGCTGCTTATTTTTTATCATGGTAGTACACAGGCATCAATGCTAAATCAGGATACCATTAAGCAACTGCACAGCAAGTAAGAGCTATGAAACAGAGATAAAAGCAACAGTATGCAATGCAAATCCACATAATGTAGTGATGTGTAAATACTACTCCGCCCCTTCCTATGACTGACCACTGCTTTTCTTTTTCTTCTTTTTTCTTTTAAGATCAGAAAATATCTCACAAATCTTGTCATTTTGTGGCTTCTACTGCATGCATTATTTTTCTTGGAATTTAAATGTGGCATTTGGTTCTTCAGCTCTTTCGGTTGGCAGGAGATCTACTCTTTTCTTTGCTTCTTCTTTTCCCAGAAGGGACTCTGAATCCCAACTTTTCTGTTCAATGTGCAGCTTCCTGCAAACCAACTTTTTTTCTTTTCTATCAACTCTTTAATGTTCTTTTGCTAGTTTAGAACAATAATCTGATTTTGCTGTTAAGAAAGAAATGTACTCTTAATCAAATTAAAACTACTTTTCTTTATATTTAATTAATTTTGCTGTACATGCAAACTGAAATAAAGACATTTCTTTCTGCTACGGAAGTTGCTATATGCAGCTTCATGTATGTTTTCCAGTTTTCTTTCATTCCTTTTCCAGGAATTCGTGCCTTTTCCAGGTCTGGTCACAGTTTAGGCAGCAAAGCAAAGGGAACTATTGTAATATCAAATGCATCAAATGCATTATATCAAACATGTTATACGCCAAGTACATTCTTATTTTCTATTAAAGGAATGGCAGAAAAGTAGGAGTCTTTATTTCTTACAGCTAGTAGACTGGAGTAACCAATCAAGTGGAGCCTTATTACAGTGGTATTTATATATTTAACAACAGATTTTACTTGTGTTTTACTTGTGTTAATTACTATTTATTAACTACAACAAGGTGATATACAGGCTTTTCTTGCTGGTAATACAACTTAAGAGATTTTTTCATAGGTCTTTGGCTCCAGTGAAGGGGTTGCTGAAAGTTTTCTGCAGCAAATCAGTGGTTTTTTGAGTGTGCTGCTTCTATTTAAGCTCCTATAATTCATTGTCACGAGATGTCTCAGGTGCCTCAGTGTTCCTCAGAGGTGCCTCACATAGTCCCTGTCTAATTACTTACAGAAGCTGGCACTGTCTGGATCCCTACGTGTTTTAGTTAGGGTTTTATCTGCCCAAGTATACCGAGGACCTAAATTCCATCTCAGAACTTCTCTTTCTCCATCTCTCTTCTCCTTCCTGGCTCTCTGCTAAGCATAACACAGCCTATTATAAAGATCTGGCCTATGCTTAAGAATAAAAATTAAGTGGTGTGGCATCAGGTAATAGAATTTTGAAATACTTCATCAGTTTATACATAAATATATGAGTTTTGTTAGTTTTACTTGAATATATGTGTAAAAAGATTATCTGGTAGATATTAAAAATAATGTATTTAATGTTTAAACTGTACATAGAGATTTGTCTTAGTGTTGAACTGAAAGCATCTAGATTATTGAGCACTATATTCAGGAAACTTTGCTTTTCTTGTCTAATAATATTTTAGCAAACAGTATAATTTCTGGTAATACTGAAGAGCAAATGTAGCTTGATATGTAATCCTTCATTTTAATATTTGCCTAGTCCTGTACTCCATATTATACTTCAGTGTTTTTATGGACTCTTAGTAAAAACAAAAATATATTCAATTCATGCACAACTATTCTTAATCTACCAGGCATGAAGAGCTCTTTATACTGCATAGTATCTCATTCTCAGTGAAAAACAATTGAGAGGAAATATGTCATACACTGATAATTCAATAGCTATATTTAAAATTAGACAATGATGACATCTTGTGATTAAATCCTTAAATGGATTTACAGGAACCTTAGCCTATATTTTCCTACTGGTGAAATCTGGAACGACTTCTTTTAGGTCTCCAGGAGAATCTCTTAAGAAGTGATTAGAGGAGCAGTAGAATCAAAACTTGCTGAGTATGGTCATAAGGACTTCATCGACAAAATGCATTCAGAAATAAAAAAAAATTAAAGCAGAGCTTTCAGTTTCATGGCAGTACAGGGTACTGGATAAGTAAAATTGAAACTACAGGGAGGAAGATGGCTGCTGTTGTCCTCTGAGGGCATGTAGTGTTCAACATCTGAATATTTTACCAAATCCAAAGCAGGGGTGCTGACCAGGGAGCAAGTAAGAACTAATCTCAAAAATAAAAGATGGAAAAAACACTACCCCAAGGAATAAAAACCTCTATTACTAAGAGGAAATAAAAGATGGTGCTGGCTAGTAACCTTCTACTCAAGGTGATGTGGAGACGTCTGCACCACCTGGCACTTTCATTATGGCTGGTGTGTTTCTTCACAAGAGTACAAATCTGCCAAGTTGCAAAGGGTTCTACCAATCACTAGAACATGATAAAGAACACTAATGATACTGCAAAGAAAGATCCTTAGCAAATCAAAAGTTCTTGTAAGGTTCTGTTGCAATGGATAAAGAGGTTGAAGATTCAACAGCTATTATTGTGTCTCCTCTCACGTCCAAGTTGAGCATCAGACACACCCTAAATGTAACTACATTGCTTCTATTCTGAGATAAGAGAAATTTCAATTAAAAGTCATGTGGCAAGGACAAAAATCTTCATCTTAAATAATGCAAATTGGACATATGTCTAACCCCTGAGAAAGACAGGATTAAAGAAGTGACTAGACAAAGAGTGATGGGTCAGTTTGCCAAGTATCTTAGCTGTTTGTATACTAATGGTAGAAGAAAGAGGAACAGAGAAGAATTAATGAGGAATAGACTTAATTGAATAGACTTAATTGAATTTTATGACAAAGTTGGCACTGTAGAGAATTTACAAGTGTTAAACTAGTAGTCCAGTCATGTAGAGGATATAACTTCTTCAGTAAGAAGGGGAAAGAGAAGGGAGGAAATGTTTGCTTGCATTTCAAAAATGTGATGGTTGCTTTGGCATCTCATAGATAGGATTAGTTAGAGCTGTTAAATGTCGATTGCTATCCATGAAAGCATACAAGAACATGTTTGTTATTGGTACATATCCAAAGCCATTTGACTTGATAGTAATGGAAGATTTTAGTTACAACAGCACTTGGAAAATGAATTACATTGTGGGACTGGCCAGGAAAAAAAGTCCCAAGAAAGGTAAATGTCAATAAATTCAGAGAATTTATTTTAAAAATATCTAGTGTGCAAGTTAAAAAATCTGCAGGTTCTTCAACAGAACACTACTAAAAACCATAGTACATGCTTCAGCAATGTGAAGAAAAGAAAGTGTAAAAGACCAGCTTGGGTAAATTGTCATATTTTCTTTCACCTTAGACATAATGAGGACAATTTCTCTATTTACTAAGCACAGTAAAATGACACACGCATGTCCAGGCAAGTAAGAATTGCCAAAGCACTCAGTGAGATGTGACTAGCAAAAGAAATGAAGATTTAATATAACAGAATTATTAGTTCGGTAATAGGGAGAAGAACAAAGAAATCTTTGTCACCTAAAAGAGGAACTACAGGAAAGGAAAAGCTACTCATACTAGGTACAGAGAAGGCAAAAAAGTGCAATGGCTTTTTATCACACACGTTTACTGAAAAGGTCATCAGTGAGCATATGACATGCACAGCTAATCCTAGGGCTAGAACCTCAATTGTAGATAAGGAAAGAACAGGTTATATAGGTTAGGTATCTTAAAATTGATTTAATGAGCTTCATTTTGTGTTACATAACTGTCTGAAATAAACCTGTTAGTGGGTTTCTGTGAGAATTTTTGGAGGATATCTAAGGTACCAACAGACTAAAAGGGAATGATGTAGAGCTTATCTTTAAAAGGGGAAAGGAAGGAGAATGTGGGGAATTCTTTTCAATTTGCTAAAAGTCACTGAACAGATAAACTACTTAAAGTAGCTAGAAAATAGCAAAGAAATAAGTAAGAGACAACATAGATTTTCCGAGAGCAAACCTATTAAAGCAATTGAATTCCTCCTAGGAGCAGATACTAGATTTTGTAGGTAAGGAAAGAGCAGTTGATGGAATTCAGTTAAGGTTTTGACATCGTCTCGTGTGTTTTTCTTGTAAGCAAATTAAGGAAACATTGGCTTGATGAAAATAATGGTAGGTCAGACAGCTGAATCTTATTCTTAATGTCTAATTTCAGACTTCCACAGCATAGACTGCATTGAGTACCTCAGAGCCACTAATACCAAGTTAGATAAGCAAGTGTTTCTTTGGTATCATTCATCATACCTGAATGTCTGAAGCATGGCAAATGGTGCTAAAAGTATCGATAAAGGGGACTAGAGGAGCTCTTCAGATGTACCTGTCTAAAACTAGTTAAAACTCCCCCTCTTCTCCCCAGGACCCAATTATTAAATCAATAGAGTGAAGCATTCCAACAGATTATTAGGGAGATTATAGCCTCTGTTACATTCAACAGCGTTTTATAGACTTCGATATTTGGCAGAATTAAAAAATAATGGTTGGGGTATAAATTACCTTGGTTTGAAACAGTTGAATGGATTAGGTCACTGTTTTAAGCTACTTTAAGTCTATTTTGTAATGATTCTGTGATTACTGTAATAACATGATTTAGATGGAACCTGTCTACAAGGTAGAGTTTAATAAATGGAACAGCTGTCTTTTTTTTGGCATAGTAGATACTTACCCTGATTAGTAACATACATTTTGCAAAGGGCTTAGAAAAACTAATATGTTTAAATATCAGCCATCTGCTCTTCTCTGGTAAAAAGAAGAAACACTTCAATTTCATATTTTCTTTGCCTAATTATAAACAATTTTTTTCTACAATAGAAAATTCTTTCAAGGCACACATAGCAGAATTTCTGTGTTAGTTGGAGCTGAGTAGCTGTTCAGAGATGTGTGATTCAGAGTTTACTTACACTTGCAAGTCACTTTAAAGGGAGTAATCAAGAAATAATCTACTTCAGAGAGAAATTTTTTTTAACATGGGTAATGGGTATCATATCATCATCAAGATTAAAGCAAGAATTGTTTCAAGTCAGAGCAATTAAAATAATGACAAGGAAAATAATTGTTGAAGGTCACTCCATATCAAAATAATCTATTATAGAATACCAGGTTGGAAGGGATGTCAAGGATCTTCTGGTCCAAACTTCCTTGGCAAAAGCACAGTCTAGACAAGGTGGCCCAGCACCCTGTCCAGCTGAAGTTTAAAAGTATCCAGTGTTGGGGAAGCCATCAATTCACTGGGGAGATTATTCCAATGGCTGATTATTCTCATTATGAAAAATGTTCTTTTTATGTCTAATTGGAATCTCTGCTGGAGTTTCCATTTGACTCCTTGTAAAAAGAGAGTCTCCGTCTTCTTTGTAGCCACCCTTTTAATATAGGAACACGGTGATAAGAGCTCCCCTAAGCCTTCATTTCTCAAGGCTGAACAAACCCAGTTCTCTTAGGCTTTCCTTGAATGGCAGCCCTCCTAGTCCTAGTCCTTTGATCATCTTTGTGGCCTTTCTTTGGACCCTCTCCAGTCTGTCCATGTGTTTTTTGTACAGCGGGGACAAAAACTGAACACTCTTTTGCAGGTGCGGCCTGACAAGCGGCCTGAGTAGACTGGCATAATGACTTCTTTATCTCTGCGGTGATGCCCTTGTTGATGTAACCCAGCATCTTGTTGGCTTTCTTTGCCACAGCAGCACACTGTTCACTCATATTGAGCTTGTTGTCCACCAGGACAGGTCCCTTTCCATAGAGCTGCTCCCCAGCTGGGTAGATACCAGCCTGTGCTGCACTCCAAGTATATGTTTCCCCAGGTGCAAGACTTTACACTTGTCCTTGTTGAACTTCATAAGGTTCTTCTTAGCCCACTCTTCCAGCCTATCCAGATCTTCCTGCAGGGTGGCTCTCTCTTCTGAAGTGTCCAGTGCCCCAGTCAGTTTGATGTCATCAGCAAACTTCAGGGTACATTTGATCCCATCATCCAGATCACTTACAAAGATATTAAACAGTGGCAGGAGCAATATCTATCCCTGGGGGACCCCTCTTGTGACAGATTGCCAGTTTGAAAAGGAGCTATTTACCACCACCCTCTAGGTGCAGCCTGTCATCCGGTTCCCCACCCATCACACAGACCACTTGTCTAGACTGTAACACATCAGTTTCTCTAGGAGGAGGCTGAGGGTAATCATACTGAAAGCTCTGGAGAAATCCAGGTAGACAACGCCCACCAGTCGCTCCATCGACCTAGTAGCTTGCTTTGTCGTAGAAGGTGATTAGGTTTGTCAAGCATGATTTTCCTTTAGTGAATCTGTGCTGGCTTTTCCCAATCTCATGCTTCATTAGACTTGTGATAACCCCCGGGAGGATTCATTCCATAACTTCGCCAGCGACTAAAGTACGACAGGCCTATAATTTCCTGGATCCTCCTTTAAGCTCTTCTTATAGAAATGGGTGACATTAGTCTTCTTCCAGTATTTGGGGATGTCCCCCGATCTCCATGACTTCTCAAAGATTATGGACAGTTGCCTTGCAACAATATCAGCCAGCTCTCTTAACACGCTTGGGTGAATATTGTCAGGTTCTATTGATTTGTCAGGGTCAAGCTTCTGTAAGGGTTTACATACCAACTCTTCTTTCACTGACAAAGGCAATGCCCATGGGGTTCTTAATGGGTATGTGTCTGCTTTCCATCTCTGGTACACTTCTCTCTTGATTTTGAGCAGACTCAGAAGCTTGTAGTTAAGCCTGGGGAGTCTCTTGCTCCACCTACTTCCCTTACCTGTTTTTGTGCTTCCAGGAGAGCATTCTTGAAAAACTCCCAGCACTTGCTACCTCCTTTATCTTCCTTTATCCTTCCCATGGAATCCCTCCCAGCTGAGCTCTGAGTGAGCTGAAGTTTGCTCTTCTAAAATCTAAAGCCTTTGTTTTAATACTAACCTACTGATCTACAATCAGTTTAGGACTGTGCTGGGCTTTTGAGAGAACCACTTTTGTCAAATATGTTCTAGCACATGGAGGGTGATTTACATTTTTATAATTCTGCTAATCATGAATTCTTTTTTGGTTGCTATCCAAGTACTGTGTACATATACATGCACAGTCAGGATTTCTTTGGTCAGCTGAGCATGTACCTATTCTCTTCAGTGTGCCTTCGTTGTTCCACCTAGAGGAATACAGATTACAGTTTCCTGAATTATTCTTCAGTTTCTTGATCTCCAATTTTGGCTTAGTATGTAATATACTAGCAAGCCTTTTTCTTACAGATGAAATAAGGAAATTTCTTATTACACTTAGCAAGTTTGGTTTTTACAAGTTTATTTATTGCCCTTTTGTGGGAACAGTGCCTTTCTCCATGCTTGGCGATAATCCTAGCATCATATTCAGCATCTATGTCTAAATATCAATATCAAGGCTCCAACCTTTGCTCACTGAGGGTACCTAAGTGAGTGCCTTTCAAAGATTAATGCTACTTATTGCTGGTAGAGGTATATGAAACAGAATTATACTGTATTAAAAAAAATCCCTTTCAAGGGAACTAGCAAATCTTGTGAAATATTTATGTTAGCAGTATGTGTTATCACATCTACAACTTCAGAGAGACCCATGAATTGGCTCTTCTACAGCCACTTTGAAACCAGGACTATGGAACACTGACAGCTATGCCCGACTTGCCTCCACATGAGCCATATCTCATTCAAAGTAGCAGAGTTGCAGTGGGTATTGCTGTATTCAGAATAAACCCTACAACTCCATTTACATCAAGTTTTTCCACAAATAAGACATTATTGCTTCTGGATGTGCCTGCTACATATGCATGTTTCTATGTCATGTGGTAGATATTTAATGCCAGGGACCGACAGCAGGTCATGTAGCACTGTATTAGGATACATTTTGTAGTGTACTTTCTCTGATCTTTCATATTAGGATGAAAGTTCTCGTCAGTCATATTTTATTTTTTTATTTTGTCTTCTCTACTGATATAACCAAGGTTATTGTTATCAATGACTCCTTCACAGCGTGAGGAAAATTGCAAGAAATTTTACTGTTCAGATTTGCGAGGAATGTGAGTTTGAGCACGAAGATGGGGAAAGTAAAACAGGTATGACTTCAGCAGACTAGGAAAAGATGGAGTCAGGTGGGGCCACATCCAGAAAAGCTGAATGAGAAGAGTAAGAGTTCATGTTATGCCCTGTTCAACTGTAACATGTCAAGGAAATTGTGCAGACCTTTGACTGCCAGAGGTGACATGCTCAATTTCCTCTCTTTCTTCCATCTGTTCCACTGCCACTACTCAGACATGAGGCCTTCATCTTCCCTGGTATGATTCTGTCTATAAAAGCTAAGATTTCACTCAGAAGTTAAACTTTCTTTTAACAAATGAAGCCTTGGTAGGCTGGCCCTTTTCTGTTTGCTGCCATATGGTTGCAATTTTGGCAAAGTGGTCTTCCTCCAAAGCTGCTAATATCCTCCTTCTCCAAGGGCAGAAAACAGATAAAATATAAGTACTTAATTAAGGCTGAATTTTAATTAGATATGTGTAGGCATGTTGGCATAAGGCAGTTTTCAATGGTAAGTTGTATACTTGAAAGTATATCTTTTAATTGCAATTTAATGTCTCTTTTGCAGCAGTTACTTCCCCTTTTTAAATCTCCGTCTGATTAAACTGAGCACTTTGATAAAGTGGATTTAATTCATAGGTTTTAATAAAATGAGCTGTGTACTCTCTCGCAAAGTGGGAGACCTCTTAAGCTTACAATTCGAACCCACAACTCTAATTTTGCAATAGCCAATCACAACAGTCAGACTGTAAAATAAGGACAACATCACTTCCCTCCCAACTCCTACCTTTCCATTGAAGCTGATACGCTGTGCAGAAAGACCAAAGTATCTGTAGCATCATAAAGGGGAAAAAAAAGAAAAGGCAGAGGGAACCTGACTCTGTAGCTGATAGAAGAGGGACTTGATGAGAGGAGACAGCTCTGGCAGCTGGTCTCTGTTCCCAGTGCTGTTTGATGCCTCCTCAATTGGAAATGCATGTGCACTTTGAAATTTTTAAACTGCAAGTCTATGAACTCTTTACCATACATTTGGGTTTGATTCTGGAATTCCTTGTATCTTATTAACAACTGTAAAGTGAACATGGACGTTTAAGCTGCAATGACAGAAATGCTAGGGGAGGATTTGTGCAACTGAAGTCAATATGAGATGTTACGGAAGGCAAAGGCGATTATTGTTTCAGGCAAAACTTTTTTAGTAACTGATGTTCTCTTATGCATGTCACTCACTCTCACACTCTATACCCAAAAGCACCAAGGTGTCCATGCATTTGTGGACACAAGTTGCTCGTCCATGGTGATTTATGTGTGACATGGAAGGCTGCCTACTGCATTTTCATTGCATCTGTTGGAGTCCTTTTGCTTAGCAATAGCAAACTTGGTTTTGGATAGATCTTTAGGAATCAGCAGTTGCTATGGTATGGTCCTTTTTATCCAAAAATTTGTTTACTTCACTAGTGCTCATTGTTTTTGCTTCCTTATCTCAGATATTTTAGGGCTAAAGTCTGTCTTCCTTTTGGAATAACAGGTAGATGAATATCACATGAGGTGATGTTGTTGCTCTCCTCCTGCATAGTGTAGGGTCTGCTGCCAATAAATCATCTGTGCTGTTGTTTTATCAGAGCACGCTCCTCCTTGTCTTGACAGAAACGCATTCCTTAGAGTTTTACCACTGTCACCTGTGTCCTTGGTTATCAATACAGACCATACCTTTTACAATTTGTAGCCTGTTTCTTCTGGTATTTTTTCACATGCGTTTTCTGTTCATAAAATATTCCTACCAATCTTCATATTTCTTCTACAAATCTCAGCATTTTGAGTTATTTGAATGGTAATGTAAGTGTATATAAGCGACTAGATTATAAAATAGTGGGGAACAGAAGCATTATAGCTGTAAACTGTGTAGAAGAAATACTTGGGGCATTTATTTACTGAGAACATGATAGTCATAATGCATTGCATGCCACTGAACTTACCCAAAGATCATATTAATTCTACAGAAAAAATCACAAATAATTATATTAATGTTTTGTTGACTTCTGCATTGTAAAAGCCTAAATAAGACATAAAGATACATCAGTTTTAATGATCCATTGAGTCCCAAAACAAACTTTACAGAAGACTGGGCAAACTGCAGGATAATTGTAGAGCTTTTAGCTATTTTATGATAAATGCAATGGGAGTTGGATGCAAAAAGCTGCAAGCATTTCTTTTATTTTCTGTTATTCATGTGTTCCTATTATATGGGAAATTTTACCCTGTAGTGTCATAAATGTAATATTCAGCTATATGCTCTTCATACATCAATTAATCAGAGCTGTTTTTGAAACAGCCTACTACAAATGAAGACACAGGCTAAACAGAAAATACAATAAAAATGTAATTCATCAGACCATAGTTACCCATGTAGTTTCCAACTCTGATGCATTTTCTTTTTATGTTTCCACTCTCCTGTAAGTGCCTATAAACATATACGTTTTATCTCGGTCCATGATTTTCCTGTTCAAAGTTAGGCTTCTTTTTCCAAAACTGCAAAGCAATTCAATCATTATATTCACAGAACTAAATACATTATTTCTAGCATATGTCTTCTAGAAGGAATAGAGAAGATTGACAGCAAACAGAGAAACTTAAGAAAATGGAACTATAATATTATAAATATTGACATTCATCAGTGAGTGAATGTATAACCTGATTCTTGTCAATTTTGTATGTAGTCTACTTGTGACCATCAGATCTTGTCATGCTAAATTTAGATACTCTGCAATAGGATTGCTTGAGCAAAGGAATCTTCTACAAACTCTCTTTTAATTGGAGGATTAACATGTAATTTTGACTGACTTAATACGCTGAGACTTTTCAGAGGTAATGTCACATCAGATGTAACGTTCTAGCGAAATAGCATAGGAGATTCAGACGCCATTCTGGTACTGAAACTTTCTTCTTTGGAAAAAGTTTAATCCTTGTCAGTCTGGTCAGTGGTGCTGTTATTTCTGAGTAACCAAACTGTATTTTTTAATCAGAGAATTAATACAAAAGATATATTCTTCCTTAGAGAGCATATAGTAAAATGTTTGTCAGACCTAAAGATACTTTTTGTTTATTTTGTAGAAAAAAATCACAGAAAAAAGTCTCAGAAATAGGTGTAATGCATACTGAATCCCACAATCTCTTCTTTCATTTAGTTATTAACCTGATATCTGATCTTTACATTCTACTGTTAAATACAGTTAGAATAGAAATCTATATGACTGCGGACATGAAAAATTTCAGTGCAATTGAATACACTAGTCAAATCTATGAAAATTCAAATAGTACACTTGATTGTTTTTAGAGCCTTGTTTCAGTATTTTTTAAATATTCTCACATTAAATAACTTCCCATTAGAAGGAGTGAGAGATATTGATTTATAAAGACATGCATGTTAATAAGTACATATGGCATGAAGTAGACCTACATCATATTCATAAACACACAGAGTGCAAATCTCAGAAAATCATTTTCATTGATTTCCAAGGTTGTGAAGCTCAGAAATATTGTCAAGTAATAGTAAAATGGAGAGTGAATTAGTATGATGTTTAAGCATGTTTAGGGAAAATGCTGAGAACTGTATACGTTACTGTATTACTGAGGAAATCACTCAAGTGAATAAAAGTTATTCTCACTTTAAAAGTTTGGATATACCTGTCTATGGCCTGGCCTTACAAAATTGCACTGATACAAACAAAACCAGTCAGATCTCAAATTAATTGGTTGTGAAACTGCTTAAAAATAATATTACTCACATTACTTCCTGGATTCTATTGGTAGTTAATTGGTCTCTGACTCTTAAGAGGATTTGAAAACATTTCTGAGGATGATAATGTTAACACTCCAATTTCCTCTTCCTGGTCATTTCTCTCCTCTGTCAGACCTATCCCTGCAGTCACTGAGCTGTACGTACTGTATCTTTTTGCACCATAGGGTTGAATATTGCTGAGCTATGCCCATCTAGATAGGAGATAAAAGGATCAACAAAGCTAGATTGCAGACTGCAGAACTTGAAAAAATGGATTAAAACATTTTTCAAAGTTATTTCCAGTAGGACTGAGATCTTGCCTGTTTCTCCACTGAACCATGACAGTTCAGGGGAGCACTAATAATCTATGTCATCTCAGCAAGGACAGTTTGGCTGGATTTCACAAAGTTAATGCCAGAGAGTCTGCCCATGTGCCTAAAACGTGACAAGCTAATTGTGCCCTCATTCTATAATGCTCTCATAATCATTCTACTGTAATCCAGAGGTTAAGAAATATTTTTTTCAAGCCATGATAAATGACATGAAAGTAATGATCAGATTACTTGAGAGTTTTAGAAGTCACTTCCTTTGGTTCAGCTTTTTCCTTGGAGTTTAATCTGAACCTTGCAACTATGTAATCATTTACACTCATGTATATCAATATTTAATTCAATTGGTGTCACTAAATTGAACAGCATTTATTCCTTAAAGCAGAATCAAGTTCAATACTAAGTTAAAAAATATATGCAGAATAGAAATCAGCACCTCAGTGGAGTTAAAAGTATCTGATGAAAAATGAGGCTTTCACAACCTGTGGCCAGGAAATATTTTAAAGAGAACAGAATATTCCTTAGTTCTAATATAGACTGTATGAAAACTCTAAAGTGATTACTACGGGCAGATATCTAAAACTTCTAAAAACATCATTGATGATCATTTGTATGAGATACAGGTATTACTCTTACAATTATGTTAGGTTTAGAGATGTTGTGGCAAGTGAGAATGTAATGAAGTTTGTCTTTCATGAATTATATAGTGATCTAAGTCTACTAAAACTGAATTAATAATGATTTCTTGAAAGTTCAGTTGATTCACTCATGTTTCCTTCTTAATCTAGTAGTCTTTAGATTTAAATAGATATGAATCCTTGGAAGCTCACATTTCTAGTAATCACAAGAACTTCACATGTTAGTTAAAAATCTTTGGCTTATTATAGAATTTGCAGCGCACAGAATTGTTCCTAGTTTTAGTTCCACCTACAGAAAATGAAATAATTTAGAATATATTAACTGGAGTGTATTCATTTGCTTTCTAACCTAAACTGTTAATCTGAGTTCATGATTGTAACACTAGAATCAGTATTTTATTGTTTCATTACCCTCTATTCAGGAAGATGTTGTATTTGAATGCCTTCAAATCCTTCAAAAATCATTTGCTATTTACTACTTACTACCCCAACTTCATAACCCATAATACCAGGAACTTCCCAAAATTATTTTTCTACTTTTATTCAATGCTGCCTTTGGCTCTTGGTTTTAGGTTATTGCATTACTACAAATCTAAGATGGCTGTGGTTACATTATTGATTGCTATCATGAATTTTCATTAAATGCTTATAACCGCATTTAGTGTAAAGTTGCGAATTGTTCTGGTATCTATTTCTTAAGTATATTTACTATTCATGACTCCGCGTATGAGTTTAGATAAATATTTTTTATTAATTGTGCAATTTGACTGGTTTTCTATTTATGGGATATGATGGACCAGATCAGTTACTTAGTGCTACTTTTGTTTTCTGGTAAGCTATTTGAGATGTTTTATAGAGCATAATTGCAAAGAATAAATTATCTTGTCAGTACACAAATCCCCCTATTTGCATATGAATATGGCACTCATATATAGACCAGCCATTCTTCTGAAATCTATGCAAGCAAAAATCCATGGTCATAGAAGTTTTCAAACAATGAATAGCAGGGAATGTAGCTAAACAGCTCTAGACCAGCATTTAAGAGAATAACCGTAGGTGTTGGTTTTGATTATTAAACCACCTCTAGTTTTGATTTTGTTTGTAGCAGAGGAAATGGTCAGTAAGATGTTACAAAACATTAGCAAAACCAGTCTGACGAGTACATTTTCAGCTAACCTGTACCTGTAGGACCACTTGAGCTCTTGCTGAGATCCATTAGTCTTGACAAAAGAATGATGGAAGGAATAATGCCTGGAGTACAGTTTCTTAAACTTGTCTGGAAAGTTGCATTTCTATCTTTCCAATTTTAAGACAAAAAGCCATGTAAGACAAAATACAATTCCATGGGAGGTGCTTGCACTGTCTAGAGGCATCAACACAGATTCCTGAAACAGGATCATAGTCTCCTCCTGTGGGTAGGGGAGGCCAGTTCAGAGTTCCTGCTCCAGAGATGGGAAAGTGAGAGTCAAGCAGTCGGCACGAGGGAGCTCACAGAGAGGATGAACAGGGTTTATATAACCTCATCCATATGCAAACAGTCCAGTGAGTTGCCAGAGCTGTGCCAGCATGCCACCCACTCAAGTAACATCTTTATTATTCATTGAAAGATGCTGCAGTTTTCTTTTGGTGTTGCAAAGCCTGTGTTAGCAGGGGAGAAATATATACAGAAGGTGGTTAGATTTAGAGTTTTTATGTAATAAAGCAAGTTCCTATTGAGAACCTGACTTTTTGTCAGGGAACAGAGAGGACCAGATATTCCCTAATGGCAGTGAGCTATGCCCTCACACACGAGGTGCAGTCCCATGGGGGCCAGTGGGCAGAGCCAGGCCCCTGAGAGGTGACTTCGGTTCAGGGTCCATTAAGGGACCCCAGCCAGGAGTAAAAGGAGATTGGGTCAGAGACAGAAATGGAGACAAGGCTGTAACAAAGGTTCATATTCCATGCAGGAGTCAGGGCTGAAGATAGGACTAGAAAAAAGCCACTATGTATGTCTGAGAGGTCCGTTCAGGAGATTAACTACCTACAGTGTAGGTCCAGCATCCATCCATTAGGTAGGACCAGAGACTGGCACTGCTGTGGCATTGCTGGGGTAGGGACTGATGAACACAGGCTGAACTGAAATGGGGTCCTGGGCCATAGGCAGGGTGGGGGGAGGTCTGAGAAGATGTTGGACATGGACAGCAAGACCCCATTGGTGCCCTTCGGCCCCTGACTCCTCTGGTTTTTACTCATTTTATGATTTTGTCTTACCATGTCAGTAAAATGTGGTAAATCGTGTCTGATTTATGTTTTATTATTTTCTGAGATTTTGAATGTTCTAGAAAAGAAATAGGTAAGGAGTAGTTCAGTGCTATTCTTTAGTAAAGAGCTTCAAGTTAAGTTGACTCCCATTTACACATATTTTTTCTGGTACAGATTTTGAGTATCGTCTTTACAATTAACTGCTGGTTAATGTTGAAGAGGTAATGCATGTAGCAGATGTTGTCCTGTATGTAATCTGAAAAACTGTTGAAGTTTTACTTCAAATATCTAAATCCAACTTAGTCTCAACTCTAGACAAATATCAGGGGATAATTTAATCTCAGATAAGTAATTTAATTTTAAAAGGAACATTTTTTACCTGTTCTAAAAGGCTTGACAGGGAAAGTGGGAGAAAAATAAGTAAAAGGAAAGAGGTAGATGTGAAACAAAACAACAGATTGTTGTTGCTGCACATGAAGGATGACAAAAGAGCAAATGATCATAACTTACAAGGAGAATAAGTAGAAGTAAGATAAATAAGGAGTGTATAAAAGGAATTATAAAGTGAAGATAGAAAAAACAGGAAGGAGAGAAGGGAATTCACCTGATCAGTTCAAAGGAGGAGGTCACTCTAAAATATGGTGCATCGGGGGCAAGGGAACCTCTGAGCCCAAGAAGGCAAAAGAAAACAGAAGACAAGGTACCACACTGTCTCCGGTGGAATCTGATTTGTAAAATAACTCCAGGAGAGATCCTTAACATTCCATCTTATACACTTTCAAGATTAATAACTTCAAAGATATGATTGTTTACTGAAGTGTCAGTACAGGCCTCTTGTTTCCACAGCTCTCCACAGGACCTTGCAGCAGTTACCAAATCTATGAAATTATGGATGGCATTTATTTCATGGCTGTATTTAATTTCTTGAGACATCTCTGTGCAGTGTGTTCTGTCAAACCTTTTTTGAACAGTTTCTTCAAATATTTCTCTGTTAACCAGTTCTGCTTGTTTGCTAGTCCAGTGTTGCTTAGCACAGAGCTGTACAAAGATTTGCTCAAATTTGAAATTATCTAAATTTGTTTTTATGGTGCCAGGAATTATAGGATAAGGGGTTGGGCATGCATGGTATTTTTAGCAAGATTATGTAGTATACATTTATATATATACAGTCTGTATACTAGTTTTTAATGTTAGTCTAAAATCTTTACTGAACTAAACAAAAATTTTTGATTGGTCATGGTATCATGCAAATTTTCAAGTTTTTTTTTCTTGCTAGACAAAAACAGTGAAAATGATTACTCATAGGTGGTGAATGTAGTGTTACTACTATCGTGTAAAAGTTCCTCAGGCAAGCACAGAAATTGCTCGAAGAAACTAACTTCTTTTTTCAGAAAATGCTCTTAACTTTCACTGAAGACAGCATAAGAATGTACATTTACGCCTTGGTTATGAATATGATTCCTTAAAAATTGACAGGCAATCGAAAGCACATTGCCCTGCCAAAGGAATTTGTATTAGATAGAATAATTTCATAGTATAGTGGGGATTCACTGAAATTTGGCTTCATATCACTTGATCACCACTGCTTCCAGCAGTAGGAGCTCCTTCAGTGCTCATGAAGTGAGGAAAAAAGCAGCTAAATTCTAATTGCATCTTAACTGTATTTTTAATAAGAGCAATACAAGGTTACAGTAACCTATTACCCTTGTGGTGGCATTTAAAAGGCAGAATCACATTCCCTCCATCTCCTCCATTTCCCGTTGAACAGAGTTACAGAGGAAGGGTGGAAGATGAACCCAGCTCTCCCTGCAGTCCTCTTTCTCCCAGCATATTTCATCAACCACCAAAATGTCTAGTTTTTCTCTGAAATTAGACAAAACTATGGCCACAAAAATCCATGACGGACTTTCAAGCATAATGACATTTCTCTTTCAGGAAGGCTTTTAGCTACAGATTGCTGGAACTGGGAGAAATCTAGGAAAAGATCACTGCATGTCCATCTTATTCTTACGTTTTTCTGTAGGCATCTAATAGTAGCCACTGTGAATGAAGCTGGTGAATGGCTGAAGCTAGATGACGCTGTGGTGTGATCCAATACAGCTGATCCTGTGGTCTCACAATGAAGCATCCATATGTTACCATATACCATGTATATATTGCTCAGCATCATAGTAATGACAGTCTTCAATAGAACAAGGTGCCCTGAGTCCTAGTCCAGTGGCCATGCTCTAGAAAACAGATCTTTTAACTTTCCGATAGGTTCTGTCCCTCATTCACTCAACAGGATGGGTTCTGAAGGAGACTAAATTGAAGTTGCCAAAGCAATCAACTGAACATGAAAAATATCCTAACTTCGAAGTGTCTGTAATAAATATATGTTTCATGATGGAGTGGAGTACTTCAACTGAGCTGTTCCTGATAATACATCAACAGTCAGAAACACAAACTCATAGAAAGGCTATTGGGGTTCACAAAGTACAGTTGACAAATCATCTGTCAAGTAAAAGGAATTGTCTTTGCTGACTTTGTAGTTATAGTTATTATAGATACAGTTATTGTACTTACGTAGTGGTAATGTAGAGTTATAATAAATATTGGTATAAAAATCAGAAAAGGACTGTGAGGATGATTTTGCTAGTTAATGAGGGTTGTTTCATTAGCTTGCATTAGCTGTGGTCTAAGAATTATTTTTGTGCATTCTGAGCACAAGCATAAGCAATGGAAGGTAACCTTTAGATTATAAATACTAGATAGTATAAAATCAAGCTGTTTCTACGGATTTTGTTTTGTTTCTGTATATGCCATGAAAAATATCTCTGAAAGTACTTTCAGGAAAATATTCAGCATCACCAAACATGATCATCCAAAGTGGCATCATCATGCAAAAAGCTAGGCTGCTGCAGAAGTTACAGATTTTATGTAGGGCATCCAGGTTTTTCAGAGTTTTATGAAAAAGATCATTTAAAATCTATGAATTTTGAGTAGCCTAATAACATAACTGAAATGCATAAAATAAAGCAGAACCTTGCATACACTTATTGGAACCTGCTATACTTCTCCCGTAACAACCTTTCTTTAGTTATATTGGTCTGCTGGATGTTAGGCATAGTTTTTCTCATACAATATCCTGTTCCTAGCTATTCTTATCTCCTCTCCGGGAATACATGTTGTTAGATTAGTTTATTCACTAGAACACCCAGTTACAGTAACTTTGCTCTAGCACAAGTTCTGTTGCAATGTCGAGAGAGAACTTTTTTATCCAGCTGAAATGTTAAATAAAAATGGGAAAATGATATCCCATTTAGTGTTGGAAAAGGCTGAAAGCTTTTATTAAAGAAAAAAGTTTACAGTACTTACTCTAGCATCAATTTGTTCCCCAGTTCTGCTAAAGTGGCTGCCAGCTTACATAAAAGATTCATCCTTTCATATGGTGATATAGTCAGCACTTGGTCAGTATTATCAAATCAAAATATCAAATTTCTTGGTCAGTAGCTACTAAAATTCTCCAGATTTTGATTCCTTAACACTAGAGGTGTTTATCAATATTTGACAGCTATCAACCTACTAAAGAAAATGTTTTATAATAACCTATTTGTGATGACTGGGGGAGCACCTCCTCTACAAATAATCACTGCATTTCTTTCTTTTCCTCATTGGAAAAATAAAGAAAGAAAAATGAAGAAACAAAAATCCACATTGTTAACAGTACAGACAATTAAATAGAGGAGACCTTAAATTCCTTTGTATTTAGAGCAAATCTGCCTTACAACATGTTTGAAATCATGTGCTGTCTGATATCACAGATTCAGTCAATTCCAAACCCCACAATAAAGATATTCTGAGTCTTATTGGGAACGAGACGTCTTGTAGAAATTATCGTATAGCATACCAGATGGTATCTTTCTTACAGACATCACTTCAATGTGCTGCTTCTCTTGCCTTGGAGAAGAAAACCAAGCATTGCGATCCCTGTAAGAGACCAATGCATCGGTTTTCCCATTCAGGAATAGGTACATCTTTTTTGATTGTGGTATAACAGAAGGATTATCATGGGATTTATGTTCTTTGAAACCATAGGAAAGCACAGTAGTATGTAAGTGTGTTGCAGGTGAGACCATCTCATACAGTCTGCATGGCATTTTTCAAGAACTGGACAAGCTTTAGGCATAGGCAAAGTAGGTGCTGACTGCAGCAGCACACTGGTGGGGCTGGCACTGAATTATAGACTAGCAAAATGAAGAGATAGTTGTTTAGTCTCAAAACAATAGCACCTGCACCAGGTCCCACTTGCACTGGCTCGGAAAAACATTCCAAGCTGCCCCAATGAGATGTCTCCTGGACTTGCAAAGAACAAGGAGATCTAAAGAGCTGCAAGTTCCCATTACAAAAGGTTTCATCCCCACAATCCTGGCTCTGCTCTGTGCCTACCTTTGGCGGAAGAAGGAGGGGAAAAAAGTCTTGCAGATAAAAAGATACTTTAGCCATGAGACAATAATCAGGGATGAGGACAAGGCGGCAGGCTGACTCTGTTTCTCCTTATTTTCTTTTCCCTTGCTGAGCAACCTTATATTGTGTTGGGCTCAGACACGTAGTTATGCTGGCAGGGGACAGAGTTGGAGGAGAGTGTGCAGTGGGACCAGCCGTGCTATAATCATCCAGTGCTGGGGCCATGGAGATAGTTAGACACAGTACCAACAGCTACATGAGGAAATGTGTCTAGGGAGCCACTCAAAAAATGAATTTTGCCTACACTGTTGCTAGGCATTGAGCCAAGCACTTCTCATCACTGGCAGCCTAACTTCCATGCTGTTTATAGCAAGGTAAGGAAGAAGCAGTTTGACCATGAAACTGGTATATTGATTACTGGCTGTGCCTTATTGTGGGCAGAACATTTTTTTTTGGTGGGGGACACCAGATGCAGAGTCTGCATTTGTGTCTATGTGTTTATGGGAAAAAAACACATTTGTGTCTATGTGTTTATGGGAAATATAGTAGTTGATCATGCATAATCCTTTCAAAGAGTGGGATTGTGCTTCACTAGGTCTCTTTCTGATATAAATTTTTCTGCTTATGGGGGAAAGAAGACAAAGTCAGGAATACTTTTCAAAGGAACTCATGATTTCTCAGTCAAATAAGAAAAAATCAGCAAGGATTTAATTCTCATCTTGTTTAAAATAATTTTGTTGTGAATTTGTTCTTTGAAGAGTTTGCCCAGCCTTTTAAATTTGCTTACCCAAGGGAAGTCCACTATATTTCAACTCAACATAGCCTACCCTCCTCCTTACAGCCTTGCTTCTGGATGGGCACAACCCTGAAGGGATTATGCTCTGTCTATGTACAAAGATACTGATTCACAGTAGAAAAACTCTGGAAAATAGGGAAGATTTACAGAGAGGCATTAACAAATGCACTTGTTTCTCATGAGACCTAAATTCCTACCAGTTTGGTATATCTACTTTCTCTGAGAAAAAATAAATTATCCATTAATCTGTTTGAAGTACATTTAGTTATTTGTGCACACTGTACTCTTCCCAAAAACATATGCTCTACATTGCATATATTCACACGCTATTGTTATTAAACACTTGAGAAAACTCCTAAAAGTTTCTTCAGCAATTACAGATTTACCATTGCCTGCTAAGCCTTCAGTACTTTTTTGAGAGCCCTAATGAACCTTTCATGCTTTGCATAGTAGTGTTTCAAGTCAGTAAGAAGACCCGAGTAATGTAAGATCTTGTAACAGAGCTGTCTTAGGCAACTTTCCAACCTTATGAAATATCTTCTATGGCTCAACTAAAATTATTCTACAAAATCATTATGGATTTCAGTTTGCATGAGGTGTTCCACAAATCCAAGCAGCAATATCAGTGATAGGTCATCCTGGTTTAGTTCAAGGACTAGTCAGGTTGGAGCTGAAACTCTTACGGTATTGTTAATTTTAAATATACAGCTAAGTTTAGAGTCTTTCTGTGGCTGCTCAAGGACCTTCTGCATGTCACTTGCAGAGACTTTGTATTATAACATGTCGGTCAGGCTGTAGGTTTGGATTTCTACGAAACAGTTTTCTGCCATAGTATCTTCAATCTCAAATGATGCCCTTGACAGATACCTATAATTTCTTTGTGCTTGGAAAGAAATTCCTCCTTAGAGATGTACATTGCTTGAGATTCACAGTGGACAAAAAACCAAAGAGAAGTAATTAATGTGTTCAGTAAATGAAGTTCTGCTGGACTGGATTTTTCTTAGGATTGTACCCTAAATATAACCCTTTTTTGCTAAGTCCTTTGATCCTGTAATAAAAAGCAAAAAGTTTAGTAAGCATTTCTCTCAGAACAAGGGTGTAAAATATTTTCATCTTGAGGGAAATTGTCTCAAAAAATGGAACATTGATGGAAAATACATTGTGAGGTATTAGCTTTTTGTGCAGAAAATGAACTTTGCTTTCATTTTAAATCCATCATATTTTATTATTTTTTTCCATTTATAGTTGATAAAATATACATCCTCTCCAGAAATCATGCAAATCTTATATGTCTGCCAGCTATCATTCACATTTTTGTAAGAAAAGAATATAAACTTCAAATTTTACTTAGTAAAAATATTCTTTTAATTATTCATTTGAAATGGTGACCTTTTCAAGTTGAAATATTATATGTTGGCATGAAGGTTTTCTTGTGTCTTATAATATTTTACAGTTGAAGAAATCATGCAGATAATCTAATTACTTTGACTAAAATTGTTGTGCCGTTTATGTCTTTTGCTGTACTACAGGAAAGAAACTGTGAAATGTATTCATTATCGATTCATTAAAGGGTTTTGCTATTATATAAGCAGAGATGCAGACCACTACCTATCTTGTATCAAAAAGGGGAAGGGGAGGGCATAGTATACCATGCCATAGGCTATGGATTATGTATTGCATTTCTTAACGTCTTGTGAAACGTAAAAATCTACAACAAACAGATATGTAAAGCATAACTGGTCTGAAGATTCTATTCAGATTTAAGTGCTCTAGCTTGCTTTTGAATCTTGCTATTTTCTGCATTTGTTTTGACTGCTCTCATCATTCAAGATTGACGCTTGGATGGGTGTGTAGGAGGAAGCAGCAGCAGCAGGCTTACAGCTTGCAGACAAAAAAAAAATCTGCCTTATCTGATGGCTATTATTGAAAATGCGAGGTGTAGCCTAGGCTGGGTAATGAAGGGGAGCGAGCGAGGGGGAGCAAGAAGCATGGAGCTGCATACTGATGAGTGTAGGAGTACTTGATAAAAAGAATTCTTGCTGCTGGCAGTGCATTGCTCATTGTGGAGTATTCCAACAATCACATATAACGGAGAACAGCTTAGCTGACAGCTTGATATGCTTTTTTTTTTTTTTTCCTGCTGTATGACGTACTGGTCTGTAGTAAAGATTAATAACTAAGAAATGTAGAGCTAGGATCAGATCTTATGCTATATACTGCCCTGTAAACTATGTTTTACTTCTGACTTTTCTGCTTGCTGAAAACATTAATCTGTCAAGCTGGCGGGCTCCTTTGATACCAACTTTCCCAGGAACACGATGTGGCAATGCCACCTCTCAGCCCAGGACTACCGTTATTATCCAGTGGATGGTTATTCGTTGCTTAAACGCCTCCCTCTTCACCCTCCTACAGGACCCCGATGCCCTGTCCAGACAGTGGGACAATGGTTGGAAAATATTGGGCTACCTCAGTATGAAAACCACTTGCTGGCTAATGGATTTGACAATGTGCAATTTATGGTAAGAAATCTTCTGTGCATAGCTGTGTATATACACTGTAGCTGCCTTTTTTGTCTGTCTCTTATGTGCTCATAAAAACCTTAAAGCTGTTCTGCATTGCACTAGGAAGATCTGTTTAGTGTTTCACTTTTCTGTGTCTAGCTAGATTAATATATAAACTGTCCTCGTATAAACTTCCAAGCTGAACACATTACAAAATATTCTAGCCAGAAATATAGTAAAAGAAAAACTGAATATTAAGGTTCTTTCTCCCCCTCATCAATCTTCAGATTAAAAAATGAAAAATGCACATTTTTTTTAATCTATTGCAGGATTTTCACAGTATGTAAAAGCTGTAAACATCCCTATCTGCAATACATTACATTATTACTTTTATTTGAACATTAAAATCATTGTAATTGTAATAAAACTTAAATAACATCTAATGCCATTCTTGTGTTGAGAGGTATTTTAATAACAGAAAATTACTTAATGAAATGTGATCTCTGTGCAAGTGATTCTGGCTGTCTCAGTTAAATGTTTTTGCATCTTAGATAGCCAGGCTGGGGGATTCACTTGTTGAAACTTATGCCCTGTGTCAAAAAGTAACACATTCCTTTTAATAGTTCCATTTTCGTGTTTTAACTCTAGGCATATATCAGGAATATATGAATGAAATAATATTTTATGTACTTCAGGATTTACAGTATTACCATGTGGTGTAAAGTAACAGAGACCTGTCATGCACAAACTTTCCGTTGAAATGAATATTGACAGTAAAGAGAGAAGCTTACTTGTAAGCTTGTTATATAATCAGTTTTCTACCTGCTTCACTATTCCCATTACTTGAACCTCTTACAAAAATCCTGACTACATTTCTTATAAAATATCAGAGCTTAGAATACTATTAATCACCCCTTTTTAAGATATTTTAGTAACTGTGTATGTTGGAACAGATCTAACTTTTCATAACTTACACCTGGCATATAAGAAGCAGAAATGAAACAGCATGAATATTATGACTGTAAAATCAACACGACTTGTGGTTTTCCTATTTAATTCCTTTTGCTAACATCATTATGTGCTTTTGGGTCACTGATCGGAAAATTAAGGCACAGATCTGTGCCATTTCCACATTATAATAGTGTAGAGATTTCTTTCTGTTTTTACATGGCTGACATGTGATCTTTAGCTCATATCGGTAAAAAAATCATTAGAATCTTTACCTTTAAATATTCTTGAAAACAAAGCTGTGAGGGTGTGCTGTCAGCCCAGCAAAAAAAATTCAAAATGGATTTCAGGCTACAGTTCCCCAGAATGTAACTACATATTCTTATATATGTTGTGGCGTTAGTTACATAAGTAGATATCATTTAGTCTTAAAGAGATTACAGAAGGAAATTGTTCACAAGAGGCTGTAGGTGGCATAACAAATGCAGAGGGGTACACCTACCACAGGTAAATGATGAGCACAAGCGCAGCCAAAGAAACTGCCCTGGAGGGCTTTCCACTCATCCCCTGGCTGTGGAGGGGCCTGAACCACGTTCTGGGGGAATTTATAAGACTTTCATTTCCCATGTCTCTTATTAGTATACTTATGTAAGCATACAAATTGTATACAATATTCTATTATTCAATGCACAAATCACACTTTTCAGGTATAGGGCAGATTAAGTTATGCCTGCATACTTGTGTGTTACCTAATGTTTTCTGGTCATTTTAATTTAAGCCTTTTCTGAAGTGGTTTGTTTTTAAATATATATCACAGGTAAAATACATAATTACTCATAATATTAATTGGGGTAACACGGATATGTGAATGGAAGAATAGACTCTTAAATCCAGTGATTAAGCAAAAACCTGGAAAATTGCCTAGTAATAAAAATGTATCATTTCAGTAATTTAATAATTTCTAATTTATTGATTTCACACTGTTCATCACGCTGTTACATATTTCACTTTTTGTTTGTACCAGAAATTGAATAGTTCCCATATTGTATTTGAAACAAAACTTATCAGAAAACACGAATTTCTTTATATACTATTCTGTTGAATGTATCAACATTATGTAAAGAAAACCACTCTTGAAAATTTAAATGAGTGTTTTTAAAAATATTTTCCATTCTAGCCAAAATGCTAAAAAAAGAAAATTAAACTTGGAAACTCAATAGGAAAATGAGAGAAGAAAGACCTGCTTTGCTACAAGAATAATGCAAATTATTCCAAACTTAAATATGATATAATCTTCCTTTAAGATGAGAGAACTGCTTTACCTTTATTGAAGTGGTTTACATATTAAGCTATATTTTACAATCTTACTAAATTAAGTGTTTCAGATAGGTTAGCTACTTTACATTGAAGAACTCTAATACTTCAATGCAGTAAAAATCAGTTAGACATATTTGCTCTTTATTCTGTACCATATTCCTGCTTTTGTTTTTCTGGAAGCACATTCTGACCTGCATTTATTCATTCTGTTGCCTAAGCAACAACCATCACACTCTTATTAAGTATGATTTAGTAGTACAGGTCTTACTAGCTGTTCAGAACAGGAGAGGGAGTATCACAATGATATAACTAATGTCCATGGAATAATATACATCTGAGAACAAATATATTTATACTATTCTCAAGAGCAAAATTCTACTAATTAAATTAACATTCTAATAAAAAGGTGTTTTTCAGATAAAAAGATTTCATGGTTAATCATTCATTAAATTATAGAAATTAACTCCTTGTGTTTAGTCCCCCTTGGGAATTAGGAAAGTTATTCAATAGACTGTGCTTATAATTAGGAAGATTTGTTCATGTTACCTGAAGGATGTGGACTTTATAGTAAGAAACAGCCTGTTTCCTATTAACTTTACAGTATGAGTATTTTTTCATAGTTCATCAATATATGTGTGTTAAAAATATCTTGAAACATACTGTTAAAAAATTAGTTGTGCTTTCATGAACTGCTTTATTTCTACTTCCAGTGTATTTGCACACATAGCAAGTGCAATTCCTACCTATTATTAGTGTCATGCAGGAATGCCACATGGATATTATTTAGTAGGCCCAATGCAGATTCAGTCCCAAGATTTGGTTCATGTGTGCTTGTAGGAGTAGAATTATAACTGAATATGTGTGTATATATATTTATATGCAATCATTATTAATTTTTATAATTTGTTGTGAAATGGACTGCAGTGTCCTTCAGATATAAAAATTTGTAGTGACTTTGTGTAGAGATACTCTATATTTAGACATGCAGATGATACTGCAGCTTTATAATGTGAAGGCTGTTTTGCAGTTAAACCAATTCTAAAGCACAAAAAACCAATTAGATCTGTCATAAATTGCAGCGTATAAACCATATATTATCAATAAGGAAATCTAATGAATGGGTGAACGTATTTTTGAGGCATAAGTTCCATGGATATCCCTGGGACAAGCTATAATCTTGCAGGCCTACGTAACTTAGTATGCTGAGAAAAAAAAAGTTAAATTGCAGAGAAACAGATGAAAATACACAAATGTGCGAGGTCACCAGATCCTTGCATGCAACTTTCTGCAATTCTGGAGCTCATCAAAGACTATGTTCTGGATTCACAAGGATAAAAGCAGTTCAATCAAATCACTGCCCAGTGGGGACTAGTTCTGATTAAGGACTGCATATCACTATCTATTTATAGGTTGTTCTAATCATTTAAGAGACTCTGAAATTTTATCACTTGCTTAATATTGCAAATTGATCAAGATAATATCTCTTTAAAAGATTTATAAAACACTGTATGAGAGAAATAGGGACCAGGCAGCCAAAGTGAGCTAACAGAAAAAATATGAAGCATTTTATTATGTTTTTTGACATTCCAAAATATTGTTCACTAGTAAGAGTTAATAACCTGAACTACATTAAACTTTCATTGCTGCTTTGAACTTACAAACATGCACCTCTACCCCTTCAAGGACTTAAATGGCTTGCATTACCTGAGGATCTAAGTATTGCCTAAGTATGTTTTTTTTATTCTCTCTTTCTCACTGTTGGGAAACTGAGGCATAGAGCAACTGAAGGGTGGAATTTCAAACTGCTTATACATTTGAGATAAGAGGCACTAGTTCTTAAAATAGCTACTGACATAATGTTTAGCAGATTAATTCAGTTGCTTAAACATAGATACCTAGTACCAATTGAGATACTGTAGGGATTCCAGGAGATCCAGACAGGGTTGACAGGTATTACTGAGGACCAGAGACAGCCAGACCCTTCATGATTAGCAGCTGGAGTCCAGGTGGGATACCACCGAGCATCTCAGATGATTCTAGACTCTTGATGCTTATGAAGCTGAAATGAATCTTAAATGTTGTAGGTCACACAGAGCTTGTGATATGTCTAGGAACTGAATATAGATGTCTTGAGTTTCCACCTAGTATCTTAGTTGCATATGCATTCCTTTTCCTTTGAATAATTTTCTGTATTTGTATTCATCCTGTGAACTTACTTGCACAAGTATTTAACTGTTTTGGATTTATTTTTGAGTTAAGACTTTTCTTTCTCCCTTCCTCTCTCTCTTTCTTTCTTTGTTTCTTTTCTTTCATTTTTTACTAGGTCTGGAGGTTTATTAGTCAGCTGAAGTTTATCTTCAGCTATCGTCTCTCAGGTGTCATTCCCGGGACTTGCTGTTCTGGAATACTCAGAAATTCTTCTTGCTTTTAATCTCTCTAGAGGATGTTAAACTCTGTATCAAGTATAAAGGACAGAAGTAATCTTATTTCTATAGAGTGAAATGCACTTGAAAAAAATTTTCTATGTGCATTGGCTCCAAGTCCTGCAGTTTTAGAGACCACCACAGCTTCTATCCAAAAATATCTGGTGCTGAGATTGATGATTTGGACATTAAATGAAAGCTTGAAAGAATGAGTCAGTCTGCCAACACCTTTCTTAAATTAGCCATGCTGCAGATGATGAAAAAGAGGCCAATCTTTGACAAGGGTTCTAGTGTGTAGTGACTTTAGTGACTTTCAGAAGCCAACTCCTAACATGCTCAGGAGAGCAGATCAGCCTTTGTAATATCCAGGCTCTGAGCCCTCTGGGCCCATAACGACCACTGCAGGGACTCATCAGGGCCCTCATGTATCATCTGAAGCATACGGAGATTTAGAGAGCATCATCTGTGTGTAGTTTGCCCAGAAATGAAGAACTGTTTAAGGCATCCTTAAAACTGGCAGTCAGAGACATGCAGCAAACCACATTTTTAGCAGAGTAGAAGGAATACAAGTCTCACTGATGCTGAAATAAGCTGTAGTTTAAGATTTTCTGTTTATCTAGTAAAATCTTATAATATATGACTGGAACCATGAGTTTCAGTCCCCTCATCTGGACCTCACTTGCAAACCACATGACTTGCTTTTAGTTTCATGGCAGATCTATGGAACTTGACACTAAAACTGTGAAGCTGCTCCAGTGTGAGTGTGGCCTTGGCTTCTTTCCTCAGCAAAGCAGCTCTTTGTCACTCTGCTCTCTTCTGAGTCTTCCTCTCCACCTCAGTGACCCTTTACAACTGTGGCTCCTTACAACTCTTCCCTTAGTCCAACCCGTTAGACAAACATAGAGTAGGGCATAGTTAAAGTTCAAATATAGTCATCTACATGTGTACCAGTCAGTAGCTGTTTAGGACTCAGTTCAGTTGCCCACATATTGAAATCGCTTGAGATGTCTAAGATGTCTGTGTAGGCCTGGAATATATGATGCAGGATCTGTGGAAAACGCATACCCGTCTGGATCTTCAGTTGGATTCTGGGCAATGCACATTTGCAGCACCTCAAATGACTCTAAATTCATATTTGTGGACAACGGGGTGGAGCATCTAATCAGCCATTAAAGCCAATGGAGCATAGAATGCAATTTAGCTTACTGGCTGACTAACTATTAGGGTATTTATTTTAGAATAAATTAAAGCAGATTCATCTGGTCAGCTGAATCACTGTCTAGGCTGTATTGATTTTTTTTACTAGATTTCCTTAAGCTATCATGTAGACACAAAAATTTAAATGGCTCAATTTGGCCTACAATCCATCCAGGGTTCACTGAAAAGGAAACACAAAGTGTTTTTATTAAAGTTTTTTCTCCTCTCTCAGAATATCCAGCCCTGAAGCTTCAAGATCTTCTTTTTCATGCTGGTAGGGATTCTTACTATAAAACCTGCAAAGTAGAGCTCAGGTGGGTGCCAGAGATGAAGATTGTGCCTGTCATCCTACAACAGCGGCAGGTGTAACAAATAATCCCATTCCACACGCTCCAGTTAATGCTTCTATCCTGGTATTTCTCAAGCTGGTTGAGAGACAGAAGGACTTATTAATGTACTCCCCCATATCACATGTGTAAATAATAGTTTGCACTGTCTTTCTGTCCTGAAGTCTCAGACCATTCTTCATCATCCTGTGTGAGCTCATGCAGGTCCAGGGAGGCAGTGCTCATTCCCTAGTGGAAAGGGATTTTAGAGAAATCTGCTTCATGTTTATCTATCTATATATGTAATGTGTGATCCTGTACTTGACAAAGGACTTTATGAGAATTTTGGCACTAATGATTGCTTGACAGAGGAAAAAAAAAACACAGGACAGAATTTTTGTGTATATTACTTGAACAACTGATTCATAAAAAAGCCATCTCCAAACAGACTATTGACTTCATTAAGATATCCTGGGTATGGTGGATACCTTGACAGTCGGAGGGAGTATGTTTTCATCTAAAGTTATCTCAGTAATTCTATCTTGAAGTTATAATCAGGGATGGGTCCATCTGTCTGTCTTCTAGGTTCTGCTAAGTTAAGGTGAGGGTTTCTCTGGTTATTCTGGAATATTTGGCTGTCTCTATTTAAATGTTGTTCCACATAAGGTTGGGCGTACAAGGCACACAGACGGGACTTTGGGCTGTACACTTGGTAGTCAGTCCACATACCCATATATGCCTTGGAATGTCCCTCCACTCACGTCTGCCATTCAGGTTAGTGACATCTGGTGTATACGTGCCCTGTCGGGAAGCTCACTCTAGAGCAGTCTGAGAGAAAAGAGCTTGTCCAATGTACTGAGTTGCTTGGGCTCAGTCTTACCCAGAGGACCAAATCCAGACATTGAGAGCCATTGCATATACAGTCACCACTAAAAGTGAAACTTTTTCATGGTACATATCTGTGAGTACAGTACTTGAGGTCTGGAATTACTCCCATCTGTTCTAGCGATATGTTAAATGTTAATATGAAATGTTGTGCTTGAGCTAAAAGCATGCCTAGTGCAGACACTGGCCTTCATCTTGATGTACAAGCACTGGTGAACTGTATTCTGAGACTACCTATATAAGGAATTGTCTATTGGCCCTAAATACAAGTTTATGAGAAACTAGTAGCAATTATTTCATCTGGAAGCTAGATTGATAAAGTAGATGAAATTTCTAATAATCAGAATAAAGCATGACATTTTAATAACTCATAAAATAAGGGATGTAATGCTGATCCAATGTTCTTGCTATGTATTTGTTTAAGGCCAAAACCCTCTAGATGGCTTTTTTACCAGAAAGAGCTATGCTAAATCTTCAAGCATTGGAAATGTTTGTGTGTAGAATGATGTGTATAATGCTATTCTTCATAACTAACGAAAAATATGGAAAACATGACAACATGTAAAGTTCATAAAAAGCAACAAAAAGTTTAAAGGTTAAGTGAGGTGGAAAGTCTAAGAGTTTTTACGCTTCAGAGTGAAAAACTAAAGATTCAAAAGGCAATCAGTTTATAAATGTATTTGCACTGTAGGTAAATAATGGAAAGCTTTGCAGTGGAAGGCAATAATAGACTTAATAGAATAAAAACAGTGGCCTATATGTTATAGAAGTTTACAGCTTATTCTTAGTTCTTTCATACAGGAATACTTCTTAATAAAATTATTTTTTAAAAAAATAGAATAAAAGGAATTTAAAAGGAACATAGTACACAGTTGTGTATATTCCTGTTTTAGAACTAGATTGTCAAACAAGAAACGATTAAGTAGAATCTGGACCAGTAGGTAAATTTATCTGAAACAATGACAGATTTCCGTAAGTTAAAGATGTCTGAAGGACACAACAGTACAGAGGAGGTTGATTACAGATAATTACATTATGGCATTCTGAAGGAGTTATCAGGTAAAGATTAATGGGTACTAACAGATAACTGAAAAAAACATAAGATTCTTGGACATTTTATCCTAGAGCCATAGAATCATAGAATGGTTGGAGTTAGAAAGGACCTTACAGATCATTGAGTTCCAACCCCCCTGCCATGGGCAGGAACACCTCCCACGAGAGCAGGTTGCTCAAAGCCTCATCCAGCATGGCCTTAAACACTTACAGGGATGGGGCATTTACAGCTTCCCTGGGCAACTTGTTCCAGTGTCTCACCACTCTCACCCTTCCTTCTCTCCTTTATGAAGGAAGATGATGATGTTTACAGGCTGGGAGAGTTGGGTTTGTTCAGCCTGGAGAAGAGAAGGCTCCAGGGAGACTTTATAGAGGCCTTAGAGTACCTGAAGGGGACCTACAGGAGAGATGGGGAGGGATTCTTTATCAGGGAGCGTAGTGATAGGATGAGGGGTAATGGTTTTAAATTGAAAGGGGGGAGATTTAGATTAGATATTAGGAAGAAATTCTTTACTGTGAGGGTGGTGAGACACTGGAACAGGTTGCCCAGAAAAGTTCTGGATGCCCCATCCCTGAAGCTGAAGCAGGAGGTGTCCCTGCCCATGGCAGGGGGGTTGGAACTCAATGATCTTTAAGGTACTTTCCGACTCTAGCCATTCTATGTAAGAAAAGCTCAGATAGTTATATGAACAAGTATTAATGCAGATGGAAAAAAATAGAAGCAATCTAACATAAAGAAAAGAGCTAATATAAAATGAAAGAATATATAAATAAGCAAAATACAAAAAAGAAAAAAATTAGAAGAGAAAATGGCATGTCATTAACTATGCGAGTAGAATACATTCAGAAAAGGTTTTATCAATACTCTATAGCTAACAGGAATATTGAGAAAGTTGTGACCACCTCTAGAAGCCAGAGAAAACTGATTTTAGTCTTAGCATAAAGAAGAAAGTATGAGAATTAGTGAAATACAGTGTTAATGAAGACCAGTGAAATATTAGAGAGAGAGGAAGTGAAAGAGAGAGAGTATTATCATACTGCAAGCAGATAAAAGAGTACTTGGTTAATTAAAATATCTAAATCATCTAGGTTAGGTGATGTTTGATGAAGAGTCTTAAGAAACTGAAGAGGAAATACTAGATACTTTAGCAATCATCCTTGAGAACTCCTGGAGAATGAATGAATTATTAGAGGACAACTAAAATACAAGTGTTGTACCAATATGTATTTCAGATCACGCAATTCATCCTCAGCATAGATTTCCAGTCTCATGACCTCTTTGTCTTCAGCCTTCACCATATAACTAATGCCTTATTCAAGAAAGAAAGGGATGGTGATGTTGTTAGCAACAGATAGTTACTGTCATCAGTACTAAGTCTGGTGGGGAGCAAACGGGCAAGAGAACAGAATGTTGCAATGGGATGTAATGGGAAGAGAATACAGCGAAATGGAGTAACTGTGCAGTTGGGAGATGAATAAAGTATTTAAGGGAAACCAGTAAAGAAACAGATGTATTGTACAACACATTGTGCCTCTCATCATGTAGATGAGAAGCATTCCCTCCATCAAAAATAATTAAAATTTCAACACGGGAGACAAGCTTAATTTTGCTAGTAAAACTACATCTACCTTTTAAAATCTGGTCTGGAATGATGTACCAGAATTGGCATGCAAGCAAGCCATTCTGGTGCAGAGTTTGCCTGACTACTTCCAAATTTCCTGGGCACCTGAACTTTCTCTCCTTCAGTTTAGAGATCTTCCATTTTCCCATATATTAGTGAAAATGTTTCCTTCTTGCACACAACCATGCCCATATATTTTCAATGGTGCCAACACCCCAACAGCAGTTTTAGCCTTCATGGTGACAAAAAAAATGAAACTGTGAAGCCTTTATCAACATGCTGTCCATTCTGCCTATTTGCATGCACACGTGCACACATACATACTCACATTACACAGAAAGGTAATTCACTAAGATAAAAAATTCCATGTGCTCAGAAATAAAGAACTGGAGAGTTACAGTACCTCTGCAACCTCAGTTCATCCCTCATATTCATATGCCTTATGATACACTCTTCTGTCACAGGGTTCTTTACTAAATTTTTCCCTCAAAATTCCTTCCTCATGTACTGTGCTGAGATTTGAGTATACATGAGCACACATTTCAAAGAACTAGGAGTTAAAAACAAAACTTGATTTTATTTTTCTAACGTTGCATTGCTTAATCTTGTTACAACCTTAGCCCAATTGTTGTTTAAAACGATGGTGAGATCCCCAGATTGTCTTCTCTTCCCATTCAGTGGTGATTTACACTTGTCTAGTATTGTTCATCTGGAACATTAGAATTGTGTTATGTACTTGTACATTCAAACATGCTTCTTGTTTGCATTTGTGTTTTAGAAACTGTGTTATAAATTTAGAAAAGATAAATGGATAACACTTCAGATGATAACTTTAGGCAATTAAAAATTAATATATTCAGTGAGAAACACTTTTGTCATGATTTTTCAGAAGCTGAACATTGTGCACCAGAGGTCACCTCCAAAAACTTTGCCTGACTGTTTTACATGGGTCTAAACACAGGTTCAGTTCTAAGAAAGGTTGTTGTTCTTGACTTTCAATGGGCAAAAAGATATATTCTTCAACTGCTGAAAGTAAGATAAAGGCTCAGAACAAACAAGCTACCTTGTATTAACTATGATTTTATTCCACATAAGCATAACTGATTAAATTAACAACAGGCTTTTATTAATCGTAAATACAAGGTCACACAATGAAATTCGCAGCTGGTCTCTGGAATGGTTCTTAGTCCATTCCTGATTGCAATATATTTTCAGGAAAACAAGTAATACAAATGTTACTTTACTCCCCAAATAATTTACTTCTGTAGACTTTAAAACACTACATTGAACATTTCAAACATTTTGTTTGCGGAACATATTATATTCTGTATCTTTTGCTGTCCCTTGTTAAGCTCCATACTGTGCATATGGGATAAAATCTCCATGCAACAATACACTGTATTTGTTTTAGACTGGCCAGTACTGATGAAACTGAGGGTTTATATACACTTGTTGTACATATAATCCATGACTTAACTGAAATTTCATGTTTCAGACATTTATTAGTATTATCTTACGCAGTATTTTATTGGATGATTGGAAACTGTATGATTTAATAACATTATTGATGGGAACAACAATGGGTTAAATTTGCAAGATGTACCATACCTGCTCTAGATTTGTATTGAAGGTCTTTTACTGGATAATAATTCTTGGAAAAAATGTTGATCCGAAGACTAGATCTAGATGGAAGTTTTGAAATATAAAAGCCAAAGTATTTGCCCAGGTGGCAGATGTAGAGGGATAAGGTTACTGTGGATATAAGTGTTAACAGTCAGTTTAAATATTAAAAACTGGAATGCCACGAATACAAGTATGCTGGATAAGCGCCTATGACATGACCTTTCCAGTATAAATCTCAAACAGTATTTTCTCTGACTGCCTAGTTAGCAGCCATGAATTGGTAAAGACTGGCCCTCTGTGCACAATCCCCCTTTACAATTAAGAAGAAGGGGATAAATATCTGCATCTTATTCACTAGAATTTTACAGCTCACGCTAAAAATAAGTATACTTGCAGCTGGTTACTGCTCTTAAAATCTCTGAAATGATTGATAGCTTTTATTCTTCAGTAGCCACACTATTTAACAGCTTTTTCACTGCTTCAGGTATGCTCTCTCCAAACAGCTCCCCTTTAAATCACATAGAAAGCCCACTTCTTGAAGTAAGTTAAGATGGCGTTTATAAAGAAATAATAGTTCTTAGCTGTTATGCTGCATTAGGATAAAAGATTGCACAATACTGAGTTGGTTTTTAGCCTTGATCCATTTTTAAATATAGTATGAATATTATAGTTCTGTTAGCTTCTCTGAACTCCCTAGGCATCTTTCTTGTTGCCAGAAAGGAATTATAAATTGACAATGCAAGTTATTTTATTTCATTTTCCATCTCTCTTGGAGTTTGGAAATGTGTCTATTCTGTCCATGAACTTTTTATTTCCTGACGTTCTGATTTTTTAAGTACTTGTTTTATTGCCTGTAGAAATAGTAGATCTGCCCAGAAAAATAACTTTATGCGGCAAGAGTGGAATTTTATGCCAAAGAACCCAGATACAGACAAATCTTTGATTCCTCGTAATATCAGGCTTTTTGTCAGCAAATTCTGCTGTCCCTGCTTGTACGGTTTGATTTCTCTCTGTCTCTTAGCTCTGCTGTGTGTATAATAGCTTCATATATGCATTTGTTTAAAATGCATGCTGATTCCCATCCTTCTTGAACTCCTTCTTGAAAAGGAGACTCAAGGGAAAGAAAATAAAGACAACACTTGCTAGCACATGCAGAAGAAGCCTGGTCCATGGAGAATGCATAGGACGATATACCTAAGGGTCTTTTCTGAGGTCAGCCTTTGATTTGGATTATGAGTTTGAGGAAGATGCTTCTCTATTTCCTTAATTATCTGGCTAGGAAATTATGTAATATTGCTGGCCCAAATACAAGAAATCAAGAGAGGGTCCTGCTACATAAATACCTGTATATTAAGAGCTATCTTGTGGCCGGTTATCTGCTTATGTCTGTCTTTTGGTAGTACAGGTTTCTAACTACCTCCAGTTGGAAAGCAGTTTCTCAGAGGTAACCAGATCACCTGAGGAATCTCACTGAGTACTTTCAGATAAGTTCTAAATAAATTCAGCGTCAATGATTGGACTTACACTAAAAATAGTGCAGGAAAACAAAACAAGTATTTAATACTTATTAATATTTTTATGCCCCAAATAAAATTAATCAGGAATACTTTCTGTGTATAAGCTAGTTATATGTAATTTGTCATTACTTTAATCTTGAATTCCCGCATTTTATTGCTTCTGTAGCCCAAACCCATGGCAGCAACTGTTTCTTAGTATTCCTCTTGTCTCTCCTGAAGCTCTCTGGGTACCACTTTTCCTTTCTTTTTATTTCTGAGATTGTATCTGACACTTTCCCAAAAAAAGGAGAGGGTCTGTGTTTCTGAGTTCTCTCCTTCCCATACTACCCCTGCAGACTGGACTTCTTGTCTCCATCTTCTCTTTCCTCAGAGAGACATTCTTGTCTCTCTTTGGGATACAGCTCTGGTCCAATAGAGCTGATGCTGAGTGAGACCTAGTTTTCTTGGCTGGGCTTAAGCTGACTCCTTGCAGAAAGCTGACTGTACTCTCCAGCATGACTTGTAGTACCTTATTATTCAGATTTTTCTGTTTTCCAAGGTGTCTCAGCTTTCTGATTTATCTGGACAGCTAGCTACAAATTGTGACAAGCTTTTCTGATAAAGCTGTTGCACTGCAAATTCTTCGATATACATGTGCAAGGGAAGGAGCGGAATTTGGATTTGCTGAAATGTGAGTGCTCACAACTAAAGCTGCATTGGACTACAGTTGTCCTTTGAATATATATGTAGATACTAACTAAGTACTCATTGAAATGGAAGAAAACAATTCCTGCATTTAGGTACTGACAACTAATAGATTTATTTTTTTTAAATAAAATCTGGCCCTAATTATTTCTACTTTCATTCTTTCTCTGTATAATGTGTATTAAAATGCCATCTTGCCTTGAAGGAGTCTTATAAAATGTATTAGCTCCTGTTTTGGAGCTGTCTAATATTATTTCAATGAATGTCTAAAAAAAGTCAGAAGTGAGTCATTCTAACTGGTGAAGTCTTCAATGGAAGACTATATATAAGACATGGACCCACACAGAGAATGATAAAGGCTAAAAAAAGAAATATTAGGTATCTTATTTATTAAATACCATGCATCTCCCTGCACTGAATTAATGGATAATTCAGAAATATAATTATACTGTGTGCACAATGCCATATAGAATATGCGTCCTGGGGCTAAGGGTGGTAAGCCAGTGTTGAACAGTCTTCATTCTGGTGTTTTGTAGCTTTGAGACTTTGCAACATTCCTTTAATGTGCAATGGGGATCAGCAGTTCTTATTTTGTCCATTTTATTCATTGAAGTAGCCTTTCCATTTAAGAAGTTTTACTGAAATACAGAAATGATATCAAGTGAAGTTACAGTCTCCCACAATCCTGTGTCACTAGATCAGGAGCCTACAGTTTATTAACAGGTTTGTTAGTAGTATTGGACCCAAAATTAGATGCAGAAGGGGTCAGTGAGACTCCCAAGTGTTCACCAGGACCATTAGTAGCATTTTTTTATCACAAAGAAAAGTTAAATTAGAAGAAAGTTGCCAAGTTGCCAACAAAGAAATCTGCAAAGCATCAGTAAAAGAACTGCCTGAATTTGGATAGAGGGAGGCCCCAAAGACTCCCTAAATGTTAGTTGTCGAATGCAGTGCCCTTGGATAGAGAAGGGATTGGTGGAGGTGTTCATCACAGTAGCATCAGGAAGAAGAGTGGACTGACTTTCATAAAGATTTCCTTATGACTGAGGGAAATAAAGTACTAGAGAGTCAGGTTACTGGACTCTCACAATAGATGTCCTAACATGCATACTTGGAAAATCAGATGTGTAGCAACATTGCAGAAACCTTCCATAGAGTTTTGGGACTGGATCAGTCTGCATACATGTAATACTACCATAAGAATATACCCAGCTGTCTTCTCATTGGTTTTGAACATGTTAATTCAGATTTTTAAGACAACACAGCATGTCTATGGGAAGAATAATCAGCTTCTCAGACAAAAAACAGAACAAGTTTACCTTTATACAGAAGATTCTTGAAACCAAATACTATTTGCTAGACAGGGGGAATAGTTCAAAGGGCTATATCAACATGCTAGGACTGTCTGTGTGAGACATATACGTGACTATAAGTTTCACAGCTAGTACTTGCTTTGGCTGGAGACAAGTTATATAGCCCTATTTCTGAGAACAGCCTTCATCAAATGTGTGGGTTTTTTTCTTACATTCACCAGTAATAAAAGATTATGCCTGGCATTATATATGCAAGTAATTTATGGATAGGTATAAATATGTAATGTTGTGTGAGTATTTGTATCATGTAACTACTCAGTTATGGGCAGAAAACACAGAACTACAGTAGTCTAATTACTGCTTTAGTGTTGTATCTGATATAAACAATACAAGAATATTTGCAAAAGAGTGAAAAATGTGTAAGTAAAACGGAGAATGTGAACAGAAAAAAGGTCACACCAGTAGAACTATGTCTGAATACAATATGTGGACTGGGAATAAGTTACACAGGGAAAAGAAAGAGCGAGGAAGGGAATAGAAAGTAGACAGTTTAGTGTCTGGCTCACACAGCCTGAAATCTGATTTTGCATTTGTTTGTTTATTTATTCAGTATGTTTGGGTTTTTTTACATTTCAGAATTATAAATATTATTGTTCAATGGCAAGATACTTAACAATTGTGGGCAAACTATTTTGATGTCTTTGGTAATTAATATTTTATATCAAAACCAGTCAATAGCTACACAGGTTTTTTAATAGGTTATGGGTGACAGTTGCTGTATTATTGTTGACATAGCCAGACCATGAGCTACATGAAATGCTCCTGTTTAATATTAAAAATATGTTGTCGTGGGATGACACAGAAATATTAAGAAATGCAGTGATCAGTGAGTCACTCCAGAGTGCACTTTTGTGTATCAGTGTCTCCCCAGTTGTTTTTGAAAATGAAACCTTTAATTTTTAGATAAAGTTAGTATAAATGTAATGTATTTACCTCATTCATTAGACTCATTGTCCAGTTATATCTTGTTCAAGTGTTTTAAGGATCAGTAAAGGACAGAGAGTGAAATATCCCCTTTATGCATAGAAGGGATGCCATCCAGAAGGACCTTGACAGGCTTGAGAAGTATGCTCATGTGAACCTGATGCAGTTCAACAAAGCCAAGTGGCAGTTCCTGCACCTGGGTCAGGGCAATCCGCAATATCAGTACAGATTGGGGGAGGGATTGATTAAGAGAAGCACTGCAGAGAAGGACTTGGGGATACTTGTGGATCAAAAATTGAATATAAGCTGGCAATGTATGCTTGCAGGCCAGAAAGCCAATTGTACCCTGGGCTGCATCAAAAGAAATGTCGCCAGCAGATCAAGGAAGGTGATTCCCCCCCTCTACTCCCCTCTGGTGGGATCCCTGGAGTACTATATCCAGTTCTGGAGTCCTCAGCACAGGAAAGACATGGACCTGTTAGAGCAGGTCCAGAGGAGGGCCATGAAAATGATCAGAGAGCTGGAACACCTCTCCTCTGAGGACAGGCTGAGAGAGTTGGGGTTGTTCAACCTGGAGAAAAGAAGACCGCAGGGATACCTTTTTGTAGCTTTCCAATATATAAAAGGGCTTATAGGAAAAACGGAAACAGACTTTTTACCAAGGCCTGTACTGACAGGACAAGGAGCAATGGCTTTAAACTGAAAGAGGGTAGATTCAGATTAGACATAAAGAAGAACTTTTTTTTACAGTGAGGGTCATGGGACATGAACAGATTGCCCAGAGAAGTTGTGTATGCCTCATCCCTGCAAGTATTCAAGATCAGGTTGGATGGGGTTTTGAGCAACATGAAAGATGTCCCTACCTATGGCAGGGCAACTACATGATCTTTGAAGATCCTTTCTGACCCTTCTAATTCTGATTTTATGATTCTAAGTTTCCTTTCTTCCATGCACTGTACAAGTTTGGGCCTGTCATTATAACACAGTTTTGAAGAGGCTGTTCTTATTTTGATTCTTGTGGAAAAAATCATCCCCAGCAGACCGGTGTCTGCTTGTTGCTGAACATAGGCTTCATGGTGCAAAGCAGTCATTCTTGAAGCCACTATATGTGAAGCGAATTGCATCCTAATACGATGCTGTAGTCCACACGTGACATGTGAGATGACCAGTGGAACAATAATTAATCCTCCTGCATGAGAATAGGGAAATGCATCTCCCAAATTGTTACTGGAGAACAATAGCACCATGTAGTGACATAAAGCGCATGGGATCACATCACAGCGATCTACTGGTTGCCGTGGTGACGGGAGTGGGCCCACAAAGCCAGCCGCCCGGCTGCTGAATTGGAAGGGATAAGAAAAACACAGCCCACTTCCCATGCGAAATGAATTACAAGAACAAGCAAAGGAAGAAAAGAAAATTGTCAACCCCTAATCAAATGTTCTCTTATTTTTAGAAAGGGTTTGAAGAAAATGGAGGCCATCTCTGCATACCTCTTGGGCTTCAGGGACCTGGCTAGTAATATCTCTCTACATACCGTAGAAATAAATCATGATGATTTGTATAAGAAAAATCACATGTAACAGAAATCTCATCCATGTGCAGTGGGAGATGACAATACCTTATTCAATCCTGCTATTCATTCTGCCTGCCTTAGCAAGCAAAATCTGTAGGAATATGTTAAAATGGGTCTCAACATAACAACTGCATTTCACAGACAAGCCTGACTGCTTGTTTTCCCTGCACCCTTTTAATTTTCACCTAGAGAAAGTTAGCATATTCCAGTTCCTTATTAGCTCTACAAGCTCTCTTACCTTTTACCCTTGCTTCACCACTACAGATCAAAAGCAAAATGGTGGAACGTGAAACACATTTAAACATAGCAAATCAGTGACTCATAGGAAACACCATTAATTTTCCACTCTTTCTCATTTTTGGGAGCTGCTTCATATTTTATTACATTTAGTAGTATTGAACATAGCAGCAAGTTCAGTTCACCTGGCAGCCTCCAATTACTAGCAACTAGGTCCAAAAATGGTTTGGGCATCTGCAAGTAAGGCAGTGCCTTCATTTTGCAGTGCAGAGAGTGGACTCCAAACAGCAAGGTGAGGCCTCCAAGACTGTAGTAAAAATGTTGTTGGCTGCACGAGTGGTGAGCATCTCCACGCTTGCCTCTACAGTTCTTGTCTCTGGGAGCAGGATCCCTACAGCTGAATTAGGCACACAAGACCCTGCATAACTTAATTGGAAGAGAAAGGAGATTAAGAAAGAGGGTTGCAGTGCTAAGCAGAGGAAGCCATAAGATGCTCCAGAGCAGGAGTTATATCTGAAAGTTTTGCCTCCCTTTGCAGGCCTGAGTGCAATGCCATTTGGAGGCTGGATTTCCCATGCTGCTTCCTGGATCTTGACATACAAGTGGTCCCTTTTGATGAAGACAGCTGGCTCACTGTTTTCTTTCAAATTACAGTATGCATCACAAGCATGTGTCTGTAGCTCAGAAGTTAGGATACTTGGTTGAAAGAAATAGAAAGTCCTGAATTTTTAGCTTTTTCTCTGGTTTTTGTATTTGGCAGTTAATGGATGTAAACCAGAAACATTTCTAGCACAAGAAGATTGATTTACCACAGCCAGCTGTCACTGGTCAAAAGGATAATATTCCTTTCTGGTTTACTGACTAAACTTCACAGCAATCAAGTTTCAGCAGGACCAGTGAACAATTCCTCCTCAACCCCAGAGTGCACTTTCGTATCAGTTGTTGCATAGCTTGCTCTCTTTTTAGGAAATTCGAGTTTGAGAAAAACATGTGAACCTGATCTCCTGCCTTCTGCATGAATCCTCTAACAGCTGGGCTGTGCTATGAGGAAGAACGATAAAGCCATTCTTCCTCCTTCCATCACATTTTTGCAAGAGCAGGTGCTAGGTCATGCCTTGCTCCTGTGTTTCTGCCTTGGGCATGCTCTGAGACTTCCTACCAGATCAAGCTCTGATGGCATCTAAGAAGAGGGCCTACTTTCTAAACTCACTCCAAAGTCTCATGTGGCTTCCAAGCTTCTCTGTCTGCTCAGAACAGAGGAATCAAACACCGAGCAGCCTAAAGGTAAAGATGCCAGTGTGACCGGGGTTCAGCTGCAGGCAGGAGATGAACAAGCACTTCCAAGACCTCAGTCATAACTTTAGGGCATGTGTGTGAAGACTTAAGTATTTTCTTGAGCGTACGTTTTCCTTGCTTCTATTTCACAGACCCTTTCTGTAAATAAGCTGCTTTTAAGACATGGATTGTGCCCAGAATTTTAGTCTTTGACTCTGCATTTTGTACTCTCTGGGCTGATTTGGGGGGCTTACATTCAAAACAGCATGGCTAGGGTTGATAAAAATGCGAGGAAGGCAATAATTCTGTGAGGCATTCTGGGAGGTGAATAGAGTTTTCACATTTATCACAAAACCACCAGTGTTAGCTCCAAGGTTAAACAGAACTCCATGTTACGTGCAGAGCAGGTATTCAGCATTTTTGGTATGTCTGAAAATATCATGTTTGCTCCTTCTGCACTTCCCAAACTTACACACTTCCCGGAGAAAGGAATTTTTTTCTGAGAATTTAGAAGTCTGTTAATTAGCTCACAGTAATATAGATTTTAAAGTGGATCCTTTGAGAAATTTAGCATCTAGGCAAACTAGCATTTATCTCAAGTAATCTGAATAATGGTACAATATAGACTCTCTGGAATTTTCATAACTCAAATGAAGCGAAATTATCTTCATAATATACATTCAAGACATTAAGATGTAATTTAGGTAAGTATTAATAATTATTATATTGAATTGTTATGACTAAATAGGCAGACAGAGTTGGGTCAACAGCATTAGTAATTAAGTGGGCCAAGTGTGACATTAGAGGTAATTTTTTCAATTGCCACCTTATCCGTACAGCTAATTTGTATGTGACAATTGTGTTAGTTGTAATGAATCAGTGCTACAAGGAAGAGGGGATAAAAATAGCAAAAATTCTTCCTGCAATGATCCTTGTCCCAGCTATCAGTATTGTTTAATTATCGCTATATTTTAATTAACTATTACTCTTGTGTGAAAGGTCTGAGACTATATGTTCATTTGAATATTAATACTTGAAAAACTTTTTATGGCACTGGTTACTTCAGGATCACTTCTGGAAGAGTTGAATATGAACCAGAGAGATTGTTGAAATGATCGTAGGTAGGTCGGGACTTGGGATCTCTTGGACTCCTTTTTATACTGACCCTACTTACATCACCTTCTGTCTTTATGCATAGTTCAAAAATTCGGGCTCTGAATTGCTATCACCCCACTCTTATCTATGAGTTAAATGGCCTTTTTTAATTAACATTTCAATAGTAGTTTATTATTACTTCCCGATGAAATTACAGTAACAAGCAAAACAGTCTTCCAGTTTTCTCTTTGGTTTTGTGGAGTTTTTAATTGCTAAGAAAGCCATAAATGTAAAGACTGACAAGAGAGCGAGGTGAGAATTGAAAATGAGTATCAATATCAGTAGTTTAAAAGCAAAATAGTTTTATAAGAATGTTATCAAATGATTATTTTGCAACATGCTGACTTCTTTTCTCCTGACATATTTTATAATCAATCTCTTTCCCTCAAGGCAAAATTTCATGCTTCTGCAGGGGATTTTTCTAAGATAGTCTTGTCAGGTTCGTAGGTGAAATAACAATTTCTGCAGTATCTCCAGGAATCCGATAAATCTTTCTGACCTGAAAGTACAAGTTAGGCATTTCACTCAATAGTGATTCTTACAGATCTTGTTTTCATGTTAACAGCGGCAATACTAGTGAGAGGCAACCTTTTCACTCATACTGAAGCTTGCTAAATTCTGGTCGTTTGCCAGTTCTTGTTTGGAAATGAAACACATGACACACTGCCTAAAATTTTTGCAGTAATAAGAGGCAGTGTTCATTATTGAAAGCTACATTTCTCTAGTCATTTCTTGCAAGTCTCTAAGAAAATACTCTTTTACCTTGTGTAAAAGCTATGTTGTGGTGAAAATTTACAAACCTTCTGGCATGTTATTTAGTCAATGAAAAAGAAAAGTCCTGGTTATTCAACAGGTCTTTAACCACATAGTGAGATGTCTCTAATTTTTTCCCAGCCAGAGGACAGTCTAGATGTCAACTTTTTCCAAGAGGTGCAGTTTGGAAGGATATTAGGAATAGGTGGGTGAGAAGCAAAGCAATTCAGACTGAGGAGGAGGCTGTTTTAAGTGAGCTGTTGAGGATCTGCTTCATAGCAGTCCTTGTTCCTGCTGGTACCAGATGCCTGCTCACTTCCCAGTTATGCATTTGGAGTGAAAGGGGTAAGAAAGAATAAGCTCTTTGGTGCTGTACATCTCGCTTCAGTCTCCAAGCACACATAATGGAAGAACAGTCCCATCTGCTCCTTCCCTGCTCCCACCTCTCTTATCTGAGTGGCAGGAATGATGGTGCTCTCAGGTACTCCAGCTAAGTGTACCACCTTTTATATTCTTTTTTTTTCCCATCTATGCCAGGTCATATTTCCAGCAGCCCTGTAAGCTCAAGTATGACATCTGTTGCCCCAACTCCATTCAGATCCCCCCAGCTGTGCTCCTGTGGTGTCCAGTTTCAGTCAGTCAGGGTGAAATTCAGTGCAATACACGTTGATAGAGACATTGGCAAGGCACTTTGAACACCAACCAGGCTTTGTCTGTGATATGCATACACAGTGACCCTACTTATTGCTATGTGTTAGGTGCCACCTGTACCAGCTTTTTACAGTCCCTACTGATCTCATTATGTTCATAGTATATCACCCACTATGTGGGTGGCTGGAGGAGGGCAACGAAGAGCATAAAGCACTCCCCACGCAATGACAGTGATGCAAGCACCAGTGCTGCCCCATCATCACTGTACTCACCTCAGAAGTCATCCTTTGCTTACCCACACCAACCCCGCTCTTGGGCAAACCAATTTCCAATACACCAGAAGCATAAAAAGTTGCCTGAAGTTGTTGCCACTTCCAGTAGCACTTGGCATCTCCAGCTGAACTTGGTGTCAGTAGTGGCTGCACAGTAAATGAATTCAACTCAACCTGGTGAGTAACAGTTCTTACACAGCTTTAGGCACCAGATTTACTACTTCTCCTCTACTAGCTGATAAAGCTGAGCATAGAAAAAGCTGGTTTAGCTGCCATTGCCAGCCCGTAGCCAGAACTCTCCCAAATCCTCGATTTCTTACATAACAATCCTTTCTTTTGTAAGGGAGAAAAAAGCTTTAAATGCAAAAGTAATTTTTTCTTTCTCTTTTTTTCAGTCAGTTTTTGTTCTGTTTACATAAAGTGATGCATATGCATTTACCTTCCCATTGAGGTTTTTTTTCTCAGAACTTTGCAATGAAAATCTCTGAAACCTCTCTCTGACCTCTATCAGATTTTCAATTTATCAGCCAAAGTGAAGAACAAGAATAAGATCAAAAAGCATATGCGGGTGGTTTGTTCCCCACAAGCCGTCTCTTCCAACTTCAGTGGTTGAGTTTTCAGATAAGACTAGTGATGTATCTGCCAGCTGTTTTAAAGCTTCTGTATTATTTTACTTCAGTGACAGAACCAGACATTGGAATTTTTCACCATAGATTTTCAGCACAGAAAATATATGAAGGAAGATTAAAAACATAGGTACAAAATTGGGACAATAAGAAACATACAGTCCTTCCTGCCATAGAATCATACCATAGAATCATAGAATTGTTAGAGTCTGAAGGGACCTTAAAATCATCTAGTTCCAGTCCCCCCTGCCATGGGCAGGGACACCTCCCACTAGAGCAGGTTGCTCAAAACCCCATCCAGCCTGGCCTTGAACACCTCCAGGGATGGGGCATCCACAACTTCTCTGGGCAACCTGTTCCAGTGCCTCACCACCCTCACAGTAAAGAGTTTCTTCCTAATATCTAATCTAAATTCTAAAATGTTCTTCTAATCACCATATTTTATTATCTTCAGGGACAAATCTTCAAAGTACTTTTGTTCCTGCAGGATGTAGAATGCATATTGGTCTTTTTTATTTTAAGAATCTTGAAAGTAGTTCTCTTTTGATAATAAATGAAGTTGTCTACAAGTTTATGAATCTTTTGCTTTGATTGGATTGTAGAGGTTCTTTGAGCTGTTTAATGTATTAAAATTAGGCTATTTTTAATAGAGTCATTTTTTTTCTATAAATCTGACATATTCCAGACTGAATTGTTTTCTAAAGATTCCATATACATATATCTGTATTTACATATGTTTGGAATCTGGTATAAAGGTCTAATCCAGCATTTTTGGGAAAGACTGTATTAACTTCAGGTGGAGAGTGCCAGAGGTGATTTTGCGTGGAAGAACCAGAACAAATGCCAGTAAAATCTTTATCTCATAGTGTACCATTATGCATTTTGTTCTGAACTTATTTATAGGAACTATCTCAGATTTTGGCAAAATTTCTGGGGTTTTAAACTATGTTGTTTTTCATATGCCTCCAGTCTCCCACATGCAGAGTCGTTTTTCCTTCCTTCTTGAGCCCAACTGTTCTGTGAAACTACTGCCTTCTTACTCAGGAGATTGGCTTCCTGTGTGTTTTTTACAGGGAAAAAGATGATATTCCTGAGAGTTGTGGAGAACCACAAATCTTGGGGGGTGAGGGTCAGCTACACTCTTTCCTAACTGGAATCTCAGAAGCAGTATCTTTTTAATTCATAAGTAAGACTATATTTTATTCATTAGCAAGACAGGAATTTCAACAGTGTAAACTGAAGTGAGCGAGATCTGAATCTGTCCTAGTATAAGCAATTTTGATATATTCCTTACTGCTTTAATTCTTGAGAAGTTTTCCTTCCAACTAAGTTTTCCTGTAGACTTAAGAAACTACAGTATCACAAAGCCTCTTATGTTTTTATTACATAATAAGAGCATAATAACCCCAGTAGAGATTGCTGTTCCATATTTCCTCTTATAAGAACCTGTTTTGTATATAAGCATATCAAAGTTAAATCTTTCCACTCAAATTCTCTAGGTGTGTACTAGAATAATTTCTTCTTAGTGGATGTTTCAGCTAGTATAGCTCAGCTATTTTTAAGGCTGAAATAATGTGAAAAGACAATCTTGCATTCACTTTCATTTTAACTACATTTACCATGTCACCTCTGTAAAGTTACTTGAGGTCAAATTTGGCCCAGTTTATAATAAATGTTTGCATGGCAGCTAAGAGCAGGGAGAGAACTTCTCCTCTTGTCTCTGATCTGCCGCAGAAGGAAATTAGGTATTCCTCACTCTCAATGTAGGAGCGTATGGAAGGATACCGGAGGAGCACAAGAAGAGTAATCAGGTGAAAAAAGAATCAAGGACTGGGATTAAGGGGAGAATGGGAACACCAGGGAGATAAGAATATGGGGGACTGTTTCGTTCTCTTTATGTATGTCTGCAAAGCAGACAGCAGCTTTCTACTACTACCAGTTCACTCCTCTATGTTAAGCAGTAGTGGTATCTACTGAGATACTTAGTATCTAAAGTTTCCTGACTTGCTCTTGTGGAAGAGCTGGCTTAGCTCCATGGCGGGAGACAATGAAGTCTGTTTTACAGGAGAGAGATCTGTCTGCTACTGTTCACACTGATGGTAACGCACAGCAAAAGCTCCAAAACCTGAGCACTTTGAAATGCCAGGTTGCTGCCACCTTAGACTGGGGGCAAGGAGGCAACATGAATTCCAGGATTTTCTGAATTTTAAATATTTGATTTTGTAGCCTTGACACACTTTAAAAAATATGTAATACCAACTGCAAAGAAACAAAATACATGAAGTAATATATAAGGAAAAAACAATAGCGAAGAATTAATAAAATAATGCTTTCTCTGCTATGCAGCAACTATGTGCAAATAGATAGGATTTTTCCTGTGCCGAAGTGTTAGTTGAATTGGTTTTTAAACATTGCTATATTTGAAGCTGGATGCCAAGGTTACTGACACCAGTAAACAGTGTGTAGTAGCTCAGTGATGAGCACACCATGATTATGTGTAAACATCATGCAGCGATGAAAGGTGAAATCTGAAAAACAGTGAAATTAAGTGAAAGCAATAGCTGTAAACAAAATAGCTGCATTTATGAAAATGAATGAAAATGTATAGCCTTTGTTTTGGACTGGATCCTCAGTTGGCTCAGTTTCCTTAAATCCATTTATGCTAGCTATTTCCAGCAGCTGGAGAATCCAGCCCAAAAATGGAAGGTTTATTTTTCCCCAGTTCTTCCTGTAAGTTTCCAGCCTCCTTTAGGTTATTTAAAGGAGAAAGGAAGAATGGGGAAATAATATTTTGTATGTGTTTACCAGGGAGATGAAGAGGGCATTAACCCCACCTCATCACTATCACTGTTTGCACAGCCTGTGCTGCATTCACTCTTACACCCTGCGATCTGCTTAAACTGGCGTGATTGCACAGCTTCTTCCTTTAGAGCAGGTCTCTGCCTGCTCCTGTTCTGAATGCTGCACACAAATTCTTTCAGGATATGATTTGCAGACTTGTAGTCTTAAATCATACCACTTACTGTGAAATATAATTTTAAATGTAATAGCTCTGCAAAGTTTCCATGATTGCCTTAAAAAGACCTCCCCTAGATTTTGCAGGATACTCTGCAGAGTAGCACTTGAGAGTCCTCAAGAGTACATCTGTAAACTAATCAGGCCATCTGAAAAGACTGAAGATTTAGCAGCTGAACAGGGTGAAGTATTGCTTATTCCAGTGTGTTTTTTGAAAGAAAGCTATGTTGCTGTGGGACAGGAGATTTGATATTCAGAAATAATTCATATCCATTATTAAGCCCTGATTCAGCAAAGAATTTAAGTGTGTTCCTTTATGCACCTATTAGCATTTGATTTTTTGCTGCTTAAGAGCTCTACTGAGTCAGAAGCAACAAACTAAATTGAAAGGTGGAGATACAGTTTTTCATGGATTTGCTCACATAAAAGCCTATTCCGTTATGGTGTCAAATGAGTACGAAAAATAAGAATTCTTGCATCTAGGAAATTAGTGTCATGAGACTCTAACAGGGGTAAGAGTTCAAGAAAGGTCATCTGTTTTTTCCAGGTTTTGTTCACAGCTGTAATAGTGAGAAGCTTTTTTTTAAAAAAAACAAAAAGTGCTGAGTTTTTGTCTGAAATGAGGTACTCTGCAAAAGCAATGCAAGATTGCCAGGCTACTTAGAACCATCTTGATTTGATTCCTGGCTGCAATTCCCTTTTTAAGCTACTGTTGTGCCTCCTGTGATTCCCAATAGCCACTGCCAGTTAATAAGTGCCTTAACCTTCAACTGCTGACCATACTATGTAGGTGGTGTCAAACTCCTTCAACTTCACCCTGTATTGCCCACTCTTTTGATGAATTCTACGATCATCTTTTAGTCGTCATATTATCCTCTTATTTGTGTAGCTATCAGTCCAGCCTACTCCTCGCAACTCCTAAGAATAGAGGAATTGAATTGTGGAGGCTTATTTTATGGACTTTTGTGGGAACTTATTTCATGTATTGTTTGAACAGATGGTCTTTTTCAGCTTTTTTGCATGCTAGGAGTTATTTGACCTGCCTGCAAGAAGGGAAATAAGAGCTCAGTGACAGGTAAAGCTAGGACTGCGCTGGTATGGTTAAATTCAGGGGGATGGGGCCTGCATGGAGGTTATTGATACAACTCCTTCTCTTTGGTTTCTTCACCATTTTACTAGTAAGGACCAGCATAATTTTATTCTCATTTACTCCACTCATCTTATTCTGTGGTAAGTACTTTCCAGTCTGGAAAAAAAATGAACATAATGTAGAGCTGGGTGAGGTAGGAGGGGAATGAAAAAAATTAAGAGTTTCTGGACATTTCTGTAGTCATGTCTTTGGTTCCAGTCAAATGAAAGAAAGTTCACATCTGGTATTTGGCTTCAGTGGGAGCTACAGTTTCTCCACTGGCAGTGCTGCCAGCAGTGTAGTAATTGCCTATGAGCTTAAGCGCCTTCCACTGTATTTTGTCATCATGAAAATGAATGCAATCATCAGTATTTTATGATTCTTGTCAGATACTAGAAGTTAAGCAAATTGTTCTCTTTTAAACACAACAGAAGGGTTTGTTCCAGGCTATTGAAGGCATCTGCTATTTTTTCATTTTTATTCTACCTTCTTTTTCCCATTTTTAGGGAAGCAACGTAATGGAAGACCAGGACCTCTTGGAAATAGGAATCCTTAACTCTGGACACAGACAGAGAATACTCCAAGCAATCCAGCTTCTCCCAAAGGTATAGTTTCTGTTATTATCCAAGTGAGAGAACCAACACCTACAGCTTTCACATTGTTTAAGACACTTTTTTGAATGGAGATAAACATAACTCTCTAATGCTTTTCTAGACATGTTTTTTTGCATATGTAGTATCATTGCATTGCACCCACTTTGTATAGGTGTAATTGACAAAGTAAAGGAAAGTAAAATCTGCAATTTAACGTGATGGCTTTTTAGAATTTATTTTAATTATTTTTGGCTTTTCAACCTTTTTATAGACTGTTGTTACATAACTATAAATCAGGCTGTCAATGAATCCCAGATGTTTGTCTTTACATAGCAGTTGGCCTGGAAATCCTTTGCCCCTTATATAAGTATTCTTAAAAGCCTTGGATGAAACCTTCTTTTCCTAATACCTTCCTTTCATGTAAGATGTGGAGATCTCCTGCAGGCTTCATATTTGATTTGCTGCCTTGTACATGAATTTTGCTTCTTAACTGTGGGCAGAATATCTTGCAGTCATTTTTCCAATCACTTTTGGCGCTAGCTGATTAAACCATAGATTTTAAAATCAGTGATAGAAAGGGATAGTTCTTGTATTTTGTATGCCAGAATGTATCAGCAAAGGCTTCTACTAGTGTTCCAAACAAGAGATAGTGGGCCTAGCATGAAAATTTACTATGTGGTTTTGGGAAGCTGTGTAAGGAGAATGAATGAGAAGTAGACACCAGTAAGGCTCAGAAGGCTGCAGATACTTAGTGCAAGGTACTAAGGCAGGAATAAAACCTGGTGTAACGTGCATGGAGTGATCTGGGGGCAGTATGTGTGGAATAATTGATGTAAATAGAGATTAGTCTGCTTGCATTTGATAATACTGGAGAACGAGAAGAGTTATTAAAGAACTTTTCGGTCCAGAGTATGAGGCTGACATTGCTCGAAAAGGCTTTTTGATGCATCATGGATTACTAGATAAGTTCTTCTGAGTCACTTGTAAAAGAGAACAAGAATTTATTTTGTGAAAAATAAGTAGTTGTGAACAATTTCTGTATCTGGATGTCCTAGCCAGTCCCTACATACTACAATATATCTGTGCACTGAAACACCAAAGATTATTAAAGACAATAATATTCCGCATACCATTTAGACAAGAGAGATAAGATTTATCTCTCTTGTCTAAATGGTACAAGTAGTAGGGTGTATAAAAGTAGCATGTGATGAATTACAATAGATATTTGGGGTTTAACTGTGAATTTATGACTTTTCCAGCAATGCTATAATTCAAAGAAAATTTTGTAATCTTAATCCCTGCTCTTAGCTGATGAAATATTTTTTCTGTTTTTCATACTTCTTAGAGAGACCAGCTGTTTTGTATTCTTGTTTAAATTGTTCAAAATTAATGACTGGATTTTTACTATATCATAATTTTAGTGCTATTTGCACTCAGTAACTGGTGTTTATGAAAACCTTGTTAACAACATCTGCTTTTGGAGAGTATAGTAACGCTGAGAGCAAGGTTCTGTCATAAAACTCCAACCGAGGCCTTTTTAAAATGTGCTTACTATGAAAAAGGAGGGCATAACTAAGATCTAGAGATACTCTTGAAACCAGTTGAGAGCAAGCTGGTTTTGCGGTTACTTGGAAGAATCAACATCTTCTGAACCAAAGATAATAAAGTAACACAGAATGGCTTGAAGCATGGGCTGAATAACACTGAGGTAGTCTTTAGCAGCTTCCTGTTGAGCTAGGAAAAAGTGTTTAAGGAGCAAGTTCTTAATGTGTCTTTGATGCAAGAATACATCACACCAAAGACAGTCAAAAGCTGAAGCTGCGTGTCACATTTCTGCACTTAAATGGCTCAGCAACACAAGAGACCTTGCATAGTAAACATACATAATTCCTATTCAAAACCCAGATCTTTTGAAGGCACTGCTGTCGGAATAGCTATGGGCCCCACAAATTTGGATCATGTTAGGTTTTATCTAATGTAACCCATCCTTGCTGTATTCACAACCACTTGCTGAAGATCTAAAAACGTTTTACATCCTGCAAGGAACCATGAAACATTTCTGTATATCTATTTGTTTGTTGATAAGTTCAGCTCTGTCATCATGCATTCAAAATAGTGCATACCGTCTAAATATTTTAAGATCTCAAACCATAATTGGAGTCTCACTAATTTGAATCTCATTAGATAAAAATTCTTTTCATTTGTTTGTTTTGAATATGTACCTCTTTTCTGTGCCTCATTTAATTTAAAACTTGATGACTCCTTGTGTTTTAGTACTTAATAACATTGCTGATGATGTTATTTTTAGTTTTACTATTAATGTTTCCTGTCTTGTGATACTTTTAAACTCACATTTTGAAGCGGAAGTTTAGTACTTTAAAAAACATCTACACAACAACACTTCCTTAGAGCCAAATACTTAGGCAGTATTGAATAAACTTACAGGGTAAAAATCAAGCAACATAACTCTTGTCAAGGTTTTAAAATACTCTTTTTTAAAAGCTCTTTTTGTTAACCTCATCAATATTCATCTCTGCAGCCTGAAAATGCAACAGGCATTTAGTGGCTGAAAAGAAAGACTATCTTTTTTCACTCATAATTGCCAGCTTCCTTAAGAAAGATGAATTTCTGTATTTCGAAAACCAATAGCATCTTTAAGGACCACTTTCCAGAGCTTGAAGTAGTTTTAAATAGGAAAAAAACTTCACATACCTGTCAAAATGTAGATGAACTAATCATTGTAGTTTCTTATGCAGTGTTTAACCTGTATGAAAAGGTATGTTTACCCAGATTTCTCAAAATATTTTTCCCTGATGATTCTGTATTTGAGGAGAACATTTCTTAAAAGGGTAAACTGGCATGTTTGTAAGAGATAGACAGAGTTGGAATCTTTCAGTTAGATTTCTGCTTTCCAAAATATCCTTTATTTTTCTTGGATTAGAGCTAGTAGTCCAAATTCTTATCTCACACTAATATAATTTAAGTTATTCAAGTTTCACATTAATATTAACTAGACCACTTTATGGATTATTATTATTAGATAAGGTTAAGACACTCCAGTAGAAATATAATTTGTAAAGTTAATTCTTGGAATGGAAATATTTTATACATGATATCAGTCTTACAGCAAATTTCTTGGCAGAGTCTGATATTGCATTTAAGATTTTTTGTGTGAAAAGAATGAACTCAATAAATTTATGGAGAAGGATTTTATATATTTTATTAAAAGGTAGTTCAGATGTGTTGAGACTAGAGACAATGTCAAAAAAAGATACTGACGTTGCAAGTACAAGGACTTGAGAAAAAACAAATATTAAGAAAGGAATTGTGTGCAGGATATGTGTAATTGGCTGAAAAAGTAATAGCAGTCATGACCTAACATTTTAGCCACATTTTAGTGACATAGGAATCCTAAGGAACATTGTCAAGTTTTTTCAGCATCCCAAACCTCTGTGCAAGTGACTTCTCAATGAGTTTCTCAAAAGCTAATTTTTTTTAAAAATAAGAATTATCCCAGCTTATCTGAGAATTTAGATAAGAAAAAGGATTGTTTTTGTGTGGGATGCTCAGTATATGGCTCCTTCTCCCAGCGCGTAATGGGAACATATTCTCTCATTTGACAGATGGGAGAAAGATGTTAGCTGAAAGCAGCTTTCTCTTGGCTTCAGAGCTATTCTTAAAGTATGCAGCTTGTTCCTTCCTGCACAGACAGGTCTCAGCATAAAGCAAATTTGGGAATCTTGTAGCAGTGGTGTGCAGGCAGCCAGCCTCTTTCCTGAGTGCTTTGCAGAACCAGACACGGAGTAGGATATGAGCACATGCTCTCTGTGAGCAGTGTTATATGAGCAGGAAAGCTGTGCTTCCAAAAAGTGCTGGATCTATTACTCATATGTAACACTCTTTTGTACAAGCACAGTAAGTCTGGCATTTAGGAAAATGGAACTACTGTGCGTGTGCACATTAACTATGCTGAGTATGTATAACAGACAAAGACCACATCGTATGTTTGCTATTGCTGTATTGCTATTGGCTTAGATATCCCAGAGCTTAGCAAACTGATTTGAATCCCAGTATTTAATTTTCTCCCGTTCAGCACTGCTAAAAATTAGATCATTCCAACTTCCATTCCTAAAGACAGTGATCAAACTAGGAGATGCTGCAAACTGGTATCATAACATTTGTGACCCTTTCTTGCTACGACTCCTTGGTTCTGGTATGCTGGAAGAGAAGATGAAAAACAGAATTCAAAGGAACTGCTTTCTACCCTCCTGTTTTTCTTCCCTTAAATGCCTCTGATAATTGCTCTCCTGGTTTGGAAGGTGGCCACTCACTTCCTCATTACACTGTTTATAAGACCTTTAACCATAAGGACAGAATACGTCTTAGAATCCAGCATAACACAGGAATTGTTCATCTCTGAAACACTAATGTGTAGTCTACATAATTTAAGTAAAGCAGCACAAAAGGAGTGGATCAGTAAAACATGGCAGTTGGATACATCCACATTATAGTTCAGGGTGTTTACTTCGGACTGGTTTTAATCTAGTCCCATAGATCAAATGTCCTCTCTATGTGTGTGCTTTAAGACTGTCTGACGAGTGATGTTGCACAACCATTTTCCTTCTTAACTGAGCCTATCTGCCTGTCTATGAGCCACTCTAGACATGACATGCTGTCACTTAGCTGTATCATGTAGATTACAGTAGTAGATCACTGGTCCTGCCATCATTGCCCATACAGTAAGTCTTTTCTTCCTGCTTCTTTTATACTTTCTTATTTGTGGTTGGCTCTGTATTGCCTACTGCCTACTCTGAGAATAGTCAGCAGGCAAGGAAATATGCTGTATGAGAGGAAGCGCTATTCTCTTTCTATAGCAACAAGGCTAGGATGACGACCTGACCGAGCTGACTTGGACTTTCTTTACATCCTTTGTCTAAGAAAGAAGACATGGATAGGTGTTTTCTGAGAGTCTTTGCTGGTGTGGCTGTTTTGCCTCAGGTCTTCACCCCTCGTGTTCATGAGCTCCATAAGGGCTCCTGATGGGATCCACATTCCCATCTGCAACCTGTCCTTAGGCACCTGCAAACCACAAAGAATACCACTCAGTTGTCCCACACCTTTTCTCGTTGAGGCATATTTATGAACACATTTTCAGGTCATCAAAAGGACTTCTGATACCCATATGGTCCATAATTCCAGCACTGGATACAGAGGGAACACTAGCATTTTCTCTATGGGCAGCAATAGTGTTAGCAGCATCTGAATAGTGTCTGCTGTATGGGAAGTGCTACCCGCTGTCTGCATCACCAGGTCATGAGACCATACATGCAGAAATGAAGCAAGTGCTCAGTTTCACACATACTGTGTGAAAGTAGGTTATGGCTTCAGCCATCTACATACAAGATAGTAGGCTGCATGACAGACTGGACACAAACATTTCCAGTGTTTCTCAAACTATAGGTCTGGGCTGTGATCTGCACTGCCCCTGCGAGGACACAGTTAAGTCTTTTAAACTTTTTAACAGACTGAAAAAGCAAAGACCTGTTTTTTCAATACCCCGTAAGCACTCTCTCCTCTTTGAATCTGCTCAGAGCATCAAGGATGGCATTTGTGTCCAGGCCGCTGCACCCTCCCAGATGAAGGGAAGACCAACCAGAATTGACTAGAGTAAGACAAGTAAAATGCGATTAACACTGAATGTCTTTTGCAGTGTTTCAAATATAAAGGGAAGATTACAAAGAAATTGATCTGTCTCTCCTTGTGTCAACAAATTTCTATACCCACTCCCACCTCCACACAAAGGGAACAGAGATTTCTTTATGGCCTCTGAGGCTTACTTGCTTCATCCATTCCCTCCTCAATAGCACCAGGCTGATGGATATGTTTATTCTGCCTTTGCCTGCCCACTGGTGTGTGGCTGTTAAATTCTGTCTCCAGTGCCATCTGGAAACTACGCAGCCCATTTCACCATAGAGAAGTGGCTGCTAGAAAATGTTCAGGTGGGAGGAATGAACAGCTAACAAGGCCTATGTGAGCAACTGCCATGACTTGGGGAGGGAGGAGGAGGAAGATTTGAAGACAACTAGAGATTCAGGGCTAACTAGGTCAGAGGGTACTTTTCTATGTTCCCTCTCACCAAGAAACCCTTCTCTATGTCCTCCTCCCCCTCCTCCAGCATGATAAGAGCTTTTGTCCCATCCCGTCCCACTTTTCATCAAGAGAAGTGATTCATCTCCCCTGTGCCTATGCCTTTGGTTGAAACACTCCATTCAGAGAATGACTCTCCCCTTTCAGTCTTATGATGGGCTGTTAGTACATTGTATTCAAGGCATTGTGCCCCAGAGCATCCCCAGCTGTACCTCTTTACTCTCACAAATGATCTCTGCCTGCACAGCATGGTGTGGCCAAGCTCTCTGTAGCTGCCTCATATGCAGAGGTTCAAAGGTCTCCAGACAGCCCTAGAGAACACACTTGCTGGGAAGACATCCAGCATTAAAAAAAAACCAACTAAAAGTCGTAGCAACACAAACATTTTCCTGAGGGCTGGCATTGCCCACGGTGGACTAGCAAGGACAGAAGTTGGCCGCTGTGGCCTAAGAAAACAGGCAGGAGCTGCACTTGCAGTTGTGGGAAGAACAGAAGAGGCTCCAGCAGTCACCACAGTCTGTTGCAACCTGAACACCTAGAAAGGGTCTGCAAGAATGAGATACATAAAAATGCCTATCCATGGGAGCAGTGTTTCTTCCGAAGGACTGGCCCTGCTTCTGTTTTCATGTCTCTCATTGCTTCTGCAGCTGGCCCACCGGTCACCACACAGAAGCATAATTAGACACCTCTGATCTCCTCACAGCAGTAACGAGGTCAGCACCCTCCTTATACTGACACCAGGTTATACTGCTATAAGGAAGCTTTCAACTTTCTTACAGCACAGGTTGATGAAGAGCATCATTTCCTTGGGGCTCTAGTTAATACCCTGTGGGATCTTCTGTGAAGCTGGGGAAATTGATGAGTTTTCTGACATCACAAAAAACAGGTGGATGATAATAAAATCGTTACAGAATCAAAAAGAAATTCAGCAAACAGTTCTGAGCTAAGCAACAGAAAGTGAGTCAATTAAATCAGAAAAAGCATCAAGGAAGGAAATTATATGAGTCATAAAGAGTTAAAGGCAGTTGACAGCAAATATGAAGGTAAAAGTCCACCATTTGGTCCATGTGTGCACGTGTGTTTTCTCCCATTGAAGGTGGTAAGGTTTACAACCACTTGCTTCAGATCTATGTTTTCCTATTAGGGGTTGAAATGCATTTGGTGCATGACTAGTGATGATCTTCAATTTCCTCCAAAAAGAAAGCTGGACAGTGTATACACAGTCTATTCTGCAAAGTGAACAAATGCAAAGTAGGTTACTTTTAAATCATGCTGTGACACCAAACCATAGTCCTGTTGGATCAAAAAGATCACCACTAGTTCAACCCCTGAGCAGGATAAAAAAAACTAAAGATGCAGTTGATAGCATGCTATCTAAAGTAAAACAGGCAGAGCTATTGAGGATCCAGCAAAGGATGAAAATTTGTCTTTGGAGATATCAGTCTATGCTAATTTTTTGAAAGCGTGCCTGTAAAGCTCTAGCTTTTTGCATTGCAGTACCAACAAATATCCACAAGACCTCTTTTAGAAATGATACTCATAGAAATTCTTGAGATCAAAGGGCATAGCTTCTACTTAGTCCAAAACTTCCAGATTTAGGTGTTCTTACAATTATATTATATGCAATTGAATTGTCCTGAACTGTTGCCTACATCATCCTTAGTAATATTGAACAAAACCTGTTCTTCCCTTGTCCCAGACATTGTGTCTGGTGATGAACTAGGAGATCTCTTCAGTCTTCTGGATGTAGTTGTTTAAATTTTTCCAGAAAATAAATAAAAAAATAGACTTGTGTGCAACTATTTTCCTTCAAATTCCAATTTCTTTCTGATTCCAATTGCAAAAATCATAGAAAGGGTGCCTATTGCAATGCTGCCAATCTTAGGTAAGAAACTCTGAACTCAATTCATGGTATACTGGATTTACCATTGAGGCAGGATCCTGAAGCAGGCAGTGCTGTGAAGTCAGTGTGCCTATACTAATTTTTTTTTGTAAGCTCCGCAAGAAGACAGAAGGATTTTGATTAGCAGAAAGAAAAGTCAAACATTATTAGAACACAAGCTTGAATAGTTAACTTTATAAATATGTGACAAGGTAGACAGAATAGAAAACCAGCAGGTTTATATACGACTCTTCCTCACCCACTATGTAATTGCAGGCAGGTTCCTGGTTTCACTCAGTGGCTTTCTCAACAGCAGCAAATGCAAAGTCTTCTCAGGTCCTTAGGGAGCTGTGCCCATGAGAGCTGCCTCTCTGCTCCTGACCAAAGGCTTAATTTCTCTGCAGGCACTGCAGGCAGCAGCTCCACCCAGTGCCCCTGAGCCAGCCAGGCCCTGTGGTCTTTGGAAATATCACTCTCCTGAGCCTTTTCTGTCACTGATCCAGAGGAGGAATGATCTCCTCTTCCAACAACATGAGTCAAACTGATCACATTTGTAAAGTACATAATGTATAACAGGTAACTCACAAAGACAGGAAAAAAAGAACTGATACATCCCCGACCACAATCATCCAGATTGGTAGTTGGTAGTTTGATACAAGTTCCCAAAAGTGCCTCTTACATGTCTCAGCTACACCAGCAGTTTAAAAGAAAGCATTCTGGGCTTGCTAAAAAGATTTTTCTTGCAAACCAACAAAGCTTAAATTCACTGTAATCATAGCCATCATTTAAAAAGCTGTAAAAGTCAAGTCATCTCTTTCTCCTTACACTGCTGATAAAAAGCTTGATTTTAATACATACAGTGTTGAGATCCATCAGATAGTGATATTACCTGTGGAGAAAATAGCATTAGTTCCCCGTCTTTCTGAGAAGATCAGAGAAAACTGGTAATAGTCCATGTTACTGAGTTCACCTTGATGCTTCTGGTGCATATGTGACTACTTTGAAGCTCCATTCGTATTTGTTTGGCTAGCTTTCAGAGACAAAAACTCAAGTACCTTCTATCCTAATGTAAAAAACTATATAGATATAGCAGTGATGCAGCTGTAAAGAGACTGATGTACAGACATCTTCTTGTAAAGGATTTCTCAACCCATTAGGATGCTACTTGACATTACTATCTTCTTATGAGAAATAGCTCTTTCTGGCTTCTGCTTTCCACTCATTTCAAAGGAGGCGATACTAGTGATAGATCAATAGGACCTAGGAGAGAAATCTCCTATCCTTTGTGTCTTCTTCCATGCTTTGTTTCTATCGTATTTTCTTAAACATTTATTTTTCTCTAAATCCCATGGGCTTCATTCCTAGCCTTTTCCATAGTTGGCATGCTAAAATCATCTGCAATGAAACAGCTCACACTGATACTGTTCTTCAAAGATAACAACCAAATGAACTAGTAGCAGTGTCTGCAGAAGAACAATACTGCCCCTATTTATGAGCAGTTAATATTTGAAAGGCTGTCATGAGTTGAAGCTTAGAGATTTTATACTGCTCTGAGTCAGACAGTATGCATGTAGCTGCTCAGATGTTTGACACCACTGGTGCATGTGTTGTAGCTGGTGCAAAATGATTGAAATATTATACATGGAAATGCAGCCAGTAGATAGGAGGATTTTTTCTTTCAGAAAAAAAAAATCAATCAGCAACTAGCATCAGCAAGGGAGACTACAGGGTGTAAATGATCTGTGAGCAGAGTCTGAGATCATGGTGCAGTATGAAAAAAAAAACCTAACAGTTCAAAAGCCATGACCTATTAATGAGGACTGGGATAAGATGCAACTAAACTGGAACTCTACTAAAGGGGCAGCACTTCCAGACAGATATTTCAGAGTTAGGGTTTTTAATTTAAAAACTCCATAACATTTTATATGAAAAGCAGATACTAGTAATGGTACTGTCACACCTAGACAACCAATCTGTCTGTCAATAAATATTTGAAAGGAAAACATTCAACCAGCTATGAATGACAGTTAATAAGCTAGTTGATATTGTTAACAGAGAGAACAAAACTTGCCATACAAGAGGATGGATACTGAAAGTTTATTAATTTTCACATATTAGAAACATTTTAGAAAATCTGTTTTGAAGAAGAGATTGGTTCTTGGTTCATGACAAAACAAAATACTGCTTTTGTGCTGAACCTGTTGGCAAATACTCTAGTTCTGAGATCAATTTTTTGCAATAGGAGCAGCCAGAGAGGGCTGCCCTGCCAGGGCAAGTGGGCTGGCAGGAGAAGGGCGACAGTGGGGCAGGCACCCAAGACGAGTGAGGCAGGGACGGTGGCAGTGACTGCAGACAGCCACATCCCAGGGCAAATCCACAGGGACAAGGATGGGACAAGGTCGATTCAGAAGGGCGAGTTGGTGGGTGAGGATCAGCAAGGTGCATGGCTGGGCACAGGTAGCATCACTCAGGCGAGTGTCAGGGACATGGACCTGAACTCACATGCAGCTCCTGCAGAAGGTGGGGTGGCCTCAACCAGGCTTCTCACTGCTCTTGTTCACACAGGTCTGATCCAGGGCTACACAGCTGTACTGTCCCTGACATAGCCTTGAACACAGGCAGCCAAATTTCTGGGGCAGGGAGAGGGAAGATGCTTTCAGAGCCTGCAGCTGCCCAACAACAGGGCAGTGTATTTTCATGCAGGTTATTGAATGACCCAGTGACAATTTTGAGTTTGGCAGCAAATCCAAAGAATAAAATTGTCACATACATTTCAGTTGTTCCTGGTCTTTTGCTTATTGGATTGTTTGCCTGCGTTTGCTTGCCTGCAGCCCTTTGCAACACACTGTAGGAGAGTGATATCTAATTTAACAACCCTTCTGACGGAAATCTCCAATGGGAATTGAGAATTCAGAAACATTCCATGCTGTGTTTGCTTTTTATAAAGGCTGATGGGTTATCAGAATTGTGGACCAGAATGCATGAGATTTCTCAATCGGCAAGTCCAAAAAAAATCATGTTAAAATCAGCTTTTGTTAAACATAAAGATCAAATATCAATAAAGAAAAATAATTTGCATAACACGCCCCATATGGGTACGTTGAAAATTGTTTTGAAGGTGCTTCGCTTTTCTTTGCTAGAGAAAGAAAACAAAAATGCCTTATATCTTTCAAAAGTTATGCATTCCCTGTGGGCCCTGTACATCTTCTTCATGTCTTCTCTGTATTATATTTTTATTCTTCAGTTTATCTGGTCCTATCTTTTCAAGTGCCAGTTGTTTAAGCATACCTCATTTCAAATCAGCTCTTGAAATAAACTTCCCAGGAGTTAGAGCTACCAGGGTCCTCCAACACTTTTGCGGTCTGTTGGACAGGCTACTGTCAGATTTGAAGTAAGTTTGAATGACAAGGAAAGAAGAATTTGCCATGCATTTTTACATCTAAGAATTTCATTCTAAATTAAGATGAAACTAAATTCTAAAATGTCAAGTTCAACAACAAAACTGAATTCTTACTTTCTAACATGTCTCCTTTGTTACAGAAGTGACCTGAAAGGCTACAATTCCCATTGTTATTTATGTGATTTTTTGTGTCTCTCTTTTATGATTTAAGATAGTGATTTCACTACATCATTTAAATATTTTCATTAGTATTTTATATCCAACATTTGCAGCAAAAGACCAAAGAGTAGACTGTCATACCAACGATGCAGCGTTCCTGCATCACTCCTCTGTGATACTGCAGGAAACCAAGATCAACATCATGACATGCTGGCTTTCTGCATTTGAACAGACAGATCAATGAACACTACTGCGGCTTTCAAATGCATACTTTAATTTTTTTCTCTGCTTTGAATTCAAATTGTGTTTCAAATAAACTGTGAAAAATAAATTGTTTCAGGCAAGATATTAAGATCAGAATTCTCTCCTTAAATTACTTTGTCACTCACTTCAAACTTAAGCTCAAAGCATTATGTTACTGTCACACTTTCCTTGTTTCTCAGAAAGTAAAAATGTACATAAGCAGGCAGAAATGGGAGACTGGCTTTCACCATGCGCAGTGTCAGTCTTGCACAGTTGGGACATCCTATGCAAAACACAAGGTTTCTAAACCTCTAAATCTTCTTAAGAGTTTACCAGTTCAGTGTATTGTGTTAGCAATAGCTACACTTCTATAGAAAGATGATATGCGTATAATACTGTTGAAAATTGAGGTGATTGCATAATTTTTTTTACTTCATTATACATCTACTTCTGCCACAATTGCAAATTACTTTAAAATTCATAAAAACAGTATGGTGTATCAAGCTGCACAGGTAGAGGCTTTATACATTTTTATCTTTAATGGCTAGCTTGAAAATTTTCACTTGTGTCACTGAGAGGCAATTGTGAAAGAGAAATTGCAGCTCTTTACTTCTTAGTAGCTTAACAAAATTCAGAAAAATAAGTTGCCAGTGGTGTTTCTTAGTTTTCTATGAAAACAAGACCTATGTGAATATGCTTTCTGTGCCTGTGTTGCTATATGAATGCAGGTGGTGTGCTTCTGTGTACGTCTTTCTATTGTCAATTCTATTCCAATAATATTTGGTTCGATTGTCCAATCTTAAGCAACTTTACAGACAGAGAGGAATCTAAAATATATTCAATTTGCAGGAGTTCCTTGAAAAATGTGACCAGGTAGAGGAAAGATTTTTTTAAGCCTCCACTACGGGCAGAAAAATATAGTACAGCTTCAGCCATTATAAAATATCAGATAGCCTACTAGGAGAGATACATTAGGAATAATATGACCGAGGCAGTATGTTTCACTTGCAGTTTGATACGAAAAGATCCATTCCTCAGTCTAATTTCTTCCCCTTCTATGAAATCTTAGGTGCAAATCTGATATTTCTGTACAGTCAGGATATTAATAATGTCTCTTTCTCACTCTTTTGCTTTCCCTCACTTACAGATCCTCTGATGTCTAGTAAGAATTGACCTCATGCTGCATGAGCTCAATTAGTATACCCTGATTTAAAAAGCAAACAGAAATAAGAAAAAGATCCATTGAAAACTAAGGTTTTTTAGTGCTTTTGCTCACAAAACTTTTTCATGTTGTGCTAATCATTGAAAGAATGTTGATCAGATAATAAGATAACTCTGATCCAAAGGAAATAATACAAATAACTGCTGTTCTGAAAAATATTAAATTAATATTGTCAGTAATTCTTACTCACTCTTGTTTTTCAGATGAAGCAGATCGGTCACGACGGCTACAACCCCACCTCTGTAGCTGAATGGCTGGATTCCATAGAACTGGGTGACTATACCAAATCCTTTCTAATTAATGGCTATACATCGATGGACCTTGTGAAAAAAATCTGGGAGATTGAATTAATTAATGTAAGTTGAGCAATTTATAGCAGTAGTTTCTCATAAATACATTATAGTACTTGCTCTTCCATATCAATGAGAAAGCACAAAAGCAAAATGCACTACAAATACTGTCATCGAGTACTGTTAATGATTACAGCTTTCACGCCTATACCTGGTTTGAGTGTACCCTTTGCTTTCATTTGCTTTGCCATTGTCTTTAGCATGGTATTTAGTCAGCATGATTGTGTCACCACTTCAGGATGCTGAATGACATTTAAAAATATATTTTAGTAGTTTATAGGTACAAAAAATAAGTCTTTGGTTTTAAAGTGCCTAACAACAGTACTTCTTGTAAAGATACTTACATTTTTCTTTTTCCATGTGCTCTGGCTAAATTAAACATAAAATAGGGAAACCTTAAATATAGTTAATGAGTTATGCTAAAGGAACAATATATTTTATTGAATTATCACTTTTGCTTGAAACTTTATTTACATGAGTCAGTTAAATCAGATGCCCACATATGGGCAACCATAAGCTTTAGTGTGGACTGCACTGCAGAGTAATTTGGAATGAGATTAATTTTGTACTGTTACATTGAAGACATTGACAGTACAGCTTTGCCAGTGGAATTTTCATGTGAGTTATGTGTCTGAAACTGAGTTGTTTCCTTTTATAAAGGATAGATGATTATAGCTTTGGATCTACTATGGCTTTTGAAATCAACTGTATTGCAAGTTTATCTGAACTTTAGGACAATCCCTACATGGAGAAAAACCCAATGTCATATTTTATTGGTTCTTCATAGACCAGAGACAGGGGAAATACTGCCTCTAATTAGAGCCTAACTCCCAGACAGAGGGCTACCGGTAACCATGGGCAATCAAGCATAAGATAAAGCAGCTGATATAGCTTTATACTGGGAAACAGTTCCTGGTGTGTCCCTGGCTGGAGAAATGGAGAACATAATGGTGGTGTGAAGCTGTGTTTCAACGTAGTAACTGGTGCATGAGGTATAGCTCAAGATGAGCATCTAAAGAAAATAAAAAAAAAGAAGGTATTTCATATTAACTGAAAGACAAAACCATTGCATGTCAGAATTTCTTTTCTTGGTTTCATATTACAGGTAATGTTAACAAGCACAATAATGTAGAGTAAGAACCAAACTGTGCTATTCATCTTATGTGTGTTGCCTTCAATGTATGTTGTAGGTGTATGATTGAAGTAAGGATTATGTTTGATGCTATCATAGATGTCTGTTAAGCTATTAATTACTGTGAGTCTTTTTTCTATAAGCTGCTGGAATCTTAATAAGAACTGGGGAGCCTTTCCTCCAGAAGGTACTATAAATTAACAACTAGCACTGAGTTGAAAAAAATGGAAGTCTCTGCTCACATTGTCTTCTGTAACTTAATTTTGCATCCCAAACATTTTGCCATAATCAATTCGGAAACAAATTACCCTTTAGCTCCCCCAAGTGGATCATTAAAACCTCATTAAAGGTTTGTGGTTTGATTCCAGAGTTGCTTAAACTTATGAAAAGGGAAGTACCTGCACTGAAGTTAACAGGAATACCTTTATGTAAAATTAGTATGAACCAGACCAGTATATATCCCTCTAACTTTACAGCTTACATCATCTTCCCCTTTAAGGTCTGTACTTCTCGGGAAAACACTCCCATTTGCCATGAGTTGCAGAAGGAAGCTGTTAAACAGTTGTTCAAATCTTTGTATAGACATAGATACCTATAGAGATAAATATTTCTCCCACCTGGTGTATTATTGAATTATGTTGTTCAAGAGCATAGTAAATAAAAAAGGTCTACATTCTCAGAATTTCTATTTTAGTCCAGTCAGTATATATTTAATTCCCACCAATTGGTCGTAGCTAAGTGTAATGAAATAATGTTCACTGAGTAAATCTGTAGCTTAGAAAAGTATTTACTGTTATTTTTCTGTTTCAATTGAGGGGAATCTTTCAGAAATGGACAAGAAATTGGTTTGAAGCATTGTGTAGTCTCACAGAACAAGATACTTATCTCTGACTAGCAGACTGCTGTCTGAAATCGATTTCAAAGGTCTCACTTCCCATTCAGGCGACGGCAAACAAGAGCTTATTACAGAAAGTTTTTCATAAAGGAATGCATAAAGGTCAAAGCCACTAACTCTGGAATAGGACTCCTGACTTGAGTAGGTCAGAATCCAGGCACTTGAAAAATCAGAGAAAAAAACCAGACTCAGCACCCTGAAAAGAAGTCAGAGTACCCTCGGTTTGGTGGTTCTTCTTGCTTAAGTTGTAGATGGAGCAAGAAGTTTCATTTGCACTTATACCAAATATGCAATAAAGATGTATCAAGGGCTACAGATATGATAACTTTTTCATTTTAGCCTTCAGATTAAACAGTTGCAGCCATTGAATTCGACATAAAAGCCATTCCTCCTTTGGTGCAAGTAATTCCTTAGTTCTATTTGGTGTTTCTTTTCATTAAGGCATTGGGAAATCAAATCATCCGTGGTTTCTGGAGGGGTAGAAACAGATTTGAATAGAGATACTATCTTCCATTAGGTAAACTAGCATAGCTAAAAGGACAGGGAAGAAAAGGAGACATTTAATTTTTCACAAGCCCTTTTTTACATCTTAAAAAATGAAAAATTTTATTACCTTTCTACACTTTCCGTGATCATCAACTTACATGTCTGTGGATGAAGTTTGTGAAGTTTTAGATTATTTTTTTCCTAGATCTAAACTAGCAATAAGGTAATCCTTTATCAAAATGCTTCTCAATATACTAATGTGAGTTTTACTTATCTCGTGGCTCTGAACAAGATACATTTCTTCTACTTCAGGGCATAAATCTATTCAATTAAGTTATTAAAGCAAACAGTTCATTTTTTTTCAAAAGACAGAAATAAGAAAGGATATTCTGAAAGTCTCCCTGCAGCTGAATTAAGCTGTTCTCCCTAAATTCCCTTTATAAACTATAAAGGATGGCGAAAGAAAGGATCATCTAGAGGATGATTCAGGATTGTTGAATTATGGTTAATTATCTGGATTGTTTATTTTTCTCTCCCACTGACATAGAGAGATACTAAGATGAGCTTTAGTACGAGTGTTGATCTGCTTGAGAGTAGGAAGGCTCTACAGAGGGGCCTGGACAGGCTGGATTAATGGGCTGAGGCCAGCGGTATGAGGTTCAACAGGGCCAATTGCTGGGTCCTGCAGCTGGGTCACAACAACCCCATACAGCATTACAAGCTTGGGGAAGAATGGCTGGAAAGCTGCTGGGTGGAAAAGGACCTGGGGGTGTTGGTCAACAGCCAGCTGAATATGAGCCAGCAGTATGCCTAGGTGGCCAAGGCGGCCAACAGCATCCTGGCTTGTATCAGGAACAGCATGGTGAGTAGGACTAGGGAAGTGATGGTCCCCCTGTACTCAGCACAGGTGAGGCCCCACCTCGAGTAATGTGTTCAGTTTTGGGCCCCTCACTACAGGAGGGACATTGAGGTGCTGGAGTGCATCCAAAGAAGAGCAATGAAACTGGTGAGGTGTTTGGAGAACATGTCTTATAAGGAACAGCTGAGGGAACTGGGGTTGTTTAGTCTGGAGAAAAGGAGACTGAGGGGAGACCTTATTGCTCTCTACAACTACCTGAAAGAAGGTTGTAGTGAGATGAGTGTCTGTCTCTTTTCCCAAGTAGCACGTGATAGGACAAGAGGAAATGGCCTCAAGTTGTGCCAGGGGAGGCTCAGATTGGACATTGGGAAAAGTTTCTCCACTGAAAGGGTTGTCAAGCATTGGAAACAGGCTGCCCAGGGAAGTGGTGGAGTCACCATCGCTGGTGGTATTTAGAAGATGTGTAGGTGTGGTGCTTAAGGATATGGTTTAGTGGTGGACTTGGTGGTGTTAGGTTTGGACTTAATGATCTTAAAGGTCTTTTCCAACCTAAATGATTCTATGAATAAAGTTAACCATTGTGAGTTACCCCTTACTCCCATGATCAGAGCTTTAAATCTTCTAATCTTCCGAAAAAGAACAGTTCTTACTCTGTTTCCAACATTGTTTTACCACCCTTGGAAGTTACTATCTAGGCAAGACATTTTCAAAAAAAAACTGCAAGAAGAATACCAAGCATATGTGAGAGGGAGAAGGTCTGAGACACTCGTGGTAAATGCCATCTTTCCGCAGCTTCTCTGGTCCTTCAGCTGCCTCATTGGTATTAAGAAACAAATTTAATATGCAGCTTCCTGCAATTTATTGCAAATTATTCCAGCAAGGTAATGTGTGCTCTAACTTACATGCTAGTTTCTTTCAGACTTTTAAGTATATGTGTATAGTGTGTGTTTCTTCAAGCACTATCAAGCCACATTTACTTAAAGCATTTGAGTCAGAAAAGTAATTTTAAGTTATTCATTTCTGTTTCTTACAAGCTACCACTAGCATTCTCAGTCTTTTTCAACAAGCTGGACTTTGAAATTTAAATTCTGTTTGACTAATTCATTTGGCATTTAGATCAAGAATTTTCCCAGGTTTATTTTCTTCATTATTTTCTCAGGTATGTTCTTCCTGGAAAGTATCATTCTAATTTCCTTACCCTGGGATTCTAAGTATTCAGAATGCCTTCTCCCAGTATTGGCTTTCCCAGCACTTTTGGGTTTCTCTCCCAGTTTTTTGGCTCATTAGAGAGGTCAGTTTCTGTACCCAGGTTCAGATACCATTTATATAATGCTGTAACTACGCTGAACTTTTCCGAAATATATATCATCTACTGGAAAAAAGTCCACTATGTTCTGACATGCCCTAACCCATGTAAAGTGTGCACCTGTGCTTTAAAGTATAAATGCTCTTCTACATGACTAATCATATTATTCTTGTCTGTTATTCTGGATTACTTACATAACCCTCCCCCTCGGGAAGTCTCTCTCTTCAGGGAACTTTTACCAAAAAGAATCTTCAGGCAAGATATAAACAGCTTAAAAGCACAAAGCAAGTTATTTATCCTCTAACACACAGAGTATATTGTAGGACTAATGAACTAGGCATTAAATCAACCCCCACCAAATGAGTCATTAAGTCTACTGGGCAAGTAGTCATCACTCAGGTAGGTGAGGGCTGGTCTTTCTTGCTCTCTGGAACAGGCTGATCTATGATGTTGCTGAGTTGCTGTCTTCTTGTTTCCTTTGTTTTCCTTGGCTTTTTATACCTGTTCATGGGATTGTTCTTATCCTTGAATCCTTGAGGTGCCAGTTTCCCCTGTCTCAACAACCTCACGTCTGCAACTTTACCTTTCTTACCTCACGTGCTTCCAGCCTGTGGACTCTCTCACAGCTCCTGCTCACACCCTAGCATTTTTCTCAGAAGAAAGCTGGGAACAGTTGCACAGCTGCTCTGAACTGAAAGTAGGCCTTGAATCACAGATAGCTGAACTCCTGGGAGGAGGGTTACATGTAAAGTGGCCTGGTTTACATTTCTTCTCAATTAGTTCATCCTGCACTGTGAGCTTCTTCTATTTTTATACATCCATCTTTCACATGTATGATTCAGTCTTCATGTCTTGTAAAATCCATGTTTACCAAATGGTTTCTTAAACTCAATTACTGTCCAAATTTTGAGCTTTTGTGGAAGCTCTTGATACTGTCTCGCACAAATTGCATTCCTGGTTTACATTAGGATATAATGATTGCTGTTCAGGATCAGATCAAAGATACTGGAGAGAGAAAATAGCTACCTATGGACTGACATCCATTACTGAATAACTAGGTACTTTGGACCCTCTACAACATCATTGGCAAGTTTTGCAATTTAATAATTCTGTACTGTGTGAAAAGGTGATTCTTTACTTATAGTAAAGGCTGCTACATAATCGTTTCACTGCAACCAGCTAGGTTTTGTACTGTAGGAATGAAAGATCATGAAAATGGCCATACTGAAACAGATCAGAGGCTCTACCTAACCCACTGTGCTGTCAATTAAAATGGCCTTAAACAGATGACCACAGAAAGCTACACAGACAGGACAAGCATATTATGAACTATCTGCATAGCATTCTTCTAGTCATTAATAATTTTCAGCTCGGGGACTTCTGGAATTGGGCAAATTCTTCCCAACTGGTTCTTGTCTTTCTTACCTTGAATGAGGTATAATCAAGTTTTGTGGATGGAGTTTATAAATATATTGAACAGAAGAGGTCCATGCAAGTATCTCTTCAGAAATTCACTAAGAACCTTCTTTCACTGTGAAAACTGCATTTTCTCCCACAGTTTCTTGGTTTAACCAGCTGTTTAACCATGAAAGAACCTCTTCTTATAGATTAATGCCATGACAGGGTGTTTTTTTCATAAAAGCCTTTCAAGGGTGGCTTCATCAAAAGACTTTAGAAATCCAGACAAAGAAGCAGATCGAGCAGACCACCAATATACTTTTTAGCTGTTTCAAAGAACTCCAATAGGCTTTTGAGATATGAGGTGCCTTTACGTGCATTCACTTTTACTCTTCCTGGTTGTATTTATCTGTATATCTGCTACTAGCACGCATTATTGAATTCCTAGTAATTTGTCTGGGACAGGCTTCAAGGCTGATATTTCCATGAATCTTCCATGAACTTTATTTCAAAAAATGTCATCAATTTTGTTACCCTGCAGTCCTCAGAAAACCCTAAGGTTTTAAGGGAAAAGTTACACATCATTGCTAGCAATCAGCAAGTTGATCCTTGAATTCCTTCTCTCTTTATCTTTTCTATGCTGTGATTCATTTTGCACACTTCTATCTTCTTTCAGTCATCTCGTTTGCAAACTGAAGAATCTTAGTCCATTTAGCCATTTCATACTTCCGGAAATCCTTACTCTGTATCTTTCTAATCCTTCTCTGTACAGCTCCAATACACAGAGTGTCACCTATACATGTTTGATTTCAAAGTCAGAACTGCTTTATACATATTTAGTTTGAGCCTATAGCTCTAAGTAATAGCAACCACTGTATTGAACTTTTCTCTCAAAGTGCTCATGAGGCCTCAGTCAACTAATGCACCTACATTCTCATTATAACTTATAGTCTCTGCTTAAAGAACTTTAAAATGGACCACATACATCATTCAGATTCCTTGACCAGGTTAGTCTCTCACTTAGCAGCCTCCCCATCTACTCCAGCAAAGATAGCAACTCCACAGCTTGATTGGGTGATACACACCAAATGGATGGATTTTGTCCAGTGTTCGCTTGACAGCTTAATTTCCCATGCCCTGTAGCATGAAAATATACCTTTTCCTTAGGAGGCCTGTCCTTCAGATTCTGTTTGTCAAGTTACTCTGTGACGACTCTTCTCTTGTTGTTAACAATGTCCCAAGTGTGCCACTCTGCAGAGCCAGGTTTTCAAGAGGTATGAAACTACCTCTCAAACACATTTTCTCAAACATTGCAACCTGGCCTAGTGGGAGGTGTCCCAGCCTACTGGGTGTTGGAACTCAATGATCTTTTAGGTCCCTTCCAACTCTAACCTTTCTATGATTCTGTGATTACGACTGCAGATCTACAATTCCTGTTCCTTTTCCTTGCTGCCTCAGAGCCCTCTGCTAGATTTCAGATCACTGAAACGAGTTAAGAGTGCTTGGGGCTACAGGCCTTTCTGATCTCCCAGAGATTGCTGACTAATAATGATGTCCATCACTCTTCCTGTAGTTGCTTTCTAAATGGCTCCAACAATTTTGATAATCAGAAGAGCTTTCAAGAGTGTGAGCCTGTACTAGCAGTAGGCTGTGGGATCTCAACTTATTAGGTATTATGTTATTAAAAATAGCTTCTATAGTTGTTGAGTTTAGAAAACTCTCTGTATGACTTTTTCTTTGTTAACTCTTTCCAAACATTGAGGATCTTATAACTAATGTACTTGATAAAGAAAATACTTGAAGTTAATTTATGCAAACCAATACTTTCGAAACAGCTATGTATATAAACATGTACACGTGCACATGTGTGTATATATATGTATTTATATATAAATGTATATAATTGAAAGTAAAGAATTCTCCAGCACACTAAATGATGGACTATCACACTTCAAATGCAAATGCCACTTCTGTGGAGATGTAATGGTGCAAGACCAGAAGTCTTGTGTTTCAAAGTTTCTAGGTAGCAGAAAATGCTTGAGAACCGCACTGACATTCTGCAAACACAAATGTCCCTGTTTTTCTGAGGAACAGTTATTTATAGTCTTTTAAAGTTTTATGGGAATCTTTCAAGTTCTCTGCCAGGCAAAATGTACTTTAGGTCTTCTTATTCATTAGTAAAATAGTAGTCTGTGTATAGGATGCGTTAAGCTATTTAACAAAATTGTTTCTACTACATTTGTGGTGGGGTTTTTATGTTATATAACTACAATTTTGAAATGGTTAATGCACAACCTTGATTGGTTTGGGGAAATATGAAGGAAACTTTCAATATCCATCCAAATTCTCTGGTTCAGCTGTTTGCAAAATTATCCTAATTAACATAAATAATAGGACCACATACTAAGCAGTTTTTTGACAACAGGATAGTTACTTGTATCTTTTAAATCAAATACTCTGAAGATGCGTCTGGAATTGAATAGATTTTATCATGATCTATTATTTCTTCATGAGGTAAGACGTGTATATGGATTTGCTCAGTTCCTCCTACATTAGTAGAAAAATGCTGCAAATGAGATTACATTAATATGTGTTAGCTGCTACAGTTGTAAATACAAAGGATAACACTCTAAAGTACTCTATATCCCTTTGAAAGGTGATCAGTAGGTTCATTGCACGTACAAAAAAAGTTATGAGCTATAATACAAATAGTGAATTTTTTTCCCATACATAATAGTTGTGTAGATTTTGTTCATCCAGGGTGCCCACAGAGGTCTTAAAAGGGTTTTAATAATGCACATCTTTGTTTCTTTTGCAAGAGTGAAATACTTACCAATTGCAATCATACGGTAAATTTGCTCCATTGGATCTGTCATTTGGAAATGATTCTTTCTGCTTTGAGTGCTGGTATCGTCTCCATCAGTCACTCAGTTCACAAATGATTGTGGATGTTACTGATCATTTAGAAACTGTTATTATGTTGTAGTATTGCAGTGGATGTTTCTAGAAACTTCATTGGAAGCTCTTTATTCTCAACAAATCTGTTTGTTGGTATTATAAATTAATAAAATGTTTAACTCATGTACAGTTTCTGCTTATAACATTTTGCAGAGGTAGTGATCTCCTAGCCTTTGAGTGATTTGATGTGTAAACTTCCATCTGTTCCTCATGGTAATGCAAAATACCTTTTAAATACGTCATCCTCTTTCCTCTATATTGCTGCTTGCAAAAGATCAGGAGATGACATAAGCCATGGCAATTTCTGCAAACCATCTACTGTTTACCTCTTCCTACTCCCACACTGGATCATGGCAGTGCTCAGACTCAGGAGAAGTGGGAGGAAAAACACTTCTTTCAGTTCAAATACATTGGTTTATTCAGTTTGCAATACAACATGGTAAAGAAAGAAAGAGAAAGTACTTGCACTGTGGACATTTTCACAGCATTTATTTTTTGGTGGTATAACAATCCTTTTGTAATCCATCTGGTGTCGTTTTGCACTAGAGGTTATTTAAATAGAAGAGATTATGCAAGTACTTTGAAATCATTTCCCTAATTCTATATTTATATTTCCTTTATCGTGGAAATAATTTTAAAAATTCTTGTTTTCTGATTAAAAAGTGATAGTAAAATAATCATATCTGATCAGTAAATCTAACCATTGAAACCCGCAGATTTCTTTTAATGTTTCCCATTGCCTGCATTTATTTTAAAATGTTAGGATTTTAGTCATATCAAAATAATAAAATTTTTTAACAATCACTTTTACCTCTTTTCTGAGGTAAATCTTTGTTCTTACGTTAGAATTCTTAAAACCAGAGCTTTTTTTCCCCTCTCTCTTTCTCTCTTTTTTCTTTCCCTCTGCCCCACGCTCTCTTCAAAACAAATTATAATCAGATAGTGATTGGCAGCAATTTTTAGCACTAATAATCAAAGCTGAGCAATTTTAGCATCTATTGTATTCCACCTGCAGGATCATTTTCTTGTCCTGTAACACACTAGGTAGCACAAATGATTGATTTATAATGCAAGATAATTTTTTTATTAAAGCAACCTACTCTGCCTAGTGCCAGAGAGGGTATTGTCTGTGAAGTAGCCTAACAAAATCTCCCTCCATTCAGGCAGCAAATAAATTGCCTTGTCATCTGATTTTCTGTCTAAAATCTTAGTGTTCTATAAAAAGGTTCATATTTCAAGTTTCAGAATGTGATCCCCTTTCCAGGGAGTACAGCAGAAGCAGCGCAACCCAAGACTTCTTATTCTCTTTAAAAAAGCTAAAAGAATAACCCCTCTTCCAAGCCCACAAGTTCTCTGCAAAAACAGATCAAATAAATAGTCACTAAATATTTTGTTGTCCTAGGCAACAACTTGTTCTGCATTCAGCAGCTTAGAAGATGAAGAGATATATTTTTCCAGTTCAACCTTTACAGTGTTGGTGAACCTGCAAGATGACTGTATTTCTATTTTAAAATAATGTCCTTTTTCAGATCCTTTAATTTTATATTCATTTATAAATTTTAGACACATCCTATTTTGAATTTGGCCTCCTAAACATGCAGTCTTAGGATAGCATCCTTCATTGCAATAGTAACTATAGTTTGTAGTAAAAGTAGTTCCTCTAAAATAATTTCATTATGAGTATTTAAATTTTGCTTTCTAGACAATATTTGTGCTGGGTTTGCTGGAATAAATGGATCTTTCTGAATATTTGCATTTGCTGTCCCCAAGCCCTACCTCCCATAGATCTAACTTATGGCATTTTAAAAAAGATTGTGTTAATTGAAGGTCAACATAAAATACTTGAAATTCGTGGTAGATAAAAGCAAATGAACAGTGATGTTAATGTTGTAAAGCAATACTTCTGCCTTTGCTTTGGAGAAAATTTGTAGCAATAAAAATCATAAAGGAGTGTCCCCTGTTTGCAAAGAAATAAAGCTGCAGAATTTATTACATAACATTTTCAAGGACTGCAGTACTATTTTGATGCGTTTAAAAGAATACCGTGGTTTTCAACTAACTCTCCCATTCAGCAATGTGCAAAGGAGAAATCATTCCTCTTTAAAATGTTTTAAAATCTCTTTTTTTCCTGCTTCTTCATTGCTTTATAGGATATGGTGAGGAGTTGATATTTCCAATGAAAATTCCCAAGAGCGTATCAGATCTTGATTACCATCATTTGTATTCTATTCATGACTGGTTTTAATAGTTAAAGGTAAAGAGGATTGAACAGCAGTCATTTTAATTATAAGGATGTTGAAAATCAGAAACGTTTTTGAAACATTTTTCTTGTACAGCAGATTTTGTTACCATTCTCAGGTGTAAGAGGAAATGCAGTGCTGTGCCATATAGACCTATCAGAGTGATTAATGTGCCAGAAATAGGGCAGCACAATTGTCCTGGGTCTTCTGCCTGGTTCTCCCTTCTCACGTTCAGAGCTAGCTTGGATATTCCTGAAATCCACTATATTCCTGTTTTACAGATGCAGTGATACAATTTCAAACACATGATACAATTTCAAAAAGGAGTGAAAAGTATTATACTGGGAGGTCAGAATTTTTCAACACAATAAAGATGAGGGGAAGGGAAGTATTGACTTACCTATAAAAGGCTCTATTGCAGCCTACAGCCATCGGAGCTTGAGTCCTTAAAGCCGTCTTCAAGGATTTTGTCCTTCGCTGTTTTTAACTTTTAAAGGAATAAGGTTTGAATCACTTTCCATAAAGGGCAATTCAAAAATCTAATAGCTGGTGGTGCCAAGAGACCTTTCATATTCAGTCTGTATTATTTCAAAATTACATACCATTATCAATTTTCTACAGATGTAAATAACACATTGGCAGCCCCAGTGCTTACACCCTTGAAATAGTTATTGGCAGGTATTTGTGATCCTTTTCATAATGATCAAGTCATTGCAAGGTTATGTACATTTAATTCCTGATTGATATTCGTACCTCAGTTTGTACTTTTTCTTATTCATTGCTTATTTTAAAGAATGTTCTTCATATCACGTAGAGATCTTAAAAATGCAGTATTCATCCGAAAGTAGTATGTTGTATGGATTTTAATTCACTGCCATAATTTAAAAAAAAAAAAAAATTGCAAAAATGAAGTTAGACATTTCTCTGTGCAGTGATATTCAAAAAGGTATTCAGATAATTAATTACAATGTAGCTTTTGCTGAGAGATCTTTCTAGTTTTATGGGGTTCAAAACAGAAAGTCAGTTTCAAAGTCTCTTACAGGGTTTTATCTGTGGCTTTTCATCACATGTGAATCAGAGGCTGTAATGACAAAAGCTACTGGAAAAAATATAGTTAGACCTTACTTTATTTTTGTTAGGTATTGAAAGCTGAATGAGAAACTGTCTGAGCCAGAATTGGGTTACATGAACGCACTCATCAGGAAAGGATGTACAGCTATTTTCCAATTAGCAATTTTTATCATTCTGGAGGAGTCAGCTCAAGCTCCCAGCCATTCTGATTTTCTCATCATCCCTTCTTCCACATGCATGATCTACTTAAAGATGGAAAACACAGTCATAGTGTCTTCTTTTAAAATACTTATTCCTCCAGTAAGCCACTGAGAAATGCATATGCACTCACATGCACACATAAAGCAATAGAACAAGAATTATGCAGAGCTAAGTATTTTAAACATTTGTGTTCCCACACGCAATATGGTTCTACTGTGTTTTCAGTGAACATAATCAAACACAAGGTAGCTTGTGCTTCCTGTCTTATGAGTTAATTTTATGTAAGATTTATATAAGGAATAGATAAGCATCAAAGCCATAGCTGAGGAGGATGGATGGCAAAACACCGAGCTAGTTCATAAATTTACATTATTAAAGAGTAGTGATAGATCAGCACTGCTTCTTTTGTTGATGCTGAGCAGCAATTTGCAGGCAGAAGTAATTCTTCTTATCCTCGTTTAATAACGAAGTACACAGTAACACTAGTATATGACATCCAGAAAGAAAGTTCTTATCTTGGGTTATCTGCTCTGATTTGTGAACATTTTTTTTGTTAATTTGTGGCTCCCTGGGAAACAGAAGCATAAGATGTGACTTAATGTGAGAGGGAAAAAAAATAACAGAAGTTTAATATGCCTCTAAGCATATGGAGTGGTTCGCTTTGGAAATGCACTAGAACTGAAGCGTGGGAAAGAGGAAACTGAGAACTGAGGAGAGTTAGTAGTAAATGAGGGAGTTATATGCAAGGATGAGATGTCAAGAGTGGGAAACAACTGCCATTAGATGCTAATGGGCTTAGTAAGAAAGACTAGAAATATATAATGAATTAACATACACAGAGTATCATATAAAACAGAAAAAAGTTAACTTAAAGGCCTTATTTTATGCCTCTCTAAAATGTAAAAAAATGACTACACAGCTATACAGAGCATTTCAAATATTCAAAATTATTTTCACAATTAGGTTTTCTGTGTTTTCCTTTAGTCTTCAAATTAGCTTGCTGGCTCTTTGTGGCAGGGAATAATCTTCATGGATTGATAGAGAGCTCCTAGAATGCTCTCTAAAATATGATCTAAAAATATAGTTTTTCTTGGTATTTTTACTACTGTTATTAATAAACAATTACAGGATATCAAAATGATGATTTACAGAAAATGTGAAAAAATGACCACATGGCATATATTATAGAAGAAATAAAGCTTTTGGTAGTGTTTCAGGTAAGGAGATTTGTGTCGAGAATACCTTGATGTGAGAAATAGTTTAAAAACAGATCCTTTGAGGATGTTTCATTTATGCTAAAGTTCTGGGCAAAATATTTTCCTGGGGATTTTGCTATATTGTACTTCAGCTTTTCACCATAAGCTTTCTAATGGTCTCTGAAATTCAGATAAGGAAGAGAAGCAAACTGGCTCCTATCTTCTCTGCATTTCCCCAGGGATTTAACACAGATTATTCCAATGTGTCAAGGATAAAACCCCCTCACTGTTTTGCAGGAGATGCTGTTAAGCAAAACGGCTGAGATTTTGTGTTTATTGCTGACAATTTGTTATATTTCCATAGGCAACAGCATTTTAGCATTCCATTTGGGTTTGTTGTCATAAGTATTTTTTCTGTGTAAGTGTACAATGAGCTACTGTATTTTTCTTATGAGAATCAAATAAGATACAGTTTGTAATTCAGTACAGACCCATTAATAGGGCAGTGAAGAATTTTATTTGGTCCAGAAACTCACTTATCTGGTTTGACTGTGCATGAAGCAATTATCAAGACAGTAAATATAGTTAGAGGGTTTGAAATTTAAATCGTCTGATAGGAAAATGTCAAGGTAAGTTTAAATGAATAAGAGAGTCAGAAATGTGTTTACTGATACTGCAGAAATCTGTCATCAGAATCACAGCAGACATAATGCTGAATATCTGAAATCTTGTACTCGGATTCAATCTTTGTCACGTCCTGCAGATATCTTGAAACTGGGAAAATTATTTAAAAAAAGACCAAAACAAAAAACCCTAATACTTTTCCCAGTTATCTGTCAAAGTGAGTGTAGGATGATGTGGTAAAGGACATATCTCTGTGTAACAAATCCTTTTACTGAATTGTAAAAGACATTAGGATTACTGATAATACCCATGGTTAGTTTTCACACGGAACTAGTAAAATAATAATAAAATGTAGCATGCTTTATTTATTACAGAAACTAACTGACACTTCGCTTTGAGAAATATCATGTGGAGTCAATTCTTTTTATTGTTAATTTTGTTTTCTATTTCATCCTTTTTATGTCAAAAGCAGTTTCCATGAAAATGTTTCAGAGGTCTGTTTGCTCTCACTGTGAGTTTCCCACCTGAGTTCCTAATCCTGTTTAGCTGACATGCTGGAAGTAAGTTGTAATGGTGCATAAAAAACCAAACACTGGTCAGTACAATGGACGTTCTAGGACCTTTCTGGAAGTTTTGTATCTTTAGTGTTTTCACCAAAGAATTCTTGCAAGCAGCTGAAAACTTGGCTTGGTAATACAGATATCAGTGTGTGTGCATGTGAGTGTGTAAAGTTCTGGAGATCTTTTGTATCTCCTCGTAAATTTTATTGATATTTTAGTAACCCAGAATGTTTATTCAGTGCATTGTTTGCCATTAGGCTCGAGAATGTTTTAAACATATGAATTGAAGTGACTGTTGCAGTAAAGATACCCTGAGGTTTATAGGTGATAAGTAAAGCTGTATACATAGTAACATAAAAAAGAAGCATTACACAGTCATTGAATAGGATGATATAATTTAATATATACTTACCCAATCTGCTTCTTATGTTAACTTGTTGATGTCCCCCCTCCCCTGGCTTTTATTTTTTGTCTTTTCCTTTGCCAGCCTGCATATGGTATTACGGCACTAGCAATAAAAAACAAGACAGTGTTTTAACCCAATCAATCTCTCTCTTCTCATGGAAAAACAGAAAGAACCTCAGTTACATTGTTTGGTATTTTAGAGTGCATCATCCAACCAGCCATTCCAAAAATGCTTCAAGTACCCAAAAGGGGTTTAAAGGCACACCTTTACTAAATCATGAAAAAAAAGGTCAATGTTGGGCACAGTTCACAACTGTGTCTTTCATCTATGCATTTTATTAATTAGTCTTTTTACATAGTGCAGTCATTAAGTGACTGGAAATGTAGCAAGGCATTGTATTGTTGGAAAAGCCTATGCTTTTTATAGACGTGTTAATTTTTAAGTTCCGTGCAACAATTTGTGCTACATACTCAATCATGGATATACTGGAAACTTTCCAGATTATTTTATTTCTACTAAAGCAAAGGAACAAACTGGCTTAAGAAACTATTTTTCATAACAGTATCATGATTTTGAAAAGAAATTCAACTTTTTTTCTAATTAAAAAGTTAAAAACGTACAAATTTTTTAAAATTACATGTAAAATATAACATATACAAAAGTGTGATCTTCAAACTGTATTTCATGTAGCTAGGTGATCACTTGAAATTTCAGGCAATTAAAAGAAGTCATTAGTGTTTTCTTTGGCCTGTATTGAACATGCTAGGTCGTATTCTACTTTAGCAAAAGAGGCACCTATGAAGGGATAAAATTTCAGTTGCTGGCTACATCAGTGAAATTCATATTTACGACTCAGACATAGTCATAGGAGATACATGTCTAGATTCTTGCTATAATCATTGAAGGTATACCGTCATTTCTTTGATATGATTCATCTCATCCTAAAGCAAATGCTTAAATTACATCTGATGAGTCATGCCTTAAAGGTGCCTATTTCTCTCTGCTAACTTAAAGGAACCCTTATGTGAGTATTGAGCTCTCTATTTTGGATATTTTGCATTCTATAAGATGAACTTCACTTTAAACCTGAATGTGGCTTCATACATGAGAAAATAGAATAGAAATTATTGACTAAAATGTGATATCCAGGAAAAATAATAAGCTATAGTTGGGGGCAGAGTGGGAGAAACAAAAAGTCCCGGTATGAGAAATTCTGAGATGAAATTAATACTGTTTCCCCTGGAAACCTGTTTCTCGTTTGTGGAAATTTACTGGGAAGTCTTGGTATGTTCTGAGAGTTATTGTAGAATGCCATCACTTACCAACACATTTTATCGTTAACAACCACTGGATGTACCAGACTGCTGAATTCTGCTTACTCCTTAGCATAATCTTATACCATACATCTGGGGTTTTTAGTCCTGCAACTATGGGCTTCATTTACTTTTATGACAGTTATATCACAAAACAGAACAACTTGTGTGATGTATTTTTAAATCCACATTGTTAGTTACGTATTCAAAGAGTGGCCAAAGTAAATAGAACTTCATCGTTAGTCTCATTTTTATGACATGATGTTTTTGTGAAAAAGTCTTGAATAACCCTTTATAAAGCAGAAACACAACCTTCCCCTTATTCGGGGAAGATCAAGTCCCATTCAAGCTGCACAGATCCTGATTTTCTGAGGGTTTTGCTCTTTACAGCTATGCCAACAGATCTGAACCTATGTGCACTTCCTACTGATAAGTTTAATATATGATGATACTTTGTAAATTTCATTGCAAGATAAAAAAAAAAAAGTCTGTGTTTGGCTGTTAAAGCAAGCATTTGCTGAAAGTATAGCTCTGTATGTCTCCCAGGTTCAGCTAATGTATCTGATTTATATTTGAGATATAGAAAATTTTTACAAACATATTTCTAGTGGTTTCTTAGAAAATGGGTACATGTATGGCAGAGACATAAAGAAATTTGACTATGCTTTTCTACTCCCTGTAAACAGATGAGCCAGATATGCAGAATCACTAACTCCTGCCCATATTCCTGAGATTACTTTAGTATATAAAAAATTTCGAGTATGTGTTACAGTTATAAAAAGACATGTTATCAAAAGACATTTTAAATTGTCCTTGATATTTCTTTGCATTGTTTTCATACAGTTTTGCACACATCACCAGAAAGTTGCTAAGATATGCTTCTTGGAATTAAGAGAAGAAATAAGAAAGTTCACCAGACAGTTGAAAAAGCCAATTTAGAAGATATCAAGAAAAGAAATTTAATTCTGTTACCAATACTGGTATGGAATATGGAAGGGATATGATGGAACTTTATAGGTTTGAATTATAAAACCAGACAGGTGTCAGAGTAATGTATTCAAATTTTTAAAAAAAGACTACATTTAAAAGACGGTCTTAAATTAATTAAAGGAAAAAATTGTTCACGACTTATGAAAAGTTAGAAAACAGTCAGAATGAGCAGTGCAAACATGATCTTTTGATACATTTAAAGTGGGTGAAAAACACTGTACAATAGAGTAATAGCCCTGCATGACAGGAATACAGGTTGGAAATCTAATAGGAGTCTCCCCAGCCCTAACTTCTGTGATTCAGTGGTGGCAGCATGTATTAACTTTCCCATAAAGCAGCATATATTGCTATCCTGCTTATAAGATGGCATTTTAGAGTCATTGTAATAAATGAAAATTCCACTAGGTGGTTCTGGTGCTCTTCTAACAAGAATTGAAATGTTAGCGCACAATAGTTCTATATTCACATTTTTTTCTGTATTGTTTTCCTAACTATTTGGAGTATGTCAGAATCCAAACATTTTAGTTACTTTCTAAATTGTGATATTAATAATATGTTTCTTGATTAAGGATAAAATACCCTTGGTCAAATAAGGCCAAGGTATGAGACTTTAATGTTATGAAATTCCATTGGTAGGTAGTTAGCATTTATCAGTTAAACTGCTAGAGCTATGTTTTACTTTAGCCTTCAAAAGTACCTTCTTGAATTTGTAAACTTGAATTGTAATCACAATGGACTTGTAATTAGGTTTTTATGTGAGTTATCATCAGCCTAGTAGAATTTTAAATTAGTATGTTTATTGCACTTTGTTATCATCTAAGGTGGTATGTGACAACAAAACATGAACAACTGTGCAATCATGGAAACCTTCTTTTTATATGGGCCATTGTTTAAGGTTTAAAACTTTAAAATGTTTAAGATTTACTGATTTAAACGTAGCTCTGCTCTAGAGCTCTCCTATGGTCCAGTGCAGCCACTGACATTTTTATTAAAATCAGGTTATACTTATCACCTTTTCTCTTTGCGCTCCGTCTGTTTCACAAATACCAACAACTTTTTCTCTCAGGACTGAGATATGCGACTTGAGATACACAGCTTGCGTATTCCCAGCTTGTATTCACCTTTAAGGACTGCTGTTGCTATTTTAGACCTGAAGAAAGGCCTTTTGTGCCCAAACACCTGTATCTCCCAAATGTGTCAGTCTGGTCTAGTAAAAGGTGTTATTCATTACTACAAAACTTGTCCTATTGAGTAGGTCTAGAGTGTGGTGTTGGTTCTACAAAAGGATGGGTTTGAGTTTGTGGTGTCTTTTTTTCTTAAAAAAAGTATGAAATTTTTTTCTGTCTTTCTTGTCATTTCTGGTGTTACACAGTTTGTTATTTTTGCTACCATGTTACATGTTATTAATGCTAGGTAACTACTCCAAATATTTCCATAAACAGACTATAGAAGTCAGCTTGCTTCAGCTGTGTTTGCATTTTCCTAATGCGCTAATGAATGAGTGAGGAGTGTTCATGGGAAAAATTTACAGAATTTTATGAAGAATATTACAGAGAATACTACAGAACAGGATAAATTCCAAGTCTGCACATCAGAGAACTGATTCTGATAATATTTTTTTTTTTTAAACTACTTCAGTATTTGTGCTCCTGCATTTTTTCTGGTCAAGGCATAGGCTCATATGTAGCAAATGTAAGCCTATTGACAATAACCCTGTTGATCCATTAGAAAGAATTGATGAATCCACAGAGCTCTACAATACAACACAGACTCCCGTCAGGCCACAAATGGGAGCTCATATAATGTCCTAGCAACAATTACAATTCATGTGCCATTAGTTTTCCAATTCAAATATTGACTACTGTCCTGGTTTGGGGTAAAGCAGAACCAAGTTTCTGTTCACTAACTTTACTTTCCAGTTAAGCCTATTCTAACTAACTGAACTCTCTGAAATTAGCAGCATATTTTTCAGATACTGACTGCTTCCAGAGACTGATAAGACCCGATTGTTTCTAATTTATGCCAAGGAATGGTATGCAGAGAGGGCGTTGCTTATACTTATTGCTGTAACAACCAAGGCCAGCTAACTTTGTAATTTTCCCCATTGAAGGGTTGAAAGTGTAGATGGGTCACACCTGTGGAGAGAAGAAGACAGGATAGGTGACCCAAAACTGACCAACAGGGGTATTCCACCCCATCTGCATCATGCTCAGTATAAAAGCTGAGGGATCAAAGGGTCAGCCCTCTTTCTTCAATGGCTGATGTCCAAGGAGGGCTCTATCTGTTCTTCTGCCTGTGATGCCAATCCATGCACTTCTGAATCCAGATCTAGAACCCAGTTCACATCCGTCACTGAGTTCAATCTGGGACTTTCCCAGTGCCTGCTGGTGACATGATCATCGTTCTTGGAGCTTGATACAGGTTTTGTATATATTGTGTGTATTTCATTATTTTATTTTTATTATTTCATTTTTATTTTCATTAAAGTAGCTTAGTTTCTTTTAAACTCGTAAGTCTCTTTCTCTCTCTTCCTCCTCTCCTGGAAGGGAGATACTCTCCCTTCTCTAAAGGGAGAGAGGTCAGAGAGAGTCTGTCATTCATTTCAGTGGCCAGTCTAGCCCAAAGCACAACTACTCACAAAAATAGGTCTTTTGAAAAGCCCCTGAATCAAATTTCTCAAAAAGTAGGAAGCAAAAGGCAAGCACATTTTATAAGGACTTCCATTTTTGCTGCCCTTTCTGGTTCTTGAACCTACCTTTTGGAAGAGGTTGTACGTTTTACCAACAGTTTGTATAATGCAATCACTGCTAATTTGTGCTTGGGCCATGCTTTTCAGAGCTCATATTTGTGCTGCCTTGTATCTAGGGTTTAGTAGCACTTCTGTAATTAATATGATCATCATCTCCAAAACCTGTGGATGTTTTCTACAGATGATGTTTTTATTTCTTTAACTGCTGTTACTAAAGCCTGTAAATCAGGCTGTTTGCTATTTGCTACTAAAGTTGCAGAACATCTACTCATCAGACATGTTCATCTGATGCTGTGCCACACAACCTATGCAGGGAATTTAAACTGGATTGGTACCCCACTTTACTAGAATAACCTTCTTACTTCTTTTCATGGTAGCTGTAAAATGGAGATCTGCTTCAGTCATTGAACAAGACTAGAGCTAGAGGTTTTTCCCTGTACACAAGTATCTCAAAAGACTGCAACAGCAAACACATCCAAAAAACACCCATCAAGAAGAGTAAACCAGTCTGAAAAACGTTATGACATTTAAAATTGCTATGATTTGGCTGGCAGATGAAGAAAGCTCCATCTTTCTATACAAAGGGAGAAGGTACCTTAGGAAAATGCTTATCAGAAAAAGTGGTTCACTTTTTCTAGAACTTACACTCATTCTTTCATCTTGCCATAGCCAAACATCCATATCAGAAGTATTGTAAAGCTGTGATGTAAATGCTTTCTAAGCTCTAGAAAGCTTATCTAAAAATGCCATGTAAATAGATCCAACATGCAATGGATTGTGATTTATGCGTGAAATACCTTTGTGACTTCTATTATTTTAGAAAGACATAAGACAACTAAGAACTAGATATTACAACACAGAAATGTGTATATGGAGAGAAATTAATTTTTTTTTGTAGCCAAGTATTTAGTGTAATGTAATTAAGCACTCAGTAGCCAATGCTGGCTGCAGGAATGTGTGGATTTGCAACATTTATTTCTGCCACAGTTTGTTAGTGAAGTTGGAACAGAGATGCCTTTGAAATACAGAACTTAATCTTTGTGACTAAACCTCAAAATCTCACAAGTTAACAGCTAGTGGAAGTTTACTTCTCAAATATTTTGACTACTGTTGCTTGACATATCCAGGGACCGTCATTGTAACCAATACTAAAGCATTTGTGGGGGTGAAGAACTAGCAAGGAGCATTCTCCTTTTTTTTTTTTTTATTTTTTTTTTTTTATTTTATTTTATTTTTATTTTTTTTCTAAGCAGTAAAATAGGTGAAGCATTACTACTGTGCTTCAGTTCCGTCCACAAGCCCTACCTTAAACAAAGGAATAGTACATACTTTTAGAATGCCATTATTCATGATCTACAAAATTTATGTGTTGTGTGAAAAAATAATTTTCTGCCAACATTTGGACATTTAAAGCTTGCCTTACTCCTCGAGATAAAGAACACAGAGGTGACTTATGTTGGCATGAACAACTTTTTCATATGGTTCATAATTGATATTACCAGAATTGACCTCAAACTCAGAAACCTGAAAGTATATTTCTTTTGTCTTGGTATTTCAAAGGAATATTTATATTATATCTTAAACAGTGTTTGTCATGGTGCACTTTATTTCTAGAGTAACTTCTTATGTTGTTTCTCAGGAGAACATATAAAAAGGTACAGATCAGCTTGACAGGTTTTAAATTGTCTTGGTGTTTCTTAATACACCAAGACACCTTAGAGCCAGAAAACTTTGAAGAATCGTTTTGATTAGAATTCTGATTTCACACATGTTTTTCAAAACCATTATTGCATGCATTTCCATCAGGACCACCTAGGATATTACCTCTTAAATTCCATGTAAGCTTCTGCTGTTCCTGATGGATTTGTACTGGCTGCAATAATAAGCAAGCAACTGATATAGCCTGTCTGGCTTATGGTACATTACCAAATGAGTTGTGACTTTAAGGCAATGAACTCCCCAACTACGTCTATATTAGTAAATTAAACAGTGTTCAGAAAGTGTCTCCAGGCACTAGAGAGCACACATTCAGAAAGACCCAGGTACCCTTTTGGCGTATACCAACTAACATTCTCTCCAACAGTTCCCAGACACGGATCCAGAGCTACGGTATTTTAGAGGCCATTTCCAGCAGCCATGCTGTCCGCTTGGCTTTGCAGTGTCAGAGTTGACTAACACAGGTGCAGACCATTTCCTACATCATACCATTTCGCCTTGATGCCGAGGAATGTTCTTAGGCATGTTTAATTTATTTCTACAGCTATAGATAAGCACTTCAGACTCGGAGGGTATCTCAACCCTGATACTGCTATGAACTTACATGGACACTGTCAACTTGAAAATTCTATTTTTCAACTATCTTTTTAGATATATTTTAAATATCTAGTTAATTTGGCTGTAATTTTTGTTTTTTCTTACTACTTCATTTTTAACAGTTTGCTAAATGTTTTTAGACCAACATAGAGAAGCTATAAAATTGCTAACATAAAGTAGGCATTTAAAAACAACTAAGTACCAGTAATTTATTAGGAAAGGTCAGCAATGACACCTAACAACTACACTTTTCCTCTTTACAGTCCTGTCAAGCCCAGTTCTTAGAATATTTTTTAAGAAGAGCTGCTTGAAAAAATGAAAACTCTTTTTTGCTTCTTCCTCTATTTTTCCGCTCGTTGCATTGTATCCTAGCATTCCAGAAAAGGCAGGAGCATTTTTGTCTTCACCATTACAATTCAGTGATTCTATGATTCTATGATTTTTACCCTGGTATCATAAGGTATATACATGCATTAAACCTCCTTAAAAACCTTCTGTGCTATCTGCAATGTCAAACAAGTATATTTAACTCCCAGTCCTTTTTGTCTCAGTTATACCAAAACTCATCTTGATTACTGTCTTGCTATAACAACGCTTTATATGAAATTCTAAGGACTTGGATCTCAACGGGGTGTTTTAATTAGTGCCAGAAGTATTCCATTTCTGTCTTTCTCACAATACTGTCATACAAGCAGTAGATGAAAGGTTTAAATTTTAATGTGCATTCCAGCATACCCCTTTGATTTGTGTTGTAAATACTGTCTGGCAGCCTGCTCTTATTACTGAGTTTTACTTTATTACCATACATAACTTTTAAAAAAATTACTTTAAAAGTTGATACAAAATATGGACAAGAATAATCTAGGTTTTGGCTGTGATACATCTTCAATTATCATCTTGTTTCTTTCCAACATTTTTGCTCTGTTTTTCAGCAAGTTCACATTCTATGACACCCAGGTTTTTGGATTGCTTTTGACTTTGACATCAACCATAAATTAAAGCCTGCGACTTCTTCTGTTGCTCATTCTGTAGATATTACTACACTAATACTGTAAACTCCTCAGAGCAGGGATCTCCTATTGTCTGCACAGTATTTAGCACAGTGACTTCCTGACTCATGCTCGGTGTTTCTATCTGCTCTAGTAGAAGAAAAATTTAAAATGTCTCTATTTTATTATGTGAGATTTTAATTTTATTTCCATTTGATCAGGTAAAAAGCAAGTGAACTGGACTCTCTGTGCTGTCCTGCATCAACAGGGTAGCTCTGATTGTGTGCATGGCAGTGTGAAGGTGTGATTTCAGAGGTCTTGTACACCGTGGTTTACTCTGTGGAAGCTGGTTTATTCTTTGCAGCTGAATCATTCAATCCCAAGTTTTATCTAGGGGGATATCTGCTCAAATCTGTGGTATCACGGGTGCAGGGATGTCAGTAGCTGCGCTACCTAGATATGTCAGCACAGGCTGAGGTCACACATCTGGGCAGCTGTTCAGTTGGTGCTTATGTACATCTCAGCTGGTGACTCGCTTCCATCAGGAATCCTTTGCCCATCTCGTGGTATGGCAGAGACGGTGCAGAGGGAGCCTGACGCCACATCAACTGTGCCACAAGTGCATCAGCAGCCATGCATGACCCAAAGGAGGGGTGGTGTGGGTGTAGACAGCACCCCCTGTTGTGGGTGCATCCTCTTTCCCTACTGCTGGCAGCGGCTGAGCCAGAAATGACTCAACTTTTCTATAAGATACCGACCAAAGTCTCAAGCACTGTTATTTAAAGTCGTAGTATTTCAAAGCTGAACTAAGCGGACGTGTAATGCATGAAGCAGAGACCCATGGTCTGTTTTATGGAGTCACTTTGCAGAAGATTTAAAGCAACATTTTAGCATCAGTGATGAAAAGGAAAGAATGGGTTTTGAGAATAGACAGAGGAACAACAGGATTTAGCAAGAGTCTAGAAGTGTCAGGGTCTTGTCCCACAAGAGCAGGGTCTCCCCAGGGCAGTAGGACAAGGCTTAGCAGCTCAGGCCCATCCCACCACTCCAGCCAGGAGCAGGGCAGCTGGTGGGGACTGGATCAGCCCAGGGCATCAGGAACCTTCCCGGGGACAGGGGCAGGCTGAGGCTGGGTTGGGATGTTAGCCCACAGGTGGGTGTCGGGGTCAGATGTGGTGGGGGGATTGGGATCAGACATGGCTCTGGGGTGGTTGTGTAGGGCCTCTCTACGGTGCTGTCTGGGGGCCTCCATGAGCCCACAGACACCAGAGGATGTACTCTGGGCCATTACAGAAGTGTAGATATAGCTGAATGCCACATGAATCCATGAATGATGATGGCATGGTGACTACTTTTCTTGCTGCAGTTAAAATCCTCTGGAATGTAATAACCTTGCTGTTTACATAGTTTACGCTATATCGATAATTTTCTGTACACCATTTTGTATTGGTGATTCCAGGCTGTTTAGACTTTTCTACAAATTCATAGATTTGGATGCAGTGGTCTTCTTGCTTTCATCCTTCCTGACAAAATCTGCGTCTAATCGTGATCACTTTACTGAGGATCATTGGTACATAGATGTAGCAGCTACCATTTTCTATTGAGAATCTCCTATTCTCAATATAGGTAAGACAGGAAAATTTTAAGTGTTTCTACTCAAGAGTCATTTCTAGGATACCTGACTTGTGTTTTCTTTATGTGTAATAGTCTAGCTCTTTTAATTGAGACGTATATGAAACATGGTGATTTCATTCTTGTTTGTTTTGTCTATATTTCAATTAATTGAATTAGTTTCAAAATTACTCATAGGTTTATAGATATTAAGTTGATCAGGCTACGCTTGCTGGTAGAAAGCCAACACTTCACAAAATATCACATCCTTTAGTTCTTGAATGAGAAAATAAGCTATGTGAGATGAAATTTTGTGTTTATTATTAACAAAGTAAGGTATTTGTTAGCTACTGTAATATTTAGGTTCATGAAAACGTAGGCAGATGATTTGGTAATTTCCTTCTTTGATGTAAGTGTATTAGTTTATTGTCCTTGCTACTTTGTAGTCATTCTCCAAGGTCAGTGGAAGGAAACAGGTACCTTCCCTGACTAATTATCCTATGCTAAACTGTCGGTTTATTTTGTGATGGTGCTTTTGACCTCCACTGTTCAAAGGGTCCATATGATCAGAAATAAAAATTATACTAAGAAAATATCCAGATTCTGTGTGACTGAGCTCTGTCAGGATGAAAAATTACCTCGTTACCTCTGGATAGTGATCTTTTCTGCAGTGGTTGGGGATGAGAGCAATGTTTGCATCATAGCAGTGACTGAGTGTTGAGTAATATGCCAGAAAACTTCTGAGCTTTGTGAGTCACCAAACCTAAGTGGTGTGGAGATTCTCTGGGCTGATTTGGACTGGAGTGCAGAAAGCATTTCAGAATGTTTCTGATCATTCCTGTAATCATCTTGAAGTGACCCAGGAGCTTCTTCTAATCAAGTTTCTACTACATCAAATACATCATATGTGTTGAGAAAAGAAATGTTCTTACTCACTAACAGAAGCAGGCAACAGCCAAAGGAGTCAGAATCTGTATGCTTTTTGAGGTTGAGTTTTCCAGGGATTTTGATTTGGGGGTTAATTCAGAGGGCAGGAAGTTTCTTCTAAAAAGATTTGAAAACAACTTATCTTATTTCTGAAACAAAATACATCCAGTCAGGAAAAGGTCATGTATACTATAATTGTGGAGATATTTCTGAGTTTGAAAATTGATACATACTCCAAAAAATTTATTACGGCTTGATATTTCTGCAACTTTCATGCTAACAGTATATAACTGGTTTGTGGAAATCCTCTGATTGACATTTCTTGCTATCAAGAAGTATTTACAGCTTTGAAGCTTGAATTTTCTTCCTTCTTATTTTCAGATGCCTTATGAACTCTGACAAACTGGTAGAGCATATGAGCTTTTCAAGGATTTAGGGATAGCAATTAGGCCCTGTGTATGATGAAGCAGTGTATAGATATTTGAAAGCAAGCAAGGCCATTCTTGGCTGATGGACTTAGGGTAAGGTAGGTACTGCTAAGGTTAGAGATTATTTAAAGGAAGATTTTTGAGAGGGCTAGCAATACAGAAGTTAGATTGCTAATGAAACATGGTTGAGGAATGTTTGTGGGCTCTGAAATGAAGTGGCATGAGCTGACTTGTGTCTGTTCAGCAAAACTCTTATTCTTACCCCCGCAAAAAACGAGGTGATCCCGTCTTAAATAGCTAGTGAGAATGGTCCCTGGAGCAGGCTGCCCTGTGAACTGTGCCTCAGAGAGTGCTAATTGGCCACCCCAGGGAGAAGGCTATCAGTTAATTAATGTGGATGATCAGCAGTGTGGTGCCTGGTCTCACTCCCTGGCTCTATTCCACTGAGCAGTTTATCCATAAAGAGAGGTATCCTTTCTGGAGCGAGCAGCTTTTCTCTGCAGGCTTCAGGCTTGCTAATGGGCATTGCTGGTTGATCCAAAGACAAGTTGTGATTTAGTCTCATTCAGTGGGTTGTTTGTCTACTTCTCTTGCTTTGCTTTGTAACACAAAGTGATAGGAGCCCCTCTGTTGGAGCACTGGCAGAACTTGGTGCCTGAGATTGCAAGTAAAAGGCTGGCTTATACCTCATTCTCTTTCATGCCATTTTACTCCATTTTTGTTATAAGATAAAGACAACTTCTGAGCAATCTAGCCAAGTAATCTGGTTCTGTGTGATTAGAAAAAAATGCCCTGGCACACAGTCAAAAGTCACATTCTACAGGAACAAAAAAAAAAATATTAAATTTTTGAATATATATACAGCAGCTTATCAAATCCAGATCTCTGATCTTTTTCTCTTGGGTGCAATGGATGAATTAGATTTGCAGCAGTCTGTATTTGTTTTTATGAGAACTATAATTCTTTCTTTCCCTACTGTGCAAAAGGGACAATTTTCCCAGAAGAGGTTAGAGAAAAATGTCAGGAAAATATGAAGCCGTAGTCCCAGACTTCAGCTTTTGTTCATCCTCGTCCAAGTTCATACTCCTGTGCCATAGTAGTATTTCCAAGACAATATTCTTCCATCTGGATGGTTTACAGCAACAGGTCCTTCCTGAGCCAGGAGGAGGCAAATGCTTACCCCTTGAGGCTTAATGAATTCATTCTAATTACTTAGCTGGGTTCTGCAACTTATATTATTAGTATGTGTAGGTGAGATTGCTTCCTTTTGGCCAAAAGACCTATTTACATGTCAGTAATGACTATATAAGCTGTTTTTACTAACATCCTCAACCAACAAGAAGATGCACCTGCTTTCACATCTTGGAGGAACATTAAGAAACACTTGCAACTTCTCATTTTGATTATTCCAAGCATTTATCAGGTATCATTCAGAAGTTGGTCACAGCAACAAGGAGTGATGGGAGCAGATACTGAGCCCTGTATGGAAAACAAATGCATGTCTGTGGTAGGGTAATACATCTGCTTCTTCCTAAATGACTTGGAATAGATTGTGAAGATTTTTGCATTTGCAGAGCCTACCATGTTATTGAACAGCACCAAAGAACAATCTCCTATATAATGAGGGGAGGGCAGGTGTTACAGAAACATTCAAAAAGGTGATCAAGAAAAAGAGCACACCTGTTCTGGAAGGGAAAGCACCTCTCTGGACCTGCAGGAGAGCTTACTATAAGAAGTGAAACAGAGAGCTATTGAAAAAAACGAAGCCATCAGACAAGGTATTTTGCTTTTTAATGTCACAGCTCTTATGGATATATGTTTTTTGTGGAAATAGATGCCATATTTTATAACTTCAGCAGACAGCATCCAGGACATGATATATTTTTTTCGTTAATGTCTCTACCAACCACCTGCATAAGTCAATCACAATATCCTTTATACACCATTTCTTAGTTTTACATTTCACTTTAAGAAGCTGCTGGGTTTTTAATATGCTCTTCTGATGTAAGAAGTATGCTGGCCCCCAAAGTGAAAATCGAATCTCGTTGTTGCTGTAAAAGATATGTGAATTGGAAAATGTGAATATCCCAGAGAAAAAATAAAAAACATTAAATCCATTTACTAGAAAGTAACTAGCCTACTTAGTTATTGGTGGCCTATCTACTTTACTATTAATGAATTGACCAACATGCTTAGATGATGGCACTGGAATAGCTGCTTTTCCAGTTTTCAATCTGTAATTGCTTGCTTGGGTGCTTCACATTATCAAGACTTTTTTCACTGTGCTGGTTTAGTAAGCTTGATTATTTTTTTTTTTACTGTATTTACTAATACTAAAAGCTAAAGCTTGCAAGGCCAAGAGGTCTTCCACATCTTCTGTAACTGATGCTAACCAATGCAAACAGGACCTTCTAGATTAGGACTGAGTGTGCACGTTTCAGTATCTAGTGCTGTACTTTGATTTAGCATTTGATCCTCTAAAAGGGAGAATTTCCATAGGGGTGACTTATCAATAATAAGGTTGAGATCCTCAGAGGAACTGAATCAGTGCTGCTCCACTGCCAACTTACCTTTCACATATCACATACCTTAAAACTTGGTGAGGAACGCAGTACACAATATCACTGCTAACCCCTTCATACCTTTAATTTTTTTTTCAAGATGTTGCAGTTGAAATTGAGAAGACATTACATGTGGTCATATGACAACATGAAGAGGCAAAAAAAGAGGTGAGCTGCATAGCAACTGAACTTTTGGAAGAACAGAAGACCGAGGGACCATGTCTTCCTCCTTTTACACAAGGAATCATGAAGATAGCCTGAATTGTGAAAACCCAGAAGAGTAAGGAAAGGGAAAAGAGTAAGAAGAAATAGGATGTGAGCCCCTTTACTTTCCATAGAGAAAACACACTCAGCATATCAAAACAGAGCTGAAAAAAATGGGGATCAATAACAACAAAAAGAAATACTGCAGAAGAAAGTAAGCTAGAAAGAGGAAATAATCTCCCAGGATCAGTTGTTTGAAGAATGAAGACACTTAGCAAAATATTTAGCCAAGTTGTCAATTTTCTTGTATTGTCAATGTCCCTGGTCAAGTGTGTTGTGTATCAAATCTGAATTAGCAGAGAAGCAGAACACTTCTGTCCCCTGTAAAAGTGGTAGGGGAAAAAAAAATGAAGGGGGGAAAAAAAATTTCTTTAAAACCAAAGTACCTGTTATCCAACAAGATATGCAAAAATGACATGCATGACAGTCCTTTCTTCTGCAGTGTGTGATATTCCATGAGTATCCGGGTTCTGCTTTTTGAGACTAAAAATCATTGAGAACCTTCTGGAGGAATCCATACCCTCCAGAAGGCAAAGTCCTCCAAGCTTCTATAACACGTCCTTATTGGCTTCTTTCATTAGAAACAAAAATGCAAGCAACAGATTTCTTCGTTCTTTCCTGCTATCATACAAACATAGGTGTCTGTATTTTAAGACATTAAAGTTGCTGTATTATATCTAGCTTTCTGCCCTTTAGAGAATGGTATCTATATTTCTCTCCACACTGAGTTTTTCTGCCAAGATGCCAGTCTGAAGTGGCATATGCCTGTCTGTTTACCATCTATCCAGTATAGTGTGGCTGGCCTTTCTTCAGCAAATAAAAGTAAGTCTTTCAGAATATCCCGAACTTTTGGTTCTTGATAACGTCATTCACCTATGACAATAGGAAAGGTAAGCACAGACTCACTCTTTTTGTCTGAGTTATGCCAGTTCTGTAACAAAACATGAAGAGGGAATCATAGTTTTGCTGCTAATGAGTGAAGGCTAGTTTTTCTCTGAAACCATTTCTTTATTTCCATGGACTGCTTGCCCTTCACATTATCTTTCTCTCTTCTCTTGAAGAATTAAGAGTGAATGAGAAGAAGTAACCTATTGGTAAATTTTCATGTTGTTGTTTATGTCCAAAGGTGAATAATGACACTGAGTTACAAGATAGCACTGAACTATAGAAATAATGTTTTCCTATTTTGCAACAATTAACATCCATTTTAATAATTTAGTCCATTAATAAGTGTCATGTTTGCAATACATTGCACTGTTCTCTCTGTCTCTCTCTTTACCTTTTACTCCAAGAAGGTTCTGCCTGTATGAGATACCTGATATCATGTCTCCTTTCTGCATTACTGTGGCTCTCAGGCCATCCTCAGAGTCATCTACCTGAATTATGAATGTGAATTTAAAAGTTGCAAACAATGAAGTAAAGATTACTCAAATAAATTGTTTTTAATGACTACTAATCCAGCTGTTCTACCTTGCAAGTGTAGGCAATTGTGTTTTGCAGACTTGAGGGAGAGCGATCTCCTCACAGTTTCTTGAGTAGAGAGAGAAAATATTCAAAAGCCCTACTGTGGGCCATCATCCCCAAACTTCAAACTGAGGTCCCAGCTCTCAGAACAACTTTCCTCCATCCTCTGGAGCACATTTTAAATAGATTTCTTTTGAGGGAATTCACAGCTCCTTCTCAAAGCACTATCACATTAGCCATTTGCTATTGATTAGGTGCAGAAACATTAGCATGTCTCCAATTTAAAGGTTGCTTTTCTCACTCAGGTTTCCTTCTATCACTAGTGACTACCCAGCAATAAAAAGCAGTTTTAGTGGAGGTTAAGCGATCCATACCCAGACCGCTTCACTGACTGGTGTAAACCCATACCATTGGATTGATAGAGCATACCTGCTTGGAGTTATGCTATGATTTAGGGCTTCATGCTAAATTAACAGTTTTAAAGATTACAAGTAATTTTTCTGCACATTACGAAATTCAACAAAGTTTTTATTATGCTGCTTCATGATCTGTTTGCATAGAAGTCTGTGACCCTATTTTTATCCAAATATATATTGCATATTGATTATATGCAAATAGTCATTAACTCTGGGGTTTTTTTCTGGGTTTTGTTTTGGGGTTTTTTTTACAAAAAAATTGGCAGAAAGCTAAAACAAAAACAAGTTAATTTTCTTCTTTTTGTACTGTAAGTCATGCAGCATGCTTCCAGTAGTTGTAACAATGCTGAGCTCTTTCCAAAAAAGTTTTAATAAAAATTGAAGACTATGTAAAAATGACTGATTGTATTCTGTCATACAAAATATATATATAAATAATATAATTGTGAGAAAGAGTGTGAATGTTGGCTACTATGAATGATACTATTCTTGCTTTAAAGTATTTTTACTCTTGCTTCAAAAGCTTGATATCTTCTATTGGTGATGACTAGAAGTATCAAATAATCCATGGTGAATAATGGATTTAATTAGTTTTAGTTCTGTTTCTGCATGTGATTTTGTCATGAACATCTTATAATTTTCTCAAATGTATTCATGAGATCATTTCTCTGAGTAAGTTTTAGTGTATATATTGTTCACAACTGCAAATATTTGAAATTCAAGATCTAAGATGTTTTAAAGAGCTTTGATTGGATATATGAGTCATATTTTTCTGTTCCAGGACTGCTTAAAAGAAACTTATAAATTTTTATGACTAGTCACATTTACAAGTTCAAAATTTGCTTTGTGCTTATTCTCTAATACTAATTTTTAAAGGTCCTTTTCTGTTAACTATTCTGCTGTTTGACTCCTTTGCCTGAATAGGCACAAAAATTATACTCAAAATGAGTCCGAACACAGCCACAGTAGAGTCAGCATTTTTTCAAGTAAGTATCTCTGGAAATTCTACTCAGGTAGATATTTCTCTCACAAACTGCCTATTTCTAATGTGCTTTGACATACTTTGTTTGAAGTGACTTTATGACTGGAGTATTTAGATCTTGAAAACTAGGGGGAGGAGGGAGGATAGAAAAGGTCATTTGCAATTCTTAGTTATTTTATGCTGTGGTTAAGGAAAGACATTGGTATTCTTTATTGACTGAGTTCATATAATCAACACTGAATACTAGCCCAAAATGTCTGGATGCAACTACACGCTCATTTTTACATTCACAGTTTGCCTACTCCAATATCACTGAAGGGACTAGCCCTTGAACTAATACTTGAATCTCGGGTTAAGAGCTATATAAGTTTCTCTTATTCTGAGTCTATAACTAAATCAAAAGTGTCTTCCTGACATATGAGTAATTATATGCAGGGATTAAAAATTAAATCTCTGAGCCACTAATAACCCAAGGCAGCTGTTCTGTTTTGCTGATACATCGTGCTGAATTAAGCTGGTCACTTTTGGCCTGCTCACCTAATTCACACACTCCCTAATGGAATGAAATACTTCGTTACGTTTTGGTTGACCTGCCTTTACCTCTAATAATTTGTGGAAGAGATCACAGAGTCACAGAATCACCTAGGTTGGAAGGGACCTTTTAAGATCATCCAGTCCAACCAATGAGAAAAAAAAAAAGAAAAAAAAAAAACCCCACACAAAAAAAAACCCACCAACCTAACACTAATCCATATCCCCGAGCACCATGTCAACTCGTCTCTTGAATACCTCCAGGGGTGGTGCCTCAACCACCTCCCTGGGCAGCTCATTCCAGTGCCTGACAACCCTTTCAGTAAAGAAATATTTCCTAATATCTAACCTGAACCTCCCCTGGTGCAACTTGAAGCCATT